>WUAM01000395.1:10946793-11043073 GCA_024336885.1 Actenoides hombroni
ATCAGCAGGGACAAATGAAGCAAATCATTAAGTAATTCCGTGTTACAATTGACTTAATAACATCGTCTGGATGCGGCCATCGGTGACAAATGAAACCGGAGCTGTGTGCGAGCCACGTGTGAGGGGGAGAGTTTAACTGTATAGCAAAGTGTGTATGTCCAAAGAGAGTCAAACCAACCAGAAAACCAGAGAGAGAATATCCAGTGGGTGTAGTCACAGGAATGCTGTTAGAGAAGATGAGGAGAAGGAGAGCGAGAACACATTTGACTTTCATGGAAAAATGGATTGGAGCTGTGAGCTCAGAAACAGCCTTCGGTTCTTTTCCACTGGTTCTAGGGGGAAAATAAAAAGGGACTTTCTCCATGAGCAGAGAAGATAGGCAGATACGATCCCTCAAGTCAGTAGGTTTCGAGGCTGAGTGAGAGAAAAGTCACTTGATGCTGGGTATTGCCCATCAAAGAAGAGAAAAGCATGAAGACAACCCAGAAAAGAGTGCTAAGTCATGCCCTGCTCACTGTCACCTCGTGCCTCTGATCCCAGGTGGAGCCTCTGCGCGTGGCTAACACTGCTTTTGTCACTCTGCTACTGCAGGTAGTGTAAACAGGGAGGTAAACGCTGTTCTAGGGGATGTGAACAAGGTGAGCAGACCTGTGTCATCACCTCTTGTTACAACTGCGTGCACTGGAAAGGCACGTGGAGTCACCGTGCCTCAGTTTCTCCATCTGCACAGTGGAGCTGGTAGGACAAATCTACCGAGTATCTCCTGAGCTGTGCAGTTCTAGCTGGTCTAACTCAGACCCTCTGAGGGTGTAAATCAATTCCCATGATTTTTACTGGCAGGGATTCTGGCCCGGAGCTTGCACAGCAGCCAGCGATTCACATGCAACATGTGAATCCCATCCCTGGGGCAAAGCCCACTGCCAAATCTGGGAGCAGGGGAGGAATTTCCTTACTGGAAACATCACAGCGTTACCTTGGGGAGAGAAAAAGAAAAAGCAAACCCCGTGCCACCCTTCTTTCCAGGCAGAGCTTGGTTGAATTTTAACCAGCCTCACTCAAACCTCCCCCCGTGACAGCAAATGTCACTTGTGCAGCGTGTAATTTGCGCCTGCGGGCTGGTGTCGCCCAGGCCACGTGCAGCCGGGTACTCCCCGCTGCTGCCTTCTCTGCTTCGCAAGGATGCGATTTCCGTGCCGCCCGGCATCCCAGTGAGGTGCCCGCAGAGCCGGGGCCTCGCCGTGGCACGCGTGGGCTGGCGGCCCTTGGGGAGCTGTGAATGTCCCCGCTGTCGCCGTGGCCGCTTCCGCGCCCGGCTCCCAGCACAGGGCTCCGGGCGCCGCCGGCACCGGGCGTCCGTGTCGTGGGCTCGCCGGCCGTTAGAGGCCGTCAGCCCGCGGGCTCTGCTGGGGGAGAGGTTTTTTTGCTTCTTCTTGGGCACATCTCTCTCCTTTTGGCCTTGGGCTTCTGCTTTCCCGGCTGATAAGCCGCTTCTCGCTGCCTTTGCGACACAGATGGTGCTGGCGGCACCCTGCTTCCCCAGCCTGGCCTTGCACCGGTCTCTCTCCCTCTAACTAGAAAGCAGACGTCGCTCGGCACCCTACAGACCCGACCTGTGCTGGAATTGAGCCACGAGACCCTTGGGAAGCCCGTGGCACACCCGTGTTGTGATCTATTACAGGAGCCCCTTTGCGGGTCTTCAAGGCTGTGCTGGCCGCACGCTGAGGTGTCAGGGTGGGCAGCTGCGATGCTCACTGTGCTGCTGTCCTGGTTTGAGTGAGAACAGAACTCATTCTGTTCAGTGATTTTACTTTTCAGCTCAGTTCTTCTGACTCACTGCACTGTCTGAAGTTAACAGCCTGTTCTCACAGGCAGGCTCTGCTTCTGGCAGGGATAACGCTCCATGGTTAGAGTTACCACCAAGAATCGATGTGTGCAGACCAAGGTCACTGCTGGATCTTGTGCACCACGCTGGGGGGTGCAGAAAGTGAAAGGCTGCACCTGCAGGGGGGATCAGACAGGACAGGGGACCCCAAACTGACCAACAAGGGATTCCAGCCCATATACATCATATTCAGTATAGAGCTGAGGGATCAGGAGGGTCCCACTAGGCTTTGCTTGCCTCAGCTCAGGCCTTCTTCTGGTTTCTTCTTTGAAGTCTGCCATCTGAGAAGGACTCCGTCTGTTCTGCCTTCTGTCCTGATCTCTGTGTTCCTGAATCCAGTACCAGAATCCAGCTCCTGAATCCAGCTGTCATCTGCTGCTGGGCCCAGTCCGGGACTTCCCCAGTGCCTCTTCCACATCATCAGTGGTGACAGTGATGTAATTGCCACCAGGGGATTGGATTTGATACTGGCTTTGTATATATTTGCATATATTCCATTGTTATTATTATCATTTTCATTACAACTGTTGTAGTTTCCTTTCCTAATGGCTGAGTCTCTCTCCCCTATTCCCTTTCCGTTCCCCTTTGGGGAAGGAGGGGGGTTAACAGAGACTGTCTGTTCTAGGTCTGAGAGGCCACCCTGACCCTAAACCGTGACAGCTGCACAGTCCTGTGCATGCCCTGATCCATCTCAGCATTAGCCAAGTGCTTCTTCTATTGGAACTATTTACATTTAAATACAAAAAAAACCCAAAAAACTCAAACCACAAATCAAGCCCTGAACTCACTAGACCTCAACTATTTTGTCTTTCCTCGTAGTGAAACCTTGGCAAAGTTAAATAACTTCACAGCACCGTCCAACCAAACAAGTGCTAAACGAGTGCTTCATCGTTTTGGGAAGCGAAATCTGAGCTTCTCCAGCGTGCCAGCCCAGCAGATGCCTTCTGAAACTTGTTTGTAAACTAGGTGGGCGTATGGCTCTCCTGGAGGTCAGGGAGACATGGCTGTGGAAGTGCTCTGATGGATGAGAGTCATCAGCCACCAGTGCCTCTCAGCCCTGGATGATCCTATGAGGCCATTCGGTGCCTCCGTGCATTTCAAAGATAACAGTGGATGAAAGGCACTGTGGTCATCTCTAGATGCTCCTGCCAGGGTGAAGACCCCATTTACCAATCAAGAATAATGATATTTTACACCTTTCAGAAAGCACTTCAAGATCTGCTCGTGATAAGTGCTTTAGAGAAGCCAAATATTGCTATTGTTTTTTATTGCAGTGTCAGAAATGTGTCCACACCTAGTAGTAGATGGATTCTACCACTGAGACCTCACAATCCCACCATCCAGGTGACAGCAGAAAGGGAGTATCTGTGCCTCCCTGGCTGTACAGTGTGCATCTGAGGGAGGTTAAGTGACTCACTCAAGGCTCTGCAGCAATATGTGGGAGAGGTGGGACTGTTTGCAGTGCCACATCATAGAATCATAGAATGGTCAGGGTTCAAAGCGACCTTAAAGATCATCCAGTTCCAATCCCCTGCCATGGGCAGGGACACCTCCCACTAGAGCAGGTTGCTCAGAGCCCCATCCAACCTGGGCTTCAAAACTTCCAAGGATGGGGCTTCCACCACCTCTCTGGGCAACCTGTCCCAGTGTCTCACCACCCTCCTGGGGAAGAAATTCTTCCTAATGTCTATCCTGAATCGACCTATCTCTAGCTTTAATCCATTCCCTCTGGTCCTGTCACTGCCCGACAGCCTAAAAAGTCCCTCCCCAGCTTTCTTGTAGCCCCCTTCAGATACTGGAAGGCCACAATAAGGTCTCCCTGGAGCCTTCTCTTCTCCAGACTGAACAACCCCAACTCTCTCAGTCTGTCCTCATAGGAGAGGTGCTCCAGCCCGCTCCACCCATGCAATCAGAGAATTTATCTGCCTTAAAAACAGCCCAGGTAAATATTACACCAGCAGTGGGTTTGTACTTTCCTAACAAATGGCATCAGGGTTGCCTCCCACGCTGCCTGTTTCTGCCCCCCCAAGATGAAGCAGGGCAGGGGGGAGGGTGTGGCAGCAGTCAGCGATGGCTGCGTTTCTGGAGCAATCGGTGTGGTTTGTCTCAGATCTGACAGAACTTTACACTGGGGTATTAATGCAGGTTTAGCAAGCAGCTAAAGTAGAACTCATTACAGAAGGCAGGCTGTTGCTGCGTTCAGGTTTTGATAGGGGAATGGAAATGTGAAACATCCTTTCGGTGAAACAAAGGAAGCTGATAAAGTATGTCCTGTGAATTGAATGTTAATGCTCTTACAGGACAAATACTTGAAGGATTAAGATGTTCTATTGAGAGCAGACCTGATCACAGGTCTTTAAGTGACTGCAGTGTCTTTTAACTCCTATTGTATTTCCATTGAAATGTAATTAAATTGCTGTCGGATTCAAATGTGCATTATTTTGTGGTGATTTAGATTTTCATACAGACAAGTCATGAAAGTATCCCATTTGTTATTGTATCTACATTTTAACAGGAATTTATAATAAAATTGAAATGTTGCTTTTTATAGAAGCTCTAGGTATGACTCAAGAATTCTTTACAGTTGGGATAGTTTTAGCTCTTAACATTAGCAGCTGTTTTACCTAGCCTCATACAATTACACACGATTAAAAGGCATTTTAAAAAAATACCTATTTAATTGACAATCACCTGTTGCCAATAAATCTGTTAAATGCAACTTTTATTTTTGGTTTGTGAAATGCTGTCTCATCACTGTGGACCTGCCCGTGGAAATGCCAGGATATTGGTGGAAATACCAGGATATGGGCAAAAAGTGAGTGCATTACAGAAAGAGCCAGGATGTTGGTTATTCATGCAGTCACCTCAGGGAGACTGAAATTCTGACCTCCCATCAGCTACTTGCCCTTTCTTCCAGACCACTGCTGCTTCTATTCTGGTGTCTTCTATTCTGACATTTTTTCAGTGTTTTGGGAAAGAAAGATCAGTATTTGCTTATAGATTAGAAGCAGTTTTTTGGTAAAAAACTATTTCCTCCTATTCCCTGCCAGACCAAGTTGCTCTTTTCTGGTTATCCCTAAATCATTGCAATTGTAAAGAATGGAAAGCGGACATGAATTATGTTTGACCCAAGCACTCAGTCTTGGCTTGCGCACTGTACACACATCAGCCCTTAGGGCACGCCTTGGTGTCAGAGCCTAAACCCTTTCAAGGTCTGCGAATCCTTCCATGTACTGCTGTTGTCACAGGTGATTAACATCATCAGCACCTTCCCATCGCTGTGTTCCGTTCCTGGCTCTCAGCAGTGGAAGGGGAATTGCTTCATGCCACCCCTGCTCTGGGTTGGGTGCTCTGCATGGCTGAGCTGACTGCTCCCCACGCAGCTCAGAGAGATGTGGAGAGGGACAAATGCCTTCTGCTGTGAATTGCAGTGGAGCCCTGGGAACCCAGGCAGGAGCCTGCTGTCTGTGTCCTGTACTTGTGTGTACTGTAGTGCAGGGTGGGTGTATCGTGTCCCCTGGCAAGTGAGCTAGCAAGACCTTTACTGATGTTGGATGATAACAGGACTGAGATTTTACTGCAGTCCAGAAATCTTGGTAGCTCAGCCCAGCTCTCAGTTACCAGAGCAAACCTTGCCCTCTCTTCAACACTCTGAGTATTTAAAAGTCTGAAACAACCAGTTAATTAGGAAGAACACTCCTCTATGGCTGGATATTTCTTTTCTTGCAGCACATTTCTCCCTAGTCTGAGGCACTATTTTGTTGTCTTTAATACCTCTTGATTGCATCTTGTTATCATCTTGTCTTGATTGGCTTTGTGGCTTGTTGCACAAAAAGAGTGCTAATCTTTGTTAATTAGTTCCTTATTAGAGTCAATTGAGATTTGTAGCACAAGAAACGAGCTGTATTTCTGATGATAAATAATTGGCTGCCAAGGAATTCTTAGCGTGAAACCGTGTCAGTATAAGTGATGATACTTTAATATTTTATGTGGTTTTGGATGTGTTTACTACAGTACTTCTTCCAGCTGCTGTTCCCAAGACTTCTTTTGTTTTTTTGTCCTGTAGCTGTGTTACTAGTTTGGACATTGGTTACCTTTCCGAGACATTTCTTTCCATATTACATTCTATGATTTCGTTACTTCACTGCTACAGAGACACTTTGTTCAGAAAATTGTCCTCTGTAAATGGCAATAAGTACTTTTATTGCTTTTCACACATGTCTTTATTCTCTCCTGTTTTTTTGCTGAGTCATAGGATTGGATATTATAAGGCCTTTGGAGAGCATTAACACCTGATACGTGTTCTAGAGACTGGTGGTAGGAAATGGGACGTAAGGTTGTAGCACTGCTTTAAATCAGTGGGGATCCTGCTGTATTTCACCAAAAATGCAAGTCATAGCTCTGTACCTGGTGCCACTGGTGATGACCAAGGTCCCATGTTGTGATATCACTCCCAGCTTACCTCAGGTGCTGCTCCTGGCTCCAGAGGGAAACCCATGGGAACTGAGTGTGAGGAGTAAACCTTCTCTGTGCTTGCTTAGCTGTGGGACATACCCCAGGAGATGAGGCTGAACCCAAACCAAGCCTTTTGCCAGACGTTTTGGTGTAACACAGTGCTTTTCAGCCAGTGCTAGTGGAGAATCATCTCAAGCCAGAGTGGGCACCTCTGCAGCAGGGCTTCACTAGCCTGCTCTGTACAGAGAGAGGCAGCTATCGCTGCATGCTCACTGAACCAAGTAACAGCAACAAGCAGAGGGAGAGAATATATGTGTGACCTCTAACTTATTTTTTAGTCTGTTTGTAGCCTAAATACTGGCATCTAATTGTTTTGATAATGTGCAGGGCTTGGTGAGATGCTAAAATGTCCCTGCTGCTGTGTCCTGCTCAGCAGGTTGTGTGGAAATGAGGGATTTCTCTGCATACATCTCCCTGATGGAGCCTCTCGCAGTGCTCTGTCTTGCCCTTTTCAGTAGGACCCCTCATAATTGGGGATATTCTTGATAATGGGTATCCTGGTCTGGGAGATACTCATATCTTGGTGAGAGCTTTGATTTAACATGTTTCTTTTCCCAAGAAGAAGCAGGGAGAACATAGAATGGGTAGTCTTACAGGTTAAGGGTCATTTGCTGCAGGAAAGAGAAGTAGGGCAAAAGGCCTGGAAAAAGTAAGAGAAGTGTCATCTTGAGCTATACTTGGTTAAGAAATCCTTGAGTTATATGTTCCTCTCAAGTACTGTAATATTTTACATATCATTAACATACATTTTGCAGAGCAGAGTAGAAAACTAAGTCAATTATTTTAGTCCCAATGATAAATTTTGAAGTAGTTTAGCTGGCTTACTGCTTGTTTTCTATTTCCTTACATTATGGCTGAAGCCCAGAGATGCCCCCTGAATACATACTTTATTATTTGCTTTTTATTGTCCAGCAGTCTGTTATATAAAAACTATCTACTAACATTTTATAAAACTGTCAGAAAATTTATTCTGTTCGAATAACACCCATAGAAAAATTATTAATGTGACTCCCTCTAGAATCACATCCCCTCCCTGGAAGTGTTCAAGGTCAGATTGGATGGGGCTTTGAGCAACCTGGTCTGGTGGAAAGTGTCCGTGCCCATGGCAGGGAGGTTGGAATGAGGTGATCTTTAAGGTCCCTTCCACCCCAAACTGTTGTATGATTTAGTTTGAAGCTTTCTCTGAAATGCCTCAGCAGAGTCACTCCAGTATTCCCAGGAGGTGCTGAGCTGCACTCATTGAGCCGGTCCACAGTGCAGGAGGGAGGGCACGCAGCAGCCGGATGCAGACACCCTTCTGCAGGCAGGTTTGTCAGCAGCTCTGCGGGCTGTGCTACAGCTCTGTAGTTGGCTCTTATGGCAAAGCATTTTTTAAACCGTCCACTGTACCTGCGACTGATATTGATCATATTGTGTACAAATCTGTAGAGCCATGTGATACAAAATCCATTCTAACTTTAATCATGAAATTACGTTCCTTCACCGCACAGTACATAACGTGGGTTGTACCAGTTTATCAGTCTTTCAGTTTACCTTTCCATCTCTAATATTCTGTGTGAGCCATGGTCTGGTCATAGAGCTTTACATCTCTGTTTGTAAGTTTTACTATTATTTTAAAAAATAATAATACAGGAAATCAAATGCTTATAAACAGGCTAACCTCTGGGCATTCCGTTTTACTGTGTGATGATTGGAATTCATCTGCAAAATAATGCTGTATTATTTCTCAAGGATATGTATTGAAGTCTAAAATAGTTTCAGAATTTGAATTACTGAAGAATCACAATACATATGAAAACTGCCTTTTGCTTTTGAGATGCTGCATGCGGAGTGATACAGATTTAAACAGCGCATAAGGTATTTTGACAATGAAATATTTTTAAAGACATAAACTGAACATTTGTGAGTTACAAGCTTTATTCTCAGTAGCCAGAATAATGCGTTTATTCCCATTAGTGCAAAAAGAACTCATAAATCAGGATAGCAAGATACAATGCTCACAAATGCTTGTTTGTATGCAGATGCATGTACTCTTCCTACTCTCAACTGAATAGTTGTGTTTAGTTCATTATCTTAAACCACGCTGGTGAAAATCAGCATAGCTCCCATTTCAGTCTAGCAACATAAGCTGCTCAGAGCCAGCTGACTCTCTAACCCATAGTAATAAATAAGTCAGGAATCTTATGGTCTTGAATTTTATATTAATGGAAAAATTTATGGCAGTTTTTCAAAGACAGTTGGTGTTCTACAAGTTGGACGTCCCTAACTGAATGAAGATACAACCCCAGCATGGGTATACTGACTGCTTCCAGTGCTGAAGATTCCAATTGCCTGGGTACCAGTGAGTGCTGCTGCTGCTGGAGCAGAGAATTTCAAATAAAATGAAAAAAAAAAACAAAAGAAAAGGGAAAATTGCTGTGGGGTAGCCAGTATTTTGGAGAAATGTGCGCATTACTTTTGCTTTTTAAGCTCTCCTCTGAAACTTCCTGTTGAATGCCTTCAGTAACCTGGGTTTCAAAGTGAGACAAACCTCTGGCACTGAGCAGCTGCAGCTGAACATGGAAAATGCTGTGAAGGCAAATGAAGCCGTGGCTGGAACAGGGTACTGCCTCTGTCCTCTGCATGTTCTTTTGGTGGTTCTTGCTGCATGAGTGTAACTTACTGTAGTGTTTAACAGGATATGTCACCAGAAGTTCTTCTTAATCTAGGAGTGACTGCTAATTAGTAGATGAACTTGCAGAATGTGCAGACAGTTGGTCCTGTGTATCCCTTCTGAGTGTCTTTTCTGTTCTGGACATGGAAATATGTGCATAAAATGAACATTCTAGTCTAACATTTGAAGCAAAGGTATCATCAAGGGACAATTCCTGTCAAAGGCAGACTCCTCATCTTAATGATTGCCTATCTAACAAGTTAAGAACATTTTTACAGTGAAACTAAAGAATTAAGCACAGTGCAGGACAAAGTCACAGTTTTGTAAAATAAGAATAAAAAAGGATTATAAAAGAATACATTAGCACCTGCCATCTAAAAAATGATGATTTCTGAACTGAAGACTGTCATGAATAAGATAAGGATGCAGTCCTCCAAGAAATACTTCAGGGGATTTCTTTTAATAAGACCTACAAAATATGCCTTGGGCATAAGACCACAGAACAGAGATTTGAAAGCCTTGAGCCAACTTTCTCTTTTGCCATTATAATTTGACTGAGCTATTGTACTTAATCACTGAATATGAGGTACCTAAAAGTTCCCAGGCCTCATATAACTTTTAAAAGTTCAATAATTGGAAAAGTTTCAGCTATTTGCCATCATGGCTAAACGGTTGGAAAAAGTACAGTTAAAGGCCTTTCTCAAGCATTTCTAATGAAGAAAGGCACTTAATTGGGAACCTCCCATTCCCAGTTGTTTCTTAGTGGCATGTGAAGGAGAAAACAGATTTCAGAGTAATAAGACATTCCAGTGAGGTGCCTAAGGGAAGGTAGGGAACACTTGACATGCAGTGAACCCAAACTTACAGGAATTTGATACCCTCATCTCACTGAAAACTGAGGTAGTTTCGTGCCAGTGGGAGCTGAAAGTGCTTAGCCTTGTGTGAACAATCTCAGGGATTGCAATTTACTCCTGCACAGAGGGCTGCTGGAAAGGGCCTGGTGGTTACAGTGGATGCCAAGTTGAAAATGAGACAACAGTGTGTTTGACTGAAACTATGGCAAACCACACACTGAGATACATTGGGAAGGATTAAGTCAGAAGACAAGGGAAAAAGGCAATGCACGTCCATTCTGTCTTTGCACTTGTTATGGGAGGAGAGATGCTAACCTAAGGATTTTTTGGCTTTGATAAACAGTATGTGTGCTATCTGATGCTGAGCATGTTTACTTGCATTAACTCACTTGGAATACTTCTGTTTGGGCTAAATACCTGAGCTCAGATTGAGAATACTTGAGCTGTGCAAAATGCATGAAGTTTTAAAGGAAGGGCTTCCAAAGCACATTTCAGACCGTGACTCCATGTCACCTTGAATATCTTATTGTAATATTGAAGAAAAGGTTGGACCGACACTTGTCAAGAAGCAGTGGTTGAAGAGGTTGAAGGTGGCGCTGATCCTCCCTTGGTTTGGGGAAATGGTTAAAATGGTCTCTATGGGTACTTTGCCATTTTCTGCCAAAGAGATTTGTCAGCACTCATTAAAATGTACCAATGATATTACATCTAGTTGCTTTTACTTCTCTGTCTGTCAGTAGTTCCATTCTTGAAACCCTTTCAAGCACTAAAGGTCCCTGAAGCATGAGGAGAAGTCCACCATATATGAAGATTTGGCAGTGTGTGTATGTGTGCAAGCTGTGATCACATCAGTCTCATTTAATTCTTCACAATAATGCTCTGTGTTCTGAGTTGCCCAGTTATTTGGTAGTTAGAATTGTGACCAACAGTTGTACAACTGATGTTAATGCACCTTGTTCGTAGAAATTTGCACATCCTGTTAATTGTTTACAGTGGAATCCTTTGAAAAAGTTGCAGATTAACGTAGCTTTTTGTTGTAAAACTCTTCCGAACAGGAATAACATCCGAATACATGGTTTAGTTTAGAGTCAATAATGTCATTCTCCATGCTGTCCTCAGGCAAGCACGTGACATTTTGAAATATTAGATCTTAAAATGTATGAAAGACCCTCCACCCAGAGTATTGCAGAAAATCAAAACCATTGTTTGTTACAGCAATGTCTTGATTCCAGACTCTGTGAAACTATTTTATGAAATCTACAGCTGCAGTTCTCCTGCAGACAATCATGACATATTAAAAAGTTCATGAAAATAGACGGGTGCTGTGTGAACCTTCAAAACAATACCAAAAGGATTACGAGTCCCAAGTTTGACTGGATAACACAATAGTCATCTTTTGGAAGTTACTGTTTAACGGTAGTATGCGGGGGTAGTCTCTTAGAATTTAAGTCAAGGATACTTAAAGAGATATTTATTTATTTATTTGCAGTTTCACTAGGGGAGACAGCGCTTACAGAAGGCACTTTTGGAATTGTAAGGTTTTTTTCATTCTGAGTTTTGTGCTGTGTCTGTGAGAGATGGTTGGAGGTGGCAGAATGACACCTTCTGGGTATTTTTAGTCTTACGCTGGTTTCTAATACCATATTTACACCAACCATTGGAAAGATCACGTTATAAATTGGCAAAAAGTTACACACTATCACAGCTAATAGGGCAGCTTTTACTGGATGTTGCATTTCTTCAATCTTCCACCTATTCCATCATTCTAAAACTAAGCCAATGAGGGAATTCATGCTTGGTTCACTCTTTGAGTTAAAATGTATACGTTTGAACAATGTGAGTTTCCTCAGTTTGGTAAGTAACACCTCTCATCTGTGAGGTTGAAGAGCATCTAAGCCAACTACAAATTACATCGCGTATCATGCTATAACACTTACTATGGTGTGCCTAAGAGCCCACCAGAAAAGGTGGAATATTTCCTATTAACTCCTAAGGGAACATTTCCTATTAACTCCTATTTCATGGGATAGTTTTACTCCTTGTTACGCAGCCGCATTCTCTCTTGGTCTGCGGGGAGGTTAGCTGTCCTACTGCAATATGCACCTCAACCTTGCCATTTTAAATGGCTTGAGAAAATTCCTCCCTCCTGAGTGCTTGTGTTTGTGGAGTCTCAGGATGACAGTGAGTAACTGTGATGAAGAGAAGTTGCACAAAAACGGGTCAGTTCCATAGCCTTAATATTGGCAATATGCTGATTTTCCTCCCTCCCACACATGGAATACTTTGAATTCAATGAGATGTATCCCATCAAAGATACTCCTTGTGCTACAGAAACTGTTTGCTCAGCATCGGACTAAGTTGTTTTCTTTCTAAGATTTAAATGTGGCATGGTTATCTCACCCACTTTTGTAGTAGATCCTTGAAATAAGAACTTTCTTATGGTTCAAGCTCATACAATTCTGGTATGATCTGGTAGATCAATGTATCTTGTCTTTCAACTTGAGATAACTTTTACTGTATGGATTCCTCAGACTGGAATTAACATCAGTGAATGTAGATACCTCCATTCCTGGAAAAATGTTGAAAACAGTGAAAATACTGAGCATAGTCCTCAGAAGAAATCCTCCCTCCACTCATTTTGTTAGAATAAAAGCCAGGTTCTAAAAGGGACCTCAGTGTAAAACTTGGGCCACGTTACAAGCACATTTCAGATTTATGTAAATCTGAGAATGTTGGAAGCTTCTGTCTGGGCTTTGCTTAAATAACAAATTTTCATGTAGCTTTGATGCAATTGCTCATGAAACAAAAATGGAAACCACTCTCTACTGACCAGTATGGATGCACGGTTCAGGGCTGCACAGTTGAAATTTGTCAGGGCTGAGATGTTTCCTCAATTCACCTTTACCTTCTTCCATCCCTTGACTGTATTCAGGTCTGAAATTCTCATTTAATTTGGAATATTGCAGCAGCTCGTGTGCACTGTGTAATTAGTGATTCTGAACTCCACAGTTGTGTGAACTCCACACAACTCATTATACTGCACGCAGTGGTCTTTGTCAAAAGGGCAAGGAGGGCCATGTGCTCAATATGGATGAAGCTATCTGTATGAAAGGACCTTCTAAGTCTCTATCTGCACCACTGAAGGATGAGGCAATTTGGTAGTCACAGCTGAATTTTGGCTCGGTCAAAGCCTTCACTTGCCTGCATGTTCCCCATATGCCAGTGAACAAATATCAGCATAATCAAGCATGAAATAAAAGCCTCCATTGTTAGATGAAAGAGCGAAGGTGGATTTGCATTCATCACCCACCCAGGCGTATCATTACGGAATTTGATCATTATCACTGAGATGCTGCAGAAATATGTACAAAAAAGCATTGTGCTGCTGATTCCTGGGCAGACCTTAAGGACTCATTCTCTGCGTGCCCACGTGAATCAGCAGTGTTTTCTTTACAGCACAGGGATACGTGAGTGTGACGTGGCTTAGTAAATTTTACAGCGTCCAAAAGGCAAGGCTACCGTGCGATACGCTTCCACTCAGGAGGCATTAGATTTTGCCACAGAATTTGTCTTTCTTAAAGGAAAACATTAGCCCATGGCAGTGTCACATAAGCAAAGGCAGGTATTAGAATTGCTCCCCAGTTTGTTGTGGTTTGGGGTTTTTTTTCCTGTTTAATGAGTTTTTTTTCTCGGTGGAATTCCCATTTAACTTAAACTTGGTTGTTTTTTTTTTTTCCAAAGTTTATCCTCAAGCTAAACTCTTTTGCTTATGCTGCTTTTTTTTTTTTTTTTTTTGCAATGGTTTACACTGAAGTTAACCTTCCTATTAGCATTTTAATGGAAAAAGAGATTCTACCACTTAGCAAGAAGTTTTGACTGCCTTTGAATGGCAAAATGGTAAAGGTATTTTCATACTTCACACTGCTTTCCAGCGTTTGCAAATTCTTTTCCTACAGCAAGTCTTTTCTCTTTATTGATATAAATAACAACATTTGGCAGGGACTTCCCAGGACATCCGTTTCAGTCATTTCCTTTATAATCACACCAAATATTTCACATGATAAGCTAGTCAGTCCTGGTTTAAATTAAACTGAGTTTTTCTGCCCCTGCTTTCTTTAGTCAAAGCCTATTCTAAATGTTCGCTTTTCTGGTGGGTAAAATACCTCTTCATAGCTTAAATAAATTCATGGTTAATTATAGCCACTCATTTCAGTGCTGGTAATGTTCTTTAGCTGAAACGTTGTTCTTTTAAGTGAAGATGACTTTCCAAATAGGATTCTGTTGCCACAGTCCTTCCTTACAAATGTCCCCATGGTGTGACACTGTAAGGGGAACCCTGTCCTTAGTGGGGATCTGAAAGTGGGTCAGGGCATTATGTGCCTAAGTAAATGCTATTAAATGTAATGGTTCTTCAGCTTTCCAAAGGTACTGCAGGGTCTGTCTAACACCCTCCCAAAACAGTGGAGGTTAAGCTGTGTGAAAATAGGAGGGCAAGCCGTAGATTAGTTATTCAGGCAAGAATTATTTATTAAAAGTTCCCAAGACAATAAAGACTTTAAAGAGTTATAATAATATCTTTGCTCCTGCCTTCCTAGGGTTTCCATTAGACATTAATTCTATTATTAAAAATTAGATTTGTTTTATTTATGATCCTGTTTTCTTAGAAGATAACTATTGCTCAAAACAGGCTTTGCCTTATTAAAAACTCAGAGCATTATCCAGATCAGTTGTCAAGCTGGATATATTAAACCAGAATATGTTTTTACACTAGTATGTATAAAGTGATGTGCCCAGCAAGGAGGGGAGCCAGGCACACCAACAAAGTGTTGGTTTTTTTGCCCAGGAGTGAGAGCACATTGTGGTGCTGTGCCCAGGGAGCAACAGTTGTTCCTTCGTGCATGACCAAAGAACAGGAAGAGGTTGGTGATAAGAGCCTGACAAAAGGGTTTCATATTGAGAGAATTTATTCTCTTTACCAATAAAAGTACTGGGAAAGTGCCTTTTGGATGGTGTATTTGGTGCTTTGACAGAGAAGGGGTCACTGAAAAAGAAGCATGACGTTGCCAAGCAAAGCCAGGCAGGTTCAAACAGGACACAGTAGGGAGTTGCTACCACTGAAGTGTCCATGGGATGGTGATGGTTCTGTCTCCATCCCCTGGCTTCTTCTAACTGGAGGGGAAGGGTGAGCATCAGCACGTCACCCTCCTGAGCTCCAGCAAGGTGTGGTATCTGCAGTGTGCACTTAGTGCGAGTGTGCTGGTTGTTCACTTTGCTGGCTGGAAGACCAGTTGATAGAAAGCTATGGGTTTTTTCTGTAAATTGGTCGAATAATGGTGTATTTGGGGAATATGTTGGATCTTGCACACAGGTATCTGAAAAGGCTGTGTTAAAACTCAGAAACCTCCATATGCTGTATGAGAGCAGTTCAGCATAAGCGTCAGAACACCAGGTCATCAGGGCTTGTGTGACTTAACTCTGGCCAGAGTTATTTATGTTCTTTTACTGAGAGCACGATCTACAAAGCTGCTGTCCTGAAATTTGAATACAGGAGGATTTCCAACCAAGGAATGATTACTGGACCAATAAATTAAATGCAATTATAAGAGGAGAAACATACATTGCCAGGCACTACACCTCTTCTTATTCCTGCTGTTTCGGGGTGGGGTGGTTTGGTGATGTTGCAGTAAATGGCTTTTGTGAGGCAGGATGAGACTGTGCCTGAGGTTATCTGCTCCTACAGAGGAGAAAGTCGCTGTTAATTTTATGTATTTTATGTATTTTCTGGTTTGGATAAACCATTCCACGTGGACAGACAGATTGCAGATTTTCCAAATTGCCTTTCCTTCCTTTTGAACAAAAAACCATGAGGAGAACAAAAACCACCAACACGGTATGCTAGGTCTTTAGATCACCCTTACTGCAAGGTTCAATGGTTCTAGTTTAATGATGATGATAATACTAATTTGAAGTTATACCTTAACATTCATTAAAATAATTTCAGGAAAATCATGGTGTCTTTGCCCATTCTGCTGTTCAAAGTCCAATTTTCAAAAACGATTGATTTTAAAGACTTATTTACAGGTCCTTGGTTTTTATATAAGTTCTGTTAAAGGATTGTAACCACAGGCAGGTACCCCAAATTTCCACATATAAACCTGCCATTTTCATTTGAAATAGCTCAGAAATACCATCTCAACCACTCAACTCAGCCCAAGTTCACCTTACTTCGGGTCAGGATTGTCACCTACAAAGCTGCCAGTTGTGTCCTAGGTTGTACTTGTTTGATTTGTCTGCATTCGGGAAGCAAAATTAGAGGCCTGTAACATGACTTCATTGTGGATCGTTTACACAAGAGGAATCCTGGTATACAAGTGCAAAGTAACTGGTGTTTGCCAGCTGCTGTTCTTTGACTCTGCTGTGCTAACAGACTGTTGACTTTGTGTCTATGTAATGATTTTTTCAAAGAATCAGTGATCACTGAGGCAGCAATAATTGGCACTGGGGAAACCTTTTAGCAAGACTTCCCTAGCAGTTAGGGATGTGTTGATTTTCACTGGGTTTTGAATAGCTAGAAAATATGCTAATTTCCAGTTGTGTAGTAACAATTAAAAATGCCTTAGAGACTTGGAGAGGTGGGCTTAATGTTGGGCAAGATCTTGCCAAGTGGGCAGTGGGTACTGGTGAGAATGAGAATGTACTATTGTCTCAGACTAACTGGGAAATGGAAAAATCGGGGCTTTGTTTGTAAAGATAAAGCATCAGGGGGAGAAGAATTCACAGCAAAAGTCATTGTAATGATCTGAGAATGAAAGTACATGATACAAACTGGCCAGCTTGGATTATTTAGGAGCCAGGCATCCTACCATGTTATTCAACAAGAAACGCTGGGCTTCATCGTTAAGAATCACTAGATCCAAAACCCAGGCATGGGGTGTTACCGTTTTAAGGGCACACTGGATTCTGTGTATGCATGACATACAAGGGACATCTGGGAAATGTTTCATGTCCGAGGGGTTAAATTTATTTATCAGTTGCAATTCTGTCCGTCATCATTATTTACCACTTAGGGCATCACAGCCCTCAGGCAGAGAAGCCAATGTCATTGATTACAGCTGGTGCACACAGGGGTTAAGAACATTGCACTGAAAATCCTCCTCAACCAGCTTGCAGTAGTTCAGTGTCTGGGGAGGGTCTGGTCAGTTTGAAGACTATGGGGAGCTGCTGACTGGAGCTCTCAGTAGGGAGAACATTTGTGCAGTTTTCAACAGAGTCAATGCACTCAGCTGTGTGGGTCTTACCTGCCTGCTGCCTTTTCTAGCACCAAGCCTGGACACCACTTTTCAGGAAGCATTCAGACCAGCACGGGCTGGACATGACAGGCACCCTGATGAATTTTGGTTTTCACGGTCAAGATCCATGTGGAAAAGGGTTCTACAGATGCGTCCATTTAGGAAACAGTCATAGACATTTAAATAAAATGCTGAGCTCCCTTTCTTAGTGAAAGTGGACGTGGTTTGGACCATCCTTGTCACATTACAGTTGTGTGTGAGAGAGGGACAGTTGTCTTATGACATGCTCATAGCTCACGAGTGGCACAAGCTGACATTTCATTCTGCTTCGGCTCAGTCTGTTTGGTCCACAAAGGAATCAACAAGCAGAAAGTAATAGCTTATATTAGGGAGAGCTCGTGGATCTTTTCA
Organism: Actenoides hombroni; assembly: GCA_024336885.1. Classification (NCBI taxonomy): domain Eukaryota; kingdom Metazoa; phylum Chordata; class Aves; order Coraciiformes; family Alcedinidae; genus Actenoides; species Actenoides hombroni. The sequence goes on from WUAM01000395.1 coordinate 10,964,398, forward strand.
GATGACTCTGTCTGGTGTGTTCCTACGTGTCAGCCAGATTTACAGCACAGCCAGGATGGGTTAATTTCCTACTTGTCCTCAGGTCCTTTGACAGAATGTTGTACAGCATTGTTGGGTCTGGGTCCGTTTAAAGTACTGGCCTCCTTTGCCCCGTAGAAATGGGCTGTGTGCCTTTTGTGTGAGAAATAGCACAAACGAACAGGAGAATGGTGAGTCTGTTTTTCTTCAGTTGTGCCATATTAGTATGTCCTGCTAGTGTGTCAGTCATGTGGGTTTATTATAAAGGTATATTTACTGCTGCATATGGGTTTATTCTAAATGTGCCACTTACAATAGCTTGACCTGGGATTTGGCACACGCCTGTTTCAGCCAGGGAGTAGGTATTTACTTGCTCACATTTTGGAAGCTGGTGATTTAAAAATTTCCAGTGTACAAAAGAATTAAAGGAGACTGAGAGAGTCACCATTTGGATGCCCCACACATTTTGGAGGTATGTGAAGTGTGAGTTCAGCACAGCAAGGTCTTTGCGGAGCAGAGAAGTGCCTTACGCTCATGCTAAATGTCAAGCATATCCAGGGGCTGCAGGTCTTTGAGCTAAGGCTCAACCAAAGACTAGGTTTAGGATTAGGACAGAGACAAAGCCTAATGCTCTAGTTGGAGTGGGGCTGAGGAGAGGCTGCCAGAGGAAAACAGAACATTCTTCAGGAGCTTCCATCAGAAACTTGCCAGAGCTGGAGCTTTGTCCCTCAGCGTGTGCTGATGACACCTTTCTCACAGAGGCCACATTCTGCACAGCACTACATGGCAGGCAGTCTTGGCTGACGTTGGCTCACAAGCTGGTTTTGTTGCTTATTTTCTCTACCAAGTCCATGGAGGCTGCAGTTGCAGCTGTAATTTGAGCCAGTGTGAGTGTGGAGCAAGCCTGTGCCTTGGTGTTTGGAAGCAGAAATTATCTGTCAAGTGGTGTCACCAAGTAGAGATAGGAAGTGATTCCCTTTGTTCAGTCCCAAAATACTACTGCAGTTGTTTTACTCCTGCTTCCCCCCATCACAGCTGTAACATAGTAGAGTAGAAGTTCACCCACTTAACTTAAATATTGGTATAAAACAGGTTGTACATTTGGATAAGTGAACTGCATTTCTGCATTTTTTTCCACCCTCTCTTTCAGTTTAGGCAATATCTCAAATGTATTTGTCTATTGTATAAGTTGGGATCTCAGCACGGGGTTTTCTTGAGCCTTATTCACCGAAGTATCGCATCTTGCAAGACATCCAATCTTGAGCAGCTTTTCCCATTGTCTTGGAGGCCTTAAGACAGTGGCAACCCAGAGGAAGCCCACTTGTGCAGGAGCAGACAGTTCACGTAAGAAAGAATACCTACAGCTAAGTTCTCTGAGGGGTGGGATATTCCTCCTTTGAAAGCTGTGACGTGGGAGATACAAATAGTAGTTTAGTTTTCTCCAAATTCCTCCAGAATTTCAGATTTTAAAAAACAAACAAAAAAACAAAGCAAAAGTTCAGGCTGTAGCTGCTGCAGCTGTGAAAGAAGCTTTTAAAACTAACATGAGTTTAAATTAGGAAGTTTTATCTGCCTGAATCTGAAGCTTGAAAATGTAAGAGTAATTTCAGTCAATTCAGTTGCTTAATGAAATAATGAAAGCATCGTATGAAATTATGCAAAACCAGGGGAAATTCAATATCCTGAAACCTTACACCCAGATTAATCAAATTAATGTCAAGGTATAAAAGGATGCATTTAGGAGATTATGTAGAAATTCAGCTTCGTAGGGTTTTAAGAGCTTTGGAAAAGGAAGACAAACATTTGTTAAATGCTGCATGGCACTTTTCTCAATACAATAGTTAAAGATAATATTTTGGGGAATAGAAGTGATGTGATTTCCCCCCCCACACACAAACTTCCTCAACACATTTGGTTTAGTTTGGAGGAAGTTAAATATGCTTCAAAGATATTGTCTTAAATTTCAGGAGAAAAATACAGAACTATGTTTCATATAGGAAAAACATCACATCAACATGTTCCTCTTTGGGGAGAAAAGGTATATTATTCTTTTTTCTTTCTTTCTTTTCTTTTTTTTTTTTTTTTTATCTAACACTGAATTTGACATTAATTTACAAGCACTTTCAGGCAACCAGGAACACATTTCTTTTCTGTCATAAAACATTTGTCCGAAAAAATTAACTGGGCTCCTATCTGGAATATTTGAGAAACCTGCTCAGTGTTCAAACAGTGTGAAAATATAATTGGAATCTCCTACTTTTTGCCTCTTCTCCCTATCATGTTTTAAATAGAACAAACAATACGTAGAAGTGAAAAAAGAAAGGAATTAAAACCTGAGAGGAGTGAGATCTGGGAAAGGATATAATACACCCAAACCTATAATGAAATTTATGAATTTATCGATGTGCTTACCAAGAGTACCAGCAAAACTGAACGTTAAGGATCAGATACCTTACTGCCAAACTATTAGCCCCTAAATTTGTGGACTTGGTGCCAAAGCTACTCTCCTCTGTGACACGCTGCTGTGCCAGCACTCATGATCATCCCGCTCACAACACAGAAAGTCAAAAGAGTCTAAAGCCATAAAGGATCAAGATAAAGAGCAGCATGACAATAATCAGCTCAAAGCTGCTGCTTGCCCTCCTTGTGCTTGCTTGTGAGACTGCAGCCTCATCTCTCGAAGGAAACATGTCTAGATGGAGTCTACTTCACTGGAGGGATCCAGACTGGAAAGTTTCGTGATCTGAGGGTTTTTCCCCTGCTCTTAAAACCGTGCTCTCCCTGCAGCCACCCAAAATATGCTGGTTGATACGAGACTAGTCCTTTACCTAGGGCATGAGGAAAGCACTGCCTCAGTGGAAAGCTTGCTCTCATAAGGGCTTCTTGTCAAACCTGTATCTCACGTCTCGTTTTCCTGTACAGAGTCCCTCAAGGAAATGCTTCATCTCCAATCTGTATGCTTACCTCAGTGCATCTCTGACAGTCCTCATGGATTCTGCTTGTACTGTACCTGCCTCTCCTGTTCCCAACTAGGATCCCTCCTACTTGTTTCCCAAAGGAGTCATTCAGTGTGAGGTATTGGCAAATCATCTTTCTCAGAGGCAGAGGGAAATAGAAAGGAGGAGGGGAGGGGGTTGCATGCTGCTAGAAGCATGGAAGGAGCACACTCCATTGTGCTGTTTGCTCTCATAGTAGTGTGGATCTGGGAATTCTGAGCATTCCTCAGTGGATGCCACTCGCCTCAGTCAGATTTTCTGAATACGCTGACACGACAGAGCTGAACACCAGAGAGAAACGTGCTTCCCTGAAAACACTTCATCAAAGCCTATTTGTTATGACTAACAGTGATCAGTGTACAAAAGAGACTGTGACGTATCTTGAGTTAAGGTAACACAAGGAAAGAGGGAGAATGAGCAGATTTCCTCAGATGCAGTCAAAGCTCCTGCCAAACCAGTTAGACTGCTCTGGCCAGCTCAGCTTGGTCATGGTAAAGAGCATCTGCCTCTGCCACCATGGCCAAGGCAAGCACAGAGACTCCTGACCCCAAGCTGCCTGCTTCTCTCATGACTCACATCAGACTCTGCTAAGTCAGGTTCTTTAATCTAAAAGCTACGGCTGCAGAATAGTCCTTGTTGGTTCATTTCCATTTCAAGTGAGCCTAAATCCTAGTGCTACATCCTCTGGCACAAGTGCTGTGGGCATTGTGCTGCTGGGGGCTTGCTCTCGGGGAGAACTCTGATTGCCTCAGAGGTAGTTCACATGTTATTAAAGGAAATGTCAGGCTGTCAGCCAAAGATGGAGAGGTGGTAGTTTGTGACAGATGTGTTTGTAAAATCTGGGAGGAAAATATCGGGGAGGAAGATAGGGAGAGAAAATTTTCTGTGTTAGATGTCTGTGTATTGAAAGTGACAATATATGAGCAGGAAGATGTATCGGGTATTAAATTAATGTACCATATTATGGGGTGCTTTTATACAGCAATTTGGCAGTCTTGGTGAAGTTTTGTATTGAGAAGTAATAAAAAAAACTCTTGTGTTAAATATGCTACCTTCAACATTCATAAAACATACCATACTTTAAAGGACCCAATCCTGTTCATATCCACGGAAATGGAAGCTTTGCCATTGACTTCTGCAAAAGCAAGGTCAGCTACAAAATGAACAATTAAATAGGATTCCAAGAATGATTTACTGTCCCCACGATACTCATTTTCACCCCATTAGTGTTCCTTTTCGTTAGTGTGACCTTCAGTCTTGCATAGTGAAATGCTCATTGCTCCAGACCACGACATAACCTGATGAGAATACAACTGATGGGGCAATGATCTGAATCAAACAAGATAGTACCCGTGTGCCGGAACTTTTTCTACAGTAGAGTGGACTCCTGGCTCACACCTTGTAGTGGTTTTGGATATCCTGACAGTATAAAATCTGTATAATTCTAGTAAATTAGTTAATGTGCAGGTTTGAGAATTCAAAATATCTAAGAATCATTTGATTGCTGATCATTTTTGAAGTACTTCAATGACTAAACTGTAGCATCCAGAGATACGTTTTCTTGGTGGGGAAATTAACGTTGGTTTGCTTTTCCAAATAAGAATATCTAGCTTTGAATTTATCAGACAAATGGAAAACAAAGGGCTAATCCCAGTGGAACAGGAATTCAGTTATGAACCTTCTTTATCACAGACATTGGAAACCTTGACTTGCAGTTTCCATGGAAAAATAGAGCTGTTTGATGTAGTGACAGATGATATACTACACTGTATTTTCTTTTTCCATTGCTGTTGGAATTGTATGTTTAGTGAATTAGTGGTGATTGATGATAGTGTTTTAAGGACTTGCTAGTTCTTCCTGGGAAAAGATGGCATATTTTAACTATATTAATGGTTTGAGACTTAAGGATAGCACCATATATTTTTGTAATCTTTCAGCAGCGAAGCCACAATTTATACAAATGGATTCACTCTGTCTTTAGCTCACGCAACTCTGACAAAAGATGTCATTTGAAGTAATGTTGCTCATCATTCATAGATGCAAAAGCTTAAGGCTCCATTGCTTTGATATGAAACTGCATTGGAGTTTTCAACTCCTTGCAAAATCAGTATATGGTGTTAATGATAATTTAACTGTTTGATGCAGCTCCAGATTAGACTGCTTTTGAACAGAAACGTGCTTTTTTACCCACAGAAAGAGATACACTAACTCGAGAGTGTGTAGGAGGAAAAAAGAAGCATTCCAGCAACAACTCAGAATTCCCCAAATGTCAGCTCTGAAGCAGTTAAATAAATAGTGCTACCATATGTTTGGCCAAAATTTGCCTATTTACAGAACAGTATAGGAGACCCCTTTAGAGCACCCTGGGAAGGGAGCACATCATTGCAGGGCAATACCAAGGTCTGGGAGATGTCTCTGACTTTTACTTTGGTGTATTAGCTGAAATGGAGCCCAATCCTGCAGTTACATTTGGATACTCTCTTTTGCTGTGATATCAGTGGTGCACATACAGGGACCCACCTCTGGATGGGTAACAGTCAACAAAAGTGTAGTACAAAAGGTAGTCTTTAGACACAATCTCAGAATAATAGCAGATTAAGACAGACCTTGTGCCTCAAAAGCCTGTGTAACATAACTGCTGCGCTGTGGTTCTGCTTCTGTGGTTCAACCCCTTTACAATGCTGCTATTCTTTTTCTACTGTAAAAAAGTCCAAAGAACAGCCAAAGAATACCCAGCCCTTCCGTTCTCTATTTGATCCACCAGTTCTGCAAAAAGCAATGACATCATACAGTTTTTAGGTAAGTGCTAGATCTTTATAGAGTGCCTGTTTTACAGGTGTGCTGACACACAAACATTTTCTTTAATTATTAATTAAAATCTGCAAGAGAAGGTGGTATTTCCCACTTGTAATGCTGTACTTAGATTATCTCCGTATTTCCCTGTTAAAATACTTTGTTCTGTACTGATCAATCCAAATACTGTTCACCTCCTGAGAAATTGCCGTGCTCTTTAGCTATGCATCTCACATCTTTCAGTTTAAAATGTTGCCTTACCTTTTGAGAAAACAGACCGTGGAACTGAAGTAAAAGACTTGGTGAACAAGACATAATCTTTTTTTTTTCCCTGTAATAAATAAACCACGATTGATAACTATTGTGCATCAGAAAGAGCTGATGGACACCTCCATGTTGATTAGAGAGAACTGAATGTGGTGTGTGGTACATGTTAAAGCAGACAACGTAACGGATAGAAATTTTCAAATGAGGGAAGATGCTGGGTAAAACAGTCATGTGTACCCAGGGCAGGCTGTCAGACTGATGAACGTGACAAGTAATGCAGCCTTTCCTGGTTCCTGCACTGTCACTGCTGAGTTTGTGCTCAGCTTCAGCATCAGCCACTTATTCCATCCTAAATTATGAAGGTCAGAAATTTTTTTGAGGGGAAATTTATGGTGTTTTTTTTTTTCCCCTCAGATTTAGCTTTCATTTCACACTGGAATAAACCCCAAAATTCACAAAAATCCCCTTACAAAGGCATGTCTGAAGACTGTGACTTGAGAATACTGTTTCAGAAAGAAATGGAAGTTTCAGGGTAGCATTATTGGAAAATCTGGGGGAGATCTTCTTCATATGCCTTTGTTGCTTGCACGTTGTACCATGAGCTGGGGCAGTAGTACTACATAATCATAGATAAGATATAAAATGGCAGGCAAAATAGTATGTTGAGTTTCATTTGAACGATGTAGTTTAAATGTAATGGCAGTTACTACCAAGAACAGATTGAATCGTCTTGTTCTCTTGTTGAAAATGTCAAAGCAAAATCTCAAATTGCTTCAACACATGACAAACAGAAGACACTTTCAACAGGAAAATGAAGTGTCAAGCAGGTTCATTACAACAAGCTGACACAATTTCATGGAAAAATTCTCAGGAATTACATTCGTTGTGCAGAACTTATATCTGGCTGCTGAAAAAAAAGCAGCAGAAAACCTAAAAGCTGGGTAATGAATGGTCCTCTGAGATCAGCCAAGAAATGTAGGAGCTGAGGGAAGTGATCTCTCTTTTGAGCTGCTTCACCAATTGTGTCCCAGTGGCTGACGGGTAAGAGCAGTGCTGGTTTCTGTCCTGGCAGTTGGAGGACAGAAAACTCCTCTCTGGGAGCCTGTGTGTGCACCAGTAGTTCAGGCAGAGGCAGGCGGAGTATCTGAGTATTTGGGCAGCTCATCGATACCACAGCCATGCACCAGGAGAGAGATCCCCGTTCCCACGTGCTTTGTGCATATAGCTCTGGCTGAGGGGAGACTTGGCACTCATCTGTCAATGAAAACAGGGTGGGTTCCTCCCATCTCCCGCTCCCTGCTAGGTATTTTTTTGCTGTTTCCATTGTTTTTTCTACTACTTCTTGATTTAAAGATTATCTTCATCTTTTAATAAAGGATGGAGGATTAACTCCTTATCTGCAGCCAGTTGAAGTGCCTGTGGGGCAGTTTAATCTCACATTGCAGGGGATTTGGAAGGCAGGCCCTCCCGCAGTTCCTGCTGCACACAGTATAACCTGTGCCCAAATTCACCTGTGGGACAGGTATGATCTGTTGCTTACTCTCTTGTCAAGTTTATTTTATACTCTTTCGGTATAAATATCTGGTGTGTTGACAGCCTGCTTAGCAATGGACATAGACTCAAAACGAGTCGAGTCCCAAAGACATTTTTTTCGGCCACGTCTTCACTGTTTTCCATTGCTTTTAGTGTTGCCACTAAGTCTTTGAATTGCTTCACTGGGATGTTAATTTGTTCCTCTCAACTGTGCTGCGTGTCACGGGGCTTGTTAATGGGGCTGCGCAGAGATGCACCAGTGGGCACCGGAATGACGTTTGCCCTTGTGCTTTTTGTACGTATAGCTCTCTGTACAGCCATTAGTCATGTTCCCCTTGGAGGTTTGCTTGCCATCCTTTGCATCTCCACTGACCAGTAAACGTTTTCAAGCAACATGTTAGTCTTAAAATACCACGTTTATTGTTGAATAGTTGCCTCCTGTAAACCTGATGCATGCGGGTGAAAGTGTGCCCACTGACTGAGGATGTGAATCATTCATCTGGAGCTTGTTTTATCAAAGCTATGAAGTTTCCTATAGCATCTTTCTTCGAGGCAGTGCTCATATTTGGTGTATTTTTGTGAAAAAGAAATTACTTTCTTGAATCAGAACACTTCCCTGTGTTTGACAGTAGCTGATACTTAAAAGTCTTAGGTCCCACACTGATCACCAGGGAGCTATTCTGCTGGTATAAACTCTGATGAAAGCGGTGAAATGCAGCAGTGCTGACTCTGAAAATGGGTCGTCCCGCCAGAGATTTCTGTGGATGCTACTTTTTGTGTTAATTCTTTTAAATCCTTTGCCTCAGATAAAATGACACATTTCATGGGATAACTATCTCCTTCATTTCTTAAAGCACTGTCTTTCATCAGAAGATTTAAATTTCTTGATCTTCAGTCATGAGGCAGCATAAACAGTAGAGAGTGCATCTGTAATTTCTTTACACGCCAATATTATGCCTGCTTTTATTCATTTTCCTGCTCATCCAACCAATAATGACATGATTCAGCCCCATTTTTTCTCAACAATGCTACGTGTGCTGAGTGAATAACACAGTTCAAAACTTCTTCAGCGGTAAAATGAAAAAAAAAAAATAGCAAAACCTAGTAGAATATATTTTGCAGCTTTTGAAGGCAAATTAGAGACAAAGAACCTACATAAATATTGCATCAACATTTTATGAAAAGGTTTTCCTTGTCAAGCACAGTAACATTTTTCATCATTGTAGCAAGCTTTGGAAGGCAGAGTGCTAATCCAGAGAAGCATCAGAATTAATAGACTGGATGGAGCAGGGTGAAATCTACTCATTAAACCCCTAGGGAGCCAAGTCAATTGGCAAGAGATGACTGGACAGAAGTGTCCATGTTTCTTAGTTTTGAATGTCATTAATGTAAAAAACTTTCCATCGAGATTCCACAAAAAAATTGTTTGTGGTATGACTGCTTTGAAATTGTGATGGTCCTGCTGAACATCAAAGCAGGCTGAGCTGTTACACTGTGCAACAACTGATCGCGTCCAAAGTAGAAGTTTTAAATGGTCTCTACTGCCTTTGAGACTTCAAGTGAAATACATTTTTAATGTTGATCTTCAGTAGCTCTGTCCTCTAATTTGAAACACTACACAGAAATGTTTGGTCTGTAAGAGGGGTTTGACCCGGGGCTATCTCAGGGCACAGCTAAGCGCTCATCTGAAACAGCAATTGAAGAGAGATGGCAAAATGACACCAGCTCCTCTTTCACCAGGATGTGGTGTGTGCTGGCTGAAGGCTGCTATTGAGCCTGGAGATGCTTTTCCCAGCCCCAAAGAAGAGCATCCATTCTCTTGCCTAGATATAGTACCATAGGTGCTTAATACTTTGTTCAGCTGGCGTCTGTCGTCCACAGTAACTCTCTTTTGATACACTATCTATGTTTAATATGAGGTTTTTAGTTACAGAGAATAATGGATTGCTTTGAGTTTTATTAAAACAACGCTTGGAATGCACTCCATGATAATTCATGTTGCTGGGGTTGTGCGGTGGTGCAGTAGTTCACTGGGCACAAGTGGTCAGATTGATCATGGAATATTAATTGGTTGTGGACTGCAGACTTTTGGTACTCAGGCTTCAGGTTGACAAGAATGATAGCTTTCATTTGCATGCAAAGTCTCCAGCTGTCCCTTCAAGATGGATGATGGGATCTGGCTTCATCCGTCACCACTTCTTTACTTTTTTATAAGACAGAAAGGGGAAAAAAAAATAAAAAATTAAAAAAGCCAAAAGACAAAACGTCATAAAATGTTCTTTGCAGATCTCCTTGAAATAGAGGGTAATTTCAAGCATTTTATTTCTGCTCAGAGTCCAAGAGAAACATTTTGAGTGCAGATGAAATGATGTGTCCTTTGTGTTAAATACACTCCGTTCATTAGATAAAGCACACTCCATTTGAGATTTTCATGAATTACATTGCAGGGAAATGTAATTCACATTTACTATGAATTTATTACACTTTTTTCTCTCCTTCAGAGGAAACTCATGCTTGCTTCATAAAAGAAAGCTGCACGATCCACATTTAGGAAAGGAGTAAAATCATGCACAATCTAATCCAATCTGTGAAATTTAGCAATGCAGTGAAAAGAAAGGTGTTCTGTCAACCATAAGAGTAAGGAAACTGGATCAGCTCACTACAGCGAGAGCCCTGCTAGCACAGAGTTATTCTGCTTGCCAGCACCCACCTTCCAGTGACTCTAGTGCTGGCACCAATGGAAACCACACTAACAGTGTCCCTGAGCATTTCCCATCAGGAGGTGTGTGACAGTCGGCTGCCACTGGCATTTACCGTCTGTATTGCAGGACTGTTAAGTGTTCAGCCCTGGTGTTAATTACTTTGGGATGGGCACCTTGTTGGATTTTGCCATCTGTGCTTCAGTAACGTGCAGTCTATGCTGTTGTTTCTATTCCACTTTACCAAAGTCCCCCTAAGTCCTATTCTGTTGCATAAGTTCTGCCAGAAGCTCACTATTTCATTTTCTACAGCCCTACATGACCTGAGTGCCTTGTAAGAAGCAGGAAGAAGGTCCCACACAAATCTGAAAACTAGAAGATCACAAACCCCAAATCTAGTTTACTTATGCTTTTCTTAACATTTCCCTGACTTCAACAGATTTCATCTAGTACCTGATGCTCCTGTTTTTCTCTCCAAAGCATCCTGACTATCTCCATGTACTCTGATAGCATCCTGTGTGCAGTAGCTGAAGACATCTTAGGTGAGAAGACTGACAGCAAGACTTCTTGTTCAGAGATGATTTCACTCCTGGAACTGCCAGCTGCTGTTACTAGTTTTAAAGTTACCGTGGGCTGCAAGGTCGTGCCTGCAGCAGAAGCTGTGGAAGCAGCTGGCAAGAACAGGGCAGACACAGCTAGTTGTTTAGGATTCTGCCTGCTCTCAAAGTGAAGGAGACTACAGTCATGGGCAGCTTCTTCTTGACCTGTCCAACACGGGTCTGTTCCAAGTCATTGAGGATTTAATGGGTTAGAATCAAAACCACCAGTAATGATCCAAAGGCATCTGAGTGCCTCAAAATTCATTTCCCTTGTGAGCTGCATTTCAGCACTGTCAGCACGGACACAGCATCTTCCTCAAAACTGTGATTGTATTGTCCTTCTTTCCATATCATAAAAAGAATTCATGTGATGAATTTCAATTATTTACTGCTAATGTAAAAATGCTAAACTCTTTCTTGCAGAAAATTGTCCCACAGAGGTAGACCAAAGAGTGCATTAAGGCACTCTTGATCCTAGGTAGAGTTTTCAAAAAGTGATATTCATGGTGATGGTGGCAGAGGGGGAGGCATCCAGGTGCTGTGTCATTTCACCCCGTTGTCCCAAAAGATGCATTTCGTGCTTGAATGGGAATAAACAGAGAAAAACTCTGTCACCGGTTAATGACTCCTGGCTTCCGTACAAGCTCTAAGTTTACTGACTTTGAGTTTATTGAGAATAAGCGTTCAGTGTTTATTTTCAAAGGTGGAGACATTTATCCTTTGACAACGTTTTGTGGCAATGGCTTTATTTCTGTTAGGGCAGGTGACGGATGGCGGTGCAGCCGGTTTGTTAGCTTCCCGCTGTGCCGAATGAAGGAAAGGCAGCACAACGGCCAAATGCTGGAAGAGTCTGTTTTGATTGACGGGTAGGACTCACTACAAGACAGATAATCAGGGAGCGGTGTCCCCGTGTCAACACAGCCTCCCAAAGTTGCATTTTCATGAATGAGTTGCTTCATGCGGTTTTCCACTGCTTTTCACCTTGTGTGGTAATTCGCTGCTGTGCCAAGAAAACGCAAAGCGTTCGTTCTGATCGGATCGCAGGACTTGCTGGTGAATGTGTTAGAGGCTCTGTCCACAGAGGATACTTGCTACAAGTGCAGGTGGGAACTCTTGGCTCTTCAGACAAGCTTTTAACTCTCCAAGTGTGCGGTTCAGTCTCTGGCAGCCAACACTGAAGCTGTCACATTTACATTTACATCTGCACAACTGGCTCACACATTTGCTTAGGTGTAAGCAGCAACATAAAAGTTAAAGCAGTAGCAGGTCAGGCCTGAAGCGTTTTACTGTCAGCCATCTGTTGGCAGAAGCTGGGATTTCAGATGAGCCAAGGGGAGTTAGGTACGTATATTTTAAAAGGTATAATGCTGAGCTTCTCTTAGCAGTGTGCACCCTTTGATTAACGGATCGATTTAGCGTTTTGCACACAGTTGGTTCCGTCTTCAGCTATGATGTGAAAGTTGCAATGTCATTGCCAAGTTTTACAGATGCCAAAGCAGATCTAAGCCATGCCTGGAAGCATGTATATTTGAACTAGGAGTGAACAAAAGCTTAACTTAGAGTACGAGCTAGTTTCAGATTAAGGATTTGGCAGGCTGTTATTTGCCCCAGAGGATGCTATTCAAACAGATCAGTTCAGCTGTCAAAAGGTTAGCCAGATTCTTGATTGAATGATACTAGAGGCTCTGTGCTAATTAATAGTGGGAAAATGCCAGATCCCTTGATTGAAGGAAGTAGGTTGGCATGCAATTGTCTCATAGAAGATTTGAAACAATTTTGTTAGATTCCCTACATTCTACTTCATATTTGGATAATTTTTCCTTTCATCACTGCAAATTGCAGGAACAAATACCCAGGAGGTACATCGATAGCAAAATCATAGAAGAGCAAATGTACTTTGGGTGTTTATTACAAGAAGAGGAAAAGTCATTATCCACCCTGAGGAAGAAGAAAACTCTTCCCCAGCATTTGACCAGTTCTTAGCTGCATGTGAGCTCACATTTTTAGCCTTCTGCCTTCATCTCCCTTAGAAGAGTTACCTGGTCTGGCAAATACTCCAGCTGTCCTGAGTCACAAGAAGGACACCCTTCAAATCATGGGCAGTTGGGTTCCAGTGCATGGCCCTGACTGGCTTCACCCCAGCAGCGTTTCAGGTCTTTGGAGCACAGGTGATACCTGTTGGCTTCAAGCATGTCTTTGCATGGCACAGGAGGAAGGTGGTCTGCATTAAAATCAGAAGTTGTGTTTAGTTGTGCTGCTCAGAAATTGCAGTTGGAGACTTGCATTCGTTGTAGGAACAGCTTGGGCTGCCTATCTCTCACTGGGGCTGCTGTAAAAGAAGTCTGACCCAAGTGGGGGGAGTACTGTGAGCCTGCTGCAGAGGGAAGGTAGGAAACAGTGTAGGAAATAGAGCTGTGTCGAATAACAAACTGTGAAGGAACTGGTGCTTGCTGACATGCCTGGTAATTTCTTGATTTGGTTATTGTTGCTTATCCCTAAGTAACGATATCCTAGGGCTGTTTGTTTTCAACTGCTTTGTGTTTTTTCAAGGGAACTCATTAGTGTGTCAGATACATGTTTGAATATGGAATGAGAGATTTTTGAAACTGTAATGCTGTGGTGGGAAAAAATGAGCCTCTAGGCTCCTTCGCTGCATTAGCACTTACAAGCTGGAGCAGCTCCTTTAAGGCTGCTTGCTTTTTCCGTTGGTCCTGTGGGTAGCTAGACACTGCCCTGTGCAGCAAGTCATGCTCTCTCTTGTCTGCTAAAGATCACTGTGTAACTAATTGAAGAGGATAAATCTTTTGCAGGTCTCCTGTCTGCTTTTCTGAGGCACTTCTCCTGGGGTAGCATGTTTCTTGTGCCTATGAAAAAGAGAGAATAAAAGTGTCCTGTGTACTGGAGAGAAAACACACCTGGAGGAACAGTTGCAGAGGATTCAATCAGTGTATTGTTTTGTACAACACCATGCTTTTAAACCTCTTATGGAAAAACCTCATGAGAAGTGTTGGTGAAATCACTGCAGCACTTTGAAGTTTGTGCAATACTTTCTAACGGGGTTGAATAGAAGCATAGGAGGAAACAGCACTCAGAGCAGTCTCCCAGTAGTCTGGCTGCTAAACAGCCTTTAGCCAGGTCCACCAGGCTCTTAGGGGAGGCACATGCATTGCCAGGTGCCTCTGGGTAAAGAAATGTCTTCACAACTTGTCATCCAGCACCTGTGACTTCATGTGATGCCTCGGGTAGCCTGATGTTACCCTGGGACAAAGCCTGGAAGCCCTGGGTGAGCCCTTCTCTCAGTCTTCATTCCGTCGTGTGCTGTGTCAGCTGATAATTGCGCAAACAAATGCAGCCAAAGCTGTCCCAGCCTGTTGATGGGATGAAATCCTAGAACAGCAAATAAATGCAAAGACAACCCTTGGTGTGCTGCACTGTCAGACTGAGTATCTTGCAAAAGTAGGTCTACCTGTATAGCCGCAGGAACTGTGGCTTTGGGAATCTAATACCATCCTTGTTCTGGTAGCTTCACCATGTAGGTATCGCTGCTCAGAGCAGCCCAGGGGCTTGGCATGTTCCAAGATGTCTGGGAGTGGGGGGGGGGGAAGTTAGACAGCTCTACCCCAGCTCTTCCTCTGAGAGTTAATGAGCTGTATTCCTATTTCTTAGCAGAAGTACTGCTGTACCTTTAATAATAGGAAGAGTGCTTGCAGTGAATTTAGTTGTTTTAATTTAAACTGGTTTTGTGGGAGGTGAAGTAAAGAGATGAGAACACATAGTCCTTTTAGTTTTATTAAAGAGCTGTTGATACAGTAACAGCATTATCTTTTTGTTCTGCTTCCCCTTCTAGCAAGGTTGGAAATCGGAGTGCCACGCATCTGTAAAACTGTTCTGAGATTTAAAGGAACGTCTCTTAGAGGAATGGGCATTTAAATAAAGATTGTTTATGGACATCTGTCAAGTATAGAGAAAGATTAGAATCTCTCGTAGCTGAGAGTATCTTGTACTGCCTTACTGTTTAAGAAGGACCAAAAGTTAATTTCATAAGGTGAATAAGTGATCTGATGTCTCACCTCTAAAATAAGAGCAGCTTTTGTTTTCTGTAAACACATAGGACATTGAAGAGCTAGCAGTTCGTTCCCTTCTTGACTCAAAATCCCTTTGAGCCATTTGAGTTCCTACATAAAGAGATCTGGCAGTTCATTTTAAGTATTACTCTCCAAGAACAATATGGCAAAATATAACCATTAAAGCTGTGACATGGAGAAGGGCTTTTAGAAAATATCTGAAGACTGCAAGCTAAAGGTGAGGAAAATGGGGAAGCCCTGGTCAGATTGGGTTGCAGGGGCTGCAGATGGGAATGAGATTTGGAAAGAATGTTACACAAGGAAAGCCTGAGCACACTGGCACAGCAAGGGTGCAGCTACCCCATCAAGTCTTCTCCACATCCTACAATGCACACAATACAATTCAGTATCAGAGATTACAAATAATAATACAAGAAAAGGCTAATGTAATGAAAGCTTGAAAAACTGATAGGAAAAGCTAGGAAAGTAGCTGCATGTCTCTGGCAGTAGCTGTTCTCTCTGTGCTGCACATCTGGGGCACTCCGTATTTAGATGCACGCCCATGTGTCGCCTTCCAAAGAAGTCTGAATTGTGCACTTCCTAGGCCAAAATGCATTTTCTAGAGATTTTTGGCTCATCCTTTTAAGAAGTTACTGACCTCGGTTGCACAGAGGCAGTTAAGAATGTTGTTAAATTTTTAATACCTTTGTGGTACTTCCTTTTCCTCTCCTTCCAGCAGGCATTCTGGGGAAGCCTGCCTACACAGTATAAAAATCAATAAAGAAACCATAACCAAAGTTGTAGAAAAGCAATATTGTTAGGTCGTGACTCTAGTGATGAGGTTCCTTCTCAGCAGATTCCGGACAACACTACCTCTAATTTTCTGAGATAAGTTGAGAGAAAACAGTAAGCAATACCTATGAAGAGGTCCTTCTTATATCTGGCAGCAAGTTACAGTTCAACTAATGTAATTCTAGTCTAGTGGCTCTTGCTTCTTGCTAACTTATTATTTATTGACAGGGGTTTTTCTTATGAGGAATTGCAGCATGAGAAAAGCAGAGCTCTTAAACATGTTGAACAGAAATATGTCAGTACTAAAAGTGTACTCTGTCATGTTCCCCCTCACCAAATGTTCTGGCTATCACCATTTTTGGACTTCTGGGAGAACGCACTTTTTTTCCTAGAGGGCTGGAAATGAGCTTTGCTCGAAGCAGCTGTGACCTTCCAGTGAGAAACTTACTGTTTGAATCAGGGTGGGGTTCGTGGAGAAACTGGAGAAATAGTTATCCATCTCACCTGGGATGCAGTGGGATTTTATGAGGAAGAGTGTCTCAAAAGCTTTTAGCCATTTAAAAGCATCAGTGGAACATGTTCCAGTGTCTCTTGGGTTTGATGCCCAAAAATCCCACTTAGAAGTTTTCAGCTTGGTTAGGATTAAAATTCCTTAAAAAGCAAGTAGTTAGACCATACCTACACACGCAGCTTTGGCAGAACTTTCATCTTATCCTCTAATGACATTCAGATGACTTAGGTGCATTAGCGCAGCAAATTAATTATTTGTTTCTGCCAGAAATTTTCTACTCGCAAGCTAATCCCCAAATAATGCGATTGTACAGGTAGCCTTGATGGTGCTTCTGGGTCAGTCTGGTGGCTTTGCATTGGATGAGCATTTCTGAGCTGCTGAATTCTCATTAACAGAATTTCCCATTTATCTTTCATTCTGAGTCCTGCTTGTGGCTTTAGTCTTAATAACATGCTGTTTAAATCACTTCAGAGATCCCTATGTTGTCCTTGTGGGTAAAACAAAGAATTCTTCTTACAAACACGCATGATTTTGATTTGAAATGTTGGTTGCTGCCTTGTTACCAAAATGCCTGCTTTGTGATAAGCAAAGCGTGGCTGTAGCATCAGTGGAAGGAACCTTGTTTTCATTTAAATGGAACTGGGGAAGCGAGTTGTGCTGACAGTCACTTCTTAAGTAGTTTAGAAAACAGTGTCAACTGTAAAGCAAAATCAAACAGGTATTTCATTAATACAGTCTGTCATTTTCTGTAGACAGGAATGTAAAAATGTTTTGTAGAGTGACAGGGTTTTTTTGGTAGCAGAATAATTCAGCTACCTCCAGTTTTATGCAGCTGACATTTGCTAGCTGGTTATCAGAGCCACGGTAGTGAAATGTCTGCCTGCTGCACCTCTGCTCCAGCCACTCAGCTTCTTGTAAAGCCACAGGGAAGGTGTGTTGAACCCTTGACTCATGCTGAGGCAGACTGGGGGAGAGAGGTCTTCCCAGCATGACAGTGGTTTAGACTGTGCTGGGAGCTGAGGAACTCACAGAGCTCCAGCTCCCTTGGTGTGGTTCAGGGAGACCTGCTGCCTCAGCCATAGGCAACTTTCAGCTTGAGCTACTAGATCTCTGGGTGGGCTTGCTTCCTGTGAAATCAGTAAGTGCTGAGCCTTCTGAGAAGATCAGGGCAATTTTTGCCTTAGCCTTTTATTAAAAAATGCAAATTCATTTTGCGAGCCCAGATCAAATAATTTCGGGTGATGAATCTTAACTGGAAAAGTTTTGAAGTAATTTTGAAATGTTTAATTTCATGCGGTGCAAGAAGCTGTGTTTCATTAAAATCAGTTCTCGTCTCCAGGAATACATTTATTTCAAGCTATCCCCAACTTATAAAACCTATTTGCACTGTCTGGCACTGAGCTCTCCCAGCCAGGTGATGAAGCCTGTGCCAGTGGCTGGGCTTTTCAGTAGTAGGATTATCTGTGACTGTCTGTCCACACGGCTGGAGCAGTCACCTGGTAAGACCAGGCTGGGTTATTGATCCCTGTTCTCAGATGAAGATACTTCTGTATACCAGAAGGCAAAGCCCCCACTCAGGCTCTGAGAATAGGGTCCAGGTGCCCCACCTGAGTGGGAGTGTAAGCAGGGTGTGAAGCTGCTGCAGTTTATTAGACAAATTCATGTGCAAGTTTTCTTTGAGCATCTAAATACCAAACAAACATAAAGACATGCTGGGACTGGTTACACTGAAATAAGTTTGGCTGGCATTTCAAATTACTTGTGTTAACTTTACAAGGTGAGGATCTAAAATGTTTGATCTAATTGTTGTACGTAGATTAAAAGTGAGAAATGGAGTTTGTTTTGCTGCTTTGTATTAAAATTGAATTCTTGAAATAGCTCATTTCTGTTGACTCAATGGGCCACCACAGCCCTTAGGAAAGAAGTAACACCCTGGCAGTGTAACAGCCATATTATGTAATAAACGTTTACATGCCATCGAGTGTACAAACATTTGATTGCTTACATGACAGAGCTTTTCTCTTGCAGTCATTGGTCTCAATTTTTCCATTACATTTTCTCATTTTCTTTTCTAGCTTTACTCACAGACAAACCTCCAAAGCCATTGTTCCCCATGGAGAACCAGCCAACTGTTATAGATGTCCAGCTGGGTAAGTCCCCTTCCGGGAATAATAGATCCTACACTTCCACTCTGGTAGCAGATGGAGAAAATTGAAAGTGGTAAGAAAGGTTTAGTGGTACTGTTATTACATGCAAATCAATTTACAGCTTCTCATGTATAACTGTAGAATTTACTGTCTTGGCAATTTAAGGGAATGAACTTGTGTAACATCAGGGGATGGCAGTACTAATTGGTTACATCGGGTATTAAATGTAAAGCACTGCTGCTCTTTTTCAGATATGATTGATAGAGTAATATATGTCTACAGTGGTGCTGTATTGATCGGTTGATGTTCCTCCTCTCTAAGACAAATATTCTCATAAAAGAAGTGCTGATTCCTTTAAAAGTTAATGTAAAACAGTGTATTTTCAGGTTGTTCAGAATGCTTACCAGAAAGGGCTTTTGACTAAAATGCTTGTATGCTTTTCTCACTCCTGTTATATATTCTTCTGTGAATGCGCATCTCCGAATATCATCTGGCAGCCTGTATTTCCTCTCATGTCAAGAAACTCTGATGTTAGCAAGTTCTGCTAACTTTGAGGAACTGCGGGGCATGTTGGTACTGAAGGAACTACTCAGCTTTGAAGTTCCAGAGGGTTTTTTTTCCTAAGTGACTGCAAAATAGATTTCTAATTTGGAGAGACAGAATTGGCGTTGCTGTTGAGCACTGCTGTTAAACTGTGAGCTTAAATTACAAGAGAGGTGTTGCAGATGTGGATTATTCACTCTGTGCTGAAGCTATGGCATTTTCCTCCTTCTTGAGCTCGACTCTCTTCTTCCCTTTGTACCAAAGCTTGCAAGGGTTCATTGGCGGGATGGTGTTTAAAGGCAAGCAGGGTCAGAATGAAACATTTTAAGTCAGCTGATAATGTGGTGGTAAAGCTACTTCTGTCTGTGAAATCCTGCAGGGTCCCCCTTGAGCTGAGTGCTAAGGCACATCCTTGGTCTTAAACCAAGTGCCTAACAGCTTTAGTGAAGCACTTAAGATGCTATGAAGTATTTTAAAAATGGGGCTTACATTTTTGAATGTGGTTGTTGAACTGTGGTGAGAATATAACTAATATACCTGAATTGACTCGTGACTCTGTAAGGCGTTGTACAGGGAAGTGGATCTGGGAAGCAGCCAGTGCCAGATGAATTCTGCAGGAAGGAGCATATGTGCCTATTCAGGTTCCTCTCCTCGAGACTCACAAGTCTGTAGCTGAGCAGAAATAGGCCCTAAAAGGAGGAAACACAAAATGAGTCTAAAGCCATAGTCAAAAGCCCACCAGAATTAACAGGAAAACAGTCATCAATGTTTGGATCGGCCCAGAAGGCTGAATTCAGTCCCCTGGTCCAGCTACTTAAAATTGAACTTTCTAATTATTTCCTTTGGGAGCAAACTGTCCCTGTATACATCTGCGTAATAAAGTACACATCTTTGTTTCCTGCATTTTTATTCCATCTTAATTTTCTTCCAAGTTCCCCTGTTCCATCAGGACTCTGTTGTTTTTGCACTGAATTTCTGCATGAAAACATTTTGTTCTGACTGATTAAAAAGAGGTTTGATTAAAAAATGAAAGCAAACAAACCCACTCCTCTCCCTGGAGATATGGCTCAGTAATAGGATTTTGGAATATCTCTAGAGGGAAATGTAAATCTTGCATCTTTACATGCTGGAATGTAATCCATTAGTTGTCCCCTAAGATCAGGGAATTTACATATGGTGCTTTTTTTTCCTCATATGTTGATGGCTTTGGTTATTTCCACTAAACCTTATTCATATTACATGTAAGAGATTAGTGCTTGTGAAAGAAGCCGAACTTATTTCTTTAACATATATTAAAGTTCATAGATTTCCTTTTTGATTTTTAAATGGCAAAGAGCTAGAGCTAGAAAATTCTAAGGGAGCACCCTCATTTTATGGAGGCCAGTTGCAGCTTTGGGCTGGGAGCGTGTGCTGACCTCTGCAAGGTGCTGCAGACCCTCCCTACTTACTAGAGCTTTGCAGGAAAGTGGGTCATTTGATTACAGTGAAGTAACAGAAGAGAAAGTTGTATGTAAGGTCAGCTGCTGGAATACTTATTTTGAAATCTCGTTAAGCTCCCGGGAGTTTTGAACACGTGACATTCTTAGGTATTTTATTAGAAATCAAAGCAAAGTCTCTGTGTGTTACAGGGCCTTTTGCCCATGCAGTCACATCACCCAATATGCCTGCTTTTTCAGTGATTGTGCAAGTATGAACATGCCAACTGAACTACAAAAGAAATGGAGTTTAATCCATCACTTGTTCTGCAGAGATTATTTCAGATTTCTAATGGAAAACTAATCTTTAAAGAAATAGCTGTCTTTGCTCTATGAGCAGAGGAGATTAATAATTATTTACTGGCTTTATTCTTAATGATTAGCACAATGCAATGCAAAATCTTCCTAGAACTCTAGGCAGTGGCCTTACTATTTAGCGGCTTATTTGACCTGATTGCAAACTTCAGTATTCACCTTTTGGTTTTCAGCTTTTATAAGAAGATTGAAATGAAAATAGGTATGCACAATTCTTACTGACACTGGATAAAAGAGTTCCTTCAAACATGGTCCGGAGCCTGCCTTGTTCTTCTTAAGGAGCATGAATGTACTTTTTGCTTGTTCCATTTTTCTTTGGAATGTGACAGAGATCAAAACCGACCCCTTCAAGGTTAGAGAGAAGTAGAAACTGGAATTTACTTCTTGTTTTCTGTATTTGCTTGTGCTGGAGAAACAGAGCCAGAGAGAGGACAGTTGACAGGAGGACAAAAGAGCATCCCAGAGGAGTAGAGAAATAGTCCAAAACAATTTCAATGTTTCAGATGCTTTACCAGGTCAGATAATCACTTCATCTCTGGGGTGACCTAGAAAATGACATTTTTTTCTGTTTGGTTGTTTTTTTTGTTGTTGTTGATCTGCTTTTCATAAAAGCAAAGCTAAAAAAATCTTTTTTATAATTGTTTTGTAGCTCCTTGCATTGGAGTCAATGTAGTGATAGTTCTTGATTGCATAGTATGCAATTTCTTTTTGGTTTATCTTGGTTTTAACAAATAATGTTTATTCATAGTATATAGTATATGTTTTTGCAAATAGATGATATTGAGCTGACAATATTATGTTCTTCCTAAATAAATAAATAATTCCTGAGTTGTTTTCAGGACATTAAGTTCAAATTTGATAATGTGAGCCAAAATATGTATGGGTCTTCTGCCCAGGAGATGGTGGGGCTTTAGCAGAAGGCTTTAAGATTGCATTTGAAGAGTCTTGTGCCATAACTCTATAATCACATTTTACAAACAGAGTTTATAGGAGTGTCTCCCATGTAAAGCTCTGCACATCATTTTATTAAAGCTTATGCCACTGGGATTCAAAGTAGTTATTGAAAGTAGTTGTTGAAAACTTCCCCCCCCCCCCCCTTTATTTTTTGCTGTTAGAACGGGAACTTGCTGTTGCTTTGATTGACCAAATAAACCTTAGTGTGTATATGAATTGTTCATACCAAATCCCTGAGGTTACAGAAGTCCTTATGTGACTTAGAAAAGTAAAGATTCAAACCTTAGCAAGAAGTCTTGAGGCTGTGGTGCAGTAAGACATGTTGGTGTATTACTCTTCTGATTTCTTAATTTGTTTTTTCAATTCTTTTCCAGCTAACTTTCTTCACTCTTAGTGCTTTGAGAACATGGAAAGAAAGATGACCACTCGTTTTGTCTTCTGATTATGTGATTACAGAGTAGGTTTCTTCTCTGAACTTGCTCCACAGCGCAATTTTGGTAGCGCCAAGGAGCGAAAATCTGAGCAATCTATAGGGAGCTGTGAGTTACTGCACTCCCAGTTCTCAGCTGTTGTAAATGCAGCATGGCAGTGGCATGAGTGTTTGTGGAAGAAAGGAGGTGCAGTTGTGTTCTGCTGAATCTTGGCTGGACAAAGATCTGTAAGGATCTTTTAGGAGCTGTATCTAGTTAGTCTATGTATAAGCACCTCCCACAGTCATCTAGTTTGCACTTAAGACATTTACTTCAGAAATGTAGCAGGAGTCTTAGAAAACAAACCAAGAAATATCTATGTTAATTCTTTCACTGAACAGGGAAAAAACCAAGGGGTTTAACTCCTGTCATGGTAGCTTCTCTGCTTCTAAAGATGCTGAGGAAAGAAAACACATAGTTTATGAGGATTCTTATTTTTCCTAAGAGCTGACCTGGTAAGAAAGATTTCGTTTCTAGAATATTTAACAGTGTAGTTCCTTGGGACTAGTTATTAAGCAGATCAATAGAGCTACTGTAAAACAAGAGCAGAGGAATATACAAAGTTACATGTGCTGACAACTATGGGAATTTTTTGAAGCACTGGCTGGAGGATTAATTTGGGAAGTGAAAATCCATGCATTTGCTGACATATTTAAGGTACTACATTCACTGTCCACAGTCTTAATTTTCATTGAGACCCCACTTCTTCTTAAAAATAAATAATAATGATTAAAAAAAAATCCACAAGGTCTTTCAGAGACATCCATTTCATACCAAGTCTGTCGACAATCCAGCTGTGTCTGTCATTACTGTTTTGCTGATTACATCATGCTTTCTTCATATTTAAAGATACAGGTATTTGATTAACATCTTAGTTGCATAAGATGGTGATCTTGGACAAAGAACAATACTGAAATTTTGAAGTGTGGAGTAATTCAAACCGAGCAGGTGATTTGAAAGCAGATTTGGGAATGAATTCTCAGTAGTGTATTTGCAGTGTGAAAAGAACACTGATACATTTCCGTGGTCATGCCTCTGAGTGTTGTGCACATGCCTTTTGATTTGCTCTTTGATTAAACAATCACATGAGACTTAGGAATGTAGCAGGTGTGTATGAAAAACATGTATCTTAATGTTGGTAGCTACACACAACCTTCTGCCTTTCGTTCCCTCAGCTCCCACCAGGCATTCTCCAGCCTAGGGCTTAGCAGGGGCTTTCAGATGGAGATCTGGGTTTCTGTGAGCTGGGCCAAATCCAGAGCTTTGTACCTCTCCTGAGGGCAGCAGCCCTTTCTCCTGTGCTGCTCTTTCTCCCTGTGCTCAGCTGGGGCAGGACAGGAAAGACAAACCTGGATAAATTAGGGATGACCTGACCCAAATGGGCCTCAAGTGAATAAAGAGACTGAATGGAGAGAAGGATGAAACTGAGACCAAGACAGTGTCTGAGGAGGATAAAATTAAAGCTTAGAGTGCAAAGAGGAGATAGGCCTGCATAATTTTTTTCTTTTTTTTTTTTTTCCTCTCTTCCTGCTTTGTCTGAGATTTGGAGCTCTTTTCACTCTGTATGAAATGTGGTGGCAGCCAAAATACACATTTGCAAGGAGGTCTTGGAGCCCAGTGGGAGTAAGACGTGGACATGGAAGTGTGCTGGGCTTTGGCAGCTGATGCCCAGTTCACCACAGAACATGTTCAGACTGACTCTTCTGAAAGCTTATAGCCTGATTACACTCTGGAGGGTTTTCCTGGGAATGTTTTGTATGGAGACTGCTGGCCATCAAATAGGACATCCTTTCTCTTAGGGTAAAAAGAAGGGGGATGGAAGGATGGAAATATCCCCCCCCCCGCCTTCTCTTCACCCATTCTGTGAGAATGTCTGACATTTTAGATGTAGTTCTCTTCCCCCTTCCCATCTTCCAAAATTAATAAGCTCTGATTAAGATAATTAACTAATATCTCAGCTTTGATTTCACCTAACAGATCAAAATTATAAGCATATGAAACCAGAGCCTTCTAAGGAACAGCCTTGATAGGAGATATTACCTAAATGTATGCTATATTTCTTCTGGTTGGGAAATACAGTAACAGTACCACTTTTCTGTTGAATCCAAATTTTCAAGATACAATTCCTCTTCCTGTCAGAATAGTCTGTAAATATTATTAAAAGCAATAGTATTTTAAGTGGAGTAGTGGCTTACAGTGCTCCATCCAAGTGGTTAAATTGTACACTGAGTGCCCCACAGAGAGGAGACTGAAAGTTGTTCACAGAGACTCTGTTGCTCTTTCCTTGCTCCTTGTACAAGGTCTTATTGTGGGATGGGTGACAGTCTTGCCCCAAATCATAACCCCTACCCTCGTACCAGCAGTCTAGGTCTCTGTGTGCTGAATGGCAGAGCAGAGGGGAAGGGGGACTAAAGGCAAGGAAGGCATGTGGTTAGTGCCCCCTTCACCCCAACAGCAGCAAAAATTTGATCACCTCCATCCCCATGCTGCACCTTCACCTCACAGCCATCTTCCCCATGCACTGGTGCTGTCTGGAGGAGCAAGCTGGTACTCTCACTGTTACCTCCTCCACACCTTCTTCCAGTCATCCAGGGCTCTGCACTACACCCCACTCCTTCCACCGATAAGCTGGGAGATCCTTTTTCTTCCCCCGGGAGACTAAACCTCATACACTGTTCCCTTCCTTTCAAGAGGTTACAGACTCGCCATGTAAATGACCCCAGACTTGGTGCTGGAAAATCATTTCCTCCCAGCAGTGCAGGCTGTAATACCAAAAGCATCATGTTCCTGTGCAGAAATACACGGAGGAGCAATTTTCACTAGGAAATGAAGAGAAACAGGGGGTATAGTCTTTAGGACCTGCCTTCCTCTGCAGCACGAGGGATACAGCTCCACAGCTATTTCAGCCATATGTGCCTGTATGAAAGGAGGCAGGATTTGCATCTATTACAATCATTTTGTACTGATCTGCTGGGAATATTAGAGACAAATTGTCTGACATTTAGGTTTAGAAGTAGTTCCCTAAATACCCTAAGTGTATTACCGCTAATGCTTTGATGCTAATTTGGTGTGTTGTTAATATCCCTGCTTCTCCCAGGGATAATGGTGAAATGCTGTACTTCAGAGACTTTGAGGCTGGGATCTGGTGTTTGGCTGGTGTAAATCCACAGCTGTCTGGCCTTTTGTATAGTTAATCCAGATTTATATCTGTGAAGCAGAGAACAGTTCATTGGCACACTTCTATCTTTTAATGGACTTGGAAAGATAAGGCCAAATTCTGGCTACTGCTCCGTGGGTTTTACATCCACTGGGATCCGTGGGATTGGCACAGATAGGTGAGAAAGGAAGATTTGGCACTTTCCAAATTTTTCTTTTGTACTTCTACCAACTGTTTATCGCTTGTGCTGCTTTCTGTGGTCATTAGATCAATCATGTATACTCTGAGGACAAAATGTCACTGTCTTTGCAGAAAAAAATATTAATAATTGATGTCAGGTAAATACCCTTGCAGCTAGGTTTGAAACAGCAATACCTTAGAGAAATCTGTTGTGTTCTTTTTATTACAAGAAAACAGTAAAGAAGAAACACTCTGGTATGACCTGACTTACAGTTGTTCAATGGCATTCATCCAGGGGCATTAGCTGACTTATGATGGTTTAGGAATGCCTCAAATCATCTTGCACCAGTAAAACTTTCTCTGGAAGGGGTGAGTGTTGTGTGGAGATGTCAAGGGCCTGCATCCGGAGCATTTCACTAGGACTAAGGTGTCGTTAACAAATGCAACCATCAATTAACCACCATAGACATGCAGCTATGCTGAACTTGGCTGAAGGGTCTCGTGTTTGTTTTTTAGATTTGCTGCATTTAACTTGTGTCTGAGAGATGGGCACAAGTTTGTTTTTGCAAAAATGTTCAGTCTACAGGACAGAAAATAGAAAAGATGGTCTTAGTAGAGAGCAGGGGATCAGGGTGTTGGAAAGAGCTGTGGGGTTTTTGTTCTGCCATGGTTCTGACCTTGGCCAGGGCTCTGTGTCCTCTGTTAAAGTAAGGCTAGTGCTGCTTAAGTTTCTAGGAATGTTGTGATGATAGTCACCTGGTACTGGAGAAGTGTTCTGAGAAGGATGAGAAGTACAGATAGGGAAGGCTTTGAGCAGGACTTTTTCCCCAGGCACCTTGCCTTTTGAGTTCTGAGCCTGGCTGTAAACACAGAGACATTTGGCTGCAGAGTCCACAGACATATGCTATTGTGCGTTGAAAGTCAGACAATATTAATGTTCCAGAAAAGAGAACCACAGGGCAAAGTTTGCACCATTTTCCGTGCTTGTTAGAAACACTGTCACTGGAAGGAATTCATGTTCTGCCATTTTACATTCCCTCTACAGTGTTTGTCATATGAATGAGTTATTAGGATGTGAATGCCTCATATATTCTGTAAATTACAGAGTAGAAACATTCAGCACTACTATTTTGACCTTTTCAGCATTCTGTGATTTGCTGGGCATGCCATTCCACATCTCTTGTTTATGGCCTCACTAAAATGTAGGGATGGAGCCGAGTGGGCAAATGGTCAAAATATACAGGGCTGCAAAAGGTCAGGGTCATGCATCACACTGCTGCTGTGCAGTGGGCAGTGAAGATTAAAATCCAGGCTAACTGTTCTCATGATTTTTCCTTCTTCTCTGAAAAATAATGGAAAATTGTACTTTGTAATCTCTTCCAAAGGCAATAGTGCAGAAAATGAAGAGTGATGGTATAATTTTTATTTCTTAAAATTTCAATATCGTAATGTCATGATCTTAGAGGCCGTGAAAATCAAAGCTGTCATAGTCCTTCAAAAGAAATGAGATGGAATTCTACTCACCGAATCTTTGCTTCATTTAATCCATGTTTGATAAATGTTGCTCTTAACTTCATCCTCAATACCCTTGTGTTTGTCTCTATCCTAGAGAAACAAATAGCTTCTATTAGGTAATTGAACTTTGACCATTAAAACTGGATTGATTTACTGTGCTCGTGTTAGACATTTCAGTCCAATGAAGACCAAATGAAAGAGAGTAAAAGCAAGATTCCTCTTGAAATGAAGAGATACCTTTATTACCTACTGAAGACACGTTACATGACTTCTCATTACCACTAATCAGTCGGAAAGTAGAAATCCAGAAGGCAGTAATCCGTGGAAAGGCAGCAGAGACACACTGTTTTCCATCGCACGTTTTCAGTTTAACAAACCAGCTTCACAGTAAATGATGGCTGGACCTTTCTAGTACTGAGTCTGTTTTTGTTATCTGCTTATACTATAAGGGAAGCTTATTCATTTTAACATGCTTGGCCCTCGTCCCATGAACAATTGAATACGATTAGTCCTGAAAACATCTGCCGAGATTTCTTTGGTGCACAGTCAGGTGTGTAGTTACTTCAGCCCAGAGGAGCATAGAATGAAACACTTAGTTCTTTCAGCAGTGCTTTGTGTTCCTCAAATACAAAATTCAGTGATGGTCTCACACACTGCGTTAATTAAAAGGCATAAGAAAATGTCCTTTTTTATCTAGCAGAGTGCCTATGCCACTGCTGTAATCTCAGTGCTGAAGTTTGCAAATGGTACCACAAGCTTTACTGGTCAAGTGTTACGTAATTATTTTCAAACTCAAAACATGTCCCATGTTTCTCTGATCAAGCTTGGTGGTTTGAGTCGAGAATTTAAATACTTAAGGTTTAGTAATTTTTTTTTTTTATTATTATTTTTTAAAAGCTGGTGTGTTAAGTGTGCTTTTCCACTGCTAGTGAGCTTAGTAAATACTAGCAAATAATGTATTCTGTGAATTTTGTCCCTTTTTATGAAGGGAAAGATTGTCCATGTGGCTCTTTCCTTGGATCCGTTCTCTAAATGCTTCTGGACTTGATAATGCTATTTTGCATAGTTTGTTGCTAAGCCCTGAATACGCCCTGTTTGGAAAGTAAAGCTGCTTCGATTGGGCAGGCTGATCAAATCAAGCTTTCTGTTTCCTGATTACATTACTGTTAACTCTTTTTAATGATTTCCTGATCTGCATTGATGAATTTGAAATCAAATTTATAGATAATACTCTGCAGCCCATCATTCAAATTGTTGATATTAATAAACATTGCAGGCAGAACGCTGCTTTGCTGGGACATGTGAGCGTTTGCCCCGATGAAGTGAATGTGTACAGATTAAGCAGAGGGTTTCATTTGTAAATGTAGTGGGTATTTGTGGTTTAATTTCATCTGAAATCATCTGCCTTTCATGCTTTACTCACTTTGGAAACGAAGTTGTAGAGACTGCACTGTATGCAACACGAAATCTGCTTTACTCAGGATCATTGACCAAGCGTTTTTATTTAGGATTGCAGTTTAGCCTTTCCAAATATCATCTGGCAAAGCGAGTGGTGTGTAGATACAAAATTGTTATTCACACTGTGGGCACATTGCCTCTGAGAAGGGATCTGTTGCGTTTGAGCAGTTATTCAGGTGCAGGCAAGCACACCACTACTGCTACTCTGGGGTTCAGGATCTGAGAGCCCGGCATCTCACAATTCAGCACATCCCATCAGAGCTTGTCCTCTTTCCTATGAAACACCTCTGCAGTCAGAAGACTCAAACAAACCAGCGATTTCAAACACCTGAATTTTCAGGAAGTGTTTGGGGTTTATGAGCCATAGTTTTGCCTGTAAAAAAATCCAAGAAATCCACAGGCTAATTACAACCTGTAGTGTATAGCAACACAGGCGCAGTTGGCTTAGATTATTTTAGAATAGCTTTTTTAAGAAGAGACATCAATAAGTCCTCCCTGGGAATTTGCAAGCGTCTTGTTTTCTGTGCTAATTTTGTGTCACGTCCTTGGTTCACACCTGTCTCGTGTAATATTCTGTGCCGAGTGTGGATTGAGAAGTTTTACCGCTGTTTCTGCAAAACTAACCTTGCAGTTTCATTTTTCCCTGTGTGACTTAAGGCTCCTCTATAACTAACTTCTAAATATGAGTGTATATCATTGTCTTGTTTGCCATTCCACAGTTATTTACATTACAGTCTCAAGCCCTGAAATCCCCCTTAGAGTTTCCATTCATCTTGTTGCTAAGACCACATTAATTAAAATTACAAAAATGTCATGATTTAAGAGGGCTTTGGAGAATTTCTGTGGCAAATAATGTTTTTGAATTGAGATACTGTGCTCCTACATAACCATCTCCAAAGCACATCATATTCAGAAGCATCGCTTTAAATCTTTAGGGAGCTGTTATCAGAAGTTTGGTCTATGTTGACTTCTGTCACAACAAAGACTGTGACAAATGGGAGTAGCTGAGGGTCTAAATTATGAACAGAGATGCTAAAACAGCATTGACATACCCAGACCTAGTCTAGTTCATGGTGTTCTGTTATCAGACAAGACAAAGGCACTTCTGTCTGGAGAAGGTGTGTTTGGTGATGCAAGGAAGCACCTGTCATTAATGTTTAAAAAAAAAGTAGAGTAATTGTCTTTTCTTGTATCAAAAAATGACATGACCTGTTAATGTTTGCGTGGTCTTATATACTACTGCCACTGTGGGTTTTTTAATAAATAAGTAAATAATGCAATGATGTAAACTTCAGAAATGAAGATTTTTTTTAGACTAACGTGGGGTAGAAACAGGTCAGGAAAAGGGCATGGCATCTTCTTGTCACTGGAAGTTCCAGAACGTAATTTGAACTCAGAATGGCTGATCCTAACCTGCTGTCCATGTCATCAGGATGCTGGAAACTGTAAACACACCTAGCACTCGAGTACTGATAAGCATGATGTCTCCCGTGGGATAGGATGCATGGTCTCATAGTGACAACGGTGTATTCCTGCTCTGACTCTAGCTAAATTTCAGTCTGTGAAGCCATTACTCTCCTTGTGTCCCTGTTTCTGATGGTATGAATAGGGCATATTTTGTCGAGAATTTGGGGGATTCTGGAAGAGAGTCCGGGAGGGTTGCTTGGTGATTTTGTTTTTGTTGTTTTAATAGAATCCAGAGAAACCTTTTTTAAACAGTTTAGGAGCTTTTTTCACCAGACAATAATAATTACGATTACGAGATCAAAAGTGGGCAACAGAACAGCTGGCATGAGTAAAAATTTGTATTTTCTTGCTC
Organism: Actenoides hombroni; assembly: GCA_024336885.1. NCBI lineage: Eukaryota > Metazoa > Chordata > Aves > Coraciiformes > Alcedinidae > Actenoides > Actenoides hombroni. The sequence continues at coordinate 10,994,703 of WUAM01000395.1, forward strand.
TATCCCTGATTGAAATCACCCAATTTCAAAGCCGGTGCTGACTCTGTTGAATCTAATTTAGTTCCTGCATCAATTCAGTTGAAGCGTAAGTGTAACTGGGAAGGAAAGGATGTTCTCCAATGCGATCTCTCAGCAGAGTGCCACATCTGCAGTGGCAGACACGTGAGTCTTCACAAACACCTGTTTTAATAAATAGCCAATTTGCTAATGCTCAGTTATGCCCACAAATAGCATCTGTTCCTGGCCAGTTTTCTACCTGGATATAGCATCCTTCTTAATTGGTGAAAGCCTCTTATTGCATAACCAGTCTGACTCATTTTCCACCTAGAGAAGGGAATTACCCATTCTGCTCTGTACCCTTGATATCCTGCTTGAGGGAACTGGTGGAAAATAGAAAGTCTGCTAGAACAGCTCCACCCTCCCTTCCAAGCAAATAAAGCAGTCAGGGCTTTGATAAGTACATCAAAATAAATACATTTTTAGAGCTGGGTGTTATCAAAATCCCATGTTGGCTGAATGGTAAATAGTGATGGATCAGTGTAGCACCCAGGGCATTCCCACAGTCAGCATCACTTTAATGCTGGCTCCAGAAAAGTGCCCAAGCCTTTTTAGTGGGGTTTGGTGCTGGTGAGAGAGAAACAGAAACCCTTTCTTGACACCTGGCAGTGAACACCACCTTGTCAGCTAAAAGGAGCCTGGACAGCTGATCCAACCAAACCTGGCAGCCCATGTTTCCGGCGTACTTAATACGTGCTTCATAGGCTTTGAGCAGAGCTTGACATATGGGCAACAGTAAGGACTTACTGCACGCTCTGTTGTTCCTCAGGAAAATTTTGTATCTTTAGATTGAAATACCAGATCTAGTAATAAATTCTGTGTGTAAAAGCCTGTTGCTGTCTGTACAGCCTTATGGTGCCAATAAAGGAGTAAATAAAACTATTACACTATGTAATCTCTAAATAATATCCCGCCTTCTCCTTTGAAGGAAACAGCCTAGTGGGAGAAATACTGGTGATAGAGCTAATCCTTTTTTCTTCCTTCCATGCCCCACTACTAACTACAGAGATGCAGTAGAAATGGATTCCGTTATTAAACTGTTTTATTGCTGTTCTTATTAAACATTCCTAATGGGATTACAACGAGAGGCCATTGTACTTAGACAAGAAGAAAGCAACTTCTGACCACTACCCACGTGTGTAATAAGTAATATATTGTCTGCTATGCAGTTATTATAAGTAATAATAAATTGATGATACAAATAAGGAGACAAGATTGAGGGACTAGAGAGATAAAGCAATAAAATAGCAAGATTTTTTGCAATTTTAACCTTTCAGGAGCAGTAAAGCAGCTGACAGTCTACCCACTCCAATAACCTGAACCATCACAATGATGATATAGCTGTGGAGAAGCAAATCTCTAAGCCAGCAAAAGTGAAGCCACGACTAAAAGTTTGCCATAATTTTTTATAAGGCAGCCTGTCCTGCTTGTTAACAAGATGCGATTTCCAAATCTTTCCTTTTCCCTGGTAATCCTGCCCAGCAGGTTGTATTTGATGGTAAGTCAGATCAGTGGAAGCCAATCCAATCTGCATGTGGTTTGATTTATGTTTTATAGGAATTGGCCTACCCAAAGTGCTAGGAAAACAATGTGCTTCTGCAGCCTCTGATAAAAAAAATGTGATGGGGCTGATTATTCACCACTTTTTCATTCATTTTCAACAAGTATTCATCTAGTGCAAACTCTGTCTGCTTAGTTGTCCTGGTTTGAGAGATGATGCAACCAGACCCTTAAGCCTCTTCTGGAACTGAGCAACCAGCAGTGGTAGATGTTTATATCTTGAGTTCATAATGCACTGTGACAAGGGAGGTCACTAGATAGAGGTAGACAAAAATAAAATTAAAATTGAATAAAAACAACTGAAGCCCTGGGACAAAATTGCAATGTTCTATTTTTATTTTCGAGACATCTGGGCTCACTGGGATTTTCTGAATGTCTCTTGCCAAAGTTGCATATTAAGTACCTTGAAAGCAAGTGATGCAGCACAGAAGGGAGTTGGCTACTCACTGTGTACTGAGCAGAGATTTTTCATTTCATCCATCATTCACAACATGCTGCAGTACTTCCAGAACTTACTGAACTTACCTGATGTAGGGTGGAACAAGACCAAGAGCTCCATTTGCAATGTGTGTTCTGCTATCACTCTGCCTCTGAACTGAATGCAAAAGGTGGTTTGTAATTGCTGGGTTTAGTAGCATGGTTAATTCTGTAGGGTATTGTGTGGCTGTGCACACTGCTTCTTGGGATACACAGAATTCTCAGCTTTCAGGAGTCGTGAATTTGGTATCTATAAATCACAAGGCTGACTTACACATCAGACTCAAGGGGGCTTTTGCCTTTTGTTTCTTGTAGTTGTAGGTTGCACTCTACCTGTAAGTACATCATTACAACTGCACTTGGAAAAATACTGTATAGCTTCTCCATTTCCCAGAGTTTATCCCATCCACAGTGCCCATGTTAATGGATTTTTGGCTTTACAGGTCATCCCACCTCTCACTGTCCACACAGTAGATACCAGACTGCATAATCATTTACTCAGAGTGGCAGTAGAAAAATGGAGCTGGGTGCTGGTTCACCAGCCTTGGGAGCTAGGGATGCATAATCTGATGTCTCAAGACCCTTCCTGGTTCAGTGTCCATTGTATAGACAGCCGGCTGAACATGAGCCAGCAGTGTGCCCAGGTGGCTAAGGCCAACAGGATCCTGGTTTGTATAAAGAATAGCATGGCCAGCAGGAGAAGGGAAGTCATTGTGCCCTCGTACTCAGCCCTTGCGAGGCCTCATCTTGAGTACTGTGTTCAGTTCTGGGCCCCTCATTATAGGAAAGACATTGAGGTGCTGGAACATGTCCAGAGGAGAGCTACCAAGCTCGCGAGGGGCTTAGAGAACAAGTCATATGAGGAGAGGCTGAGGGATGGGCATGTCCCCTATGTGTCATATTCAGTATAAAGCTGAGGGATCACGAGGGTCAAGCCTCTTCTTCAATGGCCGGTGTCCGAGGAGGACTCTGTCTGTTCTGCCTTCAATCCTGATCCATACATTCCTGAATCCAGCTCCTGAATCTGGTTCCTGTCTGCCACTGAGTCCAGTCTGGAACTTCCCCAGGGCTGCTCCACAGCATCAGTATTGACAGTGATGTAATTGCCATCAGGAGGGTTGGGTTCGATATTGGTTTTGTATATATTTCATTAGTAGTATTTTCACTAAAGCTGTTTAGTTTTCCAAGCCATAAGTCTCTCTCTCTCTTCCCTTTCTTTTCCCCTTTGAGAAGGAAGAGGGGTTAACAGAGAGCATCTGTCATTTGTCTAGTGGCCAGCTCAGCCCTAATCCTTGACAAATGAGCAGCAAGGAAGTTACTTCAAGATTAATTTTATGGCAATTTCATTTCTCTGCTTGCTCTTCCTGTGCCTCGTGAGATTAAAGTCAAACTTAAAAGAATCATTTTCCAAAATAGAAAGCAAACAATGATTTAGCAAGTCCATTCACCATCATTCACCATTCAGACCTCGGACAATGGCAGCATTATGTCACTGTCTTAACAGTGAATGTTGCCTCTAAATTTGTACATTCTAAGGAAGGAAAGTGAAGCAGCTTTTTTTCTGACAAAAGAAAGGCTGGTTGTCTTTGATATCATAGATAAATGCTCGGATAGTTACTTTTTAATTGCTTTATTGCCAGAACTTTTCAATGTAGCCATAAAAGGGGAAAAAAATGATCAGCCTAATTGCCTCAAGATGGATATGTAATGCATAAATCTCTTGTTTAATGGATCTAGTAATAGACCACCTGTTTCAGTTGCCTTTTCCCATTCAGAATATGAATGAATGCTTGTCTCAGATGTTCACAAAGAGAAAACACAATTGCACCATCAAAAACTCCATGATTTTTCTTTTTAGTTTTTTCTTTGAGAATTGTTCATTCTTGTTTTGTTTAGCAGCCCATCTTGGTACATTTAACCTTGGGGAAAATAGAACTGTTTGGTATGATGTGTAAAGCTTCACGTAGTTTGGTTGTCCAGTTGTGTTTTAAATGAGACTAGAGAGACATGCACATTAAGAAAACATTGACCGATGTCCAGAGAGTCAGGCCAGAGGTCAAGTAGTCCTTCATGATGCGGTTCCTGCATATTCCTCAGTCTGGGTTCCGCTCCCCTTGCCCCCCAAGATCTGTCTTCTAGTATTACTTAACTCTGGAAGGTTTCAGTGCAGTGAGAGTGTTTGAATTCCACAGCCCATCTTGTGGTCCACACAAATATGTGGGTTGGACCTTTTCCTTTTGGTAGCCATGAGGACATCCTGAGCCAGTTCTAGAGACAGTAAATTTTAGTGAGTGGAAACCTTTGCTTTTCCTCTTGCAGTGCTGTTGTTTGCTGGGGGGGGAGGCAGTGCCTTTTTTTTTCATTTGTTTTTTTCCTAAAGGATAGTTTATTTAAACTATCACGTTTGTAAACAGCTGAAAGTGCACGTATTGCCAGTTTTCATGTTCCACTAATGCAGGTAACTTTCTAAGGCATGCCACCTTGAAGCCTTTTGAATTGGGAGCAGCCTAATGCTGAGGTTGGGTCCTGGTGTGATCGTTTTGAGCACATCAGGAAAAGCTGTCTCTGTGCAGCTCCTCTGTGTTCCCTGTGGTAACAGTGTTCCAACGATGTGTATTTTCTTTGTGAAAAGGGATTCCAGGGACCTGTTTTCAAAGCTCAGCCCCACAACAGTAGAACTTTGAGACTTGAGACCATCTTGTATCCAGAGACTTCGTAAGTCCCAATCAGAGATGAATGAATGTGAAGTAGTCTGGCAGGCATTAAAATCGTGATAAACAAAGGAGGTTGAAAGGGAACAAATGAGCACTCATTTAGCAAAAAATCAAGATGTCAAGTCCGAAATGAAGCAAGCCATCAGGGGATGTAAAGACTTTTATTTATTTTTTTTTGCACACCCATGCAAGGAACCTGGGTAATAAACAACAAGAAAGAGAATGGCACATTTATGGGCTTAAATTCAACCTAGTCAATAGAATAGAAATGTGGTGGGAATGATTTGCATGATGGGAGTGTAAATATCCATGTTTATAACCTATTTAAGAGCAGATGAGGGGAGGAGGAGCTGTTTGTCAGAAGTGGCATTTGCTGCTTCTGAGAACCTAGAAGCAGTTCCTGATGGATGTGTATCGATTGGTGCTGTAGCTGTGAAAGAGCAGGGTGAGGAATGGGCTGGTGTCTCTGCAGACTGTGGTTTTGCAGTGGGGAAGAGGATGACCCGATGTGAAGCCTTCCTCTATTAGCTAGGGGTTGGGGGAGCCGTTCCGTTGCGTTGAGTTTCATTCCCGTCGCGGCAAGCTGGAAATCACACTTTGTCAGCAATAAAACTTCCCCCTAAAGTAGTACATCCTTAGCAGGGGATTTATATGTTAGCTTCATTGTCAGCGGCAAAGAGGAATGGAGCAGAGCACTAAAGGCTAGTTGAGTTTAAGTAGGCATAGAAGGCCTATGATTTGGCAATTTTGTTTCCACAATGATATATATATAAAGCATAATGAAAAAACCCATTCTAAACATGAGCAATACTGCGTGATATCAGCTTTATTTGTCACTGATGCTATCATAGCATCGTGGTGCCTGTGTTTCATCTTGTACCATAGTCTCTGCTGTCATACCCAGCCCTCTACTCCCATTGCCCAGAGAGCGTGATTTATGGTAAATCTCCATAGTATTGGTCTGGTTGTCAGGCAACATTTGGATGGTGTCAGCAATCACCAGCTCTTTTTTTTTAGTAGCTGACGCTCCCCTTCCCTGCGAGTCCCAGCTACACAGAACCATCCAGTGGTATTTTGTGCTTACTCTGCTCTGCTCTGACAAGAGAAGTTAGATTGTCAGGAGCAGGGGATAAAAAAAAAGAAGAGAGAGCTCCCTGTCCCTGCCCTTCCAAAATTGTAGTCATCCAAATGGTTAATAGCACTGGGATGCTTTCCTGCACTGAGAAATTGTTTTTATATAAATTTTGTTGAAAAGTTTCAATTGTATTGCCTGTGAAAAAATGACTAACAGCAGCTTGAAAGGAGCCACATTCGGTGTTGACAAAAGTGATGTGGCAGATCAGTCTGTAGAACATAAAAATTATGGCTAAGAATTGGGAAAAGTTAGAGAACACCTTAATAAAACCCTTCTAAGCCAACAGTGAAGAAGGCTTAGGTCCTGAGTTCACACTGAAATGGAGACTGTACATTACTTAGTAACATAGGTGTTCCAGACAACAGACATTTCAGTACAGCTAAATTAGTCATGCCTGTAAGAGTAGAAACTGTAAGAAAGATGAGGGAGCTTGGCCAGTGCTTTTGGAATCCTACTGCGACCAGAAGGACTAATACAGTCTTTAGACTGTACACTCAGGTAGGACTGGAACAGTGATATTTCCTTATGTGGCATCTTGATGGCATCCTCATAGCAATACAGTTTTGAGGTCTGGCTGTTGGCACTTCAGGGTAGATGAGTGTACAGAGGACAATCAAGAGAAACCTATAAAAAGGGCTAAAGAACTGGGAAGAGTAAAAGAACTGGGAACCCTGTCTGCTATGTTCAACACAGTGCCACGTAACTTAGGCTGTGAATTGTATACAGAGGGAATTGAGAGTTGGTGATGGAGAGCTCTTGTATCTATTAAGTCGAAGTGTATAACAAGATTTGATTACTATATGTTGACGCTAGATGAGTGTACGCTAGACTTCCAGCATATGCTTTTACCAGGGAGGACAATAAAGCAGTGCAGCAATTCATCAGCCTCTGGCTCTCCATCAGCATTGATTCTAAAGTCAAGAAATGGGCTTTCCCAGATCCAAGATACGGTGCAGTCTGAATTCATCCTGTGGCCTGTGTAAGGAGACGTCAGTGGGCCCTTCTGCCCCTGTCGTTTCCAAAGAAGCTGGATGCCCAATGTTGAGCTCTTGAGCCCTGAGGTACGTAAATGACTTGATTTTCAGAATGTGTTGAGCATCTATAGTCCTTTCAAAGTCAACAGGATCTGGGCCTCAGTACATAGCCAGAGTGAAATTGCTGGTCTAAAATTATTAATTCTGTGGGAATGCTCCATTATTTACAAGTGCACTCTGTAGAGGAACAGTACATGAGATAAAGTAGCTTAATTTAGGCTAAAATGTCCTGTTTCTATTAACTGGTCAAACCAGATTATGTTTGAGATACAGACCCCAGAGACCAAGTGATTCTCTTACTCCAGAACAAAACAGCTCATATGCCATAGGATACTGACCCCAAAATGTCTCCGAGACTTCCAGTTTTGTTTGCTGCAACTTGCAATAGCTGGAAATCTGGGAGGTATACCTGCATGGCAAAGGTGGGATTTAATAAGTGTTTGTTTATTTTTGTTGAAAGAGTTACGCTAGTGCACTCTTTGCTACATAGTTATGCTATTGTAAAAGTATCTTGTATTCCAAGATCGTTCCTTGTCCTTAGCGTTGATTGTCTGGGATTGCACGAGAAGATTCTGATGTAACATATAGTTTTAATAACCCCCTTTGCTGGCTTGTGTTTACACAAAACAAATATCAGATTATACTTGCTTTTTATGTGCTGACTCTATTTCTGTTTTTATTTCTCTATAAATAAAGAGCTAAGCTCTAGTTACATATGCCTAAATGCCTGCAAAGAGAGATTTGATTCCAGTAGATGTTGTTGTAATGCAGTTAGGTCTGATTTTCTGCTAGCAAATTCCATTTTGAATCATTTTAATGTAGGAGAGGAAAATAGACTGTGAAAGTTAGCTCTTTCCAGTGTTCAGAATAATCTGCTTTTTTTCTTCCATTCTGTATCTTATGAGGGAAGGAGTCTAAAAAGAAAAATATGTTGAGCTGTTCCCAAGGAAATGTAAGTGCACGGTCTGATTCTGCCTCTTACAGGAAAAAAAGTAATCTATAAATCTTGTGGTTTGCCTGGGAGTCTATAAAGCCTTATCCTGTTTAGTAAACCTCAAGCTTGGTCTGTATTACCTGAAAGATGAGTTCATAAATAGCTCTACCAGGAATGGATATATTCATTGTACCTGATGGTTTTACCGTTGTCTGCAACTTCAGGTGCTGAGATACCCTGATAAAATGAAAACAGATGCTCGTAGATTTTTACCTGCTTTATCCTCATTTAGTTCCTTGACTTTTAACTATTGCATTTTAGGCTGTGGCTTTTTTAAACATCTAGTAGTGTTCTCAGTCTTTCATGTCTCTGGAGGCAATATGCTTTCTCCCCATTTCTCAGAGGTAAAGAGCCACATTTTCAAAGGTATGGCAAACTGCCAGGGAGATCATTAAATCTGGACCCAGGACTGTTAATGACCCAGTTTTCTTGGCATCAAGTGAACTTTGCCCAAGGCGAGTTGCTGCTTTTCCAGCCGCTTCCCGACATTCCCATCCGTTGGAGAAAATAATGCAAACTCGAGCAGAGCCATTGCCTTATTCAACCAACTTGTCCCTTTGCTGTCATTGGGTATTCAGAAAACAGGGATGATGCGTTATGACCAAGCTGTCGTTGCTAAGAATAAATTAGAGCAATCATGCTCTTATGTAGACCCAGAACACCCTACATCCATTACTGTATTGGCCATGATTTGTATGATTTAATGGAATTCTCCCAGCCCAAAAAAGAAAGAACCAGTGATGAGGAATTAAAGTTTAATAATTGCATACAATCAAATGTTTAACAGTCTTGAAAGGGGTTTCATTTAAATATAACCTGCAGCTCCAACCATAAAGACAATGACTAGTCAGCCAATGTTCTTCAGGGACCTTCATAACTGTAGTTCTGTTCACTTCTTTTAGTGTAACTCTCTGTTTGCATGTATTAGTTGTCAACATTTTCACATGCTACTCAGAGAATAAGCAGGCTTTGATTCACATGAAGAATTCATAATGCTAGCATTAAAACATCTAGATGTCTCAAAAAATCATGATGATGTTTTAAAAGTTGTGAAAATGATGGGTTTGGGGGATTTGTCCTTTTCCAGGGACTCCAAAAAGGGCTCTGCACATGGTCTTTGTGGTATAGTTTATTCTGGGATGAACAGCCTATAAAAGGTAGTGAAATGAGAAGGATGTAACAGCAGGAGAGAAGGCGAAAGATTTGAGGAGATACAATAAGTGGGGCAGGGGTTGGAGGAAAGGAAGGAAAAAGCTGTCTGGGGGAAAAAGAAAAAAAAACATTGCAGAAAGACAGGAGGAGAGAAACAGAGCACTACAGAAAGAGTTGGCACCTATCAGTGAGATAAAAAAAAATAAAAGAAAAATGGAAAGCTCCTGATGGAGAAGGAGGGATTTAAACAAAAAAACAAAACAAACAAACAAAAAACAAAAAACAAAAAAAAAAAAAAAAACCAAAAAAAAACAAAAAAAAGGAATTTTCTCTACCTACCATCCAGGCCCAGGAGAGCTGTCCTAAAAATGAGGTTCATAAATAGCATACGTCACTTCCCCTGGCCATTTGCTCAGATGGGTATGTTTTATTAAAGTCTGAATAATTTCCTACAATTACATTCAGACACCGGCATCCATGGTTGCCTCTCCCTGAAACCTAGCAGGGTCACTTTGAAGCTCACAGTAGACCCTGACTTTTCTGTTACGTGTTTATTGGCAGGTATGTGTGACTCAGTTAATCTGTACCGGACATATGTAAAGAGATGAGTCTGTACATACATGTGTATCTTCAGGAGTGTGCAAAGCTGTGCACCGAGGAGGGCAGCAAGAGTTTTTATGGCTGGGTTATGTAACTCTCTTCCTAATGAGCATGGATTATCTTTTCTTTGCCTTGAATCATGCAGTATTATAGTTATCGTTGATTATTGCCTGTGAAGTTGAGCATATGGTCCTAAAAAAGTTCTGAATGATTTTGTTTTCTATTTTATTGTTCTCCATCTGATACATACAACCAGGCAACAGAAGGCACTTGATTCTCTTCAGCAGTCCCTTGTGCACAACACTGAAAGAATTCAAAGCAGTGCATATTTTAGCTGTCCTTTAGAGATGAATTGTTGCTGTTTATGCTTCATGCAGAAGCTTGGAAACAGATTTCTGCATAGATGTGATATTTTGCTTGCAAGTAAGTATTTAAAAGTACACTTACACAAGATTTATATCTAAATTATTTTCCATTTGCTTAAATCTGAGGTGATTTTTTAATTAGCTATCAGCAATAAATCTGAAGTGAATGAGGGAGACACTATGAACTTGGCTTCTTAAACATTTCAGAACCATCCCTTGGCTGGAGTAAAAAGTCAAGATTTTAGAGTGAGAAATGTCTTTCTAAGTGGTCATGCCCACAGCCCTGGAAAACATTTTGCCTTAAGGGTTCATGAAACTCTGTTAGCTGCTATCCTCACCTTGATTTAGACTGAGAGTTCAGTGTTAAAGGTGAAATATTGGCCCCGGAGAAGTCAGTGATAAAGCTGGTACTAATGAAAATAACATTTTACTCCACTGTCTGTGCATCCATGCACAACTAAGCAACAGCATTCTGCTTTTGAGCAGATAGTAAGTTAACATACACAGCCTGACCATACCTGGTCAGTCTCTCACGTGCATGTATCATATACGTACACTGGGCCCCTGGGAAGTTCTGCATCCATATACTGCATTTCCACACTGACGTTCCCAACCTGTCCTTTTATTATTTTTTTTTTAATTCTTTTTTCCTCCTTTAGTTAAATACAGATAGTGGTTAAGGAAACTGTGTGGATAAATCATAAAAAAATAACTCCTGTCCCTCTGCCTTCGTAGGGAAAGTCACTGCAAAGCCATTTTTTTCTTATGTACAGCATTGTGTTATCTGCGTCTTTTCCTCACTGTAATCTCTTTTTCTGTGTCATTTATTAAAAATTCTGACTTTCAAACAGCTACATAAATTTCTTTAAACATCTCCTGACTCAATAAAAAAGGGAGGAAGGGATTAAATTGAACGCTCAAGCTTCATTCCATCGTCTCACTCACAAAAGTGTTCAGATAAACTATGAAATAAATCTTACTGTCCTGTCAGGTCGTTTCAATAGCTTTGATTTTATTTATGGTCTCATCTGTATAATCCTCACTCAGAAGTAATCGGAAAGTTCCCCTTCATGCTTCCCCCCAGCCAGCTTGCAAGATCTTTAGAAGTGGAAAGTGCAAATGCTTTTACTTCCACTCAGATAAGGGACAGGGATCGTGCAATAGGAGCGCATGGTTATTCTGAAATGATATTAATGTTCAATGAAATGAAAAATTCTTGACACGATTTGCCCCATTTCAGTTGTGTAGTAACAAAACTGGGAGTGGGCTTCTGCTGCATGAGCTCTTTTGGAAAAGGATTCTTAAATTTCCTTGGTAAAGGTGATGGTGTGGGGAAAAGAGGTCCATTGGGGATGCCTGGTTCCTATTCTGCTCTGAGCTGTGAGATATCAGAAGGTTTGGGGAGGGGGGAGTATTGGTTTGGTTGGTTTTTGCTTTATGGGTAGGGAATTTTTTTGAGGGAGAGAGAGTATTCCAGAGCAGCAGATAGTCTAGAGGGGGGAGGATAAGGGAAAGGAGGAGATCATTCCAGAGCAGCTGATAGTCCAGAGAAGAGCATAAGGGAAAGGAGGAGAATAGACTCCTAAATCTGATCTGCTCATATTTGACCTTCAGTGTTGGTGACTCTTAACACAGATTTGGGTTTAACCTGAGCCCATTGTTTCATTTTAAACCAAAGGGTGTAGCCCACCCATGCACCCCAGGGGGTGCTTGTGCCAAGTCAGCTCACACACCCCGCTGCCCACTTTGCCACCCCCTGCAGGCATCACATCAGAGGCAGAGCTGGGCAGGGACACAGCTCTCAGCTGTAAAGACAGAGGGGTTTAAAAGTAAATGGCTGGCTATAAGGAAACCCTTGGGAAACTATTGGCATATGATCTGTGCCACAGCACATCGATATACCAAACAAAGGAGAGGAATTTGCAAACATCGTTGCACTCTGCTCTGAATGCCGCCTTCTTCCCAGTATGCTTTGAACAGCTCCTGGTGGAAGAAAGGGATTCTGGTTTTATTCTCTTGAAAGTCTTTAAATGCTTGTGAGATATGGATTTAGAGAATTGGACTATTACTCCCTAAATTATGTGTACTAAATAGATTCTCTGTATTTCTAAATACAGACATCTGGGGTTTTTTTCGATCCTCATTACGTAACTCAGCATCACTGAGTTTAATACTTTAGCAGCATCAGAAAAATAGTTGTCTTTTAAAATATGGCTTTGCTACAGGTAATGATTGGCACATAGGTATGTACTACTTCTTCTGGACTCGTACTTAGAGCAGCCATTCTCCTCTGCGCTTAAGAGAAATTATTCGAGACTGCTGCATGAAAGACTTTAATTGTTTATAAATGTAGGAGACTTTCTTGCAAATACTTGAAAAATCAAATCTCATCACATCCGTTTCATGCGGTTTAGAATACTGTTAGGCAGCTTTTCTGCAGGTGTTTGCTGATTTTTTGCTTTTGTTTGAGTTGTCCTAATTTGATTCTATCTGAAAATCTTCTGGTTTGATGTCATCCCGTACATTGTGCCGCTGTCAGAATTCTGACTGGCTGAGATGCCACGGTGCCTAACCCTGTTATGCTCCATAAAGGCAGAAGTTAGAATCCCTCCGTATAATCTTAGCCACTAACTCTTTTCTAAGCCCTTTACAAATGGACACACAATATAATTTGTCATGTATGTTACACTCTGACAGATCATGAGAGATATCTCTTGTACCATCATAATTTAGAGTAAAGCGCATTTCTAAGTTCTTATTCTGGACAATAATGGGAAGGTGGTGTTGAATATGTGGGGCTTTGCTTCTCTTTAGTGGATCTGGTAATAGATTTATGAGCAAATCTTGGGTGTTAGTTATTTGGTGATAGCCTAGTTTGCATCATTCCTTTTTAAACAGCATAGTTCCCTACTTCTCCCTGTGGTAAGCCAGATTCTGTCACTGTTGCTCTGGCAGAATCCCACAGTATCATGCTTACAAAGATGATGCACGTGCCATAAAATTCAGATAGATTTGGAGGTGGATGGGTGCAGTGGACGTGACCGTGTGGAAGAGTCTGCCAACTGTAAGCAGTTTTTGGTGCATGCTGGGTGCCTTGCCTGTTCAGACGCTACGTGTTTCTCACTGGGCACCTCTCTGCTTTTGCAAGTCAGGCCACTTACTGAAGAAAAGACAGTCCCTTTGACATCAGTGGGGCTAAGGTCAACTCTCAGGTTATTGCAACATGAGTCAGAATTTTGTCCTATAAATAAAAAGCTCGTTCTTTATTTCAAAGCTAAGTGGAAACTTTGAGTATGCCCAGCTGCCACCCCTCATTTAACTTCTTCTCCCATTTACTGCACAGTGACTGTTAATTACATAGTTCCTGTTCTCTTCTCTGGCATCTATTTTCCAGTATTTTGCATGGAAGCAGTAGATAATATGGTATGTGTGTCTCCTTGGAGATCTGGCACTTCAGAGAGCAGAGTTGTAAAGGGATTTGGTGGTAATCCATATTGTTTAGAATAGTTTATGACATCGGTAAAAATAGTTGTTATGCTTTCATAGAAAATTGCTGCAGGTTTCACGCAAGTGTTGAATTTCTAATAGTCCTTTGCAAACTCTAAGGAGTTGTTTTAGGGAAGGGAACAATTACTTCAGGTCTCTGATTATTTTCTTTTTTATGCTAAATACAGTCTAAGATCACAGGCTAGCACTGATGGTATCAGTATGAGTGAGATGAGGCCACTCCAAAGAAATGCTCCAGTTTCAGTCAGTTGCAAACCACCTGCATCTCAGCAGTCACTCCAGGTAGCAAAAAATCACATCCCAGTGTAGTGGTTTCCTTTCCTTGGACCTTCCTTTGCCCTTGAGAAGGTGAGGAAAGCTTTATACAGATATTCACAGCATTACATTGGAACTAGGACATAACTACTACACAGCTACTGCTGTGCCCTTGCTCCCAAGAGTGGTGTGGTCATGTGAGATTCCTGCGAAGGACCTGTGCCCACATCTCTGACTTGGTACAGCCTGACCCACAGACAGTGAAATTCCTTGGGGAAGGGGATGAGAGCTTTCTCAAGCTGTCTTTGAATCATCTGTAATGTCTGTCAAAGGCTTCTTGGAAAAGGCACAAAAAGACTATGTGGATTTGGAAGTGAAGCCAACTCATGAGATAATTATGCGTGTGTCTTAGCTGCCATATTTTATTAGCCTAAAGGAACAAAGGGGACTGACAAATGCTGAATGACTTTCAAGGAATCAACTATATCAACCATTAGCTACTGATGACATCAGTGTTCCAGCGAGCTGATGTGACAAGTAACAAGAAGGTTTGGCTATAATGAGAAAAGACAAAGGAAACCTACTGATGTGTCACTTAGATCTCATTTTAACAAGGTACAAAATGCTTGCAGATTGGATGCAGGATACTGTCTTTAAGTATTTATCTTACTGTGAAATTTATGGAAATCATCAGTACCATTAGTTGAGAAAGCCGGAGATTTCTGTTTGATTTAATCCACATGTTTCAGGCATGAGGAAGCACTTCTTTTCATATAGTCAGCATCTGGAACACTTCAGGTTTCTAGCAGTGGTTAAAGCTAGCACACCAAAGACCTAGAGTCCAACACCCCAATTTATGGACACATTTGTGGAAATTTATGGTGTGTTAGGTGAGCTCTAGGGCACTGGATCTGTGGCAGATTGGGAGAACTAATGACCTGAGTTTAGAGCCTGCCTTAGCCACAGCAGATGCTTGAGTAAGTATATTGCAGCCTGAACAGACAGTACTGATTTTTTTTTAAATCCTGGCCATGTCCACCACATTAAAATATAAGTTCAAGATAACTAGAAATATCAATGCACTACAGAAAACTGGCATTGTATTTCTCTGCATTCCTTGTACCAAAATAGATCCCCTTCAACATTAAAGTGGTAGTCTCAGAGGTATTTGTTATTTCCAAAGAATTAATGATCATTTAGTCAGCTAACAGCCCAAGGCAAAGCAGAAGGGTTTAACGACGTGCCAAGTAGTAGCTTCTTGTAGGAATGACTGCTTTCAAAGAATTAACGTTATGCAAAATGCTTTAGGATGTGCCAGTCAGCTCAGTGTTTTAAGGCACTAATAGTCTGCTTGTTTTTCAAATCATTTACCCTAGTGATTTAGATGCTGCAGGTTAGATTTACAAATCTAATCACTGCTTATAGATGAACCCGTAATTATCCGACCAGTAAGTACGTGAGCTTACTCTCAAACAAAATAAAAAACCAAAACAACCCATAGAGATGTATGGTTGGTGTTGGAAAGCATTGCCAAGGACTGAGTCCTGTAGACAAATCAAGCCTCTGAGTAGATTTTTCAGAAAGCTGATCTAACTTGGGATCCACTGAAAGTTCTGCTTTCACACAGAGCGGCAGAAGTTCCTCTTCTGCAACTCTGTAGATAGTGCCAGGACTGCTAGAGAAAGTGTTGGTGTACTTCTTTCAGACAGAGCTTTTAAAGCTTAAGAGCATTTAGAAATCCCATTTTCAATCTCTTCCATGCCACAGAGGCGTATTATTTCCATATATTGCAACATCACTGGGAACAGTGGAGCTGAAGAATATCTTCAGACCTTGAAAGTTTTAAGACAAAGACACTGTTCAGAAATACTGAGGCTGCCTGATCTAGAGCCCTAATTTCTCCTCACAGAACACTAGCTCAGTTCGTGTTCACATGAATGCAGTGTTATATCACTTATTATCTGCCTTTATCTGAAAACTGCAAATGGAATATAGCTTGTGCTGTCAGGTAGCAGCCCAACACGTGACTTATCACCCCAGAAGTATTTCTTTGTGTGTGGTAAAGCCCAGCTCTGTGTGACTGCTACGATCCAGGTTCAAATTTTGTTAATGGAAATGACAATCACTTCATAGTTTTCCCTTGTATTCTATGGTTTGGGCTTGCTGTTGTTTCAGTTGGTTGGTTTTTTTCCCTTATCCAGAAATATGGTATTCACAGTTGGTGTAAAATTAATGTTATCAACACATTTGTACTGCTAGTGAAGAAGGCATATCATACATTCCTAGCTGCCTGATTTAAAGTTCATGTTTGGCATTTGCAAACTGGGACAAATTCATTACTTTAAATTTGTTAAACTTGTTTATGATCTATGAGAGCAGCACAACCAGTTTTATGGAACATGGCTCATTTACTCAGCTCTCAGCCTTGGGAGCAAGAGTGTATCCCGGCTCATTTGACACAACAAGGACTGTCCAGCATGACCTGACAAAGTGATGAATATCCTCCCATCCCCCTGACCCCAGAGCTGGAATAAGTCCTGGACTGTTTTCTTTCATATGTGAACAAACAACATGAAATCTTACACTTCTGTTAATAGTTCTTTCCAACTACAGCATATTAATTGTTTCCCTTCACTAAATGATGCTACAGAGCAGTAGTAGACTTTCTGCTTTATAATCAGTGCTCGTATTGTTGTCTTATTGATTGTTTGACACTCCAGTATAAAACACTGTTTTCATTTGTCTTAATTTAATTTGGGTAAAATGTAAACTGAGAACTCAAATTTCCTATTCTAGTGGAGTATGCCCTGGAAACAATTAATTTAAATCCAAGCAACTCAGATGTATCTGGGAGCAAAGCAAAATCAAATATTGTTCACCTCGTGCTTTGTAAACAAAATCTTGGTAATTTGGGAAGGAAAGTTAACATAGATTTCAGGAATGTATCATGTGGCATTCCCTAGAAAATCTCTTCAGTTTGACCAAATTATGATGCTTCGTAGTGCAGATGAACAGCCAGCCTCTCAGAGGTGTTATGTGTGCTGTCATTATTTGGGGCTTGCATACATGGATGAACACAGTTGGATCCAGCTGGCCAGGCAGAGACTGGCTGTGGTCTGGGTCACAGGCAGCTCTCTTAGACCGGTCCACAGGTCACCCGTAGGAGAGAACAGGTTTAAACTTTTGCTTTCACTTTGTCTATAGAAAAGTACTTCATCCCAGCATCTGACCTATGAAGAGTAGAGATAACACCTAGTGCTGGTTGTGATTGACTTCAGCAGTGGATCTGTTGTCTGGAGCCAAATCAAGATACCTCGTAAAAAGATCTCATGATTCCAGATAAGGACAAACTTGGGGATGTTTCTGCCTTTGCCAGTGTGAATTTGCCAAATCCCACAGGTCTCTGGGATGTCTCTGTAGCAGTAAGAAAGTATGTGGAGGGTTCCTGCTGGCCATGTGAAGAAAATTTTTCCGATGAGGAAATGGCCTTGTCTTCATTAAGGAAGAGATGAATCATCCTAAAAATACCCTTGAAGTGGAAATGGGCCAAAAGCCAAAAACTGTTTAAAAGCTGGATTGAGGGCAGGCAGCCTTGTGTTTTGTTTAATAAATTCCACAGCTACACAGTACTTGTTAATCCTGAGCTGGATTAACTGTTTTTCCAAATGCACTCCTTTTGTGGCTGCTGCTCACAGTTGCATCGTGAACCTGGCTCCGCTCCACTGTGGGTATCGCAGCACCATGGGCTCACCTGCTTTGGAGACACCTCCCAGGGCAGGAAGGAGACTGTCCAGCAGTGTGAAGCAGACTGGTCCATTTTCCCTTCAGGTAAACACTGATAGTTATCTTAGGCCAGGGTTGCCTGCAAACTTCAGGGTGATACTTGCTATGCAGTTAGACTTCCTTCAGCTTTTTAAACTGAAGTCAGTTCCACATCCGTTAAATATTCAGTAGTTTGCATTTGAAACTTTGAGCTGATGTGTTCTTTGTGTTCCCGATCTTAGATGTTTCCTGCATACAGATGCATCATTTAATTTAAATGTCTAAGACTTCATACGGAACCAGTAAAATTTTAAATGGCATCAACCTTTCCTACACTTTTGCCTTTTATGAGTTGAACCCCATATGAGCAGTTTGTTTCTTATTTTTTTGTGGTTTTCAAGTCAAGTGATAATCACCTTTGGGTTTGTCTTTCCAAGGTGGGTACTTTTAGTTTGAATGAAGCTGGGATGTCTTGGAAAGACTGCTATCGCAACAAACGTATTATGTATCGATACAGAGAGAATCTTGTCTGCATTCTTGAGGAGAATGACAGTAACAGCGTGAAGCAGCTCAGCAGAAGGAGAAATGGAATTAAAAAAGAAAATACCTGTAGACATCCAGGAGCTGATTCAGCTTGTGTATCAGAATTCAGCAATAGTACAGTACTTGGCAGAATTGGTTTTAGCTAATGACAGTAAAAGGAAAGATGGGACTTGTGGAATGGAAAAAAAAAAATATAAATCACAGGCTGTTATCAGAGAAACTCACAGTCTGAGAGGGATGGGGTTTTCAATGTAAATCCAGTTGCTGTAGGAGTACAAATATCCCTGATTTTTCAATGGAAACCACAGAGTCTTCAGATTGCAGAGGTGGTTTTTGAGAATCCTCTTACAAGACGTTTACGTGGGACACAATAGCAGCTTTCCTGAAAACTGTATTTTTTTATTTATTGCAATTTAATAGTGTAATGAAAGGTCTTCTTTGGTCTCAGATGTGCAGATTGATTCTGCAAACTGCATTTCACTAGTGCTAAATAAATTTACATTCATTAAGCAGAGGGGAAACACTTTGACTTTCCTGCTAATTTCTTTCTACACGTTGACAGCTCCTCTATTACAAAATAGATATGCTGCTAATGCAAATACAGCTGAAATACATATTATAGTGTTATTAATGCTGCACATACCTCCATGTACAAGTGCTGAGACAGTAGCTAACATGGCCTAATACTTACGATGACTTCCTCAAAGCCAGTTGAAGTCATAAGATCTTTCTTTTGACCTCAGTGGGTTTTGGACCTGGCCTCTTTGAAGGATTAATGGTAAAGCCCTATTTATTTAGGCCCTCATGCTTCTCTTGAAACACTGTGAGTTGCCCTCTATGATTTCAGCAGCACTTCTTGCTGAGCATAAATTAAGTGCACCTTGTACAAGAAGTGAGCTGTCTGGCAGACTGGTTACCAGATGCTTTTTGTAGGACCTTGTTGGTTCAACTGTGCACGCATAGAGGGACGGTGAGCTGCAAGGAAACATAGGTACAGAGAGGAAAGAATGGGTCAAGTTTAGTTTTCCTCAGCAAGCTTTTGCAAAATTGTTAGTAGGAAGCCCAAACTGTGGTGTTTTTAAGGTTTTGTGTCCTCCCAGCTGATGTAAAAATTCATCTTCTGTAGGAGTGCCCTAGAAGTACCTATGCAGAGCAGCTCAACAGAGTGAGAGATCTGGTCCCCTCTCTCCTCTGTCCAACTGAAATGGAGATCTGAACTGCAGGACCACAAGGAAATCCCAAATGTGTGTCACAGTTTAGGGTCAGGGCGGCCCCTTAGACCTCTAACAGATGCTCTCTGTTAAACCCTCTCCCTCTGGTACCGGGTTCAGGAACACACAGGCCGGGATCGAAGGCAGAATGGACAGAGGCCTCCTCAGATGCTCTGAGGAAGGAACGGGAAGAGGACCCGAACTGAGTTGAGCAGGGCCCAGCAAAGGAGGCAGAAAGGGGTGAGACCCTCCTCATCCCTCAGCTTGCTTTATACCGAATAGGACATCTATGGGTCTATGGGCTGGAATCCCTCGTTGGTCAGTTTGGGGTCACCTGTCCAGTCCACTCCTCCCTGCAGGTGCGGCCTTTCACTTTCTGCACCCCCCAATGTGGTTCACAAGATCCAGCAGTGGCCTTGGTCTGCACACCAACCCTTGGTAGTAACTCTAAACATGGGGTGTTATCACTGCCAGAAGCAGACACTGTGATAACAGGCTGCTAACTTCAGAAAGTGCAGTGAGTTAGAAGAACTGAGCTGAAAAGTAAAATCGCTGAAGAGAACTAGTTCTCTTCTCACTCAAACCAGGACAACGTGATAGTTGCCCGTACAGCAGTCTGCCTGACACTGTAACTGCAGTCACCACGCAGAGCAAACAGAGCGATGTCAGCTCTGTGAGCGGTCTGGCAGAGTCATGCAACCATCACCTCGAGCAGT
This sequence comes from Actenoides hombroni, assembly GCA_024336885.1. Classification (NCBI taxonomy): domain Eukaryota; kingdom Metazoa; phylum Chordata; class Aves; order Coraciiformes; family Alcedinidae; genus Actenoides; species Actenoides hombroni. Next base: position 11,014,785 of record WUAM01000395.1, read on the forward strand.
GAGGCTGAATTTGGGAAGCAGCATTAGCTGAGATATTAATCCATGGGCCAAGAGCTGTGCTGCATTCAGTGCTGGTCCGTCTGCACGGTGCTTCCCAGCTCTCTGTGCGCTGCTGCACTGCACGGGGTACGCGTGCCCCTCACACACAGAGTGCTTGCAAGTCAAGGCCTTTTCTGAATTTGTTGTCTACAGATAATCCCGTGGAGGAGAGCTGCAGTTTAATTCTGTTAGTTAGTTGATTTGGTTTTGATTTAGATTTGAAAAATATTTGGAGCAAATGTTCATTTTCACTCCATAACAGATAAATTTTAGTGAGACCTAAGAAATCTTCTAATTGTGATATCTGTGCATGTCTAGATTTGTGCAGTGGTGACATCTGCTATTGCCTAATCAACTTCCAAAGAATAATAACAATAATCATGGAAAATGGATTTAGGAAATCTGTACTTTAATTAAATCTGCTAAGTTTTGTTCTAGTACTTCACTCGCTGGCTGCAAGTTTTGTCTTTGTTCTTACAACAGAAGTAACCATGACCTGGGGCGGAATTATACCTTACATTTGCTTTACTCTGCTCAGAGCTATTGACTGAGGAAGTAGTTTTATTCTGCTCATAATCAAAGTTGTTTTTTACTAAGATTCATAAGCCTTCCCTTTGGAATCTGTGTGCTGCCATTTACCCACAGTCTCAGCTACATTATAAAACCCGGGGGAAAACCAAGTGTAAAGCTGTTGAAAAGCTTTATGTGTTTTCTTTCTGGAGGAAGAATTGTGTCACTAGTTTTTTATAAAAGGGCTTTTCTGCATTAAAGCAGTATTCTTAATGTTTAACTGTTCTACAGTGGGATTGGACCATAGTGCTATATATATAAATAACTATTTCAGTGCTTCCAGAGTCCTGCAAACCTCACGTGGGCCTGGGATGCTAGCATGCTGGGTACAGCACATACATAGGGACGAGGGCAGAGAACATTCTGCCCTCTCCATTTTACACCAAATTTTTTGATACAAGGCCTGATCGAGCTCTCTGCCTGTTCTTCCTGAGCTCCTGCACTTTGGAACAAGGCTTCCCCAGTTCTGGACGCTGCTGTGCAGTGCTGCCTTCTCAGTACACGAGGAAGTTGGGTTTAAAAGCCTAGTTTTTAAAAATAGTGTCTTGGGTGGGCCTGACACTGGTGTCACCTAGCTCGTTTGTCCCCAGGCACTGCATGTGTGCAATGGGCAAAAATAAATAAATAATGGCAGTCTTTCTGAACTATAAATATAACCAGCAAATAGATAAGAGTTCAGTGTCCTATAATAGGATGTCTTTTCGCTGACTAGCAGAAAGAGAGTGACTCAGCCTGGCTGTGTACACACACTGAAATAGACTTTTCAAGTTTGGAGACAAAGGCCTTTACATGCATTTATAAAATTGCCTTGAAAATGCTTGTGAATGAGTTAATCACACAGCCATCTGATTAGACATGAACAACCTCCCTATTTTTTTTTATGTGATTATGTCATCCCGAGAGAATCGTAAAACAAAATAGACTTGGATGTGTCATACGAGGGTGACTAATAAGAAGCAGTTGAAAACAATTAGGAAAACAGTGCAAGTAGGAAATTTTCAAGCAAATTTCACAATTCTGTGTCCTTGAGCCTGCTCTTGAGAAGGTTGACGGAAAAAACTCCCCTTGACTTGCACAGGTCCAGACTAGGTCTCTGCTTTCTCCTGGTTCCTCTACGTTCCATCCATGGGGCTGTCTCCAGCTCTACAGAAGCATTTTGAGGACCCGAACCTCACAGAGTCTCTCCACTTCTATGTAAAGATTGTACTTTCCCATGAGCATGCTGAAGTGGGAACTGCAGCAGTGGGGACTGGGGAGAGATCAGATGCCACTCAAAATCAGAGCTGTAGGACTCTGGAAAACTATAGTTATGGAAGAACTGCCGCTGTTGTGAATGTGTGTCTCAGTAGCAAGAGCAAGTGCACAGTTGTACCCCTTCCATATCCAGTTCTCCAGAGCATTTTGTGCCCACTTTTAACAGCAACTCCCATGCTGAGTTGATCTGCCTTCCCCACAGCTCAGCCTCCATACACCAGCTCCTCAATGTGCCCCGTTCTTCTGCCATGCTGTCATTCCCCAGCCTATCTGCAGACTCCCAGGTCCCTCTTCTATTGACATTTTGAGGTGAAGAGAAAGGCAGCCAGTGGTCAGCTTGCTGGGAGGATGCTTTATCAGGCCTGCCTGGCCTTTGTCTCTGTCATCTTAGTCACAGGATAATGCCTGGCACTGTGGGATCTCTTTGCCCAATCCCCCTGGTACCTTGTCACCATTTAAAAGGCAAGGTTATGGAGAACATAAGGCAAACAGGCCAGATGCATTTCCGGAGTCAAGAGGCACATGTATGTAGAGGGCACTTAAGCGTTTTGTAAAGTACAATAGAGGAGGATCTGAATCTTTTTACTTGCTGGCTTTCATCTTACACTAAATCCCAACAATGTGAAGCTTTGGGTAAGCTGTCATCATTGTCTAGATATTTGTAACTTACTAAGTGGGCTTTTGATTACAAGCTCAGAGAGCAAGAGATAGACATCAAAAGAAACGTGATCTTTCTAGTTTTTCTGCAGCTTTAATTGTGAGTGGCACCTAATCTCTTACCAATCAGCTGTCAGGTGCAATGCTGGGAAAGGAGAAACCTACAGACAGCTGAGAATTAAAAAGAAACACGTAACTCACTTGATTACTAGGGTGCACCAGTCTTTGAGGTGTCTTTCTCTTTGCAGTCCTAAGAACCTTGTTTTCCAGCTGTCAGCTTGAACGAATGAATGTCATCTTTCCTGAGCCTCTTTTTCTAGTGGTAGCAGTTGTCTGGGGAGATAAAAACTACACAGACTGACACAGTTGCTGATATGAAGAGGCTTTAGATGGCTCTCTCACCACTGCTGTAATAAAACGAAGAGGTACTGAGTCCAAGATCTCCTGTATCAGAGTACTAATATGTAAAAAAGCTGCCCGGAGTAAATCAGATGTGTGCTAAAAATGTTGACAGTTAAAAAGATGTTGGTGGGGGAAAAGGTGAAGTGACTGATAGGTTGCTATGCTGAAATATGTTTTTGTACTAATGGGAGCCCTAAACTAGGTCTGATTATCCTGAAAAATGTCCTTTACTGTTATGGAGTAGCTTATCCATTCTGGATGGTTCTGATGTGGAACTACGGGGAACTTGTACTACTAGGCACTTACAAATAAAGACTGCACCTCCGCTAGCAGAATTTGCCATCCTTCCCTGTCAGCAGGGCAGGACCTCGCCAGCTGTAATCACAAAAGACTGACAGCCGTCACGAACTACTCCCAGGGGAGAGCCCATCACTCAGTTCAGCTCAGGCTCCCAGCAGACAGGACAGCTTGGAGAAGGTGGTGGAGCATTCTTCATCTCTACTATCTAGTGCAGAATCAGAGGGGAAGGGAAGTGGCGTGTCATTTCTGATTTTGGAAGACCTTCAAATATCAAGCCAGATGCTCGACCCAGTATTAATCATTCTTCTGGCACAGTTTGTGTTCTGGGGACAAGAACACAGACAATCCCAAGTGTGTATGCTTTGATACATGAAAGCGCATCGTAGAATTGTAATTTTACCAAAATTCTGTGAAACTCCTATGCCCTCAAATTAACTGTTTCACCTCCTTCGGGACTGCATGTTTCACCTGAGTTCCCTCCCATTTTATGTGTTCATTCTATCGTATCCAGAGGGACTCCTTGACAGTTAGTAAAGTACTTCTCTGCTCAGCAAAGGTTATTTGCATATATTTAACTTCTCTCCTGAAGCAGATTTAAAATCAGGCACTCTCAGCTGCTTGAATTGAAAAGACTAACTGGGTGCCTGGTGTTTTACTCAGTGTTGGAATGCGTTAGCCACATGGTGTTTGGCAATATACAGCAGTGATTTGGACATCTGTGGGAAAAATCAATGGAACACCAAGTACTAATTCACCCAGATACTTTCACAAATGTACCCTGGAGTTGTTCAATATGCTTTGTTTTGTTATGATAAATCTTAGAATTAGGCTGGCCCAAACCTTTGTAAGTGTTATTAATAGCACTGCATTAATATTGTGTGCTGGGATGTGCATAATGAGGCGTTGCTTAAATTCATGTTAGAGTAATAGAAATGAATTCATACGGTGCTGGCTGGTGGCACTCCCTAATTCCAGTTTGCCCATGCAGTGCATCACTGTTTTGCAAATTGAGGATTCTGGGAGCTTGAGTTTTGATACTGCCAAAATTTGTATCAAAAGCCTTGAGATATGCTGTAGCTAAATGAGTAAGGAGACTAAAGAGGAAAAAACATCCTTTCTGTCTTTTTCTTCTTTTCTACCATCTTTTCTAGTTTTTGGAAGTCAGCTTTAAGTTCTTACTTTACAAAAGGTGACTATGAATTCTTATTCTTGCCAGGAATGTAAAAGTAGTGGATTTCAGGTCTTAAACGTTTGTTCTCCTGTCAAGAACAGCTCTTCTGAAATCATTCTCCCTAGAGAAAAACATGAATAATCTTAAAGAGGAAATCTGTAGGTGGGAGAGAACTGCTAAATAAGTAGTCCTAAGAAAGAGAAACGGTGAGCTGCAGCCTTCAACAGCTAGCAAAGCTGTTTCTTATATAGACACGAACTATGATTTGCTATTCAAAGGGCTGAAGGAGAAGGGAGCTAAGGCTATACAAAAATCATTTCCTCAGAGACAGAGATTCAGGGATATAGCCTGTTGCCAGAGTTTAAGGGAGAAATGAAAATCTCATGTTTGATTCAGAAGTTGCTGAAAAAAAAAGAAAAATAATAGCTTTAGATGTAGGGTCTTTTCAAGAACTCATTTGTTAACATCCCACTGTTCTTGGGAAATAAGGCACTGACTCCTTCTTGGCATAAGTAAAAGCAGGAAGTGACCTGGAGACAGATAACGATGGGCTTGATCTGGTCCTAACGGAAATGAAAATAAACCCTCTCCCTGGTTTTACATGGTGCAGGACCACATCCCGTAGCCACAACAGTTAGTCATTCTGTGATTGCTTCCCTCTGCTAGAGGGAAATTCAAATCCAATTTAAAGCAGTTGTTCTGCTGGGACAGGTTATGGTCTTCTGGTGTTTTCATGTGTACTCCAGACCAGAGCGTGTTCGGGAATCATGTTGGAAAATCGTGTTGAAGGGCTTGTGAGGTAAGGTTGGTGGCTGGGATGCAGAAACAGGAATTCAGGTGCTATTTGTGATCTTCTGTGAATGTGGTGCCGTAGCAGAGGACAGAGCCCTGGTAACTCTGGTATGTAATTAAAAAGGTGGTTCAGTCCACTAATGACAAATCCTGTAATTGCTGAATTCATCTTCCTGAGTGACCAGGAAGGCAGTTTGAGATGGCACATTACATGTAAACCAAAAAGGCGAGGGAGTAAGAAAAAAAAACAACTTGCAAAATGCCACAGACAATAAAACCATTCTTTCAGAAGAAAAAAAGAGTTGGGACTCGATGTGTTCACTTGGAAACTAAGCCAGTGAGGATTTGCATGTTCTAATAAAAATAACTAAAAAGTAGCAGAACATTTAAAAGAAGCTTATTTCTATAATAATGTAAAATGTTAAGCACAGATTTACAAGCATAAATAAGAACTCACATCACAAAATGGGTAGAGACATTATACCAGCTACATTAAATAGATGAAATAGCAGCAGTCAATCTAACAAATAGTTTTCCTTTGCTACCTCTGAAGTCAAAGAAATTCTAGGGCTTTAGGGACACGTTTGGAAAGAAGTCAGAGAAATATCTGCTCTACCTTCCTTTCACTGCCAAAATGAACCATCTGAGGTCACAGCACTGAACCACTTTTCACTATTGGCCTGGCAAAATTCATCTTTTAAAGGGCAGTGAAAATGATGAGGGAAATAAATGGCAGTGACCAGGGAGTTTAATTCTCATCCTGCTGAAATCAATGGCTGTTTGAGTTGCAGTTGCTAAATTTATCTGCCTACTCTGAGAATTTTTGAAACTCGCTTTCTTCAGTGTTGCAACTCCTTTGTACCCACCTGGGTGCTGGTTTGCCACCCGAATTCCTCCAAAGGAAAGACAACCTCACTTTATTGCTTGGGGATAGTGGAAGGACTGGTCATTTTGTAGCTCTGTGGGGACATCTGTTGTTTTATCTCCTTGCTCTGTAAGTCAGTGCCAGTAAAACAGCTCGAGACAAATCCTCCTGTTCTAGTAGAACCAGCTTGGAATGCTAGTTGTGATCATCACCTATTTTCAAAACCAAACATTTTCCCCCCCGTCCCCGTCCCCCAAGTACCAGGCACTGTGATAATTCCCAGTTACCTATAAATGGCATAGTTAGATTTACAGGGAATGGGTACAGAGCTAAGGAGGGCTTGCGAGCAGACTGGTGATACTGGGCGATGCATTAGGCAATCTGTCACTTCTTGGCTGTAATGTCAGAGTTGAAATTTTAGGGGCTCAGTTCAGCAAAGGTGGTGCTGAAGTCCATTTGCTAAATAACTGACCATATGCTTGTATCCCCTGGTAGGCGTCAAATCCAGGGCTTCTTTCTCCTGATACCTGCACATTTATGCTTTGCCAAATAGAGCTGGAGAGCTAATTTGAGGCCTCAAATACAAAACGTGGCCGTGTCCAGCCAGGGCTTTGAGACACCATAAGGACTTCACCTGCTGCTACTAATCCTTCAGTGAACTCTGATTGTTGAGGTCCAGGTGGGGATGGAGCCATGTGTGCACCCACAAGGAAGGGAAGTTGTCCTTCACAGCATAATATTAGAAGTTTACTAATATAACCCATCTCGTCAGCAGCAGTGATGCCAGACCAATTTGATGTCTGGTTGGTGTGAATGGTGTCGCTCCCTGTTACTAGCAGATTTGTTACTGGTGCTAATGGGTCCCCATTGTTGCACTGCAGTGTTTGATGATTAAACTATTGCATCTCTTTGGCAGTTGCAAAAGATGTGCAGACATGGATAGATTTATTTACTTTAACATTAAAAAAAATGGAAGATCAGTGTATTTAAATGTGAGCTTACCCTGGTGCTCTCAAACTGAGCCCAAGAACCCGTGTCTGTGCAATGTTTATTCTCTGAAGGCATCTTCCAACTGAAAAGTAAAGAAACGGAGCCCTCGCTGGATTGCTTGGCTCAGCATTCAGAAGTAATGCCTTGGTTCCCACATGAGTTTGTCTGGCTTCAGTTCCCAGCCATTAGTTCTTCTTGTGTAATTTCTCTGCTAGGCAAGAGAGACTGTAAGTACCCAGTGTTTGTTTTCTCCCTGGGAAAGTGCTTACGCTGTATAAACTAGTCACTTGTCAATCTTCTTTTTTTTATAAACGAAATGTATTGAGATTTCTGTAGTCTCGCTGTGGATTTTTCCATATAGACTGTGCAGTCAAAGTTTTGGGGGTGTTTTCTGTATTCTCTCCAGCTTTTTTCTAAGACAAGACATGAACACGCTGTGTGCTAACACAAAGTCTCACAAGCACTGTGTACATGTCCCTAGTTCTTGTTGCCCTTCAGTATTCAAATTGAAGGAATAAATTAACATTTTCATACAGCTAAGATAACACTGGGAGCTAGTGCATGCGTGTATTTAAATATCTGTGTATAGTACTTCACAATAATGCAGGTCCTTTCTGGAATCACTGATGAAATTTCCCTTCCTGCAAGTAGAGTTTTATTTCTTGTTTCTAAAGGCCTTGCGCTTAGCTAAATTAAAGTGTACTTAATTTGACTGAGCACAGCTTGCCAATGATCCGTATCATTTTCCCTGGCTTCTCTTCCCCATGATGTATCTCCGAGCCACAATTTGTCACATGCAAATATGTCAGCAAGTGATCTTATGTTTGCTTCCAAGGCATTGATGAGAACCTAGAGTAGCACAAGTATTCATCTTTGCGACCCCTTCTGTGGAGCACCCACTCTTCAGGCTCTGTCCTAGCTGACAGAACATTCATGCCCATAGTTGACATCCCCTTGCCCTGTGATTTATACAGCTCTGTCTGCACCTTGTAAACCAGTAAAGAGTTATTTCGTATTCAAAGTTTTGCTCTTAGCTTTTACTGAAAGAGAGGGAATAATCAAAGTCTGTGACTTCAGAGACTCATGAGTTTGGGGCACAGGCTCTTCACAGTGGCATAAATAGACCAACACGTCTCGTGGTTTTTGAAGAGTCCTCGTATTCCCGTTGCAGAAGGATGAGTGGCTAATGGAGAAGCCGAAGCAGCTCACCAAACCTGCCAAAACATGACTGTTTGTCTGGCAGAAGTTACAGAATTTAAGAGTTTTGTTTCACAGCTGGGCTGTTAATCTCATTATTGTATTCACTTGTCAGAGCATGTTGTTATATCTGCGTAAAAATTGTTCTTAAAGACACGCTATTGAATATTTAAAATGCAGAAGTAGATATGACTTTCATAGCATCTAAAAGATGTGATGGTAAATCAGTGTGATCTTTAGGGAAGAGCTGGCTACCCTTTATGTTTTTGAGAGTTCACCTAAATATAAAACAAATAAAAACCAGTTAGACATCCATTTATTAATGAGAGCATATTGTGATTTTTTTATTGGTTTTGTAATTCTTTTTGTTAGTGATATTCATTAAGGATTGAAGTAGAGTGGAAATTCCGCACGTACAAAGTTAAAGCTGAAAAGTTGGTCAAGGGAACTGTGCAGGCAGGAAGAAGAAATTAAGAGATTAAAAACTTGGTTGGTAAAGCCGTGCTGAGTTTCTGCACCACGTCCCTGCAGATTTAAGCCCTGAAGTTAGTGGGAAGTTTGCAGCTAAGTTCTGCAAGTGCTCAGACTTTTACTTTCTTAGTACACAAAGGCCCCACTCATCCATATGATCTTTTATTTTTCTCCATAAATATTCTGTTTTAAATCTTTTTAGGTAGCAAGAGCCAGATGTTTAACAACTTCTAAAGCCATCAGTAAAAGAAAATACCCAAATGTACGCAGGTTCACTGGAGACTAATTTGTTGTAGTCAGTGAATATAGTCCTTGAAAATTAAATTCTCTTTGCTCCTAGCTTAGTAACAGCAGGCCAAGTCTTGTCTGCCTTATTGATTTCAATGGGACCGCTGGTATGAATAAGCAAGAAGGCTTTGACAGAATGCATTTAGATGTAGTGTACAATGCTTGGGTTCTGAGACACCGAAAAGAGATTGCTTCCTCCAATATAACAATTCAAACCTATACATCTTCTCTCAGATGGCACTTGTAGTGCTCAGCAGGAGGAGGTAAATAGTAACACCGTCACTGCCATTTCTCTGGGAGGCAGAGGAATGGAGCTGGGTCTCTGCTTCGCCTGGGCAGGATGTGGTCTTGCTGCTGTTGTGCGGCACAGAGCTGGGGCATGTGGACAGGCTGAATGCTTCTGCTGGGGCCAGTGCAGATTTTGGGATGGTCCATACAGAGTTAGAGCTAAAAAGCCCATCTGGATGTAATTGTATTTGTTCCCCAACCATCCAGGCTTCAGAAGAGCTTTGTGGTTTGGGAGCAGCAGATTCAAGCTGGTCCTGCAATTCTGTATTGCTCAGCCCGCAAAATACTGCACCTTCTGCTGGGAGCCACGCAGAGCAGGGCACAGGGGTAGTCAGGCAATTCTGCAAGGGCAAGAAAAATCCAGATGGACATCATAGCTCCAGCTCGGCACCAGCTGTGCTAGAGATGGGTTGGCTTAGGGCAAATCTGCTCTAGTGTCTCCAACTCAAAGATTGATACCAAGGAGCCCAGTACTCTACAGATGGGGAAACTGGCACCCACAGACTTGTCGAAGGACAAGCAGCAGGCTGGTGGCAGAGCTAGGAGTAAAACCCAGGTTTCCATCCATTAGGCCATGAGACACATTGATCATCCTTCTGTGCCTTGCTCGTGCCATTTCTTAAGTGGGAAAAATAATGGCCAGCGTTAGTGGACTGTGAATTTCCCAGATAAAACATATACATATTTTGGTGCTTGTATTATTTATCACCGCCTTTCACAGGCTGAGCCATTTCAGATAAATCCTTACCGCTAATTTAGTCTACATTTATACATTGGTGGTCCTTTGGCGATCGGTTGTAACTCTCATGACTGAGTTTCCTTTCCTTCCCCCTGCCCCTTGAGTATCAGTGTGTAACCACACAATCTGTTGTACATCCGTTTATGCAGGTATACCAGCAAAATGTAGTATCTGTACAAAATGAAGTTATAACTTAAAGGAAATGTCCAGTCTTTCCTGGAGCTGCATTTTCCAGGAAAGACAAAAAAAAAAAAAAAAAAAAAGGGAAAAAAGCTATTAAATGCTTCATGAGGAATTCCTTAAAATTGGCCAGATGGTCCCAGGAGTATTCATTATGACTTCGTTGAAAGTCTCATGTCCCTTTGGGGGTACACAGGTCCTCCTTTCATGGCATTTCATGTTCTATGTAATCAGCCTTTGAACTAGATGTCCTGGCTTCCCAGCAGTAACGCAGCAGTGGTTTGGTCCAGCCACACTTGTAGGAAACGTGCAAGGTGGATCAGCCAGCTGCTTGGTTCAGGTCAGTGCTGGCCTGGTCCCAGCGTATCGGGGGCAGCTGCGAGCAGCGTGTGTAACTCAGGTGGCTGCAGGACTGTGACAAGGGGGGCTTTTCTGGCTCTGCCTTGGACAGATGGTGAGCGGCGTACGGAGCAGAGAGCGTGTGATAGATTGGTGCCAAGACTGTGACTCGGTTGCCAAATCTCATGTGAAGTAAGGCTGTGCAGATGAAATAGAGACAGGAATTGTAGTTTATTAATGTTCATTAAAACTTTCGGTGCTTATAGTCCTACTGAGATGAAAAGCTCCAGAGCAAATGGAAATCCCTAGGAACTCACCATGTTTTATACAAAGGTCTCCTTCAGTCTCTGATTTACATTTGTCTTCTTTCCCAAAAATGTTTAATTGCCACGTTTGATGGTTTCAAGCTTCTGACTGTTAGGAAATTGAGACTGAGCCTTTAAGTATAAACAAACCCCTCACTTTAGTAATAAACCTAGAATTACTTCTACTCATTCCGCTTCATAGTGCTACAGCAGTTTTTAGTAGGTATGAGGTAGTTTGACAGATTGTAATAAATACGTTACTATTTATACTGTAAAATTGTCTAGATAAAATAAACCAAAACAACCCAAACCAAACAACCAAGAGCATTGTCCTAATCTGACTTCCAATACAGAAAGCCTCTCTCCTTTAAGCTTCTTTTGGGGGGATTCTGGCTGGGAACAGAGCTTTGCTTTTCTAGGCAAATTGCAAGACCCTGCCCAGGCAGGGGGGAGGACGCTGAGGGATGCACAAGGGGGTTTGTCAACTGATGGTCGGCGGAAGTGGTACGATCTCAAGAAGCTGGTAATCAAGCAAATGGAAAAGCCTCAAATATTTATGCTGAAAGAAATTGTTCCCTGTTTTCTTTTACCTCTTGGCTGTTGGTTGTATAACCCAAAACCACGATATTTTGCCTGAAGTAGGATTCCGGTGCCCAGCAGTTTTGGGGTGAAATCTAAACAGTGGATTCCTTTAAGCTGAGCTCCTCAACATTGAGATACTTACAGAAAAGGCTTTGTGGCCTTGGAGAACATTTAGACCTCAAGTGCTGGTGGTCTGTCAGCTGTGATACAGATAGATCCATAAGCAGAGTAAGTATTAAGACTTTGTGGAGTTTGTGCAACTTTGACAAGAAGTTACCCATGGTAGGTGTGCCGTGGCAAGGGAAAGCATCTATTTTCATTTTATTGGTATTGTTTCGGGTTATGTAACTTCTTGTGATAGGTGGTGATGGAAAAGAATTACAAAGAGAATAATTCTTCAAATGTACGAGAAAGTTTTGCAAGTAAAGCTCTGAATTTCTTTAAGAAGCGTGAAGTGTAGCCAGGAGGAACAATAATTTCCCAATTTGATTTGGGAGCCCAGTTGCACTGGAGATCATCATCACTGGCAGAGAACATTGGTGCTTACTGACCATCTTAGGAACTTACAAAATCAGGTAGTCTTTCAAACAAGCAAAATGGGACTGGATAAAGGGAGAATGTTTTGTTTTGCACACAGAAGCACTTTGGAAATGTGCATCACGTGTGGTGTCCAGGGATGACTTCAATCCCTTCCTTTTCTTTATTTGCTGTATGTGTTATCCCACAAGTGTAATTTGAAATGGGCTCTGCCTTTTAATCTTGAAAAGTAATGAGGCTTTCTTGGCTGCTGATGCTGGTGTAGTTGTAATTCTTTGCAATTTGTACTAAGCACATTTGTACAAAGTTTTTCCTAAGAGGTGAAGTAAGTTTTGGGTTTGGTTTTGAAATCCACACGCTGCCTTGCTTTGCTTTTGTGCTTCTTAGCTTTCTTTGTTTTAGCATTTAAGACTCAATTCAATAGGAATGCTTCCCACCAAAGCAACAGGAATGAACAATTATCTCGACTACTGTGAGAAACGTTTTACAGAGGCTTATATGTTCCAAACAGACATTTTAATCCTCATGGACAACTATCCAGTAGGGTTCCATATTTTAAAAAAGTTACCATTTTTATACAAAACAAGTCGTTGGTTTGGGGTTGGTTGGTTTTTTTTGCTTTGTTTCCCTGCAGAGTTCCTTGCCAGGGAAACAGTTCCGTGTTCAGTAGGGATAGTTAAAAATATTGCAGATTGGAACTTCAGGCCAGGTTTTGAACAACTTTATGTTTACATTTAACAGAGGAAATGTGTTGTCTTTGGGGTTTGGCAGTATAGTGGAAGACCTTCAGGTATAGGAGATTGCAGTGAAATTTCCTTAGCCATGGGGCAAACTGAAAGTTCCAGTTTGCTGCTTTGCATTATGTTAAGTTCAGTAGTGAAAGAACAGCTGCCTTTTTTTATGTTAATTCTTCTAGAATTTGTCACTAAGACTTTACTACACACTGCTCCTGAATATGCTTTATCACCTCCCTCTCTGCCCCTACTAGCCACCAGGAAGAAACCATTGCCCACATCCAGGTCTGGTAGAAAAAAAAGCTAGTGACTGTTTTGGGGATTAAAATTTTTCTCTGCTGTGTATCAGTCTTTCTAATTTACTGCCCTACTTCTCTTCTGCCAGCAGGCATGGCACAGGACACGGCTTCCTTCTCGGTTCGTGAGTGAACCTATTCTGTCATCTCTGTTACCAGGGTAGTAACATCTGCCTGATGGCCCGGCACACATTTAGGGACTGCAACCTCTGAAACTGTCCAGGAGTTGTGGATTTTAGCAGGGTTTCTATGCTACTGGCCACAGCAAGATATTAAATATGTTTATTCGGTTATGATTTTGTGTCCTCCTCAAATCAGTAGCAGGTTTCCTGTGGGATTTTATGTGCCCTAGAATTTTGTCCTGCAAAAAGGAACAGTGGTTAGGCAGAGGACTTCAGCAATATTCAAAAGTGGTATGTCATGCAGGAGGAAAAAGGGACTGGAATGACTTTTGTTTCCATCCCCCAAAGAGCAGAGTGTCCGCACACTAGTGCTTCATCCTTTATGTGCTACGTCAGTGTTGCTCAGAATGTCAAAGAGAAACTTCCAGGAGCGTTTATACAAATATTTGCTGATGTGCAAATTGTAAATTGTTCAAAAGAAGTTACGTTTGGCGTTACCTTAGCTAAACCACACTGCAGAGTACTTTATTACAAACATGGTATTTTGTGGCTGTTAAACCCATTCACCAGCTAATCTGGAAAGTAAAATTCTGTAATTGCACACGTGGTTGTTTACAAAGGTCTTGGCATAAAAATTAATATTAAGAGGTTAGCTAGTAAGGGCTGAGTAGCACTTGTTGTGAATCAATACGCGTGGTTAAATAATGGGTGAAGTTAAATTCATGTGGCCTCTCTAATTTAATCTAATCTTCCAGTAAAAGAGATACCTAGCTGTAACTTCAACTACCAGAACCAACTACTTTATACTATGAAAAGACATTTACTAATCATTTAATCTGCATTCAGATGAAAAGACACTTGCCTTATTATTTTTAATTCCTTCATAAATTTGGAATGATACTGCTTGCATGACCTTGTTATAATTAGCAGTAGCTATATCTTGTTAATGAGCTATTACCTGCAAATCCATGTAATTCATCTGACAAGCTGACAGCCTGACTAATTAACAAGGTTTGACCAGTATCTCAAGCCCTCCGCAAAAGATTTTCTCCTCTGACACTAAAAAATACTCTCTGAGATACCATATATAAATATATCAAACACTGTAAATGATTTCTGCAAAGAGGTTACAAAATCACCCTGCTGAGAAGTTTGGCTGTGACATTCATCCAGAAGAGAGACTGTTACCTAAGAACTCTGGTCTGTGCCACGTTTATCCTGTAATTAAAACTGCACTAACACCACTAATACTTACAAATCCCTGCAATCTATAGCATCGTTTCTGTGTGGCTTGCAAACAAAAAGATTTTAAACCAGAGAACAGCAGGCTGTCCTGCATGAAGAAGCCTCTAGACCTCTCCACTAGTGGAAAAGCAGTGGAGAATGAGTCTGCCTGGGTTCCACAAAAACTGCACCATTAGCTTTTAGGGCTCGAGGAGTCAGTGCTGCAGAGAGCAGGCATTCCTTGCACTGCAGTAGGGCTTGGATCTGGCCCTGGCCCCTCTTGGCTCTACATTACTACCTAGCCCATCCCGTTTAACTTGTCTGTACCCGTGTAAGTAACAGGAAATCTGTTTTCTAGGAGGTAATTTTAAAATGGCATTAAGGGAGCTTTTAGCGGCACGATGTTCAGAAAAGCTAAGACATCTTGTGATGTTACAGCTGCTCTGTATGGATTTACTGACACACACGACACTTTACCTTGAAAAGGAAAAGTCACTGCCCAAGGCAGTTTTCAATCCACCATGCAGTGATCTTCTGCGTAACGTGGGGCAATGTCACGTGGACCAAATTCAGCGCACACACCCTCTGCTTCTCAGAGTGGCTGTGAAAATTAGATTTGTTATTGTTTATGAAGCCATCAGAAACTAGAAAATTAACTCCACAGAAAAGATGAGGAGGGAATTAGTAATTCTGTCTTCAGAGTAGTGTTTGAATGATGTGAAGTGAACAAAGCATGGGATGACACAACGAACAAAGGGGAGAAAACTAGATCTTGAATAGCTGCTCTTTACAAGGACGGCATTCGTCCCGCGCGATGCACAAGGCAGCAGCTCTGTGGAAAAGATAAAATGTGTACATGGGGTTAGGCTGTCTGGTGCTGCAGTTGCCCAAGGAGGCTGTATTAAGGTTACAGATAATTCCCAGCTTTCAAGCACTTGACTTTCCAGCCTTTGTTTCTTGGTGATGCTTTCTGTGACTGGGTTTAGTACATGCTGTGGGAACATCTGGAAGCTCTTCTATAACGAATCAAGATCCAATTACAAAAGGTGTTGTCCAAATACATAAGAAGATGCTGTCCACCACAAGGAATTGACAAAATCTTTTTTTTTTTTTTAAGGTTAGAAGTCAAAGCAAAAGATAAAAGGAATTCATTTCAGCTCAAATTCAGTGACTGTATTTTTTAGGTTCCCGAAGGAAGGGAACAGGAAACCCTTGGAAAGCTTTGTTTCACAGGCTGCTATAGTAAAGCTTAAAGGATAGATCTCATTTTGGACACTAAGATGTTTGTACACCGAGAAGGAAGAAGCACAGTAGACATGACTTTCACAGATGTGGCAGTGAGGAGGATGTGGTTGCGCAGGGAGAGCAGCCAGGATGGGTGGGTGCAGCTTCAGGATCACGTGTCTGTAAAAGGCAACAGAAACCTCTATGAGCATCCCTGTCTCTCTCCTGTACCCATCTGCAGGATGAATGGTTTGATTGCTTCTTCCCCGTGGGCATTCCTTGCTGCTTGGTAAAAAGACTTTTCTTTTCTCCTACAGAACTCCAAGGGAAAAAAAGTTCATTTTATTTAGATTTCAAGTGATGACTAACTGGTAAATTTGGAGAGATTTCATGAATAGTTTCAGCTTTATCTTTCCCTTGGGGAAAGTTCATCCATCTCTACCTCCCATTTAAGGGAAGATTTTCATTTTGATTGTAAGGCAGGAGCCCCCAACTTTCTTACCCTCTTTTCTCTCTTTTTCGCTGCTGTTTCACTTTGTACACTTTGCACTTTGTATCCTAATGTCATACAGAGGAGATCTGCAAAATTCCCTACTGTTGCAACTTCTTATTTTTTATTTCTGGAGGAGAAACATTTTGACAGAATTTTGATTGTGCAGATTCCTTTCCTTGTTAAATCGGTGACAGACATTTTTAGCTACTCGATCTGCTTTCTCTGGCGAGGCCCATTCTCACCAGCAAAAGAAATAACAATACACTGCAGCCCTGCTACAACTAGGAACTGTTCTATTGTAGTAGTGGCCGTGCAAAATCCCACCACAGTTGCTGCTTTCTTTTACCTCAGTCCAGATACTTGCAGTGTAGCCCATGTCCAGAAATAAGACAACCTCAGTTTATTACAGTAGTGTGAGAATTCCTGTACCATAACACCAGGAGCACTTTATGTTGAAGCAACTGGCCTGACACAGAAGTCTTGATGTAGAGAAATCAGTTTTTGCAGTGAGACATAGCCCAAGGCCTCTATTTAGCAGGACTTTTAAGCATCCAAGTACTCCATTGATGGTGGCACTTAAATTAAAATCACTTTTCAGCACTCTGATGAGTGGGGACTTCAGAGGATGCTGTTCCTGCATGGAATACAAATCACATGAAACCCTAAACAGAAGGTATAAGCAAAAGCATTTACAACTTTCAAGGCAATTCTGGTTTGGTTGTTTTGTTTGTTTGTTTGTTTTTTTCCAGTTGTATTTGCCCCTGGAAGGTCTTCAGCAAAGTGTTTGGGCTTTTTGGACGTAATAGCACTCTGACCTTGTGCAAAATGGATGCTGCCCTTTCTGTCTGATGGTGGGAAGGCTTCATTTTGGGACACTACATCATTTCAGAATTTTAGATCTTAGTGTAGACATAATAAATGGCCTGCATTTCAAGGAAGAAAATGAGGAACAGCACCTGGGACTCTGTGGGCTCTCCACAGATGCCACTTTAGCACAGCAGCGCGTCCTGTGTCAGGAATGTGGAGCTAAACACATAGCAGCTGTCAGCCTGCAGAGAGAGCAGCGGGAGCGTGTTTCTCTGCGGGAACCACTCTGTCCTCCGTCCCTTAGACTCCGAATATTGCAAGTGATGTGCCGATTAACTTGCATGCAAGCGATGGCAGCTCTCTGCTGATGAAGGTAAGAGGCAACAAACGTGTCTTTTACTGATGATTTCCAATAGGTAGAATGCACATTTAAAGGACTACTGGGTTATCAGAGTATATTGTGGCATGGATGAACTTCCCCTTATGACAGGAGATAGCAAGATGAATGAGAGACTTGCCACTGATGGCTACTAGGACACTTCTTGGATAAATATGCCATTCATCTTCTCACAAAGCACATCTCTATTGTAGAGCACCAGCTATGTCAGCGTAGGAATACCATCAAAACCCAGACAGTAAAAGCTCTGAGAGACAGGCAACCTTTGGTGCTAGCATGGTTTCCACCTTCAGCTGCACCCGCCTACTTGGTGAGTTATTGTTATTGTGTATGTAAGTAACTCTCCGCAGACAATTTACATCTTCACCAATGCGGCACATTTGCTTTGTGACAGCTTTAGCACCCTGATTACATATAATCTGTTCAGGCTGTAGGGAAGAACTGCTTCTCTTCTTATTCCCTCATCACTCACACGTACCCCTCCTGTCTCTCACCCTCCTCCAAGCACAGGAAGCAGGAGAGGAGGCGAGGGGAAGCAGCACTCACTCCCCTTGTCCTTGGCTTGTTAGGGAAGGCGTCCTAGATTCATGGCATGACTTAGAGGACCCACGCAGGATAATCTAACTCCATTTTGTCCCTAGGTTTTGCCCTCAACCAGCTCCTTCCCTTTTGAGGCTTTCTGAGGTGCTCCATTCTTCCCCAGTGCAAGGTCAGTCGTCAAGGAGGTACTTTCCGTGGCAATGCTCCCAGCAAGGACCATTGTGGCCATCTCAACGACTTCTCAAAAGAGATGTGTTTTTCTAATGCACTACTGTCTGTTCAAGCAGGACACAACCCTTAGCTTTAAAGCTACATTTACAGGGGATGAAGCCAAAGCAGTTTTTGTCTAGCCCCTGGGTTCACACTGAGCCAGAGATCTGCCAGCTCTGGCCCAGCACTGCAGGAATTCAGCAGCCCCATCAGTGTAATGGTGCCGCTGGTGTGTTGCTGGAGTGCTTAGCTGTGTAATAGCCCACAACTCCAGGAGGGCTTGTCTTGCAGGAGGCTTAAGACATCCACTTTGAATAGACAGAAAAAATATGAAACAAAACTTAGTATTCTCTCAGGCAGCAAAACACGTATCAAAGATACCTGGATTTAGGCTCTGCAGAAAGCATGACTTGGTCTCTGTATAAATAATTACAGTCTAATAAATGTTAGCACAATTCAACAGGTGATAATAACAGAGATTAGCATGTAAATAAAATTCAAGCCATCGGGAAAAGTTTATTTCCATCGTGTCACAAGCTGACTTTTGTGTATGTGTGACAAGATCAGAAATATTTTGGTAATTATTATATAAGCAGGAAGCTCGATCATTGTCAAAGCTACTTTCAGTTGTCTGATAATATATGCTGTTATTGGCATTTACGTGCAGTTGATTGGTCACAGTCTCAGATGATAAAATTGTTCTGCTCCTATTATGAAGAGGCTCAGCCTGTCAGAACAGGTTGGGACAGAGGCTGGTAGGGTATAACCATCAGCAGCTGTGGAATACAATGCAACCTGCAGCTCAGGAAGTCCTTATAGTGCTGATTGCTGAAAGGATGAAGTGTGTTTCGAGGGAAGGATGGTTGTTTTCCGTTGGCGTTCATCCCAGTCACTGTCAGAGAAAACATAGGAGGATAGATGAACTTCTGGCCTGACCCAGTGTGGCTGGTTTTGTGTTGCAAGGATATTGTTAATTATTCAAGAGCAGAGAAGCAAGTCTTTAGGATAGTATGGCATCAGTGAAAAATAGTAATAGACTCAGACAACTGCACAGGTTTTGACTGAGGTGCTGCTGATTTAATAAGCAGTTGAGACCTGATGGAGTTCACTGTCACTTCAAACGCACTTTTAAAGTGTGGCTTTAATTTTGGAGTAAGATCTCTCCGGGCTGAGAGCTGCGCGACGTATCATTTGTTAGCAAAATGCCATGTGTACGAGTAAGTGCATCTGTGAAGAAACAGATGCAAAAGTGAAAGATGGCAAAAACTTTAAAAGCATTAATGAGTTGGAGACAGGTCAGCAATAGAGTCCTGGGTTGTTAAAGATGTCCTCTTGGTTCAGAATAATTACCAGTGTAAGCTGGGCTGACGTTCTCAGAGCAGTGCGGCAAACTCAGATGAACTGCAGGCCTAGAAATGAGTCACAAAACGTCCACTACCTTCTGCTGCCAGGAGGGTGGTGGAAAAAATGTCCATTTTTGGCATTACCAGCCAAAATGATGCTTTAATATTTGAATAGCCTTTTAAAAAGTAACCCTCTTCTTTAAGAATTGGTTCATCTGTGTGAAATCCAGATTTGTGAAATTACATTGGGCTAGACGCTCAGATAGTGTAAGTCCCAGATAATTGTCTCTATACAGCAAATGAGAATCTCTCCCATTAATCTTACTGCTCTACTAAGGAAGCAGCCATATCATTCTAGACCTTCCCTCAGGCCAAAACTGCCAAGAGAACTCTGAAAAAGGGCCAATTTACAGATAAGCAGGTTTTCATTCAAGCCTGGGGACCATTTTTGTATTTGTTTGTTTCTCTTCTTAAATAAAACTAATCTAAGGAATTTCATGGGGTTTGTATTTTGAATAACTTTTCTTCAGCAGATAAAATTGCTAAAACGACCTTTCTTTAAATCCTATTAGTGACCTATGCATTTAAGGGATAATAGAGTTTTTTCCTATCTGTAAAACAGGAAGAAAATCAAACAATGTGTGCAAAGTGAAGAGAAAGAAGATTTCATTAGATGTGTGAAATTCTAAAGTTGAAAAATGTGCTGAGATTAGATTTCTACAACAGCATTTCAGTAGTTAGTCCATAGAAAACAAAAAAAAACCCCAACTGAATAAGTAAGAAATTTTTTTGGGGGGGGAATCCACAAACATTTTGTTAAAAGTCTTCATAGGTCTCCTGGGTTTTATTCTTTTCCTCTAAATTAAATTAAGATTTAGGTCATCTTGCACCATTGAGATAAATATGTCACATAGATGATATTTTTGGGGAACAGTTTTCACTAGAAATTGACCCAGCCATGCAAATTCTCATTTATCTGGTTATTTTTCGTACAAGTAATCCCATCAACCATAGCCCATAGACTCACAGAGCTTCGAGAGACAGGGTCATTAGTTCATCTGAGTTCATCTCATGTGCATTGTGGGCAGTTAAATTGTCAGTCACCCCTGTGTTGAGTCCAACACACTGTATTTTAGAGACTTGTATAGTTCAGGAAGACAGTTACCTTGATCTCAAGGTGTTGAGAATTCACTGTTTCCTAGAGTCACCTCTTTCAATTGCTGTTTAGAGTCCCTGATTCATATTGGTGCTTTATCTGCAGTTAAAACTTTTCTGGCTTCCCGTTTCAGTTCTTGAAATGCTTTTTCTGCTGTACTAAGAAATCTTCCACTGCCTTGCATTTCTTCCCAGTGAAATCCTTGTACACTGTGATGTTGTCATTTTTCAGTCCTCTTCCTGACAAACTGAATATAGTGGTACTTGAATTCTTCCTCTCCCCGGCCCTCCCAGGGATTCTGCATCTCAAGACAGTGACTGTAACTGAACTAGCTGCATAATTAAGGCAATTTTCAGAGAGTTGTGACCAAGTATGGTAAATTGAGGATTTGGCTAAGTAGGTAAAATAGCACTGACTGTGAATTCCTATCAGATACGACAGGAGCTGGACTGTGCCTTTGCACAGGCGTGGAGAGAAGCGTTGTTCAGGACTGGATGCTGCCAAGTAGTTTAGTTAAATTTGCTGCAGTCAGCCAGTCCCCATTTGGCATACAAAGAAATTGCGCACAACTTGCTGAAATGTAATCACTGAGTCACGTCATTGAGCGCTTAATCTCTAGGAAAGTTAACTTTTTCGGCAGAGGGTAGATCACATCAGCAGGATTCTTCCTTATTTATTCCCAGGTGATGATGCCTTCTGCTTCTCTTGCAAGAGATTGTGGGCAATGCTATGGGAGCCTCTTTGATGTCGTCTCACGTTGCTTTTACACACACATGAAAAATGCAAAAGCACAGCTTGTTTGCTGTAGCTCAGCAAAGGGGCAGGTACGCTTAAATCAAAGAACTTGCCAATACCCACGTCTGAGTGTGTAGGCGTCATTATTAGACAGTTCTTTGGGGGCTTTAAAACATGGTGCCATCTAACAAAATCCTCAGGCACCAGGAATGAGGCTATTCCCCTTACTGTACTTGGCAGGCATCTGTTAAACTAGCAGCTCTTCCTCTGGCAGCTGTGCCGGGAGGAATAAAATGAAAAGGTTGTGCCAGTATTTACTGACCGCACAGCTGCCTTCACAGGCAGAGTTACAAAGTCATTTCTTGACATGCCTCCTGTGACAGTCGGGCTCCTGCTCAGCCTCCTGATTTCCTTGACGCCCTCTTCCCAATGCGTGATGTTCCTTTGAAACGTCACTATTTATTCATGTGACAGTTGCAATGTCAATGACAAGGCATGAGGACAAATGGCTGTATCTTTGAAAAAATAAGTTAGAAGCGAGAAAAATCAAAGTCCTTGTTGAGTTTTGAATCTTCAGCTCTCTGTTGTACCCCTAGAAGTATGGGGTTTTACCCCACCTGAAGACACCCAAAATGACTGTGTATTGGGGTCATGTACATTAGAGAATCATCTTCTGCCCTTCAATGTTAATGCTTTTCTGACAAATGAGCAAGGAAAAGGGAAGACTCTATAGCCTGTAAGGCAACAGTGGTATTTTTGCTTCAGTCACTTGATTTGACGTTTGTTTTTCAGAGACTCTGTCCAAAAAAGCACCCCTGCTCCTCCCCTCAGCCTCTTTTGACTCCAACTAGAGCTTCTCACCTGTATTTCTGTTTGATTTCCTTGATACCTCTAAAGCATAACCCTGAAATTGAGAACAGGCCTAATGGACGAGTTTCCTCTTTGTGATTCTGCTTTGGATCTGAAAGGCAATAAAGATGATTTTCTAAATCTCTTCTTATCTCTGTCACTTAAAGCCACTCTCAAGCTAGCAACGCAGGGCACTAGCAATTAAACCCTAGGCAGAATTTCTGATGATCTTCAGGATCCGTGGGCATTTACTCTTCTGCAAACCTCCTCCAGGCTATTCAGACTAAAACTGAAGTGCTTACATGGAAGAAGGTGGGAAGGGAATGAGGTGAGTGAGCAGGTGTGACTTACACAACTATAAAGAGTCACAGGAGACCTTTCATCTTGTTCCTCACTCTTGGAACTCACTGAAGTTTTAACAACTGAAATGGAAGTGAGGGTCTTTAAACATAGGTCTGTTTATCAGGTTTCTGTTCACCTGCAGTTGGACGGTTGTTATCTGCTTT
The DNA here is from genome assembly GCA_024336885.1 of Actenoides hombroni. NCBI lineage: Eukaryota > Metazoa > Chordata > Aves > Coraciiformes > Alcedinidae > Actenoides > Actenoides hombroni. The sequence continues at coordinate 11,037,387 of WUAM01000395.1, forward strand.
CAAAACACTGGCAGCTAAGCTAGCTAATGAGTCTCTTTTTTTAAGAGAAGAAAAGGAAATCAAGTGACATTTCCTACATTCTTAAATCTTTTTGAGGATTCTATTCTTAGGCCAGAACCCTGATGAAATGGAGAATTTTCAAAGTACTAGCAGCTGAGAAATAGGAAAGCAGTTGCAATCTAACAAGTAGCCAGATTGGAAGAAAATACAGGTAATGTCATGGACAGCTTTCTGTTCCCCAAGCCCTTCCTGCCAGGAAGGCAACAAGGGTTTAGAATGACACTTGTCTGTTGTGAGATCAAAAGAAAAAATCCAAAGCATTTCCCTTCATCTGGGTGGTAGTAGGGTTCTGATCGCAAAGGTTGGTTCTGAAGACACAGACACAACTGAATGAGAAATGCTGTGCTTTCCTAGACTTCTCTATGCTTCAGATGGATTAGTTCAGGACACTAACACAAACATATATTATGTCTTTTGGAAAAACAGCAATTCAGAATTCTCTTTTTCTTTTGTCCCCTAGTGATTGACTTTATCTATTTTCTTAATAAATTGGCTCCTGCAGCACTTGTTAGGGCAGGCAGCTGCTGAGTGCTGCTGGTGCATCCCTGTGTATCCTCAAGAGAAGGTGTACAAGCTTATGATGGTACTATGATAACAGTAGCAACGATGGGTCCAAGTCACAGCAGGGGTGAGACACTGGAGCAGCTGAGCAAGTCAGCGTGAGCTTTGTGCTTCTGTCGAGGGTACAGATTGCCCATAGATGGTAGGTAAGTAAACACAGTATGTGTATCTGTGAGTGCATAAATTCCAAGGGAACTGTCAATAAGAGTGTCAGTGCACCCTTACTAATAGCTTGCTAATTGTTTGCTGGTTTCTATTGATCTTTAAATTGCATAAAGTCAAGATCAATTTCCTGAGTAATGCCTCTGACATTTGTAAGCAGTACCCAAGGTAATAATTGATCTTAGGTCATCTTGTCTGGGACTGACAACATTGTAAATGTCCACTGATCAATACATTCCCAAATAGTGCTTTAGTGATGCCTTTTGGAAGAAGCTGTATGTCTCATAGAAGGCATATGCACTGCAGGAGCTCTTCTGAAAGCACAGAAAGAAGGGCCCTCTTTTCCTTCTCTGACCCTTACATGTATCCATCAGGTCACTGTGGAGTTTTTGCATTTCCCTGGGCATCTAAGAAATGCAGCACCTGTATTTAAGAACTAGAGTATTTTAGGAAAACAGCTTGGTGGGAATTCTAATGAAGTATGTTCAAAAAAACCAGACATTCCTGTTTGGATTGGATAGTAAATCACATTACACTTCATTGTGGGTTGTTTGTGGTAATTTTCCTGATCAACACTGTCTTTGGATGAATCCCTAGGACTTCTTCATCCTCAGCCATCCAGCCTGGCAATGGTGAGAGAGGGATCAGTCACGATTCCTTCCTCAGATGTGTTCCTCAACCCCAAGCTGAGAGCACCTGGTCTAATCCTCTGCCAACTGTATGTCCTTGAAGGGAGCTGAAATATGTATTATTCTTTTCTAATATTGCCAACCCAAAGAGTTAAAAGAAAACAGAAGTCAGACTCCAGAAATACATGAGATAGTTTAAAAATATATGTTATTGCCAGAGTGATCTTCAGGCATTGTTGGGCACTTCATCATACTTGAATTACATCATTGAACTTCAATTTTCTCTATAACCATCAAGATAAAACTTAGCATTCTCCTCTAGATCCATGCCACAAGGAGGCAAAGCATTAAAGCATCAGTCGATGAAAAGCCTTATGCAGCGGGGTCCCGCAATCCGATTGCAAGGGTGAGCATTGGCACTTCTCCATCTTCTGAAGCTTCAGCAGCAGCAGCTGCTCAGAAGAGAATATGATTTAAAGCAAAATTGTTTCTGCCCTTCAGCTCGAGCTTGTCCCCTACTCTGGCCGGGTTGGTAAGGTGGGTGAAGGAGAGGGTACATGTCTGAGATACCCAAGAGAGCTAAGGTAGGATCAAGGCATGTTGCTGTCCCAGCCTGTTTCTTCCCCTTGTCCTAAAATCAATTAATTTCAAATTCAACTAATTTAATTTCAACTGATGGGAGAAGTTCAGTAAGATTTGCAAATGGAAGAATTACTCCAGCCTGCCCTGTGTGCTCTTACTAATCACAAACTCTAAACTCAGACACTGTTCTTGTAGCAGAAAGCTCTTCTGGTTTGAGAGGAAAGCTTTGGGGTGCACTGAGGACAGGAGCTTGGCTCTCAGTCTCCACTTGTTTTTTGCAGTCCCCTTTGAAGTTCTTCTGCCTTGTGTCTTTCTTGCAGTAAATATCAAAGGCTAGTGGGGTTTTGGCTGATATAATTAAGATAAGCAATAGGCAGTTGTATGCAGAGCAGCCTCCTGCTCCCTGAGGTCACAGTGTAACCTTAGCAGCAGCCTGCACTTCACTGCCACTGCCTGCCTGCCTGCTGCTATCCCTTCTAATCCCTTCTGTCACTTGAATAACCTTGCTGAAGCCAACAGATTTAATCACGTCCAGCTTACCTCAGTGTACCACTTTTACATGTCCTTTTGGGGTCAGCACTATGGAGATCTGGGTCCACAAAGAATCCCATAATATAGAGGTGGAAATGCCCCATATGGAAAGTGCCCCCACCTGCCCTGAGGTAGAAGGGCCCTGCTGAGAAAAGCCTATGTGAAAATTTTGTGCCGGCTATGAAGAACATGGTAGTGAAGCATTGACTCTCTGGTAGCTTCCTGAAGTGGTTAAATAACAGCCATGTGCTCATCGTAGACTAAAGTGGGTCAAAACCTATTGAAATAGCTCGTTTTCCTCAATCTCATGCAAAGAGGAGGAATTCTCAAAGCAATGGTGTTTCGCACTTCGGCCATGTTCTTTCTAAATGAGAATATATTTTCTGCCTGCCTTTAAAAGTCCTGGATGAGGCTGTATTAGGCTTCTGCACATCCCACACCAGCACCCAGTTACGGAATCAGAGCCTGGCATTCTGGCTCCTCATTATCACAGAAGTCTTGCTGCCGTACGTAACAGAAGGCATGAATGCATCAGAAAAGACAAAGCTGACTTATTTGGACTTGAAAACCTACGCCTGGGAAATTCTAGAGTGACAGAAATTCAACATACTGCAGAAGCACTGAAATCCTTTTCTTCTCCCCTTTCCTTCCTTCCATAAAAGCAAGTTAGGTTTCAGAAACCAAGGATCATGATAACTGGTCACTGGCCTTCCGTTTTGACCGAACAACCATGACTACTGGAGTTGTTAGCAAGGGCTCTGACAAAGAGGAATAGCTAAATACATGGAAAATTGCCCTAACAAGAAGTTAACAGATATTAACAATAACTACAAAAACTAGTATGTGCTCTGGTGACACAGTACGTGCAGGGTTGGTTTCTCATGACTACAAGCCCAGCCATATAGAACTTGCAGTTTGGCCTTTACTGTAATTTATATCCACCAGGACTCTAAGCAGGTTTATAAAAAATGGCAACCAATCTATATCTATCATGTCTCATGTTTGGGTGAAGAATATGGGTATTACTTGTATTAAGCTTCATGAAATATCTGCTTTTATATTCCTATTGGTAGATGACTCTGCCAAAGTTTTTTTTTTTAAGGTGGGTTAGGGATAGTGCACAGAAGGAGGGGCTGCTAAAGGAGGGATGGGAAGGATGTTGGGTGTGATTTTTCTCTTACTGACAACAAAAGCCATAAATCCTCCTTGCCTTGGGGGAAGTATACGCAAGAGACTTTCTGGCATAGCCAGATCTGTCTAGAACAGGACAATTATTTTCTGCAAGGCTTCTTAAACACATTTTGCCAAAGTAAATTGATCCTGACAGAAGCCTTTCTGTCACCACTACGTTCTGTCTTGAGAAGAGCCTGCCAGCTCTGCTGAGATTTGCCAGATTTACACATCTCTGCTGAGGACTGGACAGGCTCTTTGTGGTATTAGATGTCCAAGTATGTAGCTGTACCTCTCTTCCAAAGTATGTTTACTATCAAATACAGGGAGTGCAGGTAGCTCATATCTTCTTAACGGCTAGTTCAAAAATACAACTTTGTCATGGAAGTATTTTCTCCAGGAAGAGAGAAAACAAGCCAGAAGGTTTGCATTTGATTACCTTATTAATCTGGCGTTGTCCTTCCTCTTCTAAAAACTTCGGCATGTACATGGCCGGCACTTACAATATCTGCAAGCCCTGAAGAGGATGATACAAATGCTTTACTTGCAAGCTTCGTAAAATGAGGAGTCATGGGGCTGAAAACAGGTGCTGATCTCTGTAGTGATGCCAAGGAATGCACGAGGCTATCAAACCAGTCCTCAGAGGAGGAGGAGGAGGAAGAGCTGCTGAGGGAACACTCTGCTCTCTTTGTGTCTTCAGTTTTGCACCACAGCTTTTCTGAGCAGTGGATTACAGAGCATTTCCCATTCCCAGACACACAGATATTCAGCCTCTTTCCAAATGCACTCTCAGCAAAGCACAAGTTAATGGGGACAGCGTAAGCATCAGTAAGAACACCATTATGAGGGGGAATGGGGAGCAATGATCTTGATGACCCATTCTGGCCTTAAAAATCTATGAAGCCTGCAGAAAGCCCAGTGCAAAAGAGAAGTGCAAAACAGAGGAGCAAAGCAGCATTAGACAAGTGAACTCCAGGTTGTTAAAACAACACAGATTAAATAGCAGGAGAGAGGTTCAATTTTCAGCTTGAATCATATTGGCTTAGGAAGGCAGCTGGCTATGTGGTAGGCTCTTGCAGATTTCCAAGACTTCTTTTTTTGAATCAACATGAGCATCAGTTTGCTTGATTCTTGTTCTCTACCCATTGTGTAGTTTGACAGCCTGTCGCCCTTATTCCCATTTCACACCACAATGTGGGGAAGATTCAGGTCAGTATCTTATAAAGTGCAGCAATAATAGGGTTGCTTTATCAGCAGTTATTTAAGGAAATAAGTAAAGCATCATGCAACATCAGTGAGTATCCTAGCACTGCTGACAGTGAGAATGTGCAGAACAGCCCACTGGTCGCACAAATAAAGCTCAAATTTGTGTTTTCTTGAAAAATACAAGATGAATAAATAACTCACTATGTTTTTTAAAAGTTATAAAGCACTCTATTATCTAGCACCCTAATCTGGCAAATGTGTGCCTCTGAAGGTAATCTTCAAATCTTCTGAGGCATGACTGTCAGCTTTATGAGTATCAGCTGGAGTGAGACTTTCCTCATGTAATTTTATCTTTTTTTTTTTTTTAAATAAATTATCTGCAAAGCATCATTTAAAGAATTGGGGGATTTATTAGCTAAATCTGTTAACCGTGTTCTGCTGTGGGATAAAAGCATGAGTTTACTTGCATTGTTCTGCAAGATTAAGACAGAAGTGCAAGGCCAAGTATTCTGAGGCTGGACCTCTCACTCGAAGGAGAGAGTACCTTTCACGGAGTAGGTAGACACTCCTTTGCAAACCTCCCACAATGCTGCTGGAACTTGTTTTTCCTCATTGCGTTTTACAGCAGCTGTTAGAAGCAGTCTGTGGGTGTCCTGGTTTGAGTGAGAACAGAACTAATTCTGTTCAGTAATTTTACTTTTCAGCTCAATTCTTCTAACTAACTGCACTTTCTGAAGTTAGCAGCCTGTTCTCACAGACAGTGTCTGCTTCTAGCAGTGATAACAC
>WUAM01000395.1:11043173-11055485 GCA_024336885.1 Actenoides hombroni
CTGCAGGGAGGAGCAGACAGGACAGGTGACCCCAAACTGACCAACGAGGGATTCCAGCCCATATACGGCATATTCGGCTTAGAGCTGAGGGATCCAAAGGGTCTCTGGGCTCTTCTCCCCTCTTGGACTGCTTTGCCAGCTTTGCTCGGCTTGGCTTGGGTCTTCTTTCAATTCCTTCCTTGGAGCACCCAAGGAGGCCTCTGTCCGTTCTGCCTTTGATCCCGGCCTGTGTGTTCCTGACCCTGGTACCAGAATCCAGCTCCTGAACACAGCTCCCATCTGCTGCGGGTCCCAGTCTGGGACTCCCCCAGTGCCTGCTCCACAGCATCAGTGGTGACGGTGATGGAATTACCATCAGGGGGCTTGGGTTCGATACTGGTTTTGTATGTATTTCTATATATTCCATTTTTATTATTATTAACTTCATCTTCATTAAAGCTGTTCTAGTTTCCTTTTCCAATTGCTAAGTCTCTCTCCCTTATTCCCTTTCTCTTTCCCTCTGGGGAGGGAGGGGGTTTAACAGAGAGCATCTGTTAGAGGTCTAAGGGGCTGCCCTGGCCCTAAACCGTGACAGTGGGCCATCAGAAATAGGCAATTACTGCTCTCTTTGAAGCAGAACCCAAAGCTTTCCCATTCTTTGCTCTCCTGCATGGATGAGGGGTAAGGAGCAGCCCTGTAGGACTGTTGATACAATTAGACATTCAAGCCCATGCCAGATAATCTCTTGGGCATTAAGGAGTATGACAAGATGAACCAGCAGCGGTGATAATACACTAGCACTTCAGCAGTCTGCTTGACAGTCTCTGGTTTCCAATGACTTAAAGAGCCACTTCCACAGCTCTTGAATTCACTGTTTTCTGCAGTACCTTGCCCTGCTTTCTTCTTGCTTGGTAGAATTGTTGAACAAAAACCAGTGATCCTAAAGCTCTTCATCACCTGTTGGTTTATGTTTATGAGCGTTTACCAACTGCTTCCAAGTCTGGATATATCCTGTCCTTGGAGACTGGTTCTTTCACAGCTTTGGGAAGTCTCCCTGAATTCCTCTCTGATAATCATTTCCTTAGATAGGCAAATCCCTGCCTGCCTGCTGAGGTACTGTGAGGAGCCCTCCCAAAACTTCATCAACAGTTCGAAGGAGAAAGGTCTCTGGTGAAAAATGAGATGTAGAAACATTGGGCAAAGTAGAGACAGAGTCCCACATGAAAGCAGGCTTGCTTTTGTCTTCCTTCTCTGTCCCATAGCCAAATGGCTGTAGGGCTGAATCAGACGCTGTGTGCTTTGGTGCTTACATAAGTGTCCTTGAGTACATGCTGTGTCTTTAGACCCACATCCTGAGATTTAATACCGTATTTAATACTTTAAAATTTTAAATACTAGCAATTGGAACAAAATGGAGTTTTGGCTAGCAACCCTCAATTCAAGAAGGCAGCAGCCTGATTTGATTTGCGTGGGTCAGGACTGAGATTCCAATTCCCAGCACGAGTCACAACCTTTTAAAATTTAAGCATCACTTGTACTGACAAATTGCTTTCTAAAGTGAAAATCTAGTATGAGAGCAGCTTGCTGGAGTTCCAGCAGGAGCAGGCAAAAGAGAAGCATCTTGTGTGCGTATAACAGGGGAAAAAAAATAAATTGAGGGGGTGATTCATGTTTCCTAATCATTGCTTGTTGTAAAACAGGTCTCGGGCTGCTGGGGAGTATGGAGGTGTGCCTGTCTGTATACCTGAGGAAGATCTTAGCAGCAAAACGGTGCTTTTGTGGTGATCAGGAGGGTGCCCGGAGGGCTCTCGGGTTGGCTCTTCCTCTCTCTTTGTGAGCACATTATTTGGCAGAGGAAATTCCAGAGGAAATGAAGAAGAGAAGCAGCTGGGGAGTCTGCATGCTTCTGTAAAGCAGATTCAGGTGTTAAACCTCTTTTGGGTTACTGATTTTTCTTTTCATTATGTTTGAAATTGGGAGTGCTTTGTTCAACATTAGTAGCCAATGGCAATAATCTGTCAAGATGAGACTTCGCAGATATAGAGCAGGGGGAAAGAAGAGGTGTGAGAAATTGAAATGACAAGGTTGCATTGGTGACCATTGACGTGGAGGAAGGAAATTTTTACCCTGTGTGCTTTGATAAAGAGGAGACCATAGTAGACCGGGAAGTCTTTAGAGACCAAGCTGGCGTGTCTGGAGCACATCTGGTGTAAAACAAAAGAAAATTGAATCATTTCTGGTTTAAATGAATGTATTTGGGAGATTGTTGTTATTCTCTTTTTCAAGATGGAGACATCTGAGCATATTTTCATTTGGGAGGGGCCCAATATCAACTGCTGACTGCGTCTGTGTGTGAGAACTACCAGCATGACTCATGGCGGTTCCATCTGTCACCTGTGAACACAGCAGGTCTCACTACTCAGGTTTTTATGCGGAGTCGAATCCACTGAAAGAGGACCTTTTGAGATCTTACCATTCAAAGTCTGTTAGCAGCCAAAAGCTTTGTTGCCTCAACTGTCTTCATAAGGCTTCTCTCCCTTTCTGTTCAGCTGTGGTCACAAAGTGCAAACAATGTATTTTGCTGTTTGGGAGTAAACATGTCTTTTCATTTTATTAAAAAAATGCTTTGCAATCATTGAAAAACTAGACTTTTCCAGAAATTTAGCATATTGAAAATGAAAAGATTATGGGGCTCTAGGGGATTTAAGATATTTTTGGTTGAGCTAAAATAGGGCACATCATGCTCTGGAGTGATTTGTATCCTTGTGCTTTGGCGTTTTTCAGTTAACCCAGCCCATACTTCATATTTTGTGCAACATTGGAACAACTGTGCAAAAAGTCACATTCTTGTAGATGGGGTAAATGAAGAAAGAAACCAAAGGAGAGAAGCTGGTCATATCTGGATGGTTGGATACACACCACCATGCATCTGTGGTACTGGCTGCAGCCCACCAGCTATTGGCAAAGCTGGCAGCCCAGCAGATAAGCCTGGCTTACACCCTGCCAGATGTTCAGAGTTCACAGCACATAAGGCTGGTCGCACAAAAGGCAGGCGACCATCAGGTTGGTAAAATCTGCATAGTAAACACCACCTCTGAAGTGCTTCAGGGTGGCCAGGAGCTGAAGAAGTTAAAACAGACAAAAGCAGGCCAGCAACCTTCTGTGGGACCATTCACACTCCTCTGATTGCTTTTGGGTTTGATGTTATATAAACCTTGTCTTCATTTAGTCCAAAGTGAAATTCCTTTCTGTGAAATAGACTTTCCCCAGGCACTGGCGAAGCTCATGGCCTCAAATTAGGTGGAAGTGCCACTCTGTGGCTCTGCATTTGTTTCTCTGCACAGCAGTGCATGTCACCCTGGCTTTTACTTCATTTCCATTTGAGCAAGCAAAAAGCACCATCATACAGGCTCTGAGCAGCTTGCAGATGACTCGACATGACAAAAGCAAAGTGTAGTGTGCCAGCAGTCGGTAGCTCTCACAAACTGCCTGTCACATTGTCCTCTCCTTTGCATTTAAAGCCAAACAAACAAGTGGCCAGGCAGTATGAGGGAGTGAGGCTGGTTGGGACCTGCAGACCCATTCTCCTGGTGGGGCAGACCTACTTTAGCAGCAGTTGTGCATAGTGGGGCTGAGATTTCTTTAACCCCCTAAGAAAAGCCATGTTAGCTTGAGTGCGTACCAAGCGTGGCAGCAGCACAGGTAGCCCAGGGTCCAGGGGTTGGGCATGGGTTTTAGCTGTGAAGACAGGAAGCAGGAGATGGTGGCCAGACAGAGGACCATCCACCAGCACCCCAGGTTGCTCTGAGGTGTGGGCAGCAGAGCCCAGGGTGCCAGCCCCGTGGGGCAAGCACACTGCTGCCATTGCCTGGCTAACCCTGTGGGCCAGTGGCATCTGGGTTCCCTTGGCTGCCCCTTCCCTTGCAGGCCCAGTGCAGAGCAAGTGTGCTGCCAGCCATGGGTTTGCATTTCCATTGGCAAGCGGGGCAGATTTTACTTCTCTTTTCCTCCTATGAAACTACACCTTACTGTCACTTTCTCTGTCACCTGGAGAGAAAACCCCTCTGCCAGCCTCTCTGGGGAACCCTGACCTCCATTAATATCCCTTGCACTGCTGAAATGGAGCTTGAGCCCGTTTTGGTGAAGCACAGGCGAAGACCTGCAGTGTGGCAGCCCCGCTGCAGCTCAGGCAGGGCAGGCCTAGTGCCGGGGCTGCCCTGCTTGAGAGCGCGGGGAGGCCGCAGCCTGTCACGTGTCTTATCCCCGTTGGGTCTTTCACTGCTCAAAAGGCTCATTCCCTGTCCCCTCATGTATCTGTGCCAGGCACAAGGGAAGTGTTTGCCTATGCTGAGGTTTAATTTCTCCTTTCATTGAGATGCTCTTTTATTACTCTCCCATTTGAAGTCATCTCTCTGAAGCAGTTTTCTGAAAGAGAGATTTCTCTTTCCTTCCACAGCTATCCCCAGGAAGCTGCCCCGTACACTCTGTAATCTCAGCGAACACAGTGCTGTGTGTTCTGCTGCCAGGTAACTTGACAGGGCAGTAGCTGGTAACTCTGGAGTGTGGCAGATTGCTCCTCAGGGCTCTGAAAGGCGGTTGGGCTGTACCTTTGTGTTGGTGGGGGCAAGGGCTCTCTGGAAAGGTCAGCAGCTCCAACAGAAAAAAATGTAGGGGTCAGTAAATCTAAAAAGGCTGAAAAACTAATGCTACAGGAGTCTGTACAGAAGTATTTAAGTCTTTTCTGTCTGTTGGGAAAATGAGAAACATTCAGCAACTCACTGGATTGAAAGAAAAAAAACCCATCTTGTGAGCAAATAGAGCTACATTTCTGTGTAGAGCTGACTTGTAAAAGTGGGTTTCATTAGGGGGACTGAAGGGAGATGGGAGTGTCGGTAGCTAATTTGTTTGACATTTGGGAATAGAGAGTATTATTTGGTCTGTTTGGCTGATAACTACCCAAGGGATCCTTTTTCTCAGCACTCTGCAAGGGGGCTGTGCTCATTGTCTGAGCTGAGCTGTGAGCTTATCCTTAGTGGGAAATGAGAAATAACACAGGTACACAGGTAGCACAGAGCACAGATCTGCCCTAGCCTTCCCAAGGAAGTGCTGCTTTTAGGCTTGCCTCAAAAAGCCTCAGGTCAGCCCTGTTCCCCGTGACCAGAGCCAGCAGCATCCTTCCTTCACCTGTGAAGATTCAGCCACTTTCCTCACTGCCCCAACTCCCCTGCTCTTTAGACAGCCCTGCCCACGGTTTGAGTTTCGCAGTGTGGGAAGAATTTCTCAGATGCTCTGTCCATCCCCGTCTCCCTCCAGGCAGGCTTTCTGCTGGAGACAAGTCCACCTGGCAGAGCTAAGATGTGCAACTTGCCCTTTATCTGCCCAGCTCAGCAGACTGAAATGTCGCTCAGAAATATTAGGCTGAAATGCAGCAGCAGTAACATATAAGGCAAAAAATTAGAGGCCTCCAGTGAAATCCCAGAGTACATAAGCCATACCCAAGAAAAGAAGCTTTCCATCCATCACCAAGTCAGCACAGATGTGGTGGTGGACGTTCAGGCTTTAGAAAAGCTGACTCTGGAGCTGAGGGTTGAGGGGAGGACAGTTCAGTCAGGATGATTCCTGACAGATTGATCTGAGTTAATGTCTTTTTCTGAGCCCTAGCTCAAGGAAGAATGAATCGGCTAAGAAAATAATTATGGTTTTGACAGAGAAATTAAAGAAATTAGTTCAGACACATTGGTTCTCAGCAAGGTAGCACAGAAGATAATTATCCAAAGGGAAAATTTTACCCAGCCTTTTCTGTCTTTAATACGCAGCAGTCAGCAGAAAAAGACCAAAAAAAAAGCTCTCTGACTTCTAAGTCCAACAGCCCCTTCAGAGCATGTAACAACTCTTCACAAGTGTCAATCAGTGCTGGGTACCCTCTGCCAGAATTGCTCTGGGTGTCGGAGTGGGAAATAACAGCGAAGCGCTGCCTCGTTCACGTCTCCTTGTGCATGGACCAGTAGTGGCTTTCCTAATTTGAAAATCTGTTCTGGACTACAGCAGGGTTTTTCTGTTGTATTTGTCTCTGGTTTATATTGCTACATGAGCTTTCAAGAATATACACAGCATCCATTTAAATATCCTTAAAAGAAAGGTTCACAAAGCTTTGGGGCCAGGCCAGCCTGTTCTGGATTGCAGGCACAGCTTTATTTAGGGTGCTGCAAGGTAGCAGATGCACATCTCTAAAGGCCGGTCCTTTGGTCTTGCTCCTGTGCATCTCTGTGTGATTAGACCATCTCACTTCCAGATGATCGCAATTACCTGGGTCCTTGCTTCATTTTGGATGGTGTCAGGAGCTTTCCCATGGGGGAGGGAAGAGCAAGTCTGTATCCTTCTCTGGTTAATTCGAAGGTGGAGGCCACATAAAGGTTTCTGGCACTAGAAAAAGCTCGAATAACAATCTTGACAGCGAAGCGTCCGTGGTTTCACATTAGATCTTGCAGGGAGCGGCTTAATTTCCTTCTCAGCACTAGCACAGCTACAAAAAGAGATAAGCAATATAGAAGAGCAAAGCTTTTCTCTCAGGAGGGGTTTTTTAAGATCCTGCTCTGAGCTTCTAAGGTACTGCCTTCTATCCAAACATCACTGTGGGCAAAACATGAGGGGAGTTATTCTGAGGCTCCAGGACTGTATGAAATCAAAGCTGCTTTCTGGGGAAAGCAGCTTTGTGTGCTGAGAGCTCTTGCACAGCTACTTGCAGCGTGGTGGAGTAAAGGGCAGGATTGAGCTCTTACCTGGGCCAGACAGCGGCTCGCTCGTGCTTTGCCTGCTGTGCATCACAGGACTGACAGCCCTGCCTACATGGTAGAGGAAGGGCTCCTGTTTTCCGATTCCTCTTTTATTTTAGAATAGAAAATGCATTTTTTAAGATCAAGCATGTAAGTTCACACGAAATTCTCAGGAGGTCGCTCTGAATTAACTCTTAACATGGCTCTCCCAAATGTAAGGAGTTCACACTGAGTTTGTCACAGCAAGGCAATATAACCTTTCTCAATATACTTCAGATTTGAATTCATAACATTTTCTTGTCTTGAGAAGATAGGAGATCCCTTTCCCCAAGAGGGGGGCTGGGGCGTGGGGTGAAGGTATTTTATTTAGTTATTATTATGGTTTGGGTTTTTTATTCTTTCAGTAAGGTTCCTCTCTAGCTATATGGAGCCTGTGCCCAGATTTTTGGGGCATGTTTTAACCTGCAGATGAACTTCAAGGTTCAGTTTCTTGCCAAGGAAGTGGATGACTAACAACCTATGTCTGGTAGAAATATTCATTCTTTCATTTTGAGGTGGAAGATCTGTTTTCTTATCCTTGCATTTACTTTCCATATCACACTGAGGTCAGAGGATCTCTTGCTCTGAGCCCACAAGTATGACCTGCTTGTGCCATTTGCCTCAGCCATGGGGAATCCACAGCAAGGTGATGTGGCCACCTGGGAAATCCCCATGGCAATAGAACAACCTTAAGGTGAATATGTGCTCCCCTCTTTCCCAGTGCAGTCCCACAGGCATACGAGATGTGGGCTTTGCTGCATCCCATGCTGGCGGCAAGTAGGGTACAGCCGGTGCCATCCAGAGAAGTCTGTATCTATAGCTGACTCTGGTGGCAGTTGTCCCCTTTCAAACCTGGAACAGGAGCCCATAGAAGCTGACCACTGCTCCTCTGATGCTGAGCCAACCACAGTGTTACCCTCCTTCAAGGGTGCTCTGCTGTGATCTGGAGCAGGCCACTGTTGGTCCCTGCAGAGACATCTTTCCTTCCCTGTTTATCCAACAGAGTTTTGTGATGATATCCCAGCTATGTCTTGAAATTCCCACTCTCTGCAAGTGTGTGATGTCTCACCACTGTAAATTTGAACAGTGTAGTTCCACTGTGCAGGAGTTTCTGCTTGGGCCAGCAAATTGTTCTTTTTATTTTTGGAGTGATTTTAATCACTGTCAATCAGCAGTATGGAGAATGAGGGTGAATTAAGTGGGTTTGGGAAGGTGACAGCACGTGCTGTGCCTTCACTGTGTGTAAACATCCAAGGGAAAAAAGGGATGGGGCTGAATTTAGGAGTTCTGAGTTACAGACTTCATGGTTTGGCACTCACCTAGGGAAAACTGAGATTATTAGACTCCTGTGCAACCAAAATTACATTTAATGTGAATGCTATCAACTGAATGCAAGGCAGAAGGCTTAGGGTAAATCTGAGTCCTCACTGCTAATAGGTTTAGGGCAATTAGTCTCTTGACTTCTGTAAATCACATCTGTCAGAGGCAAAAACCAAGGTCATTTTTTATGTGGCACTTACCTGAACTGGGAGATTACAGCTGAAACAACTGAGCACTTTATCTCTTTAGGAAGGAGCAATTTTAACTTCAACAAGTTGTCTGAATTTATAAAATTTCTTACGACCTTTACGTCCTTACGTGCTTGCTAAATTTTTGCATCCTAGATACAAGTCCCTGTTTCAGATCTTGTATCTTGGTTAGAACATTCTTAACCCAAGGTTTTGAGGGAGAAAAAAAAAAAAGCCCAACAGAAAAAAAAAGACATTGTAAAACAGTAAGAGTTTTCTGTGTGATTGATGGATTTTAAATACTATCCACCTTGATGTTACTTGCTTTTTTTTGTCATAATGGTTTTTTTTAAACATTAAGAAGTGCAAAAAAAAATATTTTCTTTAATTTTGACAAATCAGAAGAGATTAAACTTCCCTGCAAATTCTTTATGGAGAACCGATGAACAATATTTATTCATTCAATAAGCAAAATACAGGTTGCCTTTATTGAACTGTGTTTACTCTGAGTGTTATCTCCAAATGTAAGTACCTAATAAATGGGAATTATTCACTGGAGTTAGCTTGGAGAAAATGTTAGTGGCTATTGTTTTTCAATCTTTTTTGTAGATAGTCTTTATTTAAAGCTCACTGTTGCTTTTACTCAGCATAGCACTTAAATACATACTTAAATCAACAGGAAACCCTGTCCCTATTCAGCAGAATTTTTTTTGAGCATTTGCTGAGTTTTAAGCACATCAGTCAATTGTAGATTCTCATTTGGGCACAAGCTGATCTTGGTATCTGTCCCTTTGTGCAGGGGAAGTGGGAACTTGTGTCATCTTATCATGAGCCACAGCAAGTCCTGTGCCCTGTGGTGAGAGGACACCTGCATAACTGAGGCCAAGTGAGGTGACAGTTGTGGTTACATTCATTATCAGAGGTGATTGACATCTGTCTCTTCACCCCCCTGACCAGGACCCAGTGCTGCATTTGATGTATTTTAGGAAGGCTGGGAAAGCTGGAGAAATAAGAAGGTTGCTGCAGTTACCACCTCTTGTATCTGGCCCCTTTTCTTAGCCCTCCCATCCACTTCTTCTTCACTGTGTCAGGAGCAGGGCTCAGCTAGAGGAAAGGATTTCTCTTAAATCAAAATACTTGCATCAAGATTATATTCTGGACCTTGTTAAGCACACTAGCATTTCTGTCCCTACCAGCCTGCTGCAGGACACTATGAAGATATTAGCAAGCTGTTCAGGGACAACTAGGTTTTTGATGTCATGGTCCATTCAGCTCTTTCAAATTTACAGGACGACATATTCTGTGATTTAAACTATTTCATGAGCTAATTAAGAAATACAGTAAACAATCACAACAAACAGGCTCAATCCCCTTTAACCCAGACTAGTCTATCACATGGATTCACTTATTCACCATTCAAGTCATAAGGTTTCAGAACTCATAACATAGAACTCTTAATACCATGCACCTATGAGGAAATAAGAAAAGAATTACTGACTTACCCGATGGTGAGTGTCTTCATCCTTCCTCCTTCATCAAGTTTTGGGTGTCCCCTCTATCACACCAGGTCCAGCTGCTGTTGGATCAGCTTCCAAAGCTTTTTGGGTAAAGCTTGGAGGTTTGGTCTATACCATTTCCATAAGTTGGTGAATTCTGAGGAAGCTGCGAGACTGAAAAATAGTGGCTGCTGCAGACAGCAATTTGCAGGCGATAATGGTACCTAATGGCCCTTCAGCTCTGTCTGGCCCCCTGTGCTGCCTTTGCTCTTGCTTTGACCTAAGGGCACTGCTCCCAGCATACAGCAGGCCTTAGCATGAGCTGGGGTAGCCAAAATCTAAGCAGGGGTTGAGTGAACAGTCACAAATCGAGTATGAAAATAGCCCAGTTGTCTCCTTAGATTCAAGCATACATTTACTGCAGAAAGTCTCACCTTGTTTATAGGGCAGGACATCCACAGCATGAAGAATACCTTCACATTTGCTGTGTCATTTCTAAGTGAAGAAGCGTTATCCATTCTAGAGTCATTGTCTTCAGAAGTTCTGTCATTTGCTTGGAAATCAACAGAGAAGTTGAAAGAGCTTTAGCGTAACTTCTTCAGTCTGGTGCAGCCCACAGCTGGTTTCCGTAGCAACCCTGAATGTACCCTCTGCCTACTAAATGGGAACATAGGACTAGAAGCCCGTTACATACTCATGTGAGTAAGGTTCAGAATTTGGCCACATTGATGGTAGCAGATCTTGGTTAGGTTGGTCCCCACTTTTTTTCACATGAAGACAGATTACTCTGCTGGATTTCGTCCTCTTTCTCCCCTGAGAGGAAAGATCAAGATACACTTCAGTTTCCTGAGCAAAAACAAGACATGCATGTCCTTAGAAAATTTTATGCAGGGGCAAATTGGAGAGTTAGAATGTCCTGAAGCTGGCAAGAAGCAGCAAGGTGTGGGACAGGAGCATACCTTCCCCTCGAGCCAGTAGATCACTGGAAGGAGACAGAGTCAATTCATGACCCATCCCTTTGTAGCTCAAACATGTGGTTGTTTCACCTTCTCAACGTGGGAGAGTGACCTAAGGAAGCAAGTGAATAATTTTTCCCTTCCTGCTCTTCTCTCAGAGCAACACACTTGTGTGTTGCCACCTATTTTGGCCATGCTAAAAAGCCATACCAGGATAAAGAGAAATGGTTGCAGTGGGGCCGTACCCGTGCCCAGGCCATAACGAGATGGTTTCTTCCATCTAGTGTTCCATCTGCTTAGTTCACCATAGTCTGGATGTCACTGCTCTGGTGCTGTTGGGCCACCCCAGACCTTGGAACTCTGCCACGCTGAGAGGACATTTTGAAAGCACCTACAGGGCATTTCTCTTAAGTAATATTTTTGTACCTCAGAATGTACAGAAATGAGATTTTCAGAAGGACCTCAGCACTGAGCACAAGTTAAAGTCAGCACAAGGCAGCTGTCAAGCTGCTTCTGGAAATCCCACTAAGCATCTGTCTTCATTGTAGGTGAATAACTGAAAAGCTAAAATCCTTGACTTTCAGTTACACCTGAGTTCTCAATGACTAGCACTTCAGATTGTGGCCCCAAGGCAGTTCTGAAAATGGGATAAAGGATTTTACAGGATTTAGGTGAGGTTTACTCTGGCGGGGGGGTGGGGTGGGATGTTTTTCTGGGTATGTTTCTGGAAGAAGGTGGCTCTAGGATACTGTGCCTTGATTGATTAATTTTTGAAACATCTGATACATTTTTATCAGCAACGTTTCAGCCTTGTGTGTATTTTAGTTTTGTTTTTCTCTTTTTGTGAGAGCCACAGTCAATAGCCAAGCCCACAAACAGCTATTGCAGTGGGTCATGATCGTGTTGTTTAAGTTGGAAATGGTTGGGGCTGGATGGAATGACAGCAAGTGCACTGCCTTGTGCTCCTGGCAACAAACTAGAGGCTCGGTTGCTTTGTTTCATGTTTGGGGTTTTGCTGCTTGCTGTTAGTCAGTGATATTTTTATGGTACTTTTTATATGTGTCATTTGCTCACTTGAGTGAGACAGAAAGGCACAAATATCTCATGGCCGTGTGTTTTGTGATGTCTCGGGGCCTAAGAAATAAGATCAGAGCAAGAAAAAAAAAAAGTTAGCATTAAGATCATAAACTACAGAGGACAAAATAAGACCTGAAGATCTTTTGCATTTTTCATGTCAGAGTTTTTACTGGGCTCTTTCTTATTGCCAAAGTCTTGCCTCAGTCAAAAAGTTCTTATATGACTGAAGAGCCAACTTAATGCACATCACGTCCTGCCGCCATTTATTTTTCCTACATAGCAGTGCAGCTTCCAGAGTAGCATTTTAGTGGCTAGCATATGCTGTTCATAATGCGGGGCCTTACTTAGGGAAAGAGCACCTCCTTTAGTCTGTTTCTTTGTAGAAGCTTGGAGAATAAAACAATCTAGCAAGATGCATGTGTATATACATACATATATATATATATAAAAGCATGTGTGAGTTTGTTAAATGCTCTTATACTGA
>WUAM01000395.1:11055585-11092840 GCA_024336885.1 Actenoides hombroni
GTGAGTTTTTTAAATGCTCTTATACTGATTTGAAATGTCTGGGGGCCAGTTAGGCTTGATTTCACTATCAATTTATCAATTATTACCACTCCCTAAAACAGGTTTTTTAATTTTATTTAAAATGCTTTCAGTTCATTAATTCCTGGCTGATCTGTAATTATGCAAATGTTTGGAAGGTTCATATCCAGTCATGCATCTACTGGCTGTCAGAACAGAGGTTTGAAACATTGTAGGATTTTCTGTAATAATTTTTGTTTGTTTGTTTCTCCAAGAAAATAATTTTTTTGGGAGTATATTTTATTTTCACTGGTTCCAATAGGGCTCAAGCTAGTCACTGAACTCCGTGAGACTTTTACCTGAATAGGGATAACATGGTTTAGCACACAGCTAGGCATGTATTCTGAAGAATACCCAAGTAAATGAGGAGCCCGGGAAGAATAAATAGCACTGACTTTATAAAGCTTGTTGTACTAAAGAAAACATGGAACCATTGATCAAGTAATGCTGGGAAGTGGCCAGGGCAAAATAAAGGAGGGAGGTGGTAATGCAACTAAGGTTTTTGTGGGGTTTTGTAGCTTTGTCTGAATTCAGTAGTAGATATGTCTGTCAAGAACTTAGCAGGTTATAGGAGCAGATGCTGAAGCTCCTGCTATTGCAGTCTTGATCTGTGCTCAGAGGGGACTGGGAAACACAGGTGCTGAGCCATGCTGTTTGACATGAGCAAAACCCAAGCATCTCCTCAGCTACCTCCACCAAATGCCTCATGACTTCTTTAGGAGATCATCCCGTTACAGATGAGCCCTGGGCAGAGGTCTGGGACTCAGCAGCTCAGCCGCAGGATTTGGCTCTCAGATTGTGAGAGTGGCCTTGAGTGGGCTCCATTTGCACCACTGTTCAGCATCAGTCAGCTGAGCCAAACCCCTGCTTCGGCTTGGGCTGCACCACCTCGGTGTGCTCTGGGTTCTGCCCATTATTGCTGAGCACTGGAGAACAGCTAAGAGAGTGTCCTTGCAAGGGACTTAAAAGTTGGCATTCTCTGCAAACTAGATAGAAGTTACCACACACAGAGATTGTTTTTCACGAGTCAAGGTCTGTGTTGCCCCTGGCATTTGTTTTGTGGATAAATTGCAGGCATAAGCTCTGTCTCCCATATCTTCTTATCCAGGATGTCCTTCTGAAGTAAAAGGAAATGTGTTCTTTACTTCACGGTCGTATACAATCCAGCCTGCCTTGGCAGGGGAATTTAAATCACTCTGCTGCTCTTTGGCCAGTTTCTAGCACTTGTAAAGCACATTACAACAATAATGTTCTTGTCAGTGACATGGTCATTTGCCTCGAAAACCTCACAGCCTGGAACGTCAGATTCAATTCTGCAGACAGCCTGTAGCATACACTTGTTGAGGTGTGATAAGTAACCTGCCTTTCTAGTCCTCTCTCTGAGCAAGCTGAAGACACAAAGCCCATGAAGTGCCTGCGTAACATCTGCATGTCAAGGGTGGGAAGCTGCTCCTTTGCAAACACTTCTCTCTGTCAGTCTTAGAGGGAAAGAGACACAGGCACCATTATCAGAGAGGACCTACACAATGTATATACATCAAAAAGAGAGACTGGGAGTGACGGAAGTATTTTTTACGTGGCAGCAGTGCACTTGTCCTCCCTTCTGTGTGTATACAGCATCCAGCCCTGAAATAGATAAAAGCAGTGATCTCAGTGTCTATGGTATTAACACCCAGGTGGAGCTGAAGATCCAGCTAGCAACACGTGCAAGATTGACTTTTGGTGGTCTTGGTATAAAAGGAGGTCTTGCGGTGGCATTTTCAGTCAGTTCTGCCACTACCTTGGAAGGATTATCTGCTTCAGTTCAGGCTTGTTACAACTGGTGTTGTATCTGGCACAAAAAATGTGGATTATTTAGAAAAAACACTAATGTTTCAAGCCATAGGCACAAAGAAAAGCACCAAAGGATTCACAGGTAACTTTGATGGGGTTGTTCTGGGACGATTTGCTCTGTGAGTGAATGCCTGATTTGCTGGAAGAACAGAACACTCTGTGTTGCACCCTTGAACGGGTGCTCTCAAATAAGCCACAAAATACACCTACTTCTGCAAAAGGAGCGAAAAAGAACAATCAATCAATCTGCATTTTCAAAAAAATCCTCGCAAAAATGCCTTGGCATGATCCATCATCTGTGAAAAGCTTTTGTCTTCCCTGCTGGTCAGCCATCAAGCCTTGGCATTTAAGTTTTTAGAAGACTGAACAACTTGCAGGTATTTCAAGCTTCATTCACTTGATGCTTGGAGCATGTCTCATTCAAGAGAGGCTGTGCTGCAGGATTTGTTATTCTCTTTCGAAGCATGTCGGACCTGCAGCAAGCACATTCAGAATCACGCCCGGCTAAATTCTCTTGCAGACCATTTCTGTCCTTAGCCAGTACTCCTACCAGCATCAAGCCACTGTTCTGCCTTTCTGTGGAATTCTCATTTTCAGAGAAACAATTGCTAAAATGTGCGGTAGAGGTCACGCAGATTTATTGTGAAAACAGTCAGGTGAAAAATGTATGCTAACATTTAGCAATAAAAGTCATTCCTATTGCCAGCGGTTGTGTCTTATCAGCTGGGAGTTTGCAACAAGCCTGTCTGATTGACAGAGGAGGGAAAAAAAGCTAAAGCAGAGACTTCTGCTGGAACCTGAGACTTTACTGTAACAAGGTGACCCCAGCAAAGCAGTAGACTCATAGCTGCAAGCAGATTTTTCTACTTTCTTCCCTTGTTCTTCAAGACCTTCTCTTAAATGTTGATTCATTAGAAGTCTCACTAATCATTTTCTCTGTTTCTCAGCAAATTATTTTATTAATTAAAATTGCAACTGAAATGTGCCTGATTTAATCAGAAACCGTTTATAAATGGAAAACTTTGAGGATACCATTCATTCTAGCAAGTTGATGTCATTAATTAAATGATGCAAGGAGAATTTTTCTTACTAAGAACAGTTATGATATGCAAAAGCTTGGGCTTTAGACAAGTTGAGTTGTTGGAACTACAAACTGCCTGTTAGCTCCTTCTTCCTGGAACTGAGACTCAGTGTGATACCACGTGACTCGAGGCCAGCCCCAAAAGCAGGACCTGCAAAGGACACTTTCTCCCCATATTCCAGGGTACGTTTAGGAACTGGAGAATTCAGCTGCAGTTTTAGGATCTCAGTACTGGGGGGAAATGCAGTGACACATGGCATGTTCTTTTCTGGATGGGAGTTGGTTGGAGTTCCCTGAAAACCAGTAGTAACAGATTGCTGCTGTGGTCAACTGTGTCTTAAGGTAGCAGGAGAGGAGAAACCTTATGAAACTTACTTTCCTTATGGTGGCTTATTTGAGGAGGTAAAGTGTTTCTGCAAGGAAGAGCCAATGTTACCTTCTCTGACTTTGTCCTGCTTCTGGAGTCACAAAGGAGTGCTGAGATTTATAAACTGGAAGCTGCTTCAGAGAGCTACAGAGGAGTGAGATGTCCTTACCAGCTTGAGGAGTGGCAATTGGGATTGGATGGGATCTTGATGTGTCATCAAGCCCCAATCTCTTTCCACCCCAGACCAGATCATCTCAACCCAGACATGCATCATTCTTCTACTAAGATAAAAAAGTAATTGTTCCATGAGCAAGAGTTGCTTATACCTCCCTCTGATCAGTGATGGGCTTGCAGATGAGATGGACTGTGGGCTTTTTCAGGTGTGGCCAGCCCCAGACTTTGAGATGAAAATCCTAATTCACTCTGCAGTTTTTTCCATTGTCGGTATTAGTTTATTCTGCTGACTTTCCCTGGTGGCAAAGCTGGGAAATCATTACAGTAAAGGCTACTGATGCTTTATATTGGGTTTGTTTATTACACAAGCTGTGTACCAGCAGCTGCATTTGTAGGTTTTCCTATTTGTAGAGAAAATGTATTTCTTCCGACCAGACATACTACCTCAAGATATTTACTCTGCATGTATAGAAATCTTAGACTTACCTTGGAATATTTTTATTTCTTCAGGGTTTGGGGTTTTTTAAGTAAAAACCTGCTGGTTTGAGGAAAAGCACACCCTGTAATGTATTTTGCCTGTAACACTTAATGCCCAGCATGGTGTACCAGGCAAAGGGCATAAACTGCCAATGCTGATAGGCCCTATCTAGCCCTTTACTTCTTCACATTGCTGCAATTGTCTTTTTCCATTAAAATCAAGCATGGGCTCAGCAGCCACATGCTAGGAATCACTGAGTGGTATTTAAATGGATGGGTATTGTGACTTTGAGGCAAGAGGCACAAAGACCTCACACCACACGGGCATTCAGCACGTTAGGAAAATGTGAAATGGATTTAGCCAGAGGCTCCAGTTCTTCCTCCCACCATGGAGGGCCAGCAGCACCTTGCAGGGCTGGGTGAACCGGTTGGAAGCAGGAGGAAACAGGCTGCACTGACACCGTATTGCAGTGGAATTAAATGTCTGCCTAGAAGTGTTTCTGACTCTTCATTAGTTACTGAAGCTTGAAGCTTTCTGATGATGGTGGTGGTGAGTGTTGTGGCGTGTCCAGGTAACTGCATTCTACCCCTTCTTACACGTTGGATGTTTGAGCTGGTTGTATAGAATCTGTCAGCTTCAGCACGTGTTAAGTGGCCAGCTGTGGTACCAGGGTTCATGGTGAATACAGAGATAATGAGAGTCTGTAAAACATTTCCAGGATAAACAGTTTCCATTTTTGTCTTTTGCTATTTGAGAAACAGAGACTGAAGAGCAGTCTTCAAACCTTTTCTTGCTGTATCCTGATGTTTCAAAAGGACTTGTAATTTTGGATCCTGGAAACAATTTACAGGCGGCTGATTTTCAGTGGCTGGGAGTGCTGCACTTTCTGAATAATCAGACTCTTTTGACAGGTCTTAAATTGGGCACTGAAATAATGGGTAGACAAGTGCAAGTAGTTGGCCTGGGACAGCTCTGTGGGGGTTTAGGCAAAGATGCTTTAACACACAGCTCTGATATGCTCTGAGTATGCACACAGCAAGTTATCACTGCTGAGCAGACAAGAATTAACCGATTAAGACACAGTAAGTCAATCATGTGAAACCATTAGCTCGTGTTCAACCAAGTGATGTGCTCCAAATGACTAGTCCTGTTTGAAAAGTGTAGGCCTGTTTTATTTCAGTGTCAAAAGAGTCTCCTGCTGGTACTGAGAATGGCTGGCATAATAAAGTATTTCTTCCAAATATAGTAAAATGCAGTATTTGGACTTTCCATGCTTGATCCAAGTCCTGGAAGATTCAGCAGGAGTCTCCAATGACATTAAATGAGATTTGTCCTCCCATGTAAGTTAGTGACTCTTAGAGCTGCTTTGTAACCTGGACCACCTATGCTGGGTAAAATAGGCAAAGAGAAGTGGATGCAGCAGCTGTATTTGTGTGCTGAGGGAATGGACATGGTTCTTCTGAAATTCCTGGCTTGTTTGGGGGTTTTTTGTTCTTTTTTTTTTTTTTCATTCCTTCTGCAGGCAGCCGACCATCTGTCCTGGCAGTGTAGGCAGTGCAAGTCCTGGACTAGCTAGTACCGCTAAAGCTGTAGCCAAACAAAAACCCATCTAAATGTTGAATTCTTGGAGAGAAAAGAAATCTGATTAGTTTCCAAGCTGCATTTTCTTTCTTTTGGAAGTATTTTTGCAGAGCTGAAAGCAGGAGATCTTTACTGCTTGAATAGTGCTTTGAAGGTTGGTCCTTTGCCAAAAGCCTATTGACAGTAACATGAGTGTTGGTGCTCACTGGCATCATGTATTACTTGGGGATCTTTAAAAGCTCTCTGAACAGCTTACCAAGACTTCATTAACATTTGATTTCTATCTAAGTGAGGAAGAAGTTATTACTGTGTCTTTTTTACGACTGGCTAGGCAGCAGTAAGCAAGTTCAGTGATTTACCTGCCTCTCAGGGCACACTCCCCAGTCCTGGTAGAGATCCCAGGAGTCTGACAAAGAAGTCATCTCTTTCTTTATAACAATCAATCTGACATCACCTTATGTTGCCACCATTTCCATACATTCTCCTTGTTCCTGTAGTATCTTTCTGGGAAGAATGAAATGATTCATAACCTCAGATTTTCATTTCACAGCTACTTCCTGTGGGTGAAAGTCAACATCACCCTTTTCTATGGTTTATAGTTATTACTTTTCTTTTTTTATCCCCTACAATTTTAAATGGAGTGGTTTGTCTGAAGTTTCTCATAATCATTCTCTCACTAGTAGCCATGACAAAGTGTCTAACGCTCTCTTTTCTTCTTGTCCACAGGAAACCCGCTGACTGTGGCCTGCAAAGCTTTCTTTGGGTTCAGTGGAGAATCGGGTCCCATGATCTACTGGATGAAAGGGGAAAAATTCATAGAAGAATTAGAAGGTCACATTAGAGAAGGCGAAGTCAGGTACTTTTAGGAGTATTTACTGTTAAAAACATGGTATGTCCCAAAAGCCTGTTGGGTTTTTTAAAACAGGTTTTTAATTAGAAGTGGAAATAGTTTTCTGTCTAAAGAGTGATGAATGACTTGGAACCAGAGCAGTGAGAGTTTCTCCCCCTCCTTTCTAGCGAATAAACTCTAAAGACATAGTAGCCAGCTATGCGCCTGAAAATCTGTTACCAGCCTCCCCTAAATGTGGCTGAAGTGTCTCTTGAGGGTTCTGGGGGTTGATTTTAGCCCTGCGTGGAACTGATGCTGACCACTGCAGCTGTCCCTTGTGGCAGTCCTTGGCAAGACAACGTTCATTTCACCATCAGTGTTAATCTTAAAGATGAATGGTCTCCTGTCAAAGTCACCATACTTTTTTTTTTCCTCTTGCACTGAATGTGTTGTCTGCCTGGGATACAGCTCTCAGTATGCCTTAACCAGGGCTTTCAAAGAGCAGCATTTGTGCTTAACACTTATGGGAGAGAAGGAAGTCGCTGTGTGATGTTCAATATCCAACTCATGCTTGGCTTGTTCCAGATGCCAGTTATCATTTATTGTGTCAGTTGTAAAGAAAACAAACGTTGATATCCCCCTCAACTTTCATGGAAGTTGCACCTAACAGCATCTTTTTGTCTTCCTTGTTTAATAATTACCTGATTCATAGCTCTTTGAGCAAAGATTAAGCTATGGTTATACTATGGACAAGGTGGTCCCAGCTCCTATAGACATGATGAATATAGATTATGAAGAAAACCAAGGTCTTTGCACCATTGCACATTATTTTGGTCTCATTTCTGTGACGTTTGTTTCTTGTAAAAGTGATTTTGGAGAGCTGGCAGAGGGAGATTTTGTTACTTTATTACTCGATCAATAATTTGAAATTCAGCCATATAGCCAGTAGTTATTAAGCCATACTAAAATAACTGACCTAACATTGCACTTTAATTGCATATAGATGAAATTTATCATGTATTGCCAGAATGGCTTTAAGTGTGCAATCCTCTTTTGGTCTTCTGACCACAAAATACAATTTTTGGAAACTTTGACCATTGCACATAATCAGCATTTAATGACATTGTGTCCTCTCTGGTGTATATATATGAACAGAGTGATTTTGATCATGTTCTTCCTCTGCATCGGAAGGACAATTAGAGATTTGTATTTAAAGAGCTCTCCAGCTCTAGCACAGTTCAAAACTTTTCCTTTATGTGCCTTTATTAGTGAAATTGAGTTTGAAAAAGCTGTATTTGTCCTGCATTGTGCCATCTCTTTACAGATCCATGTTTCAAATTAATTTTGTGACAACTCCCTTTTCTCATTCCGTTAAATTGCTTTGACTCAGTTTACAGACCCATCACAATTCAGTGAATCTTCTCTTCAACAAAGCTACTTACCATGTACCCAATCTCCTGTGCATCACAGCCAGCATTAAAAACACAGCATTTACCAAAACCTACTGCATCACTACCAGCAGTGCCACAGTCCATCTATTTTTTTCATTTAGAAGTAGCTGTGGCAACTGCAGCAGTAACTTTTTGCAAATGATTTTTACATAGTAATAACTCTTGTTTATGTGTCCCATTACAGATAGCCTGCTTCAGGGAAACTAAGCAGCACTAACTGTTGTGTCAGTGCCCTGAGCCAGCCCACATCTTCCACCCAGCTGTATTTATTGATGTATTTCAAAAAATGTCCTGTATGTTCCAAATTTGATGAGCCATGGTGAACTCGCTGCTTAGATGCTTTTCCCATCAGTTTGCTTCTGTTTGGTATTATCAGCATGTTTCTGTTAATGCTGAGAAACTACAAGTAACTGGGAATTGTTACAACCAGACCAAGATACTCCAGGGGTATTCCTTTGGCAAATATCTAACACTTGAACTCTGCATCCCCTGTCTTCAGTCAGTTCACAAATTTAGTAGCACTCTGAATTTTTGTCGCTGTCCTTACCCTGGGCTGTACCCATCCATTTTGACACTGGATTTGCTGTATAGGATGAGAGTTCAGGTTTGCAGATCAATGCAGCATGGGAGTACAAACCATCCATCCCTAGTTTGCATCCTCTAGCATGCATAGTTACCAGTCAATTAGTGTGCTCTTATGAAAGCACTGAAATACAGATGCATGCAAATTGAACATTTCTGTTAAAATCAGGCCCGTGCAACTGGTTTTTTTGGTAAGCAGACTTCACCATGAGTAATATATGTATAGCCCTGGGCCTCTCATAATTTATTAGACCTTGTAACAGAGCCTCGTAATAAAAACTAACTAATCAGCATTGCAGGACTCGGGGGCGATGGCCCCCTCTCTAACCTCCCTCTCTAACCTGCCCCCTTGCCTTTCCTGGAATTAAGATCCCCAGAAGTTAGTCATGCATAGGGGACAAAAAGAGAAAGAGGCTTTGCTTGCCAGGTGGGTTTTTCACAGCGGTAATAAAAATGTCATGTAAATCGAACCAGGGCTATTAAAGAAGGAATCGGAGTCTTTAAGCCTGCCTGCAGAGTTGTTAGTTGTACCTAATTATCAAAGGAGCCCACAGCAAATTTCAACACCATCTCTCTGCCATGGCAAAGAAGTATTTTCAGGCATAAATCTTAACTCATAAATGAGTTGCTGCTTTTTCTTCTTCAGGGAACACTGCAGAACAATGTGCAGGTGCCTCATAATGCTCAACTTGTAAAGCATGTTCTTCCTTTTTTTTTTTCTTCTTTCTCTCTTCTCCATTCTTAAAGTGGAAACACTAACTCGTCCTAGAGGCATGAAAAGAAGCGAATGGAGACATTTTGACCTGCTGCCTTATTTCTTCCTGCTGATTAACTTAACATTCTGCCTTTTCACCCACAGAAGTCAACTGATGGTTGCAAAATGCTCAGACAAACTGAGCAGGAGGTTGTATTCTGTGAGGAGGGGATGCTGAGGGAAGGAGGCAGAATTACCATCATTGCCTGGCTCATGTGTTGAGTACTTTGCAGAGAAGTATGGAAATGACAGCTCTGTCGTGAAAAGCTTATACTATTGAAGTAGACAATTTCTGGGCAGAGAATGAGTTACATGTTGCAGGAAAGGGAGAGGGAAGATCCTTATGCCGTGTTTAGTTGAACTGCTTTTCTTTGGAGAGGTGTGCATGCACATCTGTCCTTTCATCTACAGACTATTGTTAAGGACTAGAAAGAAGCAACTAGAATTCCTATCCTTGGTCACAGTCCACATCCTCAACCATAAAAAGAGGGAAAGTTTCCTTTTTGGAAAATCCCAACTCGCATGCAGGTCAGTAAAGGTTTGGAATTAATGTTTCTTGCAAGGAAACCCAGCCGAAGCTTTCTTATTGCCTTTACATCTGTGATCATAGAAAGCCTGAAAATTTTAGGAAAGTACAGTTTCAAAGCAAAAGTATTTTAACCAGATTCAAGCTAGTGCATAAATGCATTGGAAAAACATGGCAAAAGATTTGAAAACTCTGGAACACTGGGTATTTTTCAAAGAAAACCTTTGTATTCCGAAATGAGACTTTTTAATGCAAATTTTCTTAACTGAAAAATAATCTGTAGACAAAATGTTTTGTTTCAGATGTTATCAAATGCTTCAGCCTGAACAAAATAAAAGCGCTGGGTGGTTTTTTTATGTCACCCACCTCTTCTCTCCTTCCCTTCATCCTGTTTGTTGTGAGTTCTCAAGCACCATTGATTTACCGATGTATTAAATGATGCAGTTATTCTTACAGTTTCTTCATCAAACCAGAAAGAAGAGCCATTATTTTCTCAACTTGTAGGATCTGGCACGTGTTGGGTTGGCAGTGTTGCTGGCAAGCTTTCTTCCAACTCAGACAGGGACAGAGGTTCATCTTCTGGGTGCGCAGCAAATACTCTTGCAGCTTTAAGGTCTTACTTCTTGATACTGTTTTCTTTTTCTTCCCCCAAAATAATTGTGTTCAATGTTCTCTGAACCAACTACAAAATGCAATCAATTAAAAACTGCACGCGTATTTAAAAAATGTAGGTGACCAAGTGTGTCTTTTTTTGTGGCAGTGAATCATTAGCTGTAGGGTACTGGTTAGAAGGAAAAAAAAAAAGGCAGAAATGAAATGTTAAACACCACTAAGAGCTTTCTGCACTTTGCTGCCAGCATAATGTTTCAGTGTCTTGTACCATTTTCATGATAGATCCCATTCTGAGTTCTCTTCCTAACAATTGAAATTAACATGAAAATAGGTGACAAAAAATTCTCAGTCCAAATGCATCTTCTTTTTACGAAAGCTCCTTTTTAGCTTATCATGTATTATTTAAATTTAGGTTAAAGGTTGATTGTTTTATTAGAAATAGATAGTGAATAATAGTTTATTTTATTTTAATTGTAATTGGTCTTCACTTTTTTTTTCTCCTACATAAAATACGTTGGTTGTAGTAAACACAAGACAACCTGAACATTCACAGAATGCTCCAGATTAGTGTCCCAGATACCTTCTCTGTTAATGATTGTATTTGCTCTCTGCAGCATGATTTGTAGGCCAAAAATTGTGGAGCATATGGAGAAGAAAGACTACTGAGTTTAAAATATTTTGCTATATATACATATGGCATATTAATAGGTAAATGAGAATTGATTTATCCGACCCCCAATGATACAGACTGATTCTGCAGAGATCAGGCTCTCTTGGGAGGTTTCTTTTCTGGCCAGAAATAATACAAATTCAACCCTTCTTGCATTGTTTTCAGCATGTGGACTCAGGGACAGAATAAAAAAAACAAAAAACAACAACAAAAAAACCCATAATAAATGAGAGTGAATTTGTAAAAGAGATGCAGTCCAAGTTTCCAAATGCAACACACATGCTTGATCTTAGACTCATGTTTTTCCACTTGCTTTTTTTGAAAGTTATACAGCCATAGTGAAATAGTGTGAATTGTTGTGGATGCTCTGGTCCATCGTCTGAATTCTGTCAGGTCACTCAGACCTTTAAAGGCTACATGCTGTATCAAATTCTTACTGTAAATATGTGGTTTATAGCAGTCAGGTTTGCATTTCTGATTGTCTAGTACACTGCCCTCATATTGCCTTTCTGATTTGTTCTCACATTTGGAGTTCCATGTTTGTTCTGTGAAATTATGTACATAAGAAAAATGTGTGTGCGCATTGGAAACCCCAAAGCAACTTTTGTTTGTAATGGAGAAGTTTGGAGTTTGTTGTTGTCACTGAAAAACGTGAAGCGCTCCAGGAGCAGTTTCCATCCAGCACAAACAGCACTCTGGTTAATTACTTTGTGCCCAATTGCCTCCCATCAGTCTCTGGAGAAAATGTTTCTCTTTTGGTGAATGTGGATCTTTTTTATACCTTTACCTCTTGGTGCTGTACACTGTCATTTTGGAGTACTGCGGGCAATGGTGAGTTCACAGGCGACTGTGAGGGCATCGCACGTTTCATGTTTACCTCCTTACACGTTATGCAGCAGTACACTAACAGGATCACAGGAATCTGGTAGATTTTATTTGACGTTAACATTTCCTTGTTCACAGGACCAGAAACTTTTTCTTGAGCAACTGATAAGAAGCCTTTTGAGAGAATAGGGCATTGTATTTTTAGACTTAATGTCAGTAACAGAAAACACTTGCATTTACTTTGCATTCTTTCACATTAGAACAATGACATGAAAAGACTGTACTGCTGACCTGAAAGTCTGCTAGAATTTTCTGTTCCCTTTCTGGGGATTTTGAATGTCTCCTCTGTCCTCTCAAAGGAGAAGGGAACTCTTGTGCTTGACGCTGTTCCCTTTTAAAGTTAGGGTCTAGCCCCCAAAAACAGAGAAGAATTCCACAGACCAGAACAGCTTCTTTAGCTGGTTTTCCAGACTGCATTAAAATGTATCATAATACCCAGCCTTTAAAATATTACGTTATAATTTGTTCAGCTATGGCTTAGTAGTGCATATTTACTTCTCTGGAAAGTCAGTATTTATTGCTTCTTTTAAAGGAAACATCGTTTTTAGCATTTTATTCTGGTGCAGACAAGGGAAAACAAGCCACATGCAACCATTGCACTTGTAGCCACTCTTCCTGCACTCAATTCAACTCCTTGTTACAGACGTGGTGGGAGGAGGTTGTTAGGAAAGATTCTTCTGTGCAGTCTCTTTCAGGCAACTCAAGACTCCTTTGAAGTCCTTCTCCAGGATTGAAGGAGGCCAGAAACACTGTGTATCTTGTGCTGAGAAATCAGGATTCTTTGAGGAATCTTCCACCTGTGTTCATTCAGTTAAGCAAAGACTGTATTCTTCCTTTCAGGCTCCTCAGAGAACATCTTGGAGAAAAAGAAGTTGAACTGACACTGATCTTTGATGCTGTGGAGGAGGCGGACCTGGCGAACTATACATGTCACGTGGAGAACAGAAATGGGAGGAAACATGCCAGTGTTCTTCTGCGCAAGAAAGGTAGTTCTCTTTATCTAATGATCTGTACTCACGCCTGCTTCAGCAACTCCCTGAGCCAGGCTGGAGTCCTCTGTGTCTACTGACAGCTACGGAGCTGAAGTAGGTTTGTGTTACAGCTTCAGTTTACCATTTGTGACAAAAATTGGTGATTTGTTATTTAGTCTCTAGTGAATCAGCCTTACAGGTGATGCATGTGCCTGGAGTACATTCCCCCTGCCTGCACCAATATAATTAGTGGAAGTATTTTGGTCAAAGCAACAAAGAGTTCCAAGGCTTGACCCAGAGTTGACTGACTAGACCAGAAGTAATTATGTGATGGAGTAAAATGTGCATTTCTTAGACTAGATACCTCAGCAGGAAGGTCAGATGTTCTCGTATTTCTCCACTTCCTGGCTTTGCTGTTTAAATTGAAAGCTTTAAACAGTTGCCATGTGTTTTGATTTCTAAATGCACTGGGAATGAAAACATTCCAATGGGAGCTACAAATCAATACAGAATTACCCCATCAAGGTTGCTTTGCTTGGTACTGTACTGGGAATTGAGAATACCACTACTGAGGAGTTATCTGTAGCAGAAAGGAAACCATTTGGGTTTGAGTGTTCCAAATTAAAAAGTGTTTCCATGCTCTGCTGTTTGTAGAAGTCATTATGGTAAGGAGTGTAACAGTATCTCATTACAGTTGTTATGCTGTTTGTTCAATCACCTCTCCTATTCATAAGTAGGGTGATGTTTAGATTTGATGGTGATGTCTCTAAGATACAGTGTATTAGGTAGTACAAAAGCTCTAAGACAGTATCTGTTGGGAGAGCAAAGGAAGGCTGCACACTGGGGATGAAGACGTAACGTGAAACCCCAGAGCCATCAGCACAGGAGATTGACTAACGAGCTAATACATTGTCCATTGCCATTACTCCTAGCTGTAAATTAATTTACCAAAATAGGAGAAGAAAAAATGTTGTCACAAGGCACACCTGCAAGTGCTGTTCCAGCCCTTTGTGTGCTCTCAGACCACTAAGGCGAAGGACATGCTCCTCGGCAGATGGTGGATTGCAGTGTTACTGTCAGTTAAAAAAGGCCAGTGCTCTCCATCATCCCAGTTGCATCAAAATCCCACAGAAGCATCACTATTTGGAGAAGGTTTAAATATACTTTCAGTACTTGAGCATGTGGCAGATTGACTTCTGAGCCTAGGGTAGACATCATCATGGAACAAACAAACAAAGAGCCAGGCAGAAGAACAGGAAGACAAGCCAAGGCCTCTGTACATGGAGCACCACAGTTCTGGAAACATCCATAGTCAGTGGGTCACCTAAAGGCATGCTGGATGCAAGTGCTGTGTTTCAGGGCTTTAATCTGTATGAAATTAAAGAGGGGGGGCGCGGGTATTGGGACAAAAAAAGGGCTACTGGAGAGAGGAAACTTTTGGCTCAGTGTCCTGTGACCCACAGGTTACATGTGTGAAAGTACAGTATACAGTCCTATCAGACTCCGCTGATTGGAGTCCCGCTTACACAGTTTCCTCTATACGTGAGAGCTTTATGTCCTCCCAAAAGAAGGGCATAACATAGGTTGTATTTTACATTAAGTGCCAAGGATGAAACACAATGCGGAAGGTGCAAACCACTCTGAGAAACAAGGACCCGCAGTTGTGGTGTGGAGCACACATGAATGTATATTCAACATCTAAACTGACAGCATGTCACAACTTTAATTAAGGAATCTGGTCATCATGATGAAGGATTAGCCTCTTTAGTGCAAAAAGCATTCTACCTTTCCATCCACTGAACCTCATAAATACACAGCTGATAGTATATCTGTGTTGACAGTGTTAAATGTTCAGCTGTGTTGCATATATTAGAATAACAAGCTAGGTTTATTTATAACAGGAAAATGCAGATATTTCAGAGCTCTGCTGAAATTATGGAAGAAGCACCGCTGAATACACAATTTGGAGGTGGAAAGGATCACTTCCCAGCTACTATTTCATTTCTCTCTGCACTGTGGCTGTAGAAAGCTTATATTCCCCTCAGGCATTCTCAGTAGCTGATTTTCAAGCTATTAAAGTGTCATTTAAAATAACCACAGTATTTTCACCGTGTCCTTTGACTGCCTGTCCCATTGTCCTGTTTGTTATTTATTAAGTTCTTACAAATACTTGACCAAAATTTTCCTTTCTGCAACTTGATATAATTACTTCTTATCGTAGCTTTTCCAGCTTGGATTTGACTGACTACTGTATTTACTGACTTCTAACAAGATTTAGGGTAGGACTGGTAGAAAGCTGTTGACCAGCATCCTTTTTGTGTGTCAGAGGAGGGATTGTGGATTCCTATTGTAATGTGCTGCAGCTTTCCAGATGCTGAGGCACTTCCAAAAGTCGAAGAGGAAGAACAGATCCCTCAGTCAGAGAAGTCTCCCCTCCAAAGCCTGAGCTGCTCAGGGCTGCGTGTTATAGAATCATAGAACGGCTGGGGCTGGAAGGGACCTCCCAAGGTCATCTAGTCCAGCCCCCCTACAGTGAGCAGGGATACCCTCAACTAGACCAGGCTGCTCAGAGCTTTGTCCAACCTCCCTAGGTAGCCTATTCCACTGTTCCACCA
This sequence comes from Actenoides hombroni, assembly GCA_024336885.1. Taxonomy (NCBI): domain Eukaryota; kingdom Metazoa; phylum Chordata; class Aves; order Coraciiformes; family Alcedinidae; genus Actenoides; species Actenoides hombroni. Next base: position 11,071,052 of record WUAM01000395.1, read on the forward strand.
CCCTCAATGTAAAGAACTTCTTCCTTATTTCAAGACCACATTGTTACCTGCTTTCAAGTAGCTGAAAAATAAGTTCTGGACAATCCTGGGTTTACTTTTTTTTTTTTTCCCCACCATGCTGCCCTCACATGTTTGGTGCTCAAATTACATGGAAACACAATATACACCCACTTGCCCCTTAGTTGTGGAAGTGGCTCGGGATTCCCTTCAAATCCACTGAAAAGCAGTCCAGTATTTTAGTGGTTGAAGACTACATGGTCTGTAATGTACCTGTCCTGGAACATGAACAACATGTTGGGAACTGTAGAATAAAATGAAGCTGTGCTTTTAGTGGCAAGAAGCAGTGAGTTTAGATAAAAGCAAATATTAGGATGATGTTTGCTTACCATTTATTTCAAGGAGGCTGCCTTTATTCAAGGCATGCAGGAAACTAATTTGGGTTTGTTGGGGCTTTTTTTGATACTGATATGGTACTAGATGATGAGGAACCTCCTAAAATATATTTGTCTCTCATTTATTGGGTGTTTATGAGACTTCTGGTATTTTAAAGACCATAATCCTCTGTGATACGTTGCTGCTAAGTCCATCTGCATTTTACATTAGAAGCTATCAGAATATTATTATTTACTAATTTTCAGTCACTATTATAGCACAAAGCCCAGGTTCAGTTCCTTTCCTAATGCTGGGTGTGCTGCCTTCCCTAATAACCTCAGTGAGGAGCATTCAAGGAGCAGTGCATGTATCAGAGACAGAGTAAGAGCTGGAGTAGGCAAGAAAACTGAACATTTTGGTGTTTTCTCCATTGCCTCCATCTTGGAGTGGAAATAAGGAGACAAAAACCTTGGCTTTCTGCCTCCTTATGTCTGGACACTAGGAGAGTTATGGGCAGTAGGACAAATTCAGGATGTGCAAAAGCAGATTGATTCTGTCTTTTGGGCTGGATTTTGTGGGTTTGTGTTCAATGCCCTGACATTCCCACAGCAAGTGGACCCAAGCCTGTGCTCCTTAGAGGGCTGCAGTTGATCAAGGCTCAGCATTTTCTCTCCTTCCAAGCTGGAAGCTCTGCCCTCATCTCCCTTTCCTAGCAAAAAACACTGAGCACAACAACAAAAAAAAGTTTTTTCCCTGAAAAGTGTTTTTAACCGACTCCGTTCTCCATTTGACCAGATTTGTCTCCAGAGCACACGCTAACTTTATCATGCAGTGTAATAAAAATCCCATGAATTCCCTGTGTTCTCAGAGAGATTAAATAGCTATTACAATAGACTTTTTCCATCTATTAGTCCATGGCTACTTACCAGACAGACATCAGAGATACCGCAAACTGGGAATAGCTTGACATCTGATGTTAATTATTGAAATACAAGGCATAGCGAGGCAAGAATAACCCCAAAAGATACACGACTAATTTGCTTTTTATCTTGAAAATGACACAAATGACATACTAGTAATTTCTTCTGACCTAAGTTTTAGAAGCGTAAAGATCACAAAAACTTTGTCTTGCCTGTATTACAGTTTTTAAATCTTCCTGTTATATTTATCACAGCAGCAAATATTTTCATGACATCTTATCTAAAGTAATAGAGATTCTTAGAAGTAGCTATTGTCAAATTGTCATCTTTTGTCTTTTATGGCTAAGTAATATGCCAAGTGATATTATGAGCAATATTGTGCTCAGAGGACATTTCAGGCTAAGGAGAAGTACTGTTAGTGTCTTGCATCAGGTAGAGCACTGGATTGGGTATTCAAGGGGTTTTATCCCATCCTGGCATTGGTGAATGAATTGCTGAATGACCTTGAACATGTTGCTTCACTTTTCTATGCCTCTGTTTCTCCAGCTGCAGAAGATGGATAATTGCATTTGTATGAATTTGTGAAGTTCTCCGAGGCAGGAGATCCTTTTCCTAAAAAAAGCATCCCCGTAGAAAATCTTAACTACCACTAGTTCCCATTAAAGTATAATGTGTACTAAACAAACACGTGAGAACTCTGTTGGTAGCCATCACAACTCAAAGTGGCTCTTAGCAGCCTGATGTGTGCTCCTGGCTCCTCATGTTATCTTGGGCATTCTGGATGCTCAATTCATTCGCCAGTGATTCAGATGAAGTCCTGCCTTGGCAGCTGACATCAACCCATCCACTGGCTTCACAAATATAAAACCAAAGTTAATAATTTTGAGGGGACTAGAGCCTCCCAAATGGGGTACAGGATGTCTCGTATCTCGATTCTGACATGTTGCATGCAGCTTTCGATGCACTCTGCCAATACAGACATTTCAAACTCCACAAGCTCATTAAAAGTTGATTAATCCTCTGTGTAAATTCACTACATAATTCCCTTGTAGAAGAATTACAATTGTAGCCTCACATGTATTTTGGATGGTGATTTCAGATGAGCAGTAGATGGAGTACATGGGTGAAGTTAAGTAATAGGTAATGCACAAAAAAAATCCAGCATCCTTAATGTTACAGTGGTTGTAATTGGAAGCTGCACAGTTTTATGTGGGATTGTACAGAGGATTAGAGACAATAAAGCTTGAAAAGATCATAACCTTTTTGTCTTTCCTTGACAATTTTAGATTTGATCTACAAAATAGAGCTTGCTGGAGGACTGGGAGCCATCCTTCTTCTGCTTATTTTGCTCGTGACCATCTATAAGTGCTACAACATAGAGTTAATGCTGTTCTACAGGCAGAACTTTGGAGGAGATGAAGCAGCTGATGGTGAGCAGTTCCTCAGGAAACTCAATAAATGCAATGGAAATATTTCACAGCCCCAAAGTGATGCAACTTCTAGATTGAAATGAAACCCAGTATATACCTGCTGCCAGTTTGAGGTCAAGCTACTAAGCACCCAACGGCGTAAAGCCCTCAGACCTTCTCCCAAACCCCCCTGAAATCAATGAGTCTTTTCTCTGAAATGTCACTGGACCATGCCATAAGCAAATGGGAGTCAGCAGAATTGTTCATGAGTTTGTTACAGGGGCTTGAACGTCACTTATGAACAGATTCCTCAGAAAGAGGAATCCACATTCATGAGTCTCACTGCCACATATACCCAGGATCACTTCTCCTGAGGTTGATACTGTGTGTGGGCAGCCCTTTCACCAGCTATTTTTCGTTAACCATTTCCATTGGATTGTCTTCAGGCTGCCAAGTAACTCCAGTAACTAGCGAGACGTGGTTGTTATTGAGGCTAACTAGTTACCTCAGTTAATTGGGAGACTGTAAACAACTGAGTGGAAATGTACAGCTTGCCTGGAGAGTATGTTTTGGAATAAACTAGGCTGTTTCTCAGTGTTATTCCTCACCACTTCCCTCTCACTAGCATATATTCTGTTTGGTGCCTAAAGCTAAACATGTATTTTTAAACTGAAGCTTTAATTCTCCTGAATAAAGAACATTTCTGCTCCTATGAAGCTGGAGTAAGCCCTGGTAAACTAAATCCAAGTGCTTTAAATCCTACTATTGTATTTTTAACACTTCTATTATAGCATAATTAGTATGTTATTAATATGCATGTAACTAGCATCTGCTAAAGATCTGAAATACAGTATTCAAGTACAGGTACTTTTCATAGCCCACTGCAACATTTATGAGTCATGTAGGCAGTCTGGAATGGTCTATTGAGAAACAAGAATGTATTTGATAAAAGGAGCAAGGAACCCATTTCCCCTGTTGGGCCAAAACAACGTGCAGTTGCACAGACGTTACTTTCTGCCATTAGCATTACTGTGACCAAAGTAATAAATGTTTCTGTTTAACACTGGGTAGATGTGGTGTGAAGATGCTTTGCTACAATGAAATTCATAGAAGTTTTGGAGAATGGGTGGAATGATATCCAGGAGATTTTAGAATGTGGAACTGTAAATAGCAGGAATTAGAGGTCAGGAAAATTCCTCTTGGTCAATCTTCTTGTGTGGGAAAAGCTAAAATGATGCTTTTTTTCATACTATGCAATACCTCAAAATATTTATGCTGATGCCTAGGAGAAAGTGAAGCATGAGATTATGTGATTTTGGAAGTGATTCACCTCTAACACCTTGGATTTATGCCAATATAGCATCCTTGGTTCACGCCAACAAATAGAGACCCAAAGGGGTAACTTCCTCCAGATTGCTTTAATTTATTTATCTTGAGTTTTCAGTATCAAGCTGATGCATTTTTAGTCATGTAAATTCCTTGGTTCAATCACTTTTTACTCTATGAAGCAGTATTATTTTGTAGTTGTTTAAAAGAAGCATCATGAGTACATCGGGCATTTTGTGTACATGTTGATTCTGAAAACAACCTTTTATTTTTCCAGTGCATTATTTCAGAACTATTGCAGCTTTGTGCCTCATTCTGATCCTGAAGAATGAAAGATGGAGTCAGAATGTTACTGCAGTCCAAATATATACAGGGATGTTTCTTCCTACTTATGTAGGCTATAGTGGGAAGATAGAGAGCTCCCATGAGCAGCCAGCTGTATAAATACAATTGCAGGATCATTTTCCATTATATATATATGATTTTCTTTGAAATAGAACAGATAATCTCAACAGATTTGCTTTATTCCTATTTCTAAAAATACCCTATGTAAGCCATATCAGATTCATTTACTTCCTGGGTTGTGCATAGCATTCTTTTTAGAGAAAATTGTACTGAGGATTAAGGGAAGCGTTTTAGGAAACGGCTCCAAATGGCTCCACATCCAGAGCACCCAGAGCAAGCGGTGGGCACGCGTGGACAGGTCCTTCTGCTGTCTCCTGTGTACGGGAAGCTTGTGAAGAGGGAGTCAAGACTGTAGAGATTAAACAAGTGTATGGACTCACAGGAGCCCAGGGGAACTGATTCTGCCTACACCTTGCTTACTGGTATTGTGACTAGGGGTGTCTGGAGAGGGCAGTTGTACCCACGCAGCTCAGGGACTGCTTGCACACAGCCTGTCTGTGGTTTTCACGCCGCTTTATAACCAGGCGTGTTGGTGCTCTGGGCTTTGCTTTGCTGCCTTTGCAGAGCTCTCAGATGTTTGCAGGGATGTTTGGCTCCCACATCACTCAGTGGCTGGCTTCTCTTAAAAGGTTTTGGCAGGCTTCGTCGTGGACAGGGTAGCAGGTTTTGGATGGGCCTCCAAAGCTGACTGGCCTTTACTTCTTTGCTGTTTGTTCTCCTGTCATCTTTCCATCTGTAACTACTATTTTTGTACGCTGTTGATTTTAGAGAACTATCAGGAAGCCAGGTGGACACGCTCCCATCCAGCCCTGGTGACACTAGGCAAATTGCCTCTTACAAACGTGTAATTATTCACATGCTTTGTCTGTAGCTGTGACCCTCATGGCTCTGGCTTTGTGTCAAGAATTGTAAGAAAGTAACCATCATTTCAAGGTCATTGAGGAATGTATTTTATTATCATTAGCTACTTTTTATCAGAATACATTGACAATTTTAACAGCATTAATTGTACTCCATGTGCGCTCTTCTCTACAGATAATTGGTACGCAGCAATCCTACATTTGGGCAGTTTTGTCCACACTACATTAACTATTTGATTTTTCCTTCTCTTTAAATCATGGCAGCTGTGCTCTTCCCTGGAGACTGCATTACTGAAGGTTGACTTTTTCAGTATACTATTTTCCATTACTGCAGAGGAATAACGGAGAGAACTATCACTAAGACAGTCAAATCCCAGCATGGATCTCGGGCTCAGTAGTGGTGCCACTTCTGTTCCTGGCACTGTTGCCAGCTCTGAGCTCTGTGTTTCAGATGCAGAGAGCTGGCAACAAGCCCCAGTGCTGTTCAGGAGAAGGAGGAGGTGTGTTGCACCCCTGTGTTGCCTGGGTCCCCTCTGTCACCCACTGCCTGCCTCCCCCTTTTGATGAGGCTTTGCCTCCACCCCTGAGCTGCAGGCAGAATGAAGAGGCAACACTCCTGCTGTGCCCCATTTGCTCACAGAGTTATTTCTCTCTCTCTAACTGTGAGCCCTGAGTATTTAAAATGTCCTGGATCAAGTGACCTCTAAAATTATGATACTGGTTTTAAAAAGTACAAGTTTTTCTGAAAAAAATGCTTCTGTTTGCGTTTATCATTGTTTTCTGCATAATTGGTATTCATTTGTATTAAATAATGTATTTTCTCACAATTGCTTGTGCAAGGAAGTTCTGCTTGCTCAAAATTTTCCAGGCTTAAAAACTTTTCCAAGCTCAAAACTTCTGCGTAATCGTAGCACTCGTGAGGCATAGGAGTTGGAAGATTTCCATTAACAGCATGCAGTGGATTGAAATAAAAAGTTCTAGCTTTAGAATTTGTATCAAAATTTTGCCCATGATCTTTTCAAATGTTAGTTGTGTGGACTGGCCACATGAAGCAGTTACTAACTAGCTCAACATGCAGAAGAAAACCGAAAGGATATCCTTTGGATCTGAAAAATTTCTCTGTTGAAGCCAGATTATATATTCCTGTGAAAAGCCCCCGTTTTGTTGGGAAATGCTTCATCATTTCGAGGAATAATATGATTTCCTAGTACTTTCCTGTATTTTTCATAGTGCTCTTGCAAACAGCAGGCTGAACACGAATTTCTTTCCTTACAGACAACAAGGAATACGACGCGTATCTTTCATACACCAAAGTGGATCCTGATGCGTTAGATTGTGATAATAATGAAGAGGAACAGTTTGCACTTGAAATTCTGCCAGATGTTCTGGAAAAGCACTATGGATATAAGCTCTTCATTCCAGATAGGGACCTGATCCCTAGTGGAAGTAAGTATTTCTGACCTTTCCGTTTTAATTCTCTCCGATGTGTCGCGAGGGCCTGGACTGTCCGATAATTGCTAGATATGGGAACCTCTCTTTGTGAAGAGGGTGTGAGGATTGGAAAACTTTCCTCAGTACTGCAAATTTAAGCTCTAGGTTAGAGCTTGGTCCTGCAGCACTGAAGTCAGAGGGAACTGCCGCTGACTTCGGCAGAGGCAGGAGCTGGACCTTCCTACAGGGAAGGCTGCAGTGCTGCAAGCAATACTGTCATCTGAAATCTCTACGTCAGACACAGGTAGCTAAGCAGGAACCTTCCAAAAAAGATTTTGTAGTTTCTGTTTTCTCACTGAAAATGGATTATTTTTTCCAGTAATTATTTGTTTGTCTACAGCACCTTTACAAGTAAAAGTCATCTTCCCTATTGTCTTTAGGTTTTTTCCCTAACTCTGAAGTCTCATAAATAGCTACAGTAGTTTCCCAGTTAATGGTATACGTGAAATGTTTTCATTAGTTTTGATCAAGTGTTGCATTTCTGAGCAGTGTTGGTAATGTGTAAGTAACTGGTATTGTGTAACACTAATTCTTCAGAGGACTATGTAGAGCCCAGGGATCCCATGCTGTTTTCCATGCTGACAGTGAAATACAGTTGTCCATTTTGAATCAGATTTGCTGCCATCTCTGAAGATTCAGTAGCACCTTTGGATGCCTGTGCCAACAGTTAATGCCTTCCTAGTCGTAGTTGTGACATCTCTTCTTCCAGATTCATTTTGGGACAAGTCAAAAAAAGACTGTGAATGATACGAATCATGTTGATGAATTTTTAATACACAGTATTGTTTGCTTTAATATCACATTTATTTGAAATGCCACCCTTGTGAAAAGTAAGCTGTTTTTATGAATTATGTCCGTACATCACTTCCATGAAAAATTTTAGAAGGGAATATGAACTTCTCTCTGTATAGGCTACTGCGTAGGAAATACAGAAAGAAAACAAAGCATTGGCTGTGCTGGAGCAAATGTCCCCAAACATGAAGCAGCTAGAACATGGCTGGATTAGCAACCTGCCTGCCAAAACGCTAGAAACTGCTGCCTTGCTGCTGCCAAAGCCCAGTGCCTGCCCCTGAAGTTGAAGCTTACTTCATCCCTGATATTTGAGGGAGCTAGAAACAGAGCTCTGAATCCTGTACCGTCAGGAAAGGGGAGTCAGAGCCTAGTTAGAGATTATACAAAGTCCTGTGTAGTGGCTTGAACTGATCATGTGCATTTGTAGCTCCTAGGTTAGAGCTGCTTCCCTGATTCTTTTTCTCTGCCCCTGCAAGGTGTGAGTTTTACTCCCTTGGTGACATATTCCAGAAAGGGGATTTGGCTCATAGCCTTCTTATTTCTAACAGTACAAGGAATTAGTATTGAATTTTTAGATATTATTAAGAGAATATACATATTTTTGTCTTAAAAATCACAGAACTGGTGTAAATAATTGTTTCCTATCCAACAATATGGCAGAGTTATACATAGCAATTATACAAATGAATTAAAGAGTTTAAAGCTAGCCCTTCAATGATAATGACACTGAAGCACAGATTAATCTGAAATGAGACTCTCCTTTCCAATTGCTGTACCAGCCAGCATGGGATTTTATTTTTGTCAGTGAGACACTCAGCAAATACTTGTCATCACTTTCAGTATTCATTAAACCTCTCCTGAAAATGTAGGGTACCTGAAAATGTCAGTTCTCATTTATGAACATTCACAGATTTAATACCTCTTTTTTTCCTCTCAAACTCACTTCTTCAGTATTATGAAAGGGCCTGATTCTAACACATGGAGCTTCAAGAAGGCTTAATCAGACATAATGGCAATGCAGAATAAAATGTGGAACTGAAATGAGCGTGATTTGCATGCTTTAGCTTTGAGAAAGATAGGGGGGGGGAATTAGCTATTTTGAGGGGGCAAGAGGGAAGGAGAGGTGATGGGGAAGGAGGGAAGACTCAGACTCCTGTATTCGTAAGCTCTCCATCTGTGCTGGAGAAGTGGACCGTGGCTGTGTTCTGTCTAATGCTCCCCACTCGTGCAAGGACCTGCAGTGCTTAGTGAAGAGAGCGGGCAGTGTGGTGTGGGACGGACCTGCTAGAAACTCCAGCGCCAAATGGAACGTATTGTAGAGAGACTGTCTCCAAAAGTGGCAGATATGACAAAATATATAGCTCTTCAGGGTAGAGTTCTGTAGAAAAATGGAGGCTTGACCACGGTTATCTTTTTTTTTTTTTTTTTTTTTAATTTGAGGAAATCCCTCTTCTCACGTGTGCTGCATTTCCTTGTCTTTCGGTGTGAATGACGCTCAGTGTGAGGCAGCATACTGCTTTCCCACCCTCCGGTCCAATCTGTTTCCTTCTCTGTCTTGTGCAGGTAAACGCATTCGATTCCAGCACTACAGCAAGCGAGGTGTGTTTTGTGAGGCTGGTGGTTTGACAGAATCTCTGCAGTTTTAAGGTGCTGCCACAGGAGGGGGTGCATTCTTGCGCTCCCTTCCTGCCATGGAGCGATGCATTCAGCTGCGACTCGCATTGGAGAGCAAGGAAAAATAGATTTGTTCAATAGTATTTTGTTAACTTTCTTGTGCGCTTCCCTGAACAAACTAAAAAGCTGACTTCAAAAAAATTCAGGGACGAGTTTGATTATGTTTTCGTCCAGATGGTTCAGCTCTAACCTCTGGGGAAAAGCTGCAATAGGCTCTGCGTGGCCCTGTGCAGCCAAGGGAGAGCTTACAGCCAGATGGGCCGTAGCTGGGATGTGTGTGCCCAGCAGCAAGCTCCTTCCCACTGCATCTGCGAGCACTGCCTTTTGGGCCCTGCACTGAGGACCCTCTGTTTCAGGGCTGCCCATGGACCGACTGTTGCCATGCCTAGGACAGAGGTGATGGCTGTGGGGACTGAGGCCACCTCTTTGCCGTTGGGAAGCAGATTCCTGTCATCCAGAGTTCAGATCAGATGGGACTGAGTCATGTTTTTCAGTAGGTGTTGGTTTCTGTGCCCTGCTGGGATACAAATGTTATCCCAGTGGAGTGTTTTTTTTCTCATGGGAGAGCCAGCATGAAGGAAGCCAAGGGCCTTGGGGATGGCCACCACATGACCTTTGTGATGACTCGGTGCTGCCTGATAGGTCCCTAAACTGACAAGGCAGAAAAGGAGCTCAGGCAGCCAGCACTGCTCTGCTCTGGCTCATGCAGAAGCCCACGTGGCCGTGCAGGCTGGAAGGTGAGAGGGGCAGCACAGCAGGGAGACGTGAGACGCAGTGTCCTGTGTGAGCAGCAAGGCCAAGTTTGTAACCCAGGATTTGAGTTGCATGTTATAGGAAGTACTATAGCAGCTATTTCTTAAAGACTATTCTTTGATGCTAACAGAGTGTTCTTCATTCTGTCAAAGCTGACAGCACGTGCACCTTTCTGCCGAGGTAACTAATGCATAATTGAACTTCCCAGACTGTAAAAGGAGACTGTGATCCCTAAGATAACGGTTGCAGTTGTTACTGAAGTTTCTTAGCAGTTATAATTTTTTCCACCCTATTAGTTTTCAGGACATTTTTAACAAATGCTTTCCCACAGCAAACACATTAAAGCCCTGCAAGCTTTTTAATTCAGTGTCAAGGGACCTGAGGAGACTGAATAGTTGGGGTGGGGAGGGAAACAGGAATAGTCATGTTTTTACCTGAGCCATTTTGTCTTGCTAAGGATGGTTTGTCTACAGAGAGAAAGATCTATTTGCACTTAACTCTTCTAAAATTAGGACTACATTGGAGGAAGATATTTTTCTCACGTAGTTTCTGCAAATTATTTTAAACCCTGAAAGTGAAGAGGTCAAAACTGTCCAGTCGGATTTTTAATACCAGCAATACAAATCTATTAGAGCATCATCTAGTTGCTCTCCAAGCATATGTGCATTTGGTCTCGATAGGACTGAAAAAACACCAACAATTCACCCCAGCTCAGCCCAGGGTATAGAGATCAGGCACTGAAAAGAACAGTGGTGATGAAATAAAAGTCTTGCTTTTATCTGAAAAATGAGAGGTTGTCAGCACAGCAGGAGAGCACCTATAAGCATGTGATAAAAAGCACCCAACAGTCAATATTGCATTTCTGGCACTTTGTAAGTTTTGTCTGTCCATCTGTGTGATTTTGCCTGCTGAGTTCCAGCTTCCTGGGTTCTGGGATGAAGAAAACCCAGTTGGACTGTATGCCTGGGGTTCCCAAGGAGACTTAATAGATATGGAACACCATTCATGTGGGATGGGAATAGAGTACCCAGCTCCACAAACTCCTTTCAGAAGTCTCTTATTGTCTACTCTGTATGAATCTTACACTTAATGCTAGGCATGGGCAGGGGTAGCAGGAATACAGGGGAATCACTGTTGAAGGTGGAAGAAATATGAATGAAAGCCAGAAAAGCTGAGTATCCTCTAACAGCCCACTGAAGGCCACCAAGGTGGTCAGGGAGCTGGAGCACACAGTACAAAAGGAGATGCCAAAAGAACTGTGTTTCTTGAAGAAAAGGCCAACAAAGATGAAGCCAAGAAGGAATCTTATTGTTGTCTTTCCATTGGCAAGCAGAGAGACAGACTCTTCTCAGAGGGATGCAGTTGTTGGACAAGAGGCCGCAGGTACAAGTTGCAACACTGAAAATTCCGTTTAAGCATTCTGAAAATTTTCCTCACCATGAAGGTGGTCAGACACTGGAATAGAACCCAGAGACACTGAGAAGAAACCTCCAGCCTTGAAAGTCTTCAAAACTGTAGTGGACAAGGCCCTAAGCAATCTTATCTGGTCCTGCTTTGGGCAGGGGATTGACCTGGAGACTTCCAGAGCCCCCTTCTAACCTGTATGAGTCTATCAATCTTTGATTCTAAATATCCTGAATTTTGATTCCAACATCTATTTCCAAAACAATGTTACCAATATGACTCACTTCAAACACTTCAGTCTGCGAGGAGACATCCCCAGAGCTGCCACCCTTTCCTTCTCCTTAACCCCTCCTTCCTTTGCCATGTCAAGCACAGGAAGTCTGATAATTGCTAAGAGAGCATCACGGTGAGAGGGCAGCACATTGTGCTGAGCTGCATCATTTGTTTCTTTATGTTGAACTCATCAGCTGTCCCTTGGGTTATACTGGGACTGGGCTCTCTCTGGGTGTGGGGGGGTTGTCCTCACTCCGCTCTGTGCTTCAGCAGTTCCAGCAGCATTGCTGTTCTGGTCTGAGCTAAGAGAAGCAACAGGTATTTAATAAACAGGAAAATCAAGACATGCAATCATTTTTTGTTGTAGTAAAGTAATCACAGTTAAGGTTTGGGAACTGTTCATTTAGGGAACCAGGACTGAATTATTCTTCTATAAATAACTTTCTCAAGTGATGGTCACGTTGCCAAACACAGAAAGGCTGGTTATTTTCAGAGTGCCAGGAACCAGACGGTATTGGGTTGATGGTAGATGCGCTGTGGTTCTTGTGGTGCTGAAGACCATGTTTCCCAAAAATATCTGTAGCACTCTGTATGATTTCTGGTGTTCTGTCCCTCGCCCTTAACTCCTTCTGCAAATCATCTGAGTCTGGTTAGTCAGTCGTTTCTTTGTGCAAGCAACTCTGTGTCCGTGGTGTTCATTAATTTCCTTGCTCTTGGTCTGCTGCATATGAGGTTGTCTGGGTTTCCTTCCAGCTCGTGGTTAGTGTAGCTCATTCAAGATTCAATAGGCAGTTACGCGTGATTTAATTGCAAATGGGATGCATGTCATGGACTTCTCTTCTTCGGTGCTTCAAACTAGAGTTCAGCATCATTACACGTGGACAGTGTTTGGTGAGCACATACTTGCTGTCAGGTGACCTGCCTACATTCCTAAAGGGCAACCATACAAAAACTGTGTTTGTTTATGGGTCTAAAAGTTCTCGGTGTCCACATCTCCTTGGGCATTGCATTGGACATGATGCAAGTAAGTTACTGATGGAGCTACTCATAATTCTGATTTTTTTTTTACCTATGGGAAACACTGTTATTTTGAAAACAGTTTTTGTGCCATATTGCAAAATGGTGTTTTAAGAGGGGGAAAAGGGTCAGCCTTTAAAATGTTCTCTTTCAATAAAATGAAGTGGGTTAATTCTAATGCTGACATTTTATTTTTACATTCTAGTTTATGATAAAATGAAGTCTTTGGGAATTAAAAATTAATAATTCCATACTGATTTTGTCAGGATGATTTTTTTTCTCCTCTCACTATGAAGTGTCATTGAAGTTCACAGCTCCTGCAGCAAAAGTGAAGTTTTGGCAATGTAATATTTATCTAATGGGAATATTGTTGGTCTGGAATCTTAGAGCTGATCCTAGTTGATGATGTCATTCCTGAAATCCACGCTCAGGTTTTTTTTCTTGAAACAGAGTCATTGCCTGACAATTACTTCTTAGCTCACCGGAAAGGTGAAAACAGCCCTTTCTCCATCCTATTTTGCAATATAGACTGCTTGGATTTAATGCCTTCTAGTGGACTGATCACTTAAGACAGACACGTGAACCTGCCGTACTTTGAGCAGTCTCAAATTCTGAAGTGAAAGGAGAGCGGGTGGTTTAGCAACTCACAGGTTTATACAGTGAGTCCAGTACCACTGGAAAAAACAAAGCTTGAATTTCCATGGACAGGAATCTGTCATCCCCACACGTCCCCTGCTTTTCCTTGCAGAAATGTTGTGCACATTGTACATATTGGAGAGTCCACCCAATGGAACCAAGTGCTCCAGGGAAGCTGTCACCTATCTTCAGTAGTAGTCCCAAGGTGAAGTTATTGGGAGTACTAAGTATTTCTGGACCAGGAAAATGTGTTTGCCTTTTCATCTGAGTTTCCATTTTCATGTAATATGGTGTATTTTATGCTGAGTGCTCCAACAGAGCCCCGGTACATTGGCCAGGTCTATCAGTGAACCAGCTCCAAACTCTGAATTTGAAGGAGCACTTAGTGGTCATGTGTGAAGGTGTCTGTTTAGTCATCTGTAGAAAGAGCTCTAACTTGCTGCAATATCCAGTAAGTAAGGTGGGCACGCCCAAGTATGGGAGAGGCACAGAGGGGAGAAGTATCCATCTGAGAAACCCAGGAATTTTTCCTGTCTGCTTCCCACCCCATTCCCTGTTTGACTAAAGCAAAGTCTGGTGAGTTTTTGACGGCGACGGTATAATGGATTATTGCTGGCCTGTTGCTATTGAAATGATTGCTGCTGGGTATTTGAAGAGATGAAAGTGGAGTGATTTTTTTTTGTTTGTTTGTTTTGTTGTTGTTGTTGTTTTAATTGGATGCATATAGGATACACGTGGCTGTGCTTAGCACTCACCTGGATGTGTGGTACTGATGGGTACTGTGTCCTGCAGAGAATTGTCTGTGCACAGCAGTGTTCTGAGTTGTTTGAAGGAGGGATGAATATGTCTCAGGAAAGATGCATGATAGTTTGTTGTTTTACTGTATCTTGCAGATTCAACCTCTAATGATGAAGCTTCCCACCTAAATTCTTTCTTTTTGGGAGCAGAAAGAAAGGAAGAAAATGAAGAGTCTGAGCTGTTGATACATTGGGATAATCTCTTTCCATTGTATTGAACATTTCTACCTTTCCTTAAGTTTTGTTTCACCAGTTCTGCTTATCATTTTCTCATTGTTGCTGATTCTCTCCCTTCTCTGCTGCCTCTCCCATGGATTTTACTGTTGAATTTTTTTCATTAATGAGTAACTATTTTACCAGAGCGATGTGAGGGGTTTCCTCATAAACTATTTTAAGAAAAAACAAACAAGCAAACAAACAAAACCCCCAAACTGTAAATGCTGCATGATTAAAGAGTCATAAAACAGTAACTAAAAGTCAGGATTGTTGCATAGACATTTGTAATGTATGTGTATGTCTTAAATTTCTGTGTGTCTGTGGGATGTTTGCAATTGCCTCTTTTTTCCATTTGTGAAAGAAATTCTTCTTGCTGCTAAGTGGTGAAATACAGCATTGGTAAAGGCAGATTTGATGCTAACTATGCCTTCAGTCTCATGAAAATAAGCTATTTTAGAATGTTCCTGTTGGCTTATTTTGTAGCTACTTACTTTACTGGAAGTGGTGTGAATAAGCATGCTGTGGTATGGTGCTTGGGACTATAAAACTGAGTCTTGCAGTAACAGATGTTGATTAATGATGTTATTTGTAATTGTTGTTCCTGCTAGAGGGCAGTGTGTGTAAGAGAGGCCCTGCCCTGTGCTGAGTAAAGATCTGTTCTGTGCAGCTCTCGTGTCCAAGTCTTCATTTATAACACATGCTTCTCCGCTGTTGTCAGGCGGCACCTTCTGAGTAGCATGGTCAAGAGGTTCACCTAGTCTAAAAAAAGAAAATTATATCCACAGCAATCATAATGCTATGCAACCAATGAACACGTTTGTGACCTTAGGGTTTGGGGGATTTTTGTCCAAGGGATTTCATTTTTCTGGTTTTGACCCAAAACCCATTGAAATTTGTTGAAGTCTGTTCTTTGAATGGGTTTTGGATCCGGTCTGTAAGTGGATCTCTTTCTCATCCTGTTCCATGTCAGACCAGTGTAATTGGCTTCTCTTCCCTGCCATCCCTGGGACAAGTGAAACTCGGGGATCCAGGTCCAACTTCAAGAATATTTTGTAGTTCAATAAGCTGACATCATGGAGCTAATGATGGGGCTGCCATTTCTGCTTACACTGATCGTTTGCAACTACTTGGCATGCATGAATAAAAGAAGAATACTATTTTCTTTGTCACTGATGTCTCAACAAATAAACACCTCCAATATGTTTAAGTTTTCCATTTGTTCCTGTCACTTGTGAAGTTTCTGTTAACACTTTGGGGTACATAGAAGCACAGGTTTGTGATATTAAAACCTACCACTGGGCCACAGAGGATGTTATTGTGCTTTTGTGGTCGATGCCTAAAGCAGAAAGAGCTACCGTGATGCTTCTATGCGATGGCACAAGTTCTGCATGTGTTGAGGGTTGACTTTGTTTTGGGCTCTTGCAAGTTACAGTTCATACACCCTGCAGTACCCTCATGTCCTTGCATCTGAAACACAAGACCTGCTTCCCAGAGCGTGCTCCCCTCACTGCGATGTGAATCCTAACCGGTGTTAATGTGAAAAGTCACACAAACATTACATTGAGCTTGACTTACATTTTTTCAGTAAGTGAACTGTGTATTTTAGTCACTAATGCATCTACACAGTGAGGATATTATGTAAATGTCATTGTGTTGAGATGAACAGGGAAAACCAGTGAAGGATGGAGAGTGTTATTAAGGAGTTTGCTATGTGTTCTCCATGAATAGAAATATACGTTGTGATGCACAATCCTTTTTTTGTTGGAGTATATTGTGAAATGCCCCTTGTCTTAAATGCTGTGGATCAGTAAGCTGTAGGATTTTGTTATACGTGATTGCAAGCCTGATGTTTTGATACAATAGACTTCTTTATTCTTTACTCTTTCTCTCTTTCTATAATTTGTAGCCTACATTGAAGATCTCACGAGATGTGTTGAACAAAGCAGAAGACTCATTATCGTGTTAACTCCAGACTATGTTCTCAGGAGAGGATGGAGTATTTTTGAGATGGAAAACAGACTCCATAACATGCTAGTCAGTGGAGAAATCAAAGTTATTTTGATTGAGTGTACTGAATTAAAAGGGAAAGTGAATTACCACGAAGTGGAATCTTTAAAGCACACCATCAAACTTCTCTCAGTGGTCAAGTGGAAAGGACCAAAAAGCAGCAAACTGAATTCTAAGTTTTGGAAGCGCCTAGTCTTTGAAATGCCAGGGAAGAAAAAGGAGGTGGTGTCTCGGCATCAGGTCCTGGATTCTGCAGAGCAGGGCCTGTTTGGAGACCTCCAGACTGTACCGTCTCTTGCCGTCACAGGCACTTCTGCCACTCTGGTAGAGTCGCGGGCGGATTTAACCGATTACCACCAAGCAGACTCTGTGCAAATGAGACATTATTGCCGAGGATATGAATATGATGTGTCGGCAGCAACGTTGCCAATAGCTTCCATAAGCAACCATCACACATACTGTAACATTCCTTTGACACTACTAAACGGACAGCTACCTCTTAACAGTACCATGAAGGATCCCCAAGAGTTTCACAGGAACAACCCATTGCTACCTTTATCAGCAAAGGAGCTTAGCTTCACCAGTGATATCTGGTAGTGAAGATCAGGACTCTTTTGAGATGCTTCATGACCGCCATGAAGACCTTTTTTTAAAGAACTTTGCCCTTATCCCATGGGGGGAGAAAACATATTTGAAGCAGCGGCACACTTGTTCGCTTTTCTACTTGAACTTTTTTGTTTACATTTGCAAATTATTGACAAAGGGGGCATTGTTTTGTAACTCAGTAATGTCCTTCCTGTCTTTTAATGTACAGTTTTATTGCTTCTTTAAAAAGGAGGGGGAATAGAAAGAAAAAAAAAAAAATCCCATCGTTTTCCAGTAGGTTTACAATCTGGGATGGATAAAAGGTCACTGTATATGGTCTCCAACATCCATACGTATTTAGGTAGTAGTATTTGAATACATGGAAGTTGTTGGGTTTTTCATGCAGACTTCAGTACTGTTTGAAATTCTAATAATGCTATGAAAATTATTATCTTCTGCACAGACCCTAAGGGGTGAATCATTCTCAAAAGGAAGGAGGAGGACACCTTCCCAGTAATGTCTCACAAATATATTTTAGATGACCAGCTGAAACAATGCAGATGAAGCTTTATCAATAAAATGCATAGTAACAGTTACTGCAGAATAAATCACCTGCTCACATCAGCATCTCTTCATTTTATTACTGAGACATGTTGTATTCCTAGTCAATGGTTAGCAATATGGTTTTATTAAACAGCTTACTAGAATATCAGAAGATGTTTAGGAAGATTTTTCTGTCAATTGTAGATTATGTTACTTTTTTTTTCTTCAGATTTTAATGACTTTTTTTTAACAACTTAAGTATAAATTTGTCTATCTGTCAGTCCATTCATTAATTTGAAATTTCTTAAGGTCTCTTCTTTTAAGATTTGTAGTAAAGCCAATGTAATTTTAGATAGGATTTTTTTTCCAAAAGCAGTAGTTACAATTTGAAATTAACCTTTTTGGGAGAACATCAGCAATAGAAAATGATTGCTACAGCAATATTCAGAGATGAAGTGCTAAATTATTCAGGCTTACCTAGTAGTCTGACTTCAATTGCAGTGATAATCACCTGAGACAGTTCTCTCTCTGTTTATCTACCTTCATTTTATGTACATTTTAAATATGGCTGAAGCAGGAATAGTTCTGCTCTCTGTGCAACTAGTGAAAAGTGATATTTTTGAGCAGCTGGTAAGGTCTTGCATTTCTCACTTCCGTGAGTGATCCCATCAGTCAGTCAGGATATTGTCATTTATCTGTCATGGAAGGGATTCTTGCTGCTTGTGGAGGAGAAGTGTCACACAGGTATTCAGTATCAGGCATTACTACTCAGCAAGTTGAGTTTTCTTTGGACCAGTGCGTTTCATGGACATTTCCATACTCAGTTGATGAAGAGTTGCAGAGTCAGACCATGGAGACAACAGTATTCCAGGAAAAGGCTCTAAATAATGAAAGCAGAAGCCAGTTTTGCAGGTTTTGGCACAGCTTTGATGAAAAAAAACAACCAAACCAACAAAAAAACCCAGTAGACATGGGAGTTTTGTCTCAATAAGATCCGCTAGAGCAAGTTCCCAAAAATATTTTTTATGGCAGGCAACCTTGCCTGTATTTCAGTATGTTTTTAGCCTTGTTCTCTCTGATTGCATGAGTAAAGTTAGCACTCCGCACTCAGCTGCCTGTGGTTTCATCAGCAAACAAGCTCAGTAAATCCTTGACATTTTGCAGTGGTTCCTAAATTGTACCCTACAGTCAAATGGAAACAAACACTGACCTAAGACTTAAAAGTATCCAGAATTGGCCCAAAGGCCATGAGAATGATCTCAAATGTGCAATAATTCATAGAGGTCGGTATTTTTCCATTGCTTCTTTCCCCAGCTCTTTCTTCTGTGCCCTCTTACACCAGTTACTATCTGTCGGATTTTCATTAGGTTCTAAATGATACCTGTTTCTCTTGTTTTGGTTTGTTGTGGGTTTTTTCCTAGCATTGTCACACATTTGACACTAACACCGAAAATGGAAATCTAGAAAAGATATGAATTTATTACACAGTATAGGACTATACCTTGCTCTTTTGTGAAGTTAAATTCCGAACATGTAGGTGTTTAATATACGTATTTTTTTACTGAGAAAGAAAGTGATTTTACCTTCATTATAAATATATGTATTTCAATCTCCTCCCAGAAATCTACAAGATTTGCACTGTTTTTTAAGTGTTACAGACTGTGTTTACACTGGCTATGTTCTTTAATGCAAAGCGTCATTTTAAAAAAGGAAAAAAAAAGAACACCCTAGAAGAATACCCTGCATGAAAAGAGCTGCGTATGTTAAAATGAAAAGCTGTACTTTTCATTCTTTTCCTTTCCACATTACTGTCGAATCTGGTTAATTCACGTAGAATGTTCAGTGAGATTTTTAACCTCCCTAGTTCTGTATTAAGCATGCAAATTCCAAAAGAAGAAGAAAGAAAAGAAAAAAAAAAAAAAAAGGAAAACGGAAAAAAAAAAAAAAGGAAACAAAAAAACCAAACCAAACAAACCATATGCAGGTTGGTCTGCTTCTTTTCTTTACAATGCCTAAATATGGGTAGCAAATTGGTTTACCTGCTGATAAGATGTCTCTTAGAGCGGTAGCTATTTAAGAGCAAAATGCAGTCACGTTTGCATTGAGGTAACATGAAAAGAACAGTTTTTCTGTCATTTTGCAAAAGCACATCGTGTGTCTGTGTATCGATATCTTTTAGTTATAGATGGCAAGTCACAATCTGCTTTAAGATTTCCAAGTGTGTATTGAGTACTGCGACAATATATACGTGAATCGGAACCTCCTGTACCCCTCTGCTTTTAGTATGGGGGTGGGGACCTGAGCTCAGGAGGCCTCTTGTTGTCCCAGTTTCATGTAATACTGGGATGACATGCTAGAGGCCAAATGTTTCCTTAGGTAGCACTTAAGGGTCTGGAAAAATACGGTCAAACTGTGCAATGCAGTCATCAGTGGGACTTAGGTGGCACAGAGACCGGGACCTTGTCCCACTGTGCAGATCATCTCTGTAGCAACCCTCCAGCAGGGTGGGTGGGGGCAGGGACAGCTGGGCCAGGGCCTTGGTGGCACACTGTTCTAGCTTGTTCACGTGAACTTCGTTAGCTGGACTGAAGGGCATTTTGCATTCCTCCATCTCACCAAAGACGGCCCTTACTCGGCTGGATTTATTGGGGCAGCTGCCCCAGCACTGCTTGGTGCTGCATCTCCCTTGGGCTTGTCAGGCTGTGCCTTCCCCAGCCACAAAATCACCAGCAGCAAAACATCCTTATTGCAGCCACGTGGGCCTTCTGATCTGGGGCGTGTTCACTTTAAAGATGGTTTATTATAATGTTCAGAAACTACTCTTTGTGTACTTACCTCTGTGTGCAATCTGCTTCAGAAGCAACTGTGGTTTGAAGGCTGTGTATAAAATGAGCTAGAAATTGGAAACCTGTTCGAGCCTCTTTAGATTTTATGTTCCTAAGGAAAGTTCAAAGAGAAAACAGGGTAATTTTGAATTAAGCAACAGGGTGAATATTGACAGTTCTTGGGGACTGTGTGTTGGATCAGTGTTTTAATAATTAATATTCCTTTCTCTAGACAGTGGGTGAGAAATGTGTGTAGAGGTATTTCCATACTCTGCCTATGGGTCTGCTACAAAACCCATTCAAGCCAACAGAAAGAGCTGCATCAAATTCTGCAGACTTTAGATAAGGCCATAAAACCTTAGCTTTAGTGTGTACAGAGGAATAAAAAGGACAAAAGGGAGAGAATGAGGCTAAAAAGCATTTGCTTATTTAATCTGCCTAAAATCAAGCTTATTTTTGTCCCTGTTTGGTGCGGATATGCTCCAGTACTGTCCAGCCTTGGGAAAGGAATTTTGTTCATTCTTTGTTATAAACAAGATAAGGACTTGGGAATAAATAACAGATACTTTAAAAAAAAAAAAACAAAAAAACCCCACAACATTAATTTTAAGGGCTTCTACACTCCTCTCAGTAGTTCCATTGATTCCACAGGCTCTCTCTGTTCCTCCAAATACATAAGCACATACTTAAATTCCCCTTAATTCAGTGAGAAATACTTTACTGAGCAGGGGCCTGGAAGTGCAGTTCAGTGCCAGAAATCACAGCATTTAGGAGCCTTTAGAGTCGTGCCCTTATGGAGAGTCTCAGAGCAGCTTTTCTGATGCCAGTCTCTGAATACATGTGAGTGTTATGGCAGAACAGCTGTCAGGTCTCACAGACCTGGTTACAAGAGGGAGAGTCTTCAGTGGTTGTTAGCCTGGCAGTGACATCTCCCTGGGAACTCAATGGTAGATGGGAGAACAGTGGCTTTTGTCATCGTGTCCCAGTTGGGTAACTGGGAGCTTACCCCAGGGGCAGTGACTGTGGGATGGCTCGGTTAGAAATAGTACATACAAGAAACATCCACCTCCATGCAGCATTTTGTCCATCTTCTCTTGTGTACCCTTCTTCTTTTGTACACCCTTTGAGGTCCATGCTGGGGCTGAAAAGTCACTGTGACACTAAGAAACAC
Source organism: Actenoides hombroni (assembly GCA_024336885.1). Taxonomy (NCBI): domain Eukaryota; kingdom Metazoa; phylum Chordata; class Aves; order Coraciiformes; family Alcedinidae; genus Actenoides; species Actenoides hombroni. The sequence goes on from WUAM01000395.1 coordinate 11,092,528, forward strand.
GTGGAAAGCGTGAAGAAGGGAGAGGAAGAAGAAACCAGTCAGAGTCCCAAGGGTTTTCCAGGCAGAAGTGCTGATTCAGTATAGCACAATGACAGCTCTTGCATGAATGCATCATGTTTGGCCACTATTCAGTGGATGCTGGGCAAAGTTCCCCAGAAAAAAAAAAAAACATTTCTTGCAAGCTCACTTGCTTCAGAACCCTTGTCCTGAAAATTCTAAAATTACTTTTCAGTTTCCTGTTGGGCGGGAAACTTAAGGGGGGGGGGCGGGGGGGGCGGAGCACCCTTCCCTTTTTGTTAGTGGAAATTTCAAA
>WUAM01000395.1:11098129-11112541 GCA_024336885.1 Actenoides hombroni
TCTTTGTGGAGTATTGAGATGTTGGGGGGTTTGTTTTTTTTTTTTTTTTTTTTTTTTTTTTTTTTTTTTTTTTTTTTTTTGAGAAATAAGATTGTGGAATCTGTCAGAGGAGCATATGGAGTGATTACAGCAAAAGCACAAAACCCTGCTAGAGAAACTCCCTGATTTTAGAAGCCTGATTCTTGTTATTTTACAGTAAGACTGTAAAGCACAAACTCCCCCCAAGACAGCGGGGGGGGAAAGTGCAGTGGTTTGTGCAGAGTGGTGACAGACGTTGAGGTGGAAGTGGGCAGGAGGGCAGAAATGAGTGTATCCCTGTGAGATGGCTGATGCTAGGCTCCCATGGTGCCCTGCAGGGACAGAGCCAGAGCTTCCTCCCTGAGGAAATGAAGCACCTCTGCCACGGGCTGACTGCCCGAGGCTGCTGCCATCCAACAGTCACTTCTCTGTGATGCCAGCTGCTGATCTTGGGGCAGTTTCTAGTAGGGAGGCCTGGACCTCTCCTCTGACCTTTTCCCTTTGCTCCACGAAGGGGTCAAAGCTAGACTGAGCCCAAAGACTGAGTACTGTCTGGTGTTGGCAGGGCAGGGGGGCAGTGTGCAAGGGTGGCACGGGGATGGATGCCCATCTGGGGCCAGCATCCAGGGCACAGGGGCTCAAGTGCTGTCACTTCCTCAACAGAAGTTGCAATAGCATTTCAATACACGTGTCGACCAGGCCTCCTGGCACCAAAACCTCACCAAAGTGTCTGATTTCTAATAAAAAAGCCACAGGAATAGTGCCAGGGGCAAAGCTACAATGTCAGCCTGAGACTAAAAGTACTAAAGTATCACCGGTAACCTAGTCAAGACCACTTGCAAGGTATTAGCTTGGTAAATAGTGCTTAAAAATTGTGAACTGGAAGCCATGTTTTCACAAAGTAGCTGAAGCAGAACAAGCCCAGATAATGATCAGCCTCAGCATGTCCATACGGCTTTACCTAGCACGGCTGGGAAGGAAAACTACCCCCTGGGCTGACCTCCCTTGCTCCAGCCTGCTCTGCTTCTCCCCAGGTTTACGGTGGGCTGGGGGTATCACTGCTAACCCATCAGCCTCCCTGCACAGACGCTACACCATCTTCCTGATGATTTCATGTTTGACTCATATTTTGCACTGAGCTATCTGAGAAGATTCCTTGGCTGTGGGAAGAGGAAAGCTCCTTATGGGCATCTTGAAATGCAGCACCGGGGCAGTGTGGCTCACTGTGACATTTAGAAATTACACTTTGTGGTACTTGGTTAATTCAGGAGTTTGCCAAGTAACACCCAGGAACCAGGCAGAGGCTCTAATGACACCACAGTCAGCCCCCAGCCTGCAGCCTGCACGGTTTTCATACGGAGTAAGATGAATTCAGTGTACGTGTGAGCAGTGAGCCAGTGGCAATAAGCTTGGTTAGAACAGAGCAGCATTGCTTTAACTTTCCTGTCTTCCCTACAGGCTGTGGAGGAAGTGACTAACTCCTGAGCAGGCAGTCGTGGACCTTGGGAGAGATTTCAGGTATGTGTTGAAAGGTAAAAATGTGCTGGAGCCCTGTCTGGTCTTGGGGGATATTAGTCAAGCATAAGTCACAGCGCTACACCTAAGACAGACTTCCCCAGGGAAATAGCAGGCTGCTAATTTGGAGGGAGGAAGCAGTGGGGATTTTTTTTACACTAAAAGGATAAAATAAAGGTCTCCGGCTGAGATATCCATTTGGGGAGATGAATGATAATTTGCCAGAACAGAGGACAGCTGAAATTAATAATGATATTCTGCTGTAATTTGTACTACTCAAAAGCCAAAGTCAAATCAGTGTAGTCGCCAGGGATCTGTACCTGATTTCTCTGAATGAAAAATTGTTCCATTAATCTGAGCAATTTAAAAGGAAGACTGTAATAATGCTGAGCATTTGGCTTCACTTGATCCAACAGCTCCTACCAAGGACTAAAGAAAGACCTGTGAGTTACAGAGTCTGTGTTTTGGTAACTAGCCTAGTTAACGTGATGTGGTTTGGCAGAACTTGTGATTCCTTCTAACACGGAATTACCAGGTGGATTTTCATTTTGCCATCTGAAGTACAACGCTGTGCTCCCCACCCCCCTCCCAGTTTTACACGGGGAAGACATCGAGAACTGCACCCAATACTAAGAAGCGAGCTGAAACCACACTCCCAAACCAACCAAACCTTCCCGGAGTCAGCTGTACTGTAAAAGACCACAGAAGTCACAGCCTAAAGTTAATGTTGCCCAGAGGCCAGAGCTGTCCTTCCTGACCCCAATGGCAATCAGGCTTCAGCTCGACTACCATTCCGTGCCCTCTCTCCTAGCCTGCACCTCAGCACATCTCCAGAGTCACCCAGGGGGCTGGCCCCCGGTGAGCCCTCCCTGCCACCCCTGGTTTCCTCTCTGATCAGCCGGGAAGGCAAAACTGCAGAAAATGCTCTGAAAAGGTTAAAAAGAAAAAATGTGATAGAAATGCTGGCCAAGTAAGGATCAGCCCTGGGAGCTTTCTAATTCTCAGTTTGAGCTTGGACATGTGGAAAAAATAATAGTCATGAAAGGACTTGCAGGCTCTCCCAATCTAGATGAAGAATAAACAATACAAAAGGACACAGCAAAGAGAAAAAAAAGTAGATAAATCATGATTATCCTCCCAGCAGTTTTAGCATGGAAATTAGGACAGAGTAACAGGCCATTTAATGCCAGTATATGCATTGGAAAAGTGGAGGTGGCCACAAAGGGGATTAAATATGACTGGAAAACCAGCGAGCATCAGTACAGGAGAATAGTAGAAATAAACCCAAAAGAGGAAGGGGATGGGGATGCACCACACTGACCTTTGCTGCATTGTTCACAGAAATGTCAAGGGAAAACACAAACCCACACAGCCACGCAGAAGTAAAGCAAATCGTTATCTGGCTGAGCAGGAAGACATGTCTGGACAAGAAAAAACCCAACTGATCTCTGTGGGGTAAACCAAATCCAGCAAAAAGAACAAAAGGGTTCAAGTGCCACAGAGTTTAAACTGAAAGCTTTTCTGGTTTGCTTTGATTGTTTTGGGGTTTTGTTGTTGTCGTTGTTTGGCTGGGGGGGGGTTTGTTGTTTGTTTAATTTATTAAAGAAAAAAAACACCTAGGAAAAAAAGTGGAAGTGCAATTGGTGCCTCCAAGCAAGAGGTGGTATATGGAGCGTGCAGCTCGGCGGGGGTGTGCGAGCACCCGCAGCACGTGCAGCTGCTTTCACACCGCCACAAGGAACATGGCTGGGTTCAGAGAGCAGGTTAAAGAAGAGCAAGTGCAGGGTGCATGGGTGTTAATCCACACCAGGCCAAGTCTACTGGTGAGCCAGCTTCCACGGTGTCCCAACCAGCTCAGGGCCAAAGGGGAACAGCGCTGGGCTGGCTAAAACCATGAAACAACCTTCCCACTGCGGCATCGCAGCCCGCTGCACGACTACCCATCTCTGCAGGGGTTTATCCTCGGGTGGGATGGGAGCACAAGAGGCACTGGTGGGGGATGCTTGCCAGTTCTCTGCTCCCAGCTGTGAGCAGGTGAAGGAGGTGGCTCTGGCCAGAGCTGGGCAGCAGCCTGCCTGCCCCACACATGGCCGTGGGAGCCGTGGGGGTGGCCTGAGGGAGCAGGAAGGTGCCTGTGGCATAGGGCAGGCTCTGCAGAAGCACAGGAGTGTGCAGCTCCTCACGGGCACCGGTGCCCGAGTGAGAGCGCGTGTGGAGCGCAGCACGGCTGCGGGCTGGGAGAGCTCGGGGCTGCCTTCCTGCACCGGCCTCCCAGGGTGAGCCTCCTGCACAGGGCGGGCAGGGTGCAGGAGCTGGTTGCTCACACTGAGGAGGAGAAACTACCCAGCAAGGGCTGCCCTGGGAGTTGAGTTACAGCTGGGGTGCCCTATTAACGGAGCGGCAAGGTTTGAAGGCAGCGCGAAGGACCACGGTGGAGGGCGTTGGTGCGTGAGGCCGTGACTCCCGCCCGGCCGCAGCAGAGCAAACCACCAGTGACAGCTGCAATGGCTCTGGGTCCCCCGAGTTGTACAAAGATGCCTCCACTGTGCCTCTGCAAGGAAGAGGCCCATGAAAAGGTTTTAATCAAAGAGGCAGAATATAAAATCAGTGCCAACCAGCCACACTTGTGCTCGCTTTCTGTCCCAGCCACTATTGCTGGCAGCTGGGTCCCTGCCCCATGAGTGAGCTCAGCTTTGGGTGGGTGGTTGGATGTTCCCACCTGTTGAGCTGGAGGCACTGGGGGAAGTGTTGCTGGCTCCTTGCTGAGAGCTGCACAGCCTGAGCTGGTAGGTCCAGTTGTGCTGGAAATGCTTTAGTAGGAGCTGTGTGGTACTGGAGAATTTTGAATCAAAGGTGAGGTAAGTTTTTGAAATACCATCTGTGTTTGCAGGGAACACGGGTGTTGGGGGGGGTGAAGGAACTGCTGAAATGCCTCCTTTGGGGGGTGGGGGGCAGCTAGGCTGGGCAGTTTCATGGTTAGAGCTAGAGTTGGACCTGTTGATGAGCTGGGCTCAGATGATGACTTGCACCGAGTGCTTTACTGGGACAGGGCTCATCTTGGTAAGCCCGTGCAAAGGTCTAGCACCTCTAGGTCTGTTTTATGGCACAGGGTCTGTGCCTCAGTGCTACATCCTCCTGAGGTGAACCTAATGCAGAGGGAACTACCCGGGTGCTGAGCAGGCAGAGCTGGTGGATGGGCTGTTTTCTTAGGATGATTTGTCACTGGTTTAGAAGAAACAGAGATGGTGACCCTGTACGTGAGCAACAGCAGTCACAGCTCCCAAGCATGGACCAGGTCTGCTCTTCATGTAACGCTCCTTTTCAGGCATAAGCACATGACTGACCGCGAGTGAGTGGGCGAACAGTATTTTTATTGCTATAAAATGACACAGAGTTTACTGACAAAAGCAGGTTGGGCTGGGCAGCTGGTGGGGATTTTTAATCACAGAGAAGCTTCAGTGGTCACTGAATGTTAATCCACAACTGTTTACAGAATCACATTGTTACCGCAGCGTGTTGTGTTTCCTGTGCAGGAGTTAAGAACTATTTAAGACAACAGAGTGAAGTATGGTTATTAACTGACTTAAAAAGAGAGAGACTAGGAAAATTACAGCATTTAGGAGATCTGCAGTAATTTTATTTATGTATATATATTGCAAATCCCTATACTTTTTATATAAACACATCTAGCTATGTGAGATGTGTCCTGAAGGAAACAAAGGGGGATGGTGATAGATTCACATAAAATTTTACGATGTGGTTTTCTGGTTTTCAAGATATTGCTGATTTGTCCACTTAAAAAAAAAAAAGAAAAACACACCAAAAAAACGCAACAGAAAACCCACAAAAAAATTACCCCAAACCAACAACCCAAAAAACCACAAAACAAACTAAAACCCAAAAAGCCCAAAACAATACTTCAGAGACTTGGTTGTGAGCTTTCATATTCAAATATCAAATGACTGTATTATCATTATCCTTCTTTTAGTGCTAACTAATCCAAAGAAAAATGACAGGAGGGGCAGATAAGGCATTGGGATGGGGCTCGAGGGGCTGACACACCAGTTATGTCTGCCTGTGCTGACACAGTGGCTGTGTAAATGTGGATAACAGCTGCTTCACTCCCACTCAGCATGTAAAGTTTATGAGCTCACAGGCCATCTATTACTTTATAACCTAGAACTAGGGCTTCTGGAAAGCAAAGAATTAAAGGTGAAGTTGGCCTTTTCCAAACCTGTGAGAATTTGCTTGCAGAAATGAGGCCACGGGAGTGCAGCACCCCAGATTTGGTCTGCAGGGGATTCCAGACTCAAAGACTCTGCTTGGGATTGTTCGCCCCATGACCTCGTAAGATGCTCCAGTCTCAGCTAGATGAAATCAGCTTTCGCCCTTTAAAGCAATGTAAGCGTGCAAACTGCTCAGGGAAGGTATGAGAGCTCAAGGACTTAAAGATGCTTAATTGGTTTATGGAGCTAAACTCCTTAAAGAACTTAAGCTGCTGTGAAAAGGGAAGCTGGTTTAAATCCTCAACTCTCCCTGCTGGAAGGCTAAGCCCTGGTGTGCTATGGGGTGCCAGTTCTGGGCTCAGCTGCAGGCAGGCAGCCCTCCAGAGGGGAGGGATGTCCTTGATGGCACAGAAGCTGCTATGGTCATGAAATCTTGTTCGACATTTACTTTGGACTAGTGAAACAGTCTGAGAGGCTACTGAAAGCAGGTGTAATTTGGGAAGGTCTGAGCACTCTTTCACTTACCCTGGCAACCAGAAAGTGAGAGACCCAAGAGCAGTGGAAACCAACAGGTCTGTTAACATGTGGTGCTTTTGTTTCTGTTTTGTTGGATTTTGCTTTGGGGGTTTGGTTTTTTTGTTGTTTTGTTTTTTGACTGGTTTCTGCTTCAGCTACCAGCCCATGTTCCATCTTCCATGATTAAAATGCCCACTATTTTCTTCTCAGGAGAAACTATGGGGTCATTTCCCTTTGTAATAAGGTAAAAGCTGTAGCTATTCAAGGTGGGCGCTGTAAACCATTTTGTCTTCAGTTGTCAATTTTTGTGCCACTTCCTTCTGCTGAACCCGTGTCTTCATTTCTGTTCCATGTGTTACTAGAAGGATGATGGAGCAGCTGTTCCAGCATCCATCTCAGCAAAGACTTATGGGAGGTAAAGTCCCGTCCCTAGTCTATCTCCTCTGCTTCTGCAGCCCTGATCTCATCAGACGTTTTGCCACAGTATTGCACCAAGGTGTTCCCACGGATCCGCTCTGTTTGATAGAGTTTGTGAGTGCCTCTGGGATTCAGTGCTCTGGGCAAGGTCCAGGCTGTGCTGGACACGGCCTGGCTGCCATGGGAAGGAGAGGGTCTGTGCCACAGCCCTTCCACCACATGGCATGCAAGCTGGGCTCGCACGTAACCTGGCGTGAGCTGCAATTAAGATAAATATTGTTTAAATGGGTTTAGGTTACCGAACCGTGTGTCCTATATAGCGTGGTCCTTTGCCACTTGTCCTGCAGCCTCTTTGTGCCCTCCGTGAACTAAGCAGTGATTATTTGTATGGTGTTTGTTTCCAGGTTATCAGTAAAAACAGTGAATACACCCGGGCCCAGACCTGAGCAAACACGTTCCTTGCCCACAAAACTTTCATGACTACATATCGGTGAATGACTGGCACATGTACAGAGACTTCTCATTCTTCCCAAGCCGCTAAACAACTTGTCAAATTTAATATTTAAAATGTTTCCAGCCTCAGCTGACAGCTGCACTGTGCAGCAGCAGCATCAAGGCGAATGCACCTACCCACTGCTTTCCCAGCTACGCTGTGAAGAGCAGTGAGAAAACTGACAGACCCTCACGAGAGCCGTGGTGCCTGTTACCAGACTGAGCGCGGTGTTACAGACATAATTGGAACTTGGCTGGAAGTTATATGCTGGTTATTAATATACAAAGATAGAGAATGTTTAGATAGGCCTGGCAAGGATATAGAGGAAAAGGCATAGACTTATTCATGAGTTAGTGTTGGAAGAGCACTCTGTTGCTGAAGGCTCAAATAAGCTTCCCTTTGCCTTTCCCATCCAGCAGTCACCACACACGCGCACATTAAGCAACGTCCGAAAGACAGGATACATTTCCCTTGAGGAAAAGAGGATTTAAATTTAAAAGGCTCAGGCACCGCATTGGGGCATCCAAGTGCGTTTGAAATGTTCCGAGTTGACAAATGACAGAGATGAAAAGCAACTTGGAACTAAAAAGAAATTGGAGTGAGAATAGAGGAGACTTCCCTGAAGATGTTTAATAGGTCACAGAGGGCAGGTTTTGTTCCAGAGGGCTGGATGGGGGCTCATAAATTACAGTTCCTCTTTTGCCTTTTTTTTTTTTTTCTTTTTTTGTTTGTTTCCCTCCTCTAAGAAAAGGAGAAGCAGGGGGCCTGGGAACTGCAGATATGTAAGTGGAACTTGAGCAATGAGGTAGGCTTTTTTTTTGTAGCTAAAAGCAAGGTTAAAATTGTGTAATTTTGTGAGGCACAGGTTAGACTTGCAACACGAGTGGAAAAAAAATCTGTTTAATTTACTGAGAATGTACCCAGACTGGCATATGACATTGAAAAGGTTAAAAAGACAGGATAAAGTTAATTCTTTTAATTTCTTTCTTTTCTTTCTTTATTTCTTTATTTCTGCATTGAAAAGTGTCCCCATTTTTAAAGTTGTTGAATTATTTTTTTCTTTCCTTTGGGGAAGAGAGGGATAAAGAAACCCCAACCAACACCCTGTCCCCAAAACCCTGTGCTTAAGACATTCATCTGACAATTCCTCCAAACCAAGGGTGATTCAGATACCAGTTCCTTTTTAGCTAACCACCAAACTTCAGCGGTTTGGATAAAAGGGAACCATAGTCTGAGTCATCCAAGGTTAGCATTTGGTTGGCAAAACCAAAACCATGCCTGCAAGATTTTCTGAAAGTCAAAAAACCTCTGTCTGTCTGCCAGAAAAGTTACCACAATTTGCCTTCCTTCCACAAAAAAAAACCCATGTGCCACATGATATTTTGACTGATAAATTCAATGTGGTTGCAATTAAACTATGCTATGTCAGTTTTCTTTGTATTTTGGGTTTTTTACTGAGAAATCTGCCTGTGAAGAGGCAGCAGTTTTGTGTTTTTTTTTTTTTTCCCCGTAATTGCATCTGTTTCAGTGAGCAGACAGATGTTGGGCTGAAATTCATTATGGTATTCATAAACCCCCTTGGGATCTGATGACCTAGTAACATATAGCTACTGTTCCTTGCACGGCGTTTAACATGGTTGCCACTTGGAATGAAGAAATAACTTTGCAGAAGGTGAGAAGGAAGGGAAAACCTTAGAGCCGGGCAGATGGCTGCACAACAGCAATGTACAGTAGTAATATAAAATGCACGCGTTCAATGTATTTCAATAAAGCACCTTGCTCTTAATTTTGCAAAATTACCAGGCAGCCTTTGTGCACTGATATTACTGCAGCGTGCAGATACTCTGCTGGTGTTCAGGTACTAGACCTACAGTCGAAGTGAAATACCCGGTGACGCGGGAACGAAAAGCAAATCAGAGTAGGTAAAACTCTCGTGGGGAGACGATGGAATAGAAACGGCTTTCGTGCTGGGAAACATATTTGTGTGATTCATGTAGTACTGCACAAGATCACCATTGAGGATTCGGTTGGTGCTGGAACTGAAAGTCCAAAAGCCCGAAGTGCAAAATAGCACCGTTGCAGAAATATACAGCTCTTCTCCCTGAAAGAGTTAGTGTGGCTGTTGTCAGAGGTAGCAGGGACGTGCGCTGGGCTGACGGGAAATGGGAAGCTTCCAGCAGCAGTGTCCTTACTTGAGAAACTCTGAAGTGCTCAGCTGAAACAATGCTGTGAAGTCACGGGTCATGCAGTGAAAGAAGGTTATCAGTCCTGCGGGGAGAGGGTTCCTCGGGCTCTCCACGTGCAGTGTACTGGGACACGCTTTGCTCGGGCAGGCTCGTTTGTGTGCGATCGAAAATGAAAATACATTTCTGCCAGAGTCCCAGTGAGAGGCATTCGGACTGATGCAAGTTTTGTGGGAGACCTATATTTGAAGTTTTACCCTGGGAAATGAGATGGACATCCTGGCTATGATTGCAGTAGTGAGAGGCACTTTTTCCAGCTTGCCTGTCTGCTCAGGAATCCTTTGGGAAGGAAGCTGTTTGGTCTCATTTTGGATATCCTGTGAAACTGAACTAGCATGGCTGCCAGGAACTGAAAGAAGTTATTTAATTTTTAAAGACCTGAAAACTACTGAATGCGCTACTGAGTATTGTATGGGAAATGACTGTTTTGGTTGGTTTGTCTGGATTTCTGGTGTTCTCGGTGTCCTCAAGGTAGTCAGCCTTTCTCTCAATCCTAATGGAGCAGCCTCTGCAAAGTGCAAATCTGAAGACAGATTCCCATTTAAATATGACTTTCTGGTCCAGTGTTAATGTGTTTGGAATGAAGTGGAATTTGCTTTAGCTCAAATAGGAGAAAGCATGAGAAATATTCAGAGCCTGATCCAACAATCCATTGAAAACAAAGACATCTTACTGTGATTTCCAAGCACTGCAGGGATGGGTCACAGAAATACTGAAGTTATGAAGTGGATTGGGTTGGGGGAGGGGCTGGTGGTTCATCTCTTTTAGTATCTTTTAACTAAATTGGAATGTAAAGTAACTGGGTGTCCACAGCCTGAGACTTAAATCTTTCCCCTACAATCCAAAGAATTTTTGCAGCAGCTGCACCAAGTTGTGCTGTTATTTCCCAAGGTGTGACCTGATGAAAGTATTCTCTAATTTTCTGTGGTCATCAAATAGTACTCATGGCATTGCTGTTTACAATCCCAGACAGTTTTTTAATGTGTAATCTTGTCCCTGACAGTCTAGCAAAGCCACCCATGGTACTAAACTATGCTATAGCTGGAAATGGAAGGGAACAACTTTAAAGTTGGGGGGCCTAATAAATCAAGATTTTTAAATTATTACCTTTTTTTTTTGTACTCCCGGACTTCATAAAAACCATTAGTAACAAATCACTTCCAGAATGATTCTGTAAATGGTAATGAATTCAAACAGCAGCCAAGAAACCCTACTCATGGATGAATGTTGGGCTTAATAGTGTGCTGGCTGTTGCCATCCATTGCCTCCCTGGAAATCAGCATTCAACAGCTGGTAATCTTCTGGTTCTGGCACAACCAAACAAAGAAAAAATGTTTTGTGTGAGCGTTAGGCAAAAAGATTGGCCTTCTTTTTTGAGCAATCCAGAGAGAGCTTCTGGAAGGGGAGGGTGAAGGCTGTAGTTTCAAGCAGCTTCATGGGCTTTTGTGTCCCTTTGCTGCCTCTCAGCTATGGGTTGTGCCCTAAAGAAACACTAAAGACATGCCTAAAATCTGTAGTTAATATAAAAAAAATTAAAGCTGTGGGGAATCTTGTGAAGGATTCTTATTCTGGGAGAAAGGTGCTGATGTCTGAGCTTTAAGAGTCAGCATCAATCCAATCAGGCACCTCTGGCACTGGCAGAATGCAGCTTCCTTACAGCAGGAAAGAAAACTTCCAGCAAAATAAATCTCTCGGTGAATATTTTGGTGCCAAGGAAAGCTGGTGTTTACAGGGATCCTGTCCGACTCTGGAGCGAGTGCTGGGAAGCCGTTGCAGAGAGGAATCCTTGGGAAGTCTGGCACGCTGGGGTTAGGCTCTGGCTCTCGAAATGAATCGGGGGAACCACGAAGCCCAAAGAGGGATTTGCCTCCTGCCTCTGTTGCAGAGATCCACGCTTGAGCTTTGGGGTTTCTGAGCTCCCTGTTGTGGAGCTGGGATTTGGATCCTGAAAATGCTGGGAAGTATATGCAGAGGCTTGGCTCTGGAGTTACAGACGTGGCATGAGCTACTGAGCCTGAGCCCTGTGGAAGTGGCAGGGATGTCCATTCCCTGAGCAGCATCAGGGGGGGTTAGTTCAAGGAGATCTTGTGTATCTGAGATTTTCTGAATGAATTCAGAGAAATTATCACAGTTCAGAGAACTCTGAAATGCTGAAAAGAATCAGTTTGTCCAATTCAGACTGAAACCACATTTTAAGAAGCTGTTTATTTCCTGCAGACCGGAAATCCTGTTTTCTTACGAGTAGTCTTCTTTTCTTTCTTTTTTTTTTTTTTTTTATCACTGCCAGCTTCACACCTGTAGCTGAGACCCCAGTGTAAACAAAGCTAAAGGAAACAAGCCAGCACGCCAATTCGAGCCTCAACTTTAAACACTCTCTTCCTTTGCCAAGTGTCACATCTGTCAGGGACTAATACGATTACTAGAATTATTATGGACCCAAATCTGAGTTGGGAGTTGGAGGAATGGGATGCGGGCAGAAGAGCTCAGGATTAGCCCCATACTTCTGGGGTACAACAGCATTTCCTTTGCTGAAACAAAGGAAGTTCTTCCCTCTTCACGCTTGCACTTCCCTTTTAATACAAAACATCCTTTGCGTGCACGTAGGCATTTTAAGGGGTTTGATGTTCAGGTCTGTGGTTGCTGAATTTGGCTGCAGGGGTTTGACTACAGCTGTCGGAGAGGAAAGCTGTACTGATAGCATTTGATTGTCTCTGGCGTTTGTTGTGGTTTGGTTTTCATTTTGGGGGGAATTTTTAAATTTAATTTATTCTTAAGGAATCCTGTTCAGTTTCTATTACCGATGAGATGAATGTGGGTTTTTAGTTTTATTAACCGTCAGGTCGCGCTAAGGCATTGAATTTCCTGATTCCTGGGAGCTATTCAGCCACGTGGCTTCATGCAGAAGAGCGAGGTGTGATAGGCTGTGAGGTGCTTTGGGGAGGGCTGGAGCAGAAGCAGGGCACGAGGCCACAGGGGACACTTGGAGCACAGTTTCTGTTTCTGCAGAACCGGTCATCAGGCTGGTGATGAAGAACTTGGGGCTTGTAAATCTGGTTCTACTCTTAAAAGCAGCCTTGTCCTGGTGGCATTTTTTCCCCTCAGCAGATCTGCTGTGAATACCAGTGACAAATCCAGCTGTTGCTTCTGTTAAACCTGCAAGGCCTTTATAGGGAAAAGATGTGCTGCCTTCTTCAGCAGCAAGGGAAGAATCACTTAGGAAGTTCTGCCCACAGTGGTGCAAGCGGGAGTGGAACATCCCACAGAAGCTCTGCCAGCAGCAGGGTTCAGTGGACGGAAGACAATGAAAGGTGGTGGTGAAAGCATGTAGCAAAGAGATGCTGAGATTTGCCGCAGAAATACCACAAGCCAGATCATACTTCTAAAGCCAGGTTCTCTTATCATTTTGGGCAGAGCTTTCTGTCAAGCAGAAATTAATTCTTGGATTGGAGCACTCGCTAGAGGTGAGCAAGGCAGGGAGGATTAATTTCGGCAAAGAATCTAAGAGATGAAGCCAGAGAGAGCGTAGGCAACAGCCAGGAGTTTCACACCAGTTCTCACCAGGGAAGCAGGAAGGAAGCGGAAAGTGGCAGGAGACAAAGGACAGCCCGAAGCTTAGAGAAGGGACAGAGAGGGATTGTGAGAAATAACACAGGCAGAAAGGCTAACGATGGATTTACGTAAGGCAGGAAGGCTATAATGGGGAGCAAAACTGTGGCTCAGCTTTGTCAAAGGTGACGTGAGGGCCAGAATTTTCCAAATGCTGCCCAGGGGAGAGCAAGGGGCTGGGCTGGGCTGTCACCGTGTGTGGATTTCTGCCCGTCGTACATTGCTGCACGACACAAGTTGAGTTCTTCAGCAAGCTTAGGCTTTAATGCGGCAATCGGCCTCGAGTCTGTTAGCAGCGCGTCGCTACGTGGGCCTCCAGACAGACGGAGAGCAAAAAGCCAGGGTTGCTTCCGCAGAGAACGTACCCAGCGTGGGCTGTTTTAAAGGAATACTCTGAAGCTGAATGATTCATCGGCATTTCTTTCAAGGAAATTGCCAAATGCCTTTATTACAACACTGTCTCTCCGCGGCTGGCGTTGCATCCGGCGCGGCGTGCTCACGGGCACCAGAGATGCTCTGGCCGCTTTGTCTTGATTTCGTATCTGCGACCGTGAAAATACTGATTCAGGGTTTCAACCCCTTTGCTCGCTCCCTGGGAGGGGACAACGGCCCTGCCCTGAGCATCAGTCGGGAATGTTTAAGGAATGCCCATTTTCACTGACTTTTGTAATTTCTTCTCTCTCTCTTTTTTTTTTTTTTTTTTAATTGCAGTTGGACTCGATGACCTTAAGGGTCTTTTTCAACCTAAACGATTTTATGATTTTTTTTTTAAACTTATTTATTTTTTGGTCTGTAAATACGAGGCCCAGAAATATCCCCAAGTCCCTCCATCCGCTCCAGCTCTCTCTGCGGTCACAATTCCAGGGCAGAAGAGCCTGTACCGAGCAGCGGTCGATAGCAACGTGCTCCTTTTCCAGCTGCTCGCTGCAGCGCTCGGGGGGCAGCCTGGCCCGGGCGGTGCTGCGGCCGGGTCACAACCCCCCCCGCCCCCCCCGACCCGCGTTGCGCGTGGGTCCGGGGCTCCCCTCGCGGCCGAGGCCGCTCTGCCCGCTGCGGTGGCTCCGAGCCCGTCACCTCCCGTGGGCTCCGCTGAGCGGCGTTTCGGGACCGGCTCGGGGTGGGTGACGGGACGGATGGGGTTGGGACCCACGCGGGGCTCCGCGGGGCGTGTGCCCGCGGCGGGCGGCCCGGGAGCAGGAGCGCGTGGCGGCCGCCCCCGCAGGCGGCAGGTGGCCCCCGGCCCCCGCCGGTGCGGCACGTCACTTCCTCGCTAACTTTTTTTTTTCTCCCCCCCCCCCCCCCCCCCCCCCCCCCCCCCACCCCCCCCCTCCCGCCCCCCCCGCCCCCGGCGCGCCCCCCCCCCCCCCCCCCCCCCCCT
>WUAM01000395.1:11119536-11196219 GCA_024336885.1 Actenoides hombroni
AGGTGAGGTTGGACAAGGCTCTGAGCAGCCTGGTCTAGCTGAGGGTATCCCTGCTCACTGCAGGGGGGCTGGACTAGATGACTTTCGGAGGTCCCTTCCAGCCCTAGATGTTCTAGGATTCTATGAAGGTGGCACATGAAGCAGAGGTTTGTACCACTCACCTGTTGCTTTACCAGCAGCAATGGATTATTCCTGACTTCAGGTTTGCTGACACAAAGTGAATGGCTTGTTTATATCCAAGAGTGTGGAAATGAAAAATGAAGAAATGAGAGGGGAGGGAAGCAAAGCTCTTTACAAAGACCCCAGTATCACAAGCATTCTTATCCTTGTTCTTAGCTCTATACATGAGTGGTCCCATTGATTTCTTTTTTTTGTGTGAAGGCTTTTGGAATTGGGGTTTAAGTTCGGAAGACCATGCCTTACTACCTTGTCTTAAAATTCAGAGAAAAGAAATCACACAGACTGGCTTGAGCATAAGTCAAAAGTAAATGATTTGATCTGTTTTGTGCATTGTTAATTAGTTGGTTTGTTGTTTAGTTGGTTTGTTTTTTTTTAAAAAAGCCTTGTGAGGTTGACAGTCCAGGAAGAATAAGATTAAAACTTACTTGACTTCAAAGCAAAACCAAATGAACTCATTAGTACTTTCAGCTGGGGAAATTCTGTGCTGTGTTGCTCTGACAGTGAAAGCTATTGCCATTTATCATGACAGTTGTGCCAATAAAGGCTGAATCTGTGCAGAAAAAAAGCCTGTATGTTTCCACTGGGATTTTGCTGAGGTAAACGTTTTCGTATCAGAGATGAGGAAAGCCTTATTTATATTATAAGAATAACATGTAAGAGGAGTGGAGAAATAGCTTAGTACCTTAAAAAATGGACATTTTGCAAAGAGGGTCATAGCAATTGTACTTCTGAGATGGTGTTTTTTCTGTATCTCATCCCTCAGCAGTACCAAGAGGCGTCAACTGGCATGGCAGATTGCTGAGACAGATGTGGTAACAATGACACGTGGAGTTAATAATACCTTGTGTAAATCTCTCGGTGATACCATCCCAAGAAATGAGCAGACTGATAAATGGCTCAGCCAGAAACCAAGAAACTGGTCTCTTGAGTTCTGAATGTTTTTATATAAATCTCTCAAGTGAGTTTTAACTGAAGCAACAGATTTCTCAATGTGCTCAGTCACGCAGGAGTGAACATTCACTCGCCCATGCCTTGCAACAAGTTGGTCTTCTTCTGTCTGAAAGGCTGCCACATCTCATTATTGGAGAAGGCCATCTGCTGCAGTAGTTGGTTTTAGAGCAACTGGTGCCAAACCAGTAGGATGAAAGTTGGTTCGTGTGTTATGGTACACTGGTCACCTGACACGTGAGTCTTTCATGTAAATTAACAGCAGTCTAGTTGGGGTTCAAAGCCAAGACTTGAATACATCACTCAAATTCATCCTTTTATGTTTGCAAAACAGACTCTCAGCCTACCTGTAGTGATCAGATTTCCTGGTATGGTACATTTCCCTTTTGTAAGGTAACTGGGCTCGGGTCCTCTAGTATTTTTTCAATTCTGTGATTGAGGTTATTTCCTTTGTTGCATGGCTAGTGCTGTTTCATAGCAGAAGATAGCAGCCCAGCCCCTAGGCTAGCTCAGCGGTCTAAGGCTTAGGAAGCCTGGAGTTTATTCTGCTGCTAAGCTGAATTAGTTGAATCTTGTATTCTTCACACATCTCCGTTTATTTGTTGTATGGCCACGCTACAAATCTTCACTGAGTTGCTTTGTGTATAGTTTTGAGCAACTTGACAGAAAACTTCAATATTACTGTATTCCTTATACTGTTCTTCAGCTATTTCCCCTGCAGTGTGTAACACAGATAATTAGGAGATGTGCCACAGAAATTTTCATTTTAATTGTGTAGAGTTGCGCTCTGTTATGAAGTGGTTGCTTTGCTGCAAATAATATCATTTCTGCTTTTTGCAGGACCCTGCAGGAATATTTGAACTGGTGCAAGTTGTTGGAAATGGGACATATGGACAAGTCTATAAGGTTTGGATGTGTCTTTATTTTATGATGCTGTTCTTGATAAAGCTGTTTTTCCTAAAGCAGAAATGAGCACCATTTATGAAGCTGGACAGTATTGTTCCAGTAATAGCCTCTTTTGTCTTGGTGTCTTTCCTGTTTAATGCAAAATGGTGTCACCTGTGAAACTCTGTGCCCCTTCCTTCTGTCCTGTTTTCATGTCTCTGCTGCCACAGGTCAGATAAGTGTGTTGGCTTTGGTACCGACTTCCCTCTGCCCTGTTTTTCCTGTGCTGTGGTTCTTTTTTCTTTTTTCAAAATTACTTCATAAGCAGCCGGCACGAATTAACATCAGTGATGGCTAAATTTGTTCTGGGCTGAGTGTAGAGCTCAGCCTAGACTAAACCAACAGTACTCTTCAAGACAGAGGTTTCAATTAACCCTGCTCTGCAGGCAGGCTATGGAGTTTTTTATTTCCTTTATTACCTTTGTTGCTGTGATATCAAAGCAGAACTACCAGTCAGGAAACTACAGCAATTAAACGTTGTCTGCCATAACATGCTATGTACTCCATTTATTCAGTTAGAATTAGCCTAGAAAATTGTTCTTTCACTGTGAAGCCTTTCCTAAAAAATGATCTAAGAAGATAAAATAGACTTGGTGGAATAGGGAACCGAGTCTGTGTTGTCCCCATTTGGAGAAAGAAGATGGAGGAAGGAAAAGGCCACGCTGCTGAGCCCTTGGAGGTACATCAGAAGAGTAACAGTGCTGGAGGAAGCTGTCTGGTCTTGCTTCTCCCTCAGATACCCTTGCTGACAAGCTCCTGCCTGATGAGTTGTCGTGTTGGCGAAGGCTCTTTCTGCGTGGGTCCCCCCCTTGCAGGAAGAATGCAGAAGGGCAGCCCTGATGTAGAAGTGCTGGGCTGTTTGTCTTCCTCCGATTCCAGTGCTTTGAATGCGTGTTACATTTTGGTGTCCATTCTCTGGTGGCAGAGCTACTGTGGTCACGTTTTGGTATCTCTTTGAAGCTATGGATACTTCTATGGAAAATCCCCTAGAGAAGCAGTTCTGGGGAGTTTCTGCTTTCCCATACCTTTTTTTTTTAAATTTATGTCCAAAGCAGGATCTTTTTCATGTAACTGTTGCTGTGATTAGGTCTGTTGTTTCTGAGATTGTCATTCAGATACTGAGGTCAGTACTACTAAAATAAAAATAGAGGCTCAGGGGTTCACATGGACAGATTAAAAGACAGGAGACATTCAGGGGTGCTTATTGTCAGTGTAATCACAGAGTTTTATACCTGTAAAAGGACCCTAAAGCTCCCAGTTGGCCTCTGAAGTAGTTGCCTTTCTTCTCATGTCTGGATTTATTTTATATTGGGAGTGAAAAAAGTTGAATCTGGTCATCTTTTAAGGATGTCGAGAGTGAATCAGCTGCTTAATCATGGCAGAAACAGGAAGGAGCAGCATAGTTTGCTTCCCTGCTGCAAAAGAAAATGTTTTGAGCTATTGTGTGGTTCACTAGAATGTTAGTTACCAAAATGAGTGAGAAATATTGACAATGACAATTAAAAATTGTACCCAAAGGCTGCTCTTCACTGAGCACGCGAGACACCAGGGTCTGACAGCTCTGGATAATGGGCAATTTGATCTCGGCTCATTCTGCACTTGGACAGGCTGCAACATCTAACTGAGGCACTGAGAGGCAGGGCCTTGCAAGGCATAGGGTGCTGAGGGGCAGCTTTGCGCACGTGCATCACGCGATGGAGAGATGAGGGGCTGCGTGTAACCCTGGCCCTGGGCAAGCACGCCCGTAACAAAGGCTTTGTTCGTAGAAATACCTGTGGTCCCTGAATGTAGGGTGTTCTGCTGAGGCATGCTTTGGGACGGAGCCTCTCTTTGCGGGTGGAGGACAGTGAACCACACAGCTGGAGACAGATGATGACAGCTGATGTGGACAGATACAATGTGCGTACTCCAAACTGCAGGCAGTCAGCTTGGTCTTTGCTGTGAACGGTTTTCACACAGTCCAAAGCTCCAGTGTGTTTGGAAATACCTCTGCAGAAGATGCTGAGCACCATCTGAAGGTACTTGGGTCATACCTCCCCAGTGCTGGCCTTGCAACCAGAGCAAATGTCTTTTTTTCTCTGGAGGAGGGCAGCTGCAATGGAACAACTGCCTCTGAAGTGACCGTAAAAAGTTAGGCTATGGTATTGATTTTTCTTTTTTACTGCCGTGTAATACGTACTTCAAACTATACAGTGCTAGGACTGATGGAATGAATTAGGAACGCTGGAATCATTTTGTAGTTTGTCTAGTATAGGCTTGTGATCATAAATATTTAAGTCATAAAGTAACTTCAGTTATCCACATAACGTTCTGATGTCATTAGAGCACGTTTTTATTCTCCAGAGGTGTCAGAATCTTCCATATGTTCAGAAACTACACATAGTATTTTGCACATCATCAAAGCCAAGCTTATTTCAGGCTAAATAAACTATGTCCAAGATTACTAAATTGCTTGGTGGCTGTGAAGATGGTTCATAAGGCTATATGTTTTAATATATGCAGCTCCATAAAAATGCAAATAAAATTTAGAGGATTCATCATTAGATTTGGAAAACAATGTTTAATAGATTTATTGAAGGAGAGTATTGTTCATACTGAATTATTCCAGACCAGTTCCAGTTCAGTGTCTTTTTAAATGAAACGGAAGAGGTATAAATTGTACCCGTGATAATGCTAAAGCTGTCTAGAAATGTTATAAAGTTGGGATTTGCATACAATAACTGACTAAAAGCTAGCAGATTTTTTTTTCACAACTTAAGAAGTAGTAGGACATAAATATGCCAGTACTGGCAACTTCAGCCTTTTGGAAAGTATGAATTAGGCATTAAAAAATCAGATGGTACCCAGAAGTCATGAGACTTAGACTTTGTTATCTCTTGAAATGACAGATGAGTTTTTCAGTTAATTGCTGGCTCGCAGGAGCTGGAATCTGCAGAACAGTACTGTGCAAGAGGCGGTTCTGAGTAATGTCATGGAACCACAGAATTGCTACGGTTGGAAAACACCTTTAGGATCATCAACTCCAACCAATATCTAACTCTACTGGGGCCACTACTACGCTGTATCCTTAAGCACCGTATCTAGATGGCTTTTAAATACATCCAGAGATGGCAGTTCAACCCCTTCCCTGGTAGCAGAGAGGTTTCTCCGAAGGCAGTCGGCAGTAGTGATTTACTGGTGGTTGGAGAAGTGGTTTTACTTTCATGCCTTTGTTTCCTGAGCTTTAATGTGCTGAAGGCCAGATCGTGTCCAGTTTCTGCACCATCTCCATTGAATGCATATGGGAAAAAGAGGTTTCTGAACTTCCCGTGTGCTGCTTTTTTCACGGGCTGTTCATCTTCCTGCAAACCCTGGAGGCCTGGGACCACAGACTGGGGGGGGGGGTGTGGGGGTGCTTTCCAAAGTATGAGGGCCTAAGTTGATGGGGATTTTTTTAGAGCTGCTGATCGGTAAGGACCTTCAGACAGAGCAGAACAGTGTTCTAAGCCATGTAACTGCTGGTGTCATCTGAGAGGAAGTGAGATTGCTGAAGGTGTCACCCCTAAGTTCCTGGGTTTTGCTTCCTCCCTGGGCTGCAGCCGTGGTGCGTTGGAACCCCCTCTCACGGACTGCCTGGGGAAGCTTGAGTCAGGGGTTGTTTGGGATGGCAGTAGAACTGCAGAAGAAGATCTAGAAGGTTATAAATACCATTTCTTTTTTATTTTTTTATTTGCTATAATTGGTACATTACTGTGACGTGTATGGTTAAAGGTGGTACCTTTGAAAGCATTGTGAAGCTCACATCTGTGGCTACGTGGACTGCTCTTAGTGTTCTTGAGGCTGTGTCCTGCTATGTAGATAATGGCCAAGAAGACCCCACAGTGTTGTGATTTGAATAATTTTTTGCCTACTCCTGCTACCTCCAGAAGTTTAATTATATGGATGCCTTGTTTTCCTTCTGTGGTTGGACTCTGTTGCTGTGAAGAGCTGGATACCAATCGTGTATCACCCATGATGTAGAACAGTTGTATACTGGTCTGTCCTTGTACAAACACACACTAATAACTCAACTGTAAGGTTGGGGGGGTGAGCTATATATTTTTTTTAGGGGGTGAAATATCTTTTTTGCAAAGACTTCAGCTGTTAGTTTCATATTCTTTGATGAGCAGTGTTTCCATAGGAGTCTGTTAATGCATTTTCTATCTTAATTTTCAGTGCGGGGTCATTTTTCTGATGGGGGAATGGGGAAAAGGAGGCATGGGGCAACTGGAGTGGGTGCAATTTTTAAAGTGTTTGGGCCAGACAGTTGCTCTTGAGCTCTGGAAGAGACTATGGGACTCTTAAGTTTATAACTGCTTTGTTTTTTTGGTTAGCAAGATAAAGAGGAATTGCCCCTAATCCGAGTCGTTCAGCTGTGCTCTGAGAGTCTTCATCCTTCTAAATAAGTTTTTGTGGGCTAAATGAGGTCAGCATCTGTGCAATCTGGTTGTTTTCTGATGTCGAGAGGTACCTGACTGAGCCTTTTGACTTCCTTTGTCTTAATGATGTGGGTTAGTCCTCTCCTGGGGTCAGCATTTTTGAGTGGCCTAAGGAATGAGAAGTCAGCAGCTTTGGTGAGTTCCAGGGGGGGGCTGACATTTTTTGGAGTATGATCATGCAGGCTGATGATAAACCATTGACAGATTTGCAACTTCTGTGTGTGTGTGTGCAAAATGGTTGTATCTTTTAATGGAGTCTGACGGCGCAGGAACTTGCCTTCCTGTAGTGATTCTGCACAGCTATTATTTTTATTTCCATGTAGTCACATAAAACTCTGGATACAAAAAAGAAGCAGGTCTGAGTAAGGAAGTGTTTTGGTGGTTTTTGGTTGTTGTTTTTTAAATAAACCTGCTTCTTGGCACTGAATCCTGCTTCGGTTGTTGACATGGGGTGGTAGAACAGTGGAATAGGCTCCCCAGGGAGGTGGTTGAGGCCCCATCCCTGGAGATATTCAAGGTGAGGTTGGACAAGGCTCTGAGCAGCCTGGTCTAGTTGAGGGTATCCCTGGACTAGATGACCTTTGGAGGTCTCTTCCAGCCCCAGCCATTCTATGATTCTATGATTAGTTATTGGTTACTCTGCTGTTGGTCTACTGTGGCAGGAGTGTAGTGAAGCATATGACTTTTCAGTTTATCTTAAAACAATTTGAAAGTTTGCTAAGTTCTCCATAATTCATTTCCTTGAATAACTGGATGGAGTAATTGCGACCAAGTTGGGAGGGACAGGGGGAAGCAACATGGTTTTTCAAACTTGGTGCTGTGTGGAAAGAACCAGAAGGCCTTGCTAAGTTGTAAAGTGTTCAAGCCTGAAAACCTTAATCGATGGTAGCACCTCAGGAAGTTATTGGAAGGTTAAATGTGAGAGACATTACAGTTACGTTCAGTGCAATCCAGAAAGTGAACGTGTGTAACCTGAAAGCTTCAAATCAGTCCCTTCTGGAGGTGGGTCAGAAGTAGCCACCATATGAAGAATGTGTCTCAGGGCTGAAATGCAATTTCAGAGGCTCCAAACTGCCACAAACAGAGACGTTAAAAATGTCATGTCATTTTGGGGTATTCAGTTATAATTTGTGGTCAGAGTTTTCAAGCCAGTCATAGCCTTCAAGGCACTGAGATTTTGATGAGTCAAGTAGGGAAATCAGTTGTTCTTTATAGAAATGGCAAAATGCTGCTTTCTGTTTCGGTAGCCATTGGTGGAAGTGCTTGCTTGCCTATTCATTTTCTTTATTTGGGTTTTTAGTAGCGTAGCTGATTATCTTGTCCACATGAAAAACTAGTTAATTATTGTAGGCAGCAGTGTATAAAGAAGTATTACTGCAGTGGACTGGATGGAGTCAACAACTCATTGTGTAGATCCTTGGTTCAGTAGTGCGAACAAATAATGGAGGTTGTCTGCTAATCCTGGCAACAGGGATTTCTTTCAGGAGTAAGTCTGAGCTTAATATATGCTGCTGCCATTGTAATAAGATCAGAAATGCTGTGGTGCTTATGAACGGGTTACCTTGACAGCTTAGTGTACGTGGCTGTAATATCATCAATACACTAGTGAGACATGGTGTGGTTTTTCAGTCTTTAACTTCTTCATGCCTCTGGTTTTTAATAACACTTGTGAAGTCTGCGTATTACTAGATGTGTCCTTTCAGTTGCCTGCAACTGAAATACACTCTCATGCCTGTCTGCATGCTTTTCTTAAAGCTTCCACACCATGATGTTGCTCCTTTTCCCCCTCCGTCAAAGGGTGTGGAGCTGGCAGCGCACCTTTACAGTAAGGAGGGCAAACTGTGTCTTGGGCTGTCAGCAAGAGTGTAGCAAGCAAATCAGGGGATGTTTTTACTTCCCCTGCTCTTGTTAGGTCACACCTGTAATACTGTGCCCCATCTCTTTTCCCCCAGTTCTAGAGGTACATTGGCAAAGTGGAGAGGGTCCAACAAAGGGCCACCAAAACTTTTGTAGGTCTGAAGAACTTTGTATGTGAAGGAGAGGCTGAAGGAGTTGGATTTTTTTTCAACCTAGGGAAGAGAAGGCTGAGAGCCATCTAGTCACAGTCTTCAAGTGCTTCAATCACAGAATCATTTTTTTTGGAAGAGATCTTTACGATCATCAAGTGGAACTCAAGAGCACTGCCAGGTCACCACTAAACCATGTCTCTTGGTGCCACATCTACACGTCTTTTAAATACCTTCAGCAATGGGGACTCCACCACTTCCCTGGGCAGTCTGTTCCACTGTTTACAACCCTTTCTGTGAGGAATTTTTTCCTAATATTTGTCCTAAACCCCCAGTGGTACAGCTTGAGGCCATTTCCTCTTGTCCTATCACTTGTTACATGGGAGAACAGATCACCCCCTCACCTCACTTCACCCTCCTTTCATGGAGCTGTAGAGAGCGAGAAGGTCTCTCCTGAGTCTCCTTTTCTCCAGGCTAAACAACTCCAGTTCCCTCAGCTGCTCCTCATAAGACTTGTTCTTTGTTGCCCTTCTCTGGACACACTCCAGCAGCTAGTTCATTGTCCTTCTTGTAGTCAGGGGCCCAAAACTGAACACAGGATTCAAGGTGCAGCCTCACCAGTACCAAGTACAGAGATGCAACCACTTCCCTAGTCCTGCTATTGATGGTTTGTGTAGAAGTTGCAAGCACTGAGTACAGGACAGAACATACCTACTATCAATCCATCCTACTAGATTGTGAATGACTGACTAGGAGAATGCAAAGCAGAGGGAATGGCTTTTATTTGAAATGTATATCCATAGTGTGTGTGGGTTGGTTTTTGTATTTTTGGGTGGGTATTTTTGTGTGTGTGGAGGTTTGTTTGTTTGTTTTGTTTGGGGTTGTTTTTGTTTTTGTGTGTGTGTGCTTTTTGTTTTGTTTGGGGTTTTTTGTTTGGGTTTTTGGGGTTTTTTAATATCTTATCTTCCCTGCTTACTTGTATGGCAATGCCAAACTGTATTCAGCACTGGAATTTAAAATAATGGATCACACATGCGAAGTTAATTAGCAAATTGCAAAGTCCTTGTTCTAGTTAGTGAATATTTCAGAGGAATTCAATTAGGATTCTTAAGTGTAGGACTAGTTTATCAAAAATAGAAGAGTAAGGATGTGAAAAAAACCTCTCGGCTGTGGAGTGCTTCTATACAACAAAGGCTCTTTGACTGAGCACAGCAGTGTACAATAATTGGATGTGCCATGCCAGCCATTAGAGAGTAGTAAAACCCTTGCAGATAATTTGTTGTCAGGCCTGCTGCTTCCAGCTCCTCCGTGTTTAGGACCTGAACGTCCATGTGGGAGAGTGCAATGCATTTTCATCCTCAACTGGTGGCATTTTGAGCTCTTGTTGCATAACAGTTCAGAGGTTGGCACTGGGCTATGCTATTTTGAAGGTAAGAGAACATGCTAAAAAAGCACTGGTGAGAGATAATATGACCAGGAAGTAGTTCAAGCTCTTAATTCCCCACTCAAACACTTTGCTACACTTAAGCACCTCACTAGTAACATTGATTTCAGTACTTCTAACTGCTTAGCAGCATCCAGAATTATGCCTACACGAAGGTACACGTCAGAGTGACCAGTGCTTTGCTTGTCTGAGTTTTGCAATACCTGACCTACTCAAAAGTATTTCATTGTATATGTTATTTCTTCTTCAGAATAATCCAGTGGGGTTTATTTTGGGTTTACTAGGGGAGAACTTGTAAGAAATCACCTAGTTGCAGTCCAAAAAACCTCCCAGACATGTAATGAGCTATTGGAGTTAATGCATGAATGGTAGAATATTATTTAATTTTAAACAGTAGAAAGTTTAGCATGTTGTTTATAGATGTTTGAGATGACTCCCAGTGCAGGTTAGCTTTAGTCACTGTACCTTTTTCTGAATGAATCGCAGAACTTTAGTGCCTTGCAAGCACTCATCACCTTAGCTCCATGTCTCTATGATTCTTTCTTATGGATCCATGTGAATGGTGCTTTCCAGGGCTCCTTTAATGACCTGAAGGATCCATGTACGTTTTTTGAAAGTCACTCTTTGGTACCTCTGGACTTTAGCTAGTAGAGTGTAATAAAAAGAACTATCAGCTGATTTCCTAAAATTATTTCCTAAAATTGATAGCATACATGTCTTATTTATTTATTTATATATTAATATGTTATTTTTATATATTATATATTATTTATATATAATAATATAGATAATAAATATGTTATTTATATATTATTATTGTTGTTATGTGTATTTTGTGGACTTACCCAGCATTTGGTGCTTTAAACTTGAGAGGGTGATGAATTGGTCTAAAGAACTGTGTGGAGTGTGTGCTGCTTTTCAGTCCATTCCCGTTGTCTGCATAGACAAGATGTCACTGTTGTCTTCACCAGTGGTAAATATTCTCTTTAGTTTCATGCCTGGTCTTCAGGTGTTTCTTCATAAGAATTTGGATTTGGTTATGCCAGTGGAACTTATATTTTTGTATAAAAATCATCTGTAATAGTGCTTCATAGTTTGCTTTTCGCATATTCAACAGGTTCCTTTTATTGAGCCAAATAGTTAAATCCTGCAGGATGAGATCTGGGGAACCAAAAGGTAGTTTCTGGGATATGCTTTGGAAATCTAAATTGTGAGGCTTTTTTACCGATGTGTTGAGTAAGGTCTTCAGTAATCCTGTAGCAGTAGTGCTGTGGTGCGTGTGTCGCTGGAAAATCCAGCAGCAGAAATGTCAGGCCACAAAGAGACCAATTCTCCTGCTGAGATCTGTAGTGGATCAGTATCTGCTATGGGCTGGATGTAGAGCAGCATTTCCAGCATGTGCAGACCAGTGACTGTGCGTGGAGGGACTGCTGCAAACCTGTTCATTTTAGCTCCTGTTTCACTTCAGCAACCTGAGCTCTGAAATCTCCTAGGGTGTCTGCTGCGTTGGCACTCTGACTGTGAGCTTGAGTCTCGTTGGACCCTGTCCTACCTCTGACTTCCCCACCCTCGCTTTTTTTTTCTATCCACTGAACAATTTCGAAGGATGTTGTGGGGAACTGTTGTGAGGCCTTCCAGAAGTCCAAATGGGTGACATCTATAGCTCTTCCCTTGTCCTCTGGTGTAGTCACTCCATCATAGAAAGCCACTAGGTTGGTCAGGCAGGACTTGCCTTTGGTGGAGCAATGCAGGATGTCTCGAATCGCCTTCCTGTCCTCCATGTGCCTTAGCATAGCTTCCAGGGGCATCTGTTCCACGGTCATACCAGGCATGCATGCTTGGACTGCAGAATGCATCTGTAGTTCCTCCTGCCCTCAGCTGAATATCTTTACTACCGAGGTGAGCTTGTGTGAACTCCTAGTCAGTCTGACTTGAGGGAGAGCCAGCTCCTCATGAAGGACCACTGTGAGCAGCAGTTGCATTAGGAGCTGCTGAGCTGTAGCTGTGGAGATGTACCTTTTGCCCTGCAAAGGCCATCCAGGAGCAGTTAAAAGCACTCTACCGTGCTTGTGTGAGAAGGGTTTTGTATGTGCTCACCACTGGAGCTTAGGGCAGTGCTTGGGGTGGGACTGGAGCTAACTTGTGGCAGTAGCAAGCCCTTTGTTGTGTTGCTTTTCTGGAGCAAACAGAAATAAATAGCGTTACAGAATTGCTTTTGTTTGTTATTCAGATTAAGTCCTGAGCCTGGTAATCTGCTGTCCTGCAAACCACGTGGTGATTTATGCCTGTGAAAGGTTGTGCAGAAGTCTGCCAAGTCAGGCACTGGGGTTGGGAAGTGCAGGAACACGAGGGATATTCCCACAGCTTGACCCTGGCATGGCCACTTGCCACAGCTCCTCGCCAGTGCTCTCTGGATTACCCCACCGTGGCCAGCACCGTGCTGAGGAGAGGGGTGGTTAGGACAACTGGCCAACATAGCTGGCAGCAAAACTGGTGCC
Source organism: Actenoides hombroni (assembly GCA_024336885.1). Lineage (NCBI taxonomy): Eukaryota > Metazoa > Chordata > Aves > Coraciiformes > Alcedinidae > Actenoides > Actenoides hombroni. Next base: position 11,132,015 of record WUAM01000395.1, read on the forward strand.
ATTAACAACGTGGTCCTTGTGCTTGCTGCTGGGCAGAGCTCCTCCAGAGAGCACGGCTCGTGATGTCTCCCAGCGCCACGTGGATTGACACAGGACTCTGGGACAATGCTGCTGTGTTCCTTGGGAGCATCGCAGCTCCGGTGCTCTGGAGGAATGCAGCGTTTGGTCCAGCCATGCTCTGCCTGCTGGCTTTAGAGCCGAGCACGGCGGGGTCTGGTGGTAGCACAGCAGCAAAATCTGGTGGGACAATCGTTAGTCCTGCCCTTGCAAGGCATTTGTGGGGGAAATGGAGTGTAAAAAGCCAGTTTTCATTGTCAGCTGGGGTTAAGCAGCTTTCTTGGTCAGTAGATGCAGGTGCAGGTCAGCCCCTTGTCCCGTCATAATGAAATTTCCAGTAAGTAATTTTAAATTGTAATGTCCAGTTTAATTGTAAAATCCATAAATATGATAAAACAGTGCTTCTCCTGGATGGTGTTCAGCTGTTCTCAGGCTGCTGGCCAGGGGTAATTTTCTTGGCCTGTGCACATCTGTGAATGCGAATCTTGGGAATAAAAGTGAAGAAACTATTTTTCAGCTGTTTGTAGTATACTTTTTTTTTATATTTTAAAGCCCTTGTTTGTTATAAGCCTGCCCTTGTAACCCACTGACTTTGTGGGTCTCCTGAAAGGGCTTTTAGCTTTGCTTTTAGAAGCACCTTCTCAAAGGTCATTTCTTCCCCATCCCCTTCTTTCTCTCCATAAAAACGTGAAGCTTGAGTAACTTCTGAGATCTTAGGGAGTGAACAATCCACAGGACATATTTTGTATCAAACCGTGGCCTTTTCAGTGGCCTACACAAGCAGTATTAGTGGCTAATATGTAATAGGTGGCCTGCTGGCTGTGGCAGGGCTTTTAGGAGCTCCCATCATGTAAGAAATACAGTTTTTCATAAAGGTAAGAGCGAGGTCGACGTGGGCAGCTGCAGTTCAGGAGATGTGGCTTTCCTTCTTGCCTCTGCCTCTCGTCTTTGCACAAAAATACAAGAATTCACTGCAAATGGAGCTCTCCTTATGACTGTAGCTATTAAAATGGAGGCAGTCGTTGTTTTTGTAAAGAATCTTGGGATTCCAGTTCAGAGGAATTAGTGTGCTTAAGGAGGTGATTTGTAAGAATTGGTTAGCAGCCACTTACTGAACAACATGCTGTTTGAAAACAGTTTCACTCGAATCAAAAACATCTTGAGTTCAACAGAAACGTTAGTGGGAAAATTGCAAGAAATGAGTTGGCTTTCATTTCCAAACTTTGTTTCAGAAACGTCAAAACATTGCATTTCATTTGCTTCATTTGAACATAAATTTTGATTTAGCAGGATGTTTAATATTTCATAGATTTTCTTTAATACTGCATACTCCAAAAAAAAAAAAAAAAGGTACTATCATACTGAAATAATTTGGCGTTGCAAAAATAAACATGAATATTCATGTGAATTCTTCTGACTTTTCATTTTTTGAGGAGTGTTTACAACCAAAATTGAGACCAGTTGGCAAAATACTGATATTTTCTTGGGGTTTCCTGAATATTGGAATTGACTACATTCTGTTTTCTAACTCTAGAGTTGTGCAGTTTTTACATCAGATATGTGACATTTTTCATGCATTTTTTTTTTCTTGTATTTTTGTTGTTAAAAGTGAAACATTTTGAGGAAAAGGGCATATGGGAAATGTGTGTTGGCATTCTGAAAATACTTCTTTTACTGAACTTGAAGAGCTTTCTGTCTTTTTTGTTTGTTATGCTGAATCTTAGAATGGATTTTTCCTAGTATTTAAAAATAACAAAAGAGTAACCAATTTACTGATTATTTCTGCTATAGTAGATTTGTCTACTCTTGTTTTACTCTTGACTTTAAACCTGTGAACAGCTATATTAAAATATGCAACAAAACCAACATAAAATAAATATGCATATGGCTTAGATAATGGACTCTCAAATATATTATTTACACAGATTGTCCATGATGTTATCGTGTTATATAAAAAAAGGGAAGAGTCAGGAAAAAAAAAGTGGTTTTGCTTTAATATTTGCTTTTTTCAGTTTAATATGAAATATTTATTGTAACAAGCTTCTTGCAAAAATTCTGCCCCCAGAAGCCAAATTGTATCAGCAGATATTCAGTTGCCTTCTATTAATATCAGAGGGTAGTTAGGTATAGTGGACCAGCGTATCCCTGCTGCTCTGAAAATCCCATTGCTGTGGCGAACTCCTCCAGTTTCTCATTAGTTGCTGAGCAGTGGGAACGGGTCCTGTCTGCGCATTTTTGACCTGCAGAAGAGGACAGGCAGTACCAGTGCATGATTTGAGTGCACCAGACCATTTCTCCTGTGGGATTCCTTTTTGATGAAGGGCGATTTGTTTTCAGGCACGTTGGAATATGTTTTGTCGTCTCTCCCCGTGGAAGGTTGCCAAATTTCACAGGCAGGCACATTCAGGCTTGAGGCATAGGATGTGACCAGTGAACCCAGCAGTTGTGAATCCCGGGGCAACTTGGACATGGCAGAGGTGGTGCGTGCCAGTAAATATGGTGCACTCAAGATACATTGGGCTTTTTGTGCATGTGCAGAATCAGCCTAAGTAGGGCTGACGTTTCCCAAATGCGTTGAGCTTCTGGCTCACATGCTGTTGAGTAGGTGTGCACGTGCAAAGGGCATAGCAGATTGCTGGATGCCCAATTGGGACGGTTTCCTTAGCAGAAGAGGAGGTTGCATCTGGAGAAGCTACATGTATTGTAGCCTGCTCTCCATAAATAGGTTTGAAAATGGAGGTGGGATGCAGGAATAAAGAGATGCACTAACTTTCCTTTCTTTTGGGCGCTTGAAAGAGTTCAGTGAGAACTGTTTTGAATAGAGGAAGTCGCAAAACAAAGGCTGGAAACTCGGGTCTCTGGTCCCACAGGCTGGAGAATAAAGGTTAGAGAGGATTTAGGATTCACCCTTTCCTATGTTCCTCTCTTCCTTTCCTTGCGTCGTGTTGATTTCTAGGTACCCACCTGGTGGAAGACTTTGCATAGCCTGGATCCCTGGCTTGCATGTTGGAGTTGTTGGCACAGGAATCTGTACCTACAGACATACGTGAGTGATAGGGTTTCTGTTTATGTTTGCAAAGCACCCAGTGCATTCACAAGGCTGTTCAAATTGTCACAACAAATTCCTGGTTAGGTTGTGTAATGTCATTTGGCTTCTTGCTTCTACCAAATTCACAGTTCTCTGACCAGGAATGAAAGAAAATGGCCATATCAGCCCTAGGTGATGCTTGGAGCCCGCGTGGCACTTGTCTTATCTGTCATGCAGATGGGTTTCAGATGTCATAGTGAGTAGATTAAAAGTCAGCTTGGCTTTCTGAGCTTTTGTGGTTGCTGTATCCTGCATTGTTTACATTACAGAATTCTGGCAGACCTTTCCCTTTCGATGTTATTAATATCAGAGTAGGAATTTATATTGCAGGCATGGCCTTCTAGTGCGACTGACAGGCTTGACCGTGGGCTTCTGGGCACCTCTGCTACCTTTGCAGTGGAGGCAGCCCTGAGACTTCCCATGGGAGTTGGACCAGGGCTGGACAGGGATTGTAGGTGGAGTTTGGGATAGATATGATGCTGTGCTATATGAAGAGTGATTATTAATGGGCTGGTTGAATCCTGTTGTGTGTAAACACTGCCTGAACTTCCAGACGGATTGCTCCCTATTTATGGTTTTGCTCCCTTTATTGCCAAGCAAATAGCATGAATGTCATTATACAGTGCCCTGGTACCTAAGCTGTTCACTGGTGATAGTCATTGCATGATATGAAAAGTCCCCAGAGATTGCATGGTGCATTTTCATTCCCAGGGATCTCCTTGGAAAACTGGGAGCGTGACCAAAGAGAGAAACGGGGAAGCTGCTGCTTCTGCATTTTTCCCCACCCCAGGGCAGGCTGCTGACTGTGCGGTTTTCTAGGTGTGTTTCCAGGAGCTGGTGGTGATCAGATAAGCCACGTCTGGCTCGTGTCCTGGCTGCCAAGGAAGACACCCATGTTTGTGCTTCAGCACTGGCTGAAGGAACCTTTATTCTCAGGCGGTGTTTGAAATACTTGAGATGACACAGAGGGCTTTACATCTTAATTTTTTTATTATTCTCCCCTCACCCCGCCCCGCGTCAAATCCACATTTGCCATTCATTTCTGCAGTTGTGCTTCTGAGGTTGAGCATTTCTAACCCTCATGCTCTGGACCGGGTTGCACGGATGCTGGCGGCGTTACGTAACGGGGCGTGTGCCTGGAGCCGGTGATGAAGCAGAAAAACAGCTCTCTTGAGGTTTGGCAGAAAACAGTTTCTTATGTTATTATTCTTGACTACTTTTTTTTTTTTTTTTTCTTTCTTTCTTTCTTGGCAAAAACAAAAGGAAGCTTTAGCAGGTAGAAGGTTGTTGCCTTGCCACAGAAACGTGTTCTCACATATGACTGCTGCAAGGGCGAAACCACTAGCTGGACCCACCCTTGACTGTGGCAAGCATTTACTGTCCCACTTAGTGATAAAACTCTTCTCACTGGATCATGAGACATAGCAGTATCAAGCGTACAGCAGTCAGCTTTTTAATCAGTATTAATTTGCTGACTTTCCTAAACCAAATTCTTTTAAAAAGGAGAAAAAGCTGGTAACAGAAAGAATTGGGAATTTCTAAAGAACTCGGTGTTCATCTCCCCCTTCTTCTGTTAAAGACACCTTGAAACTGCATGGACAGAGATGGAGTTATACAAAAGATGAGCACTTTGGAAACTGATGTCCAGTGTGGCTGGATCAGTGAAAAGAAAATGATGAACAAACCTGATGAAAGCCAGTAGAGCATGTCCACACTTAACCAAATGGAGCTGGAAATGCATTTCTAATTAAACTGGGTCAAACCATGTGTGCAAAGCAGGTCTTGAAAAATAATTATTTGGAACCTCATTTTTTCCAGTCCTTTGCACATGATGTAATTTATTTTACCTCTTAAAAGGGGATATAAAATGCTAACAGGGACATGCAGGTGCTTTATGCTCACCTTGTATTCACTTGATTACAGAGTAAATAGCAAATAAGAATGAGTGCTGGGGAACCAGTCCTTAAAGGTGGCTCAGTGACTGATTTTAGAACCCCTTCCTGTTAGATATTTGGTTTTCTGTAACCCTTCTGTTGTTGAACATAGTTATTTCCTTGTGCAAACATGTCAAAAATACATATTTTCTGTAAGCCTCAGTGGTGCAAACATGAAAGCAATTCGCAATGTTAAATGCTAAGACTAGAAGAAGTCGCCTAGAAACACTGAGAGCTGGATTTATATATCAAGATAAATTCCAAAGTTGTTTAAATTTCCTGGGTTTTGAGGAAAAACTAAGTAGTAATACTAAAAAAACGCGGTCGCTTGCGAATTTGTGCTCTCTTTACGCTGTCCTCCACCTCTGCTCTCAGCAGTCCCAGCTCCTTGGCTGAGTCCTTGAGGATCTCTCCTGGCACACACTCCTGACCTGACACTTCAGCACCCACTGCCCTGCGGGCAAGAAGCGGATGGCTATGTGCTCCCTGGGCAGCCAGCTGGCAGGCAACGTCGGGTGGGAAACCACGGAGCCCGCTCTGCAGCCTTCCTCTCTGGAGGAAGGGAGGTTGTCTCCGTCTCCAGTTTGCACAAAGCGCGCGGGAATTGAATCCTGTCTGAGACTTCTGTCTGCCCGTTGGTTTGGGCTGAAAGGGTGCGACGGGTTAAAACACGGTTGGGTGCAAGGGCGGCACAATCACGTACGCCTTGTTTTCTTAAGGAACCTGGCTCAGCTTCTGTCTTTGATAGTGGAGGGAAACTTGCAATTCCCTGCAATCCCATGTCCCTCCCTGAACCTAAAGGTTCAGAAGCTAGAATGCAATACAAAGCACCTGGGAGGTAGGGTTTCTGGTATGGCATTTCCACGTGCTCTCTGATTGTTATTACTTTTTAATGATGCTTTTGTTGTAAATAGAGACCTCATTACTTAAATTTCTGTTATTGAAGTATGTGCCTTGGTGATGCTGTGGAGTTTTAGCTGACCCTGTGAAATTCCCCTGGCGTGCATGCCACCAGATTTATCCTAAGGAGCAATGAGCTGTTGGTGATGTATTTTGGCATCTGGATGTGGATGATGGAATATGCAAGGAAGCTGCAAGAGGAAGTTATTTTGAAACTTGTGGCTGGTTAAACTTTTGGAGTAAATTTTGAAGTGAATGCGATTAGAAGATGTTAAAGCAGAGATGCTTGTTTTTAAAGCTTACATTATATGTGTAAACCAGACTTCAGACACTTGCTACTCCACATTTCTCCAGCAAGCTGTGGGCATTGTCTGGATGTGGAATGTTTATTGTGCTGGAATGTTTAGGGGTGTTGTGCTATTTTGTTTTAGGTTTGGGTTTTTTTCTTGACAGCGGCTTTGTGATGTGATGCAGCTGGTTGCAGTCTGTTGCCATTAGAAGGTAACAGAAACAGATAGGGTTTGGAGCTTGGAAGAAGAGAACTGAGTTTGAGACTGAATCATGAGAAGGGTTCTGGTGCAGCTTCATTGACACCTGAGGTTTCATGGGCTGGGCCAGTAGATTTCAGTCTTACAGTTTTGAATATTCATATGTGTGTTTGTCAGCGTAGTACCTTTGGCCCTGTTACCTCTGGTGATGTACAGGTTTACAGAGATGCCATTGCTGCTTGGGAGAGCTTCACGTGAGATATCAACTGACAAATCATGAACAAGAGGAATCCAGTCAAATCTATATGCCTGTGAACGTAAATGTATCTGTAATCAATCAGAACAGCAAGGGTTTCGATCTGGCCTTCATCTGTAGCTTTATGAAGAGACTGATTTCCAGTCGGCAGTGAACTTTGGGCAGCAGCAGTGCAGTTGGTTGTCATACTTTACACAAATGAGCACAGTGCAGTAACGACTGACATAGGTTAATTTCTGCCGTCCCAAGCTCTGGCTCAAACCTGTGATGGGATAGGTGTGAACACACCTTCTCCAACAGAGACAGCATTGAATATACACACTTTTTCAGTGGAAAACGTGTTGCGACGTGGGATTTGTTCTGTCTGAGAAATTCGGCTTTTTATGGGGCAAATCCAGATCCAGTAAAGTTAACAGCAGAAATTCCTGTTGACATCAGTGGAGCCAGAACCGCATGGAAGAACCCAAGCATTAGGAGAAACCATCAGTAGCTGTTGGTGGGAAGTCCTGCAGGGAACCTCTCAGAAGTGTAGCCAGCAATGCATCAGAGGAGGGCAGGGTGGTCTCCAGCCTGTGCTGGTGCTCTGTGTTTGGTTTACCCAAGTGCATAGTTCACTATATGGTACATTACTTCATCTTACATTGTGTAAAATGAACTTGGGGTTTTTAAACAGGGCAAGACAAAGAGATGAGAGTTTCAAAATCTGGTAAAGTTGTTCAGTGGTTAGTTGCAGGAAACTCCTGGTCCCTTTTGTGACCAGTTCTTCCAGTGGTTAACTGCTGCTTTTGCTCATATGTACTGGTAATTACGCTAGTCTACGTTGCTTAAGGCTCTGTGGTTCTTCAGCTGTAATGTATTTAGCCAGACATTCTCTTGAAATTATTCTGCAGGGTATTTTGTTTTATTTTCTTCTCAAGAGTTCACTGTTCATGTCTCTCTCTGCTGTGATTGACTTCGATCCCTACAGGTAATACAGAAAAATTGGAAGATACGGCATTGAACAGTAATTGCTTGTAGCTGTTCAGGAACTTTTACTGCACATCTGACCTACAGTTTACTTGAGAGAAGAACTTTTGCCAACCAAGACTTCTGCTGTATGAAGCTGATTAGATCAGTTTAGAAAAAAAAATAACACCAAGGCTCTTCTTGATTTCACATTTTTTTCTTGGGGAAAGTGGAGTTGGAAGCACCACTCCTTCTTAATTTAATTAGAAAAGTGAGGTATACTTTACTTTTAAGAACAATTAGAAGGGTATTCTGGTTTCATTTTGGACACCAGCTTAATGCTGCAAACCTTTCCAAACATTTAAGTAATTCTCCCTTGAGTTTTGTGGACCATCTGGCCAATAGGATTTTGGAAGGAAATAGGAATTGACTGCTGCTGTGAGATCAGTGCCATGTAGTTCATCTCTTACAGAGCTCATTCAGAAATACGGACACTGATGTATTTTCTCACAGATTAATTGTGTCCATTTAACTCCCTTTTAATTTTTGGAGAGGATGCATCAAATAGAGCCAAATGAAAAGGCGCTGAGACTAGATGCTCTTTTTTTTTTTTTTTCCTCAGATAAATGCTCTGTGAAGGCTTTTGTATCTGTGTGAAAAATATGACCTTTCTCTTGGCAAACCTCAGATCTGCTGAACTCAACAGCGGTATTCAGTGGAGTTTTTGACTTCAGAATTCACCTCAGGTGAAGAGAGTTTTAGGGAGGTTATTACTATGAAGTACTGAAAGAAAGGCTCAGAGGCCACAAGAGAAACCCATTTAAGGGCAGTTGTTGGTACTGGTTCTGGGCTGGGCTGTGCAGTGCTGTGTGGATGGTCTCACAGCTGCCTGCAGAGAGGTGCATACCTGCATGGCATTGCAGTCTGCGTGAGGGAAACACCAGCGGAACTGGAAGGAAAAAGTAAATCACCTTTAAGGTATTTGGAGCTCTCGTCATCTAGCCTGGAACTTGCAGCCTGAGCTGTGTACCCTGCCTGCCTTAGAGCCTTTTAAAAAAAAAAAACAAAACCCAAACCAGGAATACATTTTTAACCTATGCAGAACCTTGTCCATTTTCTTCATTATATGCAAGAAAAAAATTCAGCTATGTTACACTTACTGTTCACAATAGTGCTGAAGGATTTCTAGAAATGCAGTGATAGAATTGCTGAGAGCTTGATGTGCACACGAAGTTATATTTATGTGGGCTAGAAGGCTAATAAAGCCTTTCTTTATTAGCATGTGTCTGGGGAAGGCTGCGTTACTTAAAAAGTTAAAACATGACTCTCATAATATGAGGTTTGTAATTGCCATGTGCAGCTTGACCTTCAGAGCTTCGTAGCGACGGTGAGCCAAAACACCCTCCTTTGAGGGATTCCTGCTCCAAAAGTCTGGCCACCCATCAGCTGACCTCCTACAGTCCAGCCCTGACTTCCTGTCAGCAGAATGGGGCCACTGGGACATATTTAACTGCTTGTGACTTCATCCAGCAGAGATGTGCCGTGTATAGGTTTTCTCTAGTGCCCCGTATTTCTGTAAACGGATGCACGTGAGTCAGGCAGGGAAAATTCACTGGGGTGCAGGGATTTGTACCCCTCCCTAGACCGATCTTCTCAATGGCCCCTGGTCTGCAGAGTGAGAGCCTTCCAAAGGCCGAGGCTTTTTTCCTAAACTGTTTATTTTTCTGGATGAATAAACTCTTGGCACAGCAGACCTTTGCTGTCGTAAATCACTGCTGGGCTCTCCAGGTGCTGAGCGGGACTGGCTCTGTGCCAAGGCTGTCGCAACCCGCAGCGAGAGGAGCCGCGGGGCTCCCACCGCCCCGCATCCCACCGCCCCGCATCCCACCGCCCCTCATCAGCGGGCATCCCTGCTGCTGCTGGCTGCCTGAAGCCCCACCAGCCCAGGCGTCCCCAAGGCACAAACACCTGTTGGAAGAAGAAAAGGCACCTGTGTCTGCAAAGCCTCTGTGCCCCTGACAGGGGTAGCAAGCTGTGAGGGGGTGCCTGAGGCTGGAAACCCAGCAGTGTGTTTAATCAGACGTTAAGAGGCGTGACAGATCCCAAAGCCTGGGATGAATGAATGGCAAGGCTGTTGAAACTGTTATTTGTGCGAAGACTGAAATTTAGGCTCAAAGAAGTCAGGTTTTGTGTCTGAATAAATGGAGTGTGAGGAAAAGGGGATAACTGCACAGCCTGCTTTTCAGACCTCTCCTCCCATTCACTGCACTGCTGAGTGACTCACTTGAGTCACTCTCATGGCCCCAAAACGTTGCTTTTCTTTCCTGGCCGGTAGCAGCTCCCATTTGAGGGCCTTGTGTTTACCTCTGAAGTCAAGGACCTTGATGACTTTCTGAACAGAGGACAGCTAGGGCTTCAGTGTTTGTCTTCTCCTCAGAGCCTGCTGAAGTATCTCCACATACAAACAAGACTGAACCACATCAGAATCGGTGGGAGTCTGGTCCCTCCCCAGGGGTAACTATGCCTTTGGTAACCCTGTGCATCTCCAGCCAGTGCTGACCCCGAGCACAGCAGTGATGGGCAGTTACCTTTCTGAGCTGCAGTGCTCTGTGTGCTGCAGCTCTCCATGTGCTGCAGCTCTCCATTTCCTGCTCTTGCCTACCAAGGACCACCATGGTTTTACCTGCCCTGGGAGGAATGCTCCTGCTCTTGCTTCTTGCACATGGTTCATGTTGTTTGAGAACTTCGAATGGCAGTAGTGTAGCCAAAGCCTCATGTCTGCACATTAGCTGAATACGGAGAAGCCACAGGACTGGGTACTTTCCTCCAAGTAAGCAGAGAGCTGCAGGAAATTACATGGGATGTTCTGCTGCAGACACCACCCATTTCAAGCAAATATGAAGAAAGGAGCTGTGTCCTCTATTATAAACTAGCATGGTATTTTCAGAAGTGCTCAGTGCTTTGCTTGATTTTGCTAATCACAATGTGAATAACCTATGGGAGCAGGTTTCAAAATCCCCAAAGATCAGTCTCTAGTCCAGTCTTACACAAGTATGCAGTATCCTTGAGTGGATCATATCCTTGAGCGGATCGTGTTTAGCATAAGGACGTTAATCTGATCAAGGAACATACTGATAGTGCAAAAATGTAGGTACTCGGGTATGGATTCATGAACAGGTTTCAATTTGTTCCTTCGTTTCATTTTCTTTTCCCATTAGTGTGCAGTCGGACACAGACAAACATTGGGCAAAGCAAACAAGCTGCGTTTCCACTTGTACAATGGGAGGAAATAGGAACTGAAGGGATTAAAACAAAAACAAACAAAAAAAACCCCAACCCAAACAACTGGACAGAAAAACTGCTTCTGGTGCCTCTTGGGTTTTACAGTTCGTGAGTGATGTGGTACGGACGCTTGCAGTAGGGATGAAAAATTGTCCTTTTCCTCCAGAGATCCAAGTTGTTTGATCTTGTGCCATTGAAATGACCCCTATCCATCCCTCCCTTCTAGTCAGTGTGGACTTGGGTGGAATTTTAAGTGATTAATAGAAGTTACACATTATAATCTCTTCTCTTGGCTCATGTGTTGCTATTTTAGTATATGGGAAGTCGTCCTATGCCACTGCCAACTTAGTTGTCTTCTATAGTGTTATGAGTTACAGGGATGTTTTTGTTGAAGTATGTGACACAAATAGGAGCCCTAAGAGGAATTCCTTGTTTATTTATTTTTTTAACATAATTTAAAANNNAAAAAACCTTTATAAAATTAATATTTTCACATTGAGTGCAAAATACTTCTGAGATGAGGGGCAGAAAGAGAGGCAATGGGAGGGATAGAATGACCTGTTCTACACAGAAACAGGGCAGAAGTGTTTGCTAGGAAAGAAACTTGGTTTTGTTTGAATATTCACGAGTAATTTTTGCTATATAAATATGCTAACCTTTATAAAATTATCCTTTGCTTTTTGGATTGCAGTGTAACATTTATTTTTTTGAATAATATTTTATTTCTTTATAAATTGTTTCTATATCTTTGTTCATGTAGCATGCTTTGGCTTCAAGTGCACTGAGTGTTATTAATTAACTTTCATTCTTTATATATCTATGTGCAGACAAGTTAGATTTTACTGTTAATGTTTTACAAGCCAAGTTCTGGGGCATGCTAAATAGTGTTCACATTCATAGTGTGGTCTATACTGAAAGCGATAAATCTTAGCTAACTTCTTGGAACATATCTAATCATGGAGTGGGAATTAGCATATAGGAGAAAAAAACCCAAACCACATAAACCTTGAGGAGCGTGTCTTGGTTATTTACAGTGTATTAATATTTATGTTGTTCCCCGTTCTGACCAGCTGTGGACAAAAGTTGATTGCATTTTGCAGTGTTTAGGTGCCACGCTTTGCCTTCCTTGTGAGGAAGTTATCTGTAGTCAGTTCTGGAGGCAATGTTAAGTCTAAGTCAAGGAAGCAATCCCATTGCAACCCAAGAGGCTGACTGGTGGTGTCTAATGTTGGGTAGTGTGAGAGCAACAGAGGAGCTTTATGTTGCTGAAGGAGTAATCTCAGGAGCTCATTCTGATGCTGCAGTCTGCTGTGTGCTCTTCCTCACGATGCTGCTGAAATAGGGTGTTTATGGACTATAGGGAAGGGGAAATGCAACGTTTGGCTATGCTGGCCAAGAGGTTTTGGGTGAGCCCTAGGACTGTCAGGAAATTGGGTGCCCAGTGTGGGGGTGAAAGGGCAAATGTGTCACATCCAGATGGTCAGCACTTAGGCAATGCAGCTGGGTTGTGGTTTTACGCAAGTTGAGCATCCTGCACTGCTGGCAGGAACGCAGGCAAGAGGGAAAGGAGGGTGTGCTCCAGCTGGGAAAGGGAGCTGAGGGCTACCCTAGAGGTCACCTGGAGCACAGCCCACACTTCCAAATCTCAGCATCTCCCAGTATTGCAAAGAAAAGAAGAAATGCTCTAGGGGAGTATAATTCTTTGATTTTCGGGCCCAAAATACAACAGACATCCGGAGACATTGTAACTGAAGTGCCATCAAAACTTTATAACGTTAATCAAAGGAGACTTTCTGCAACCTGAATTGAATGATTAAAAGCATGAAGCTGTATTCAAAATTACAGCCACATTCCCACCTAGCTGGTGCCCTGAATTCCTCATGAGTTGTGGTGGTGGTGGTGTTTTGGTTTTGTTTTTTTTAAAAAAAAGATATTTTCCAAAACTGGTAATTATCTGCCCTATGCTGATGTGGTGGGTTGGAGGGTTTGTGGGGTTTATGTTTGTTTGTTTAGTTTTGGTTTTGTTTTTTTTACCTACCAGAATTGATGTGGATTACATGTTCTAGTTTGATGAAATGGCTCGTGTCTGAAATCCAGTGGTAGTATTCAGTGCAAAACTGACCCTGAGCTGTGCCTCAGAGCATGAACTAACACAAGCTATAAGCTTCCAAACTTTTAATAACTTCTTCCTTGGAATTCAATCCTGTCGCATTTCAAGTTGTGCCTTACTGCTGTATTTTTAGCTGAAGAGCTCCAACCATAATTACAGTGAGTTGTCTCACGTGGTACCTGTTGCCAAGATGAGGATTACAGACTGGTCTTCCTGATAGAGCTCTCCTACTAACTCCCTGTTTGGGTGACGCTTCTGAGCACCAAAACACGACAGCCCCAGATGTGCAAACCCTGTCCCCTTGTTTACGTTAATCAAGACCCCAATGGGCAGCAGGTCCTTGGTGAGCAGCCATACAACTGTAAAACAGCAGCTGTCTAAACTGCAATTCAAGAGCGGTGTATCTGCAAGTCTTCTGTTCCCGAGGTGCCTCTCCCTGCCATGCTAACCCACTGCTGTGCTCTGGGAGCAAACTGCAGCTACGGGGGAGGCTGCCCTTGCCTGCCCGCAGCGTGAGTGGGCAGTGCTGGTGTTCCCAGGCTGGCAATAGCAAATGTTGCCCATCTCTTCTAAAGAGCTGGGTCTAAGTAGAAAAGCACTATATAGGTGGAAAGGGAAACAGAAGGATCATGACTTTGTTAAGGTCATGTGGAATAGGACGTGGGGTTTCCTGGATCCCTATGCAGAGCATTGTTCACTTGATGTATAGTCTCTTAAAGGCTTTCCTTGTGTTACCAGGATGTAAAGGGTGGAGAAGACAGGGGCAAAAGGGTGGGGTCCCATCCTTCAGGGCACAGACAGCTGAGCTGGCAGTCTACCAGCAACCGCAGGGCCACACAGATTTACCTGTGATGAGCTCAAACTTTGTAAGTAGGTTTTGAACAGGAAACCTGCTCGCTGAAGTTCGCTTACAGTAAGAGCTTGCAGCAAAACAGCTGTGCCTTCACCTCGCTCCCAAAGGGCAGGTGGCTGCAGCCAGCATCAGTTGTCCTGTAATAAATGCTTCTGAGTGAGAAAGTCCTCTGGCCTTGAAATTCCTCCACCTCCAACAGCCAGAACTTGCTTTCAAATACAAACTTTCAGTATCCAGAGAAGGTCCCAAGAGTAAAGTTCATGGTACCTACCAGCCTGCTGGATTACCCGGGCAGGCAGTGCTGTGAAGGGTCACCCAGGAGTCCCCCAGCTTTGTGCAGATGCTGTGAGCTGTTTGTGCCCGTGCACGGTGTAAGCGCATTGCACGTGCGTGTGCCTGCTGGCAGAGCGTGGCTGATGGGAAATTGCCCTCCGCGTGGGTACAAAGGTGCAAACTGGCAAGTGTCCAAGGCTTCTGGCATTTGGGTGGTATCCCTGCACATAGCCACCTTGCAGCCTTACCAAAAATGCTGCTCTTTAAGGGAGAGAAAAGTGAGGTCGTGCTTCTCGTTGCAGACAGAATATGGACACAGACTAAGACTTTTGCACAGTTAAACCCACCAGCTTCACGTTGCTTTGGTACCCTGCAGCAGGCGGTCCCTGCCCTTCACGTGCACTTCTTCCTGCTGTGGTTAAATGGGGACAGCTACATCAGACAGAGCCAGAAACACGTGGACGTTAATTGAGCGCGTGTTGCCAAAAAGGAAGCGTGGGATAGGGCTGCCGTGGGCTGCCTTGGCATGGAGCACAGCACTGTAACAGGACAGCTGGCTCGTGGCGTCTGGACTTGAAATTGTCCTCTTCAAATCTGTCAGATTGCAACTGGGGAGAGAAGCTGATGGGAACTGTTTGTTGTCACCTCTAGGAAGAGAGATTTGTGCAGGATCTGGGAGGGAAGCTGTCGGACAGAGCTCTCTGCACGTGACCCACAGCCTTGCAGTCTCACATGTGTGACACTGGGACCTTGGGTCTCCGGTTGTAATCGTGGCCCAAGCCATGGACTGCCCAAAGTTTTTGTTTGGACCTTACAGGAAAAGGTGTTGGTACGTGGCTGAATGCCTCATTCTGTAAATAGACTTAATTCATGTAAAAGCCCCTTTATCAGCTAATAGCTTGACCGCTAATGGTCGTACCTTTGTTTGATGTAAATAAAAAATACATGTCGTGACCCTCAGTAGAGGGCATAGATAAGCAGTTCCTTTGTCTAATCGAGCTACCAAGGTAAATACACAGCCAATAGAAATAACACTGAGTGATCTGTCCTATTCTGTGTGTATCTCTCTGCAGAGATAATGCACTGTTGGAGCTCATCAGAAGCAGATCTTTGGCATAAAACATCTTCCACAAATGTGGCTGCAATGAGCAGCGTGCAGAATTGAGAAAGATGTGTGCTGGCTCTGGGGTTGCTGAACGTTACTGCAGTGACTGAGAGGCAACTGCAGCAGACTTTATGTGGAACTGTTTTCTGGAGGAGACAAGGAGTTTAGCTGGACTTAAAGCTAATGGGAGAATTTATTCCAGCTTGGATAATTCATCAAAATGTAGGCAGGAACTTCAATTTTAGAAAATCACTGAGCTTCAGAATTGTTCGTGTCTAAGCTCTTTAGGAGCTTGATAGCGTTTAATGCTCTATTTTTGGGTAGGAATATGGGTGACTTGCAGATGGCTGTTAGATGTTTTGGCTGCATTCTCCAGAGTTGAAAGCTGCTCCTAAACTGAGCATTTGGGTGAAAGATGAAAACTTTTATTAGGGAAACGGGCTCGCAGACCATTCCTGCCCTCTGCCCAGCGTCTGAGGAAATGTGCAACGAATCATCTTGAATCACAACAGGCCAATTCCCTTTAATTTTCTGGAGAGGATGGGCAGGGGTGGTTTGCACAGAGGGCTGAGAGGGCAGTGCCCCTTGTTTTTCCTTCCATTTCGGATTAAATTAAAAAGGACAAACTTCTTTATGTTTCATCACTGGAATTCAGTGGCTCAGGTTGATCTCGTTGGGTTGGGAAACAGTTAAAACAGCCAGTTGCTCCTAGGAGCTCTACACAAAAATCAAAACACCACCTTTCTCAAAACAATTCAAACATGCTCAACCTTGTGGCTTCAGCAGAAGTAGCAATGTGTGAGTTCCCATGAACTCTGACTAACCTCTGAGATTTGTTGATAAATGGAAAAATAAGGGGCCAGGCCCTGCAACCTTTCCTTACTTAGGCACTAGTCTCAGTTTAACGAGAAGCCCAGGGCTGGGCTCAGGATGTTTACTGCTTTTGGAGATGCAAAGAAAATGGACTCAAAACAGTTTGAAAAACCAACGTAAAGGAGAGAAAAGTGTTATTTTTGTCCTGAACTGCCAGCAGAGTTAGAGTCGGTGCATTAAAGCAGTGAACGTGGAGCATGTTACCCTGCTGGGATGAGCTGCACAGGCATTAATGGTTCTCCACGTGAACGTGGTGTCCTCAGAAAGCTCCAGCCCTCTCCGCGTGGAATCTTGCCGTAGCACACTCACTTTTTTGGGTGGTGGTGCTGAGTTCAGTAGGGTGCCAGTGTGCAGCTGCTGCTTGCAGGGACCGCTGGTCTTCGGTGAGCTGTTGGGTGACTTTGCTTCAGCTCCTTCTTTTTCCCCATAACTAACTGGATAGATGGTGAAGTTCTGTGGAGGAGAAGGAATAAAATTTAGGATGTCTCCAGGGTTCTGTGATGATTTTGTCTCCACTGACAGAACCTTTTTCGTTGGCAATATTTAAAGGGAAGGTTTTACTTGTGTATGTTGGGGTGATGTCAGATGTAAGAAGAAATGATGGTGTGTGCTGAGTAATTCTACCTCATTGTTGCATACATTGGCAGGTGCAGAGACTTTTGAGATGTATTGCTCTACTGTAACAACGGATCCTTTACTTTGGGGAAAATGAACAACTGCAATAAAAAATAAATCCTCCAGGATGGCAGTAAAATTAGTATCTCATGATGAAAATGTTTTTATACCAATATATAGCTGTAGATACGTATTTAGCTACAATCTCCAAGATACTTTTTTTTTTTTTTTTAAATACACATTTTAAAACTAATTCATCCCTTTTAGATAATTGATGAAAGGTAGATGTAAATACATAGATATGTTTACACTTTTTCACGAGGTTAACCTGCACCCCTCTGCATTACCCTGCACAAACTTGAGCTGGTGGGGAAAGATGAGGTTCTTCAGCTTAATGCAACCAAGAAGCGTGGAAGATCCTTTTCAAAAGGTGTGATAACTGTTGAAATAAATTGTTGTGAGTTGAGAATTAGAGCAAACCAACAGGAATGTATTCTCGCTGCTCCTTATTTTTTGGCCTCCTGGGAAGAGTTTGGATTTTCTGGTGGATTGAACCACTCTGTGTTTTGCTCCAGGATAAAGGTATCTAAAAGAACATAACAGTATGAAGTGAATGTGGTTTACAGAATTTACTTCTACATAAAGGCTTTTTTACCCAGTCAGAGTATTTATTGCAGGTGAGCCTGTGCAGAGGGATGGTGGGATGTGAGCCTGGGCATTTCACTCAGGCTAGTAGTAACTCTGCACGATGTGAGGAGGAGAGGCACTGAGACGAGGCACAGGGCATGATCCTGCCCTCTGCACAGATGAAGCTTCTCTCATCCAGCAGTCAGCCCAGTTACAGAGGAGGAATGCAGGAGCAGGATCACAATGTATGTATCTGTTAACAGGGACACGCTTCCTGTGAAAAGGTGAATCACAACCCACAAAACAAAAGGGCTTGCTGTTTTCACTCCCATAACTGTTAATTTCTCAAACCTTTCTGGGGGGGATTTAGTATTCTCATTTATAACGGTAAAAGTGCGTGAGAGCAGCAGGTTTGTATGTGGAGGAAATAACTGTGGCTGCAAAATAACAGATGGGACACAGAGGAACAGTTTAACCAGGTATCATGCTTTGAAATCAAAAACTAATGACAAGCCTTTCTCCCTTCCTTTGTCTCATGAATATTCAGTATCAAGTGCAATGCTAGCCTAGTGTTGATTTTTTTTATTTTTTTCAGTGGAGAAGCACATCTCCATGCTTCACTGTGATGAGAAAACTTAGCATTGACTCTTGACATCATCCTTTGCAGAATGTACAGCAGCCCAGGACAGACTCATCGTTTCGATGGGTTGGTTGCCTGCTATGTGTGGTAGCCAGAGACACGGAATTGTCAGCGTACTTGACTCCAGACAAACTTTGGAGTTAAGTGAAGGTGCCAGCATGTCTGTATTTTATGGAAGGCCCTCTCTTGCTATATTGCCAAGATATTCAATGCCTGGAAACATTTGCAAACAATGGCCTCCAACAAAGGAGCCGTGGCTGTGCAGAGGAAGCTCGCTAACTGGGATTGACGTCAGTGGGGATGGATGCTGACCAGACCCCGCATCTGTCGGGCTAGTGCTCTTCACTGCCCATCTGCGCTCGGCCACGGTGGTCTGTCTGCAGTGGGCCTGGTAGGGGGGGTGTCCCATTTGTCTGCTTCCTGAGGTTTGTTATAATATATAAATCCTATCATTGTGGTTTATGAGAAAAAGCTTTGCAGTCCCAGGAGTGCTTCCGCGGAAGGAGGACACTTATAAATACACAAAAACTCAGCAGGATTTATTTTTTCTGTAAAAGAAAACGTGGCTGTGACATATCGCCTGAGAATGAGGAATCATTTTTCTTTGATGCAAAATTGCTTAGTCTTGGAAATAACACTCATATGCAATTTTGTGCAGGTAGAACCTGGGTTTTAAAATGACATCAGCCTAGCTTTTAATTTTACAGGTATGAATTGCACCTGCAAATCACTTTGTCTGCAAACTGCAGCGTTTCATACTTGATTTCCTGATTTCCTATGGTTTACCTAACTGATGTCATCTTGTTATTCCAATATACAGCTTTGCAGGCACAACTGTTTCAGGAATAAAACTTCAATCTCAAAGCTTCAGAACCATTCCCAAACATTTGATGGAAATGAGGAGTTAAGACATGTAGCCAATCCACTGCTCATACGAATCTTTTGATACTACCCTCCAGTATGAGATTAATGTTGGTTATCATGGCAAAACACTGCATCTGTGGCGTCTGTTGAGCAATGTGATCTCACCAAGCCAAGAAAATGTGCAATTTACAGCAGGATTCCTGTTTGTGTTTCTAATACGCATTCTTGTGAACCCCATTTTGTCAGTCTCAGTATCAAGTTGGCTCTTTTAATAGCTTTATTCCCTATTATCTCCCTTTTCCTAGCTTTGTTTTCAAAATTTAGCAACTTACCTAGTCTAAAATTACCGGTTTTCTGTTGCTTAATAAAGATAGTGGGGTGTGGGCATTTCACTAGAGAAGTGTGTGTACGTATGTAGGCACACACAGCCAAAGCCCTGGGAGAGTTCTTGCCCACCACGGCAGAAGAATACGTTTTCCTAGAAAAGGAGGCTGGTGGGGTGGCAACACCTATTGAACAGGAGTTGGCTGTGGACCCGTAAAGTTGATGGCACGCTGTGCTCTGACAGCAGAGGTCTCGCAGCATTGCTGCTTGCTTTGTGCTACAGGGGGAAATTCTGCCCTGCAAAGGCAACTCTGAACTTCAGAGCGTGGTAAGGGGATGGGTCTGACAACAAATTACCAAACTTCACCTTGGTAGTTTGGCATCGCTGAAAGGTGGTTGATACAGGATGGAAAGCAGGTACTCGAGCCCAGTTGTTAGATGCCTAATTTGTTGCTGTAGACATAGTTTGCATACACGTTTCACTTACAGTCTTTTGTTGCTGTAGCCATAGTTTGCATATGTGTTTCACTTACAGTCTTTTGTTATTTTACCAGGGTCGCCATGTTAAGACTGGGCAGCTAGCAGCAATCAAAGTGATGAATGTTACTGAGGTGAGTGCAAAACCAAAAATAAAAAACCTTGTTATCAAGGTGCAAGGAAAAATAGATCATGGGAAGGTGGATAGCTTATAAAAAGCAATCCAGTGGTATAAATTATGGCTGCTGAACAGCAGTTTGTTTTTTTAAAGAACTGGGAGGTGTTAATACAATCAGATTTTTCGATTGTCCCTGACCAGTGGTGACAAAGCAACAAGGGAATAATACATTGCCATATATTTCAATGGTCTATAATAACAAAGAGGAGAACTCTCTTCCTACTTATTTCTAGTAGATTATCTGTTTCCAGAGATAGCAAGTAAAAGATTTCCTGTGGCTCTGCACTGCCACCGCTGTGTTTCATCACATCCTCTCCCCTCACGTGCCAACCATTCCTTAGAGTAGCTACCCGGACAGCGAGCAAGCAGGAACATGTTAGAAAAGCAAATGTAGCACTTTTTTTATTGTTATTTGACCGAGAGAAGGAGACAGTTTAATTGGTGCCATCCCTGCTCGCATTTATAAAGTGGTGTCAGTGCTGGAACAGAGTGGTGAAGAAGTTGCTAAGTATTGATTTTTGTTTCTCCTTTTGAGAGCGCAGCCCATAGTGAAGCAGCTTGCCTCCTTGAGAGTGTATTACCCTGAGACCCTGAAAGGCTGGGGAGACTCCCAGTTTCCTCTTCTCGAGTTTACTAGAAGTTGGTAGTTCAGTAGCATGCACCTAGTCTCACTGAAGACCAGCTCCCTATTCTGTCAGTCTGGCAGGCTAGATATGGAGTGCAGAACTCCAAGGTACAGTCCCCTTGTGATACTGTGGAAGAGTTATTGCCTGAAATAAAAACCAGGGCCAAGTCCTCTGGGCCAAGTCTGCCAGTGGTGCATCTACACGTCGTGTTTTGGGCAAGCACAAGCAAGCCTTGCCTGGGTTCTTGGGTGTCTTTTGATTGTCTTGGAAGACAGCAGAACAAGTTAGTGTCTGCATGGCCCTTGTCACGTAGAGCAGGTCCAGGACAGTTCTCTCTGCTGATGGTGTGGGAATCCAGCCCTGAGCAGCAAGTGGTCTGAATTGCATGTTGGTGTTTTGAACTTAGATGCTTCTGTAATGCTTTTACAAAGCATATCTACAGGCCGATTTGGCCATCACTGCTGCCTTGTAAAATACACGTGTGGTTGAATTGCCAGATTTGCTTTTCTCTGTGCACAGAGGAGGGTGCATTTTTTAAGTGAGTGTCAGATTAGATTGATTTTTGCTTCAACTCTATAGGTATATATATCATCAGGTGCTTTGGCTTTAGAAAACGGCAGTCACCAAACATGAGGCTTCTGGATTTTAGAAGGAAGGGGCAATAGGATTTAGGTCACAGAGAGACTCCTGAGATCAGAGCACCTTCATGTTTTGACAGAGGAGCCAAAAGGACAAGGGACTCACAAGTGATCCAGAGCTGCTGTATGGACTGATTTCATGCTTTGCTGGGTCAGTCAACAGTGTGTGAGAGCTGGCCAAAGATGTCACTTGTGGGCTGTCATGTTAACACTAGTGACAGTCCCTTCCTTGATGAAACAATTGAAGAAAAAAACTGCAGGAAGAGAACCTTGGAAAGATTTCCTTCCCTTTGCTATACATAACACAGTCGTCTTTGTAAGCACCAAACTGTAGCATCCAGTAGGCATTCCTGCTTGTGGAAATAAAACTTAAATGGAGGACAGCCTTGTGGTCCAGCTTCAGGAATTCATATTGATAGACTTACATGATTCTGGGGACAAAACCCAGCTGTGTAGGTCTGATTTGCTGCTTTCTTGCAGGCTAGAGAGTCAGCATCATCCTGGGGAGTGTGTCCCATTGCTGGAGGGTCAATTTTAACAGATCATTCTGTTTTCACATTGAGTCACTTAATGTGAAAGTAACTCTGATCATTTGAGAGTTGTGTGCTGAGCATCTTGGTGCAGCCACCTGGAGGGGTTTTCCCTGGTGCTCTTCTCCCACTAAACCAGTGGGGCTGAACAAAGCCAGTTCAGATGTACATGAGTGTTTCTGTTCTCTGCCCCTGGCGCAGGGGGAGTGCAAGGCTTTCTCCTGTTATTTCCACTTTCTTGATGCAGGGTTGGCCGTGTTCCTGCTGCTAGGGCACAGGCTGCCAGACCTGGATGCAATCCTCTGCTTTGTCACTGGTTTCCTCCAGGCTCTCGGCAGTGCCTCTGCACGATGTTGGGAGACCAGTGCCGGAGTGATTCAGGCAGATGCTGCTGGTTTTTCCTGCAGCTATCTGCTTTGCTCTGGGGTTGTCCTCTCCTCAGCCACTACATCTCACAGCTCAGTATGTTACAGTAAACCGTTTCAGGTCTGCGTGCAGCAGCAGGGTGGGGTTGACAGCTGTGGTCTCGAGCCCTTCAGACACCTCATTGCAAATTCCCAGAGCTCTCAGGGTGAGCCATGTGGTTACAAGAAATGGGGTTACTGCTGGTCTCCTGAGATGATCCATCTTTCCAGGGGCCATGCTGCTGGTCTCTTGTAGCACAGAGTAGATGGGCTGGTTGAAGCCAGTGTGCTCCTGCTCTGCAATTGCAGTAGGTTAGAGCATGGATACAGCTCAGGCTGATGCAGTACATGTCCAGGGCATCTCTGAAGCTCAGTTCACCTGTAAAACAGCAATAGTTTTCCTCTGCTTCATAGCATTTGGTTACTGAAGCCTCTCACAACAGTAGTGGGTCCTTGCTGTAATGCAGAAATCCTTTCAATCTCCAGAATTTCAGTGTCATAAATTCAGAGCCTGTCGAGGATTCGGTATTCCTCTTGCATTGTTAGTCTGCTCGGGTTTAAGTTATTTTCTGATCCTTTGGTCTTGGAAAGGTAGCTTGAGGCATTAAATAAAATCTTCAAAATATTGAAATCCTCGTCTCCAATGTCCTGCCTATAAATTGCACCTGAGAGCAACATCTCACATGGAGTTTGGCTTGTGAGAAATGGAGGCTGTCATAGTAAACCTGCTTGAGTGAGACAGGAGGCTTCTAGCCCCTGTGGCCATTTTCATCTTTGGGTGGTTATATGATCTGATCAGTGCTGTGCAGGGAACAGTTTTCTTAGGGAGTGAAAATTTCATGTGGTGGAAAATAGGAAGATTAAAAAAGTAAAATCAAGGCAAATACAGTCTTTTTCTCTTCACCCATCTTCAAAATAAAGTGAAGAGCTGAATGCCTGAATTGACCTTGGCATTTGTGTACCTGCTTAGAGGACTCCCTGATTCAAGCCTCCAGTAGATCTCTCTCATTCAAAGTGGGGTAAATCCAGCGCCTGGGTTTGACAGAGTCCCGTGACAGGTAGGTTGGTAGTGATTTGGTCACTAATCTGCTCAGTAATAGGTCAGTGTTGTCTAACTTTGGAGAGGATAGGATTGAACAAGGATATCTTGTATCCTAGAGGTCTGAGCTACTTCCTTGCTACTTGGATATTTGGCAGGGGAGTTCTCTCCCCTAGCATCATGTTTTCATCACTAGAAGGTCCAACTTAAGAAGTCTTTCAGCACATTTCTGTCAAAAGATTCTATTTCACCAAATGCACAGTTCTTTTTTTTTCTGGCAAGGTATCGTTTCGTCAGAAATTCCCTGACCAGCTCCAGCTGTGATTGTTCAGCTCTAAGATCTGGGGCACAGCAATTGCTGAGCAAATCTGCCCTTCCCTGTCATGAGCTGCAGCCCAGGGCCGGTTTCTCAAGAGCGGCAGCAGGATGCTGTGGTCATTGCAAGATCCTCTGGACATCTGTCAGGAAGTGCTGCTGTGTCATGGAGCAAGGGGAGCCCTTTGAAATGATTGAAGGGGAGTTGACGGCGACGTGCGCTGATGTGCCTCTCCACGCAGGCTCTGCTTCCTGTTATCTGGCGGTGCCAAGCAAGCACAGAGCTTGCAGAGAGATTGAATTCTTGCTGCTTTTCTCTTCAGCTATCAGTGCAGGTGATCAGAGAGCTCTTCTGCAGCAGGTCATTCTCTGTCCTTGCTTTCGGTCTTTCTAGATAGCAAAATAACATTTAAATGAGAAACACGTCGTTAGAATTGTCCCAGTGCTAAGGAGTCTTTTGGTGGAGTGTTTATCAGCTGATGATCTTGTTTCCATTTGAGGTCAGAGACATGTGCTTTCTAGTTCTTTGTTTCCTAATCTCATTGCAGATAGGCCCACATGTTCAAAAATAGCCTTTGATCATGAACCTGTCATCTTTGCATGCAGCCATCTGTGCCCAGAAACGCAGTGGTTTGTGAAAGCAAACAGCTTTTTGCACCTGCACATCTGCAAGCTTATTTCTTTTTCTTAAGCAGCATGATTTATAAGCAGGTTTCTAGACCTCAGGGAGACTTGGCTGACAAGAGGCATGATGGAAAGTGGAAATCCTAAGCGTGTGCATGCACTGAAAAGTTGAGGGTGCTTTTGTTCCCAGTCACCCTGCTTGAAGGATGTATGTAGTGCTGAGACTTAGCAAGTCCAGGTTCAGTTCCTGGCTGGGCCTTAGATATGGCCCATGGGACAGTATAGCTCACATTTACCCTTCTGCCTTGGTTTCTCCATGTAAAATAGAGTAATTTTTCCAGAACTCACTCAAGCACTGAGAACACAGAGTACTTTTTGTCTGTGAAATGCCCATCTGCTGTCCTGTATAGCCCTTTACCTTACAGCTTGATCAGTATTTGAAGCCACATCTCTGTCTTTGGAGGATGCAAGAGTTTGGCTTAGGGGGTTTCTGCTCAGCAGTGGTGAGGTCCATCAGGAAAGCCCACTGTCCAGTCTAAGCAATGTCTTTCCAAGGCACTTATCCTCTACCTGAGCAGCGTACAGCAGTGTGTGAGCCAGATAACTGTCTCTGTGGCAAGGGAAGAAGAGGCAGGTGCAGGGAGGGAGCAGGTTCCAGCTTTTTGGGTAAACAGACAAGGACCTGAGATAAAGCAAGAATTTAGATCATCTTGCTGGTGTTGGGAAAAGAGCATTACATGTGTGCAGCTACACTTTGCTCTTGCCAGTGGGCGTGGAAGAGCCTACTTGGTACTCCAGCTGTGTTCACAAACAGGCACTCGATTACCTCTGTTGTAAAAAAAATGGAGGCAA
Organism: Actenoides hombroni; assembly: GCA_024336885.1. Classification (NCBI taxonomy): domain Eukaryota; kingdom Metazoa; phylum Chordata; class Aves; order Coraciiformes; family Alcedinidae; genus Actenoides; species Actenoides hombroni. Next base: position 11,156,932 of record WUAM01000395.1, read on the forward strand.
GATTGCAGAGGAATAGAAAGTACTCGGATAAGAGCTGTGCCAGCATGGTTCCAACATCCAGCGAATTAACTGGGCAAAGGAAGAAGAGCTGAAAAAGAGGCAGTAGCTCTGAGGAAGTGGTTGAGATCTGCCAGCTCCCCAAGGGGAGCTTTGTGAAAGCTTCAGGCTGGTGCTGGGGATGAGCAGGGAAGCTCCATTTCTGCAAAGTTCATGTAGATGGGCAGAGTTAAAAAAAACCAAAACAAAAAACCTTAATAAGATCTGAAGAGATCTTGAGTAATTTGGGGAGGGTCTTTAGCAAAGATTTATGTTGCTCCTCCACATGTTTGGTTGCCCTAGCAGAAGGAGTTGGAGCGGGCAGAATGCAAGAGGAGCAGCAGGGAGAGGAAACAAGTCTGTCCTGTTCTTTTTTCCTGATTTGTTTTTTTTGTTTGTTTGCTTGTTGGTGGTTGTTTTCTTTTCTCCGTTTGTCCCACTTTCTGCCCTTCTTCCCTACAGATCCATTACCAGAAACTCATATCAGTGACAGGACCCTTGTGCTCAGGTCCAGGGTGGGAGTTCCCATGTCCTTATTCTCTGCCTTCTCCTTCTCACCTGCCTGTTTCCACCCTTTCATGTGCACTAGCTGGAGTCCCAAAGGGAGTAGAGCCTTGTTTCCCCTCTCAGAAAGCATCAGCACAAGCTCTCAGCTCCCTTTGATTGTGCGTTGGCCATGTGCACAGAAATAGGACCTTGCTTATGGAGGGTTTCCTATGTGCTGTCGGGGAGTCAGCTTGGATTTCTCTTGGAGACTCCAGGTTCTGCTCTGTGGTCTTCCTTACCCTCACTAATTAAGTCATACAACATCCAGGGCTGTATCAAGCCGAGGATTAAGGGTCCTCCTTTCTTCTTAATTGCAAACAAATGATAAATGAAGTATCTAGTGTAGTGTGTGTGGCTTGAGAGCCCGTGTTCAACAAAGGGGCTGTTCTGAAACCTGAAATAGCTCATTTTGCTTCAAGTGGAGTTATTTTATGTGTCCCATTTCCTAAAGCTTAAAACAATTAGGCTTTGGTCTGGTAACGTGTCTCCTGTGGATTGATGTTGCTGGGGAAAACTTACTGGTCCCTTCTGTTATGTTGGGAGTGATTTTTGAGTGGTTGGATTTAATAAGACACATTGTATGTGTATGCTTGAAGGAATTTCACTTCAGCCTGTCAGGCTTTAGTGTTTTGATATAGGAAGAAAGGACAACACAGCTGGTTTTGTAAGCAGTCAGTTGTGCTGGTTAAAGGAATATTTTGGTGGCAAAGCTACTGGAAAATAGTGGAAAAGTGCAGAAAAACGTCCTGTGAGGCTGAGCTGTTCTTGCTCCCTCTTTTCTTTCCCTGGGGCTAGTAAGTGCTGACTGGGATGTTTTGCAGCAAGGTAAATTAATTTTCAACTTCGTCATACTCCTTTTAACCTTTTCTAAAGATACCTTGCAGCACCACTCACTTCCTATTAAAGCAAACAAGACAGCAAAATCTACATGGGTTTCCCTGCGTGTTGTGCACCGTTTCTCATGGTGGCAGCAGAGCAAACAGGCTGGCTCTGAGAGGACCTCTTCAGGTCAGGCAGTTCCCTCTGAAAAAGAGCATTTCCTTCTCATGTAATTATTAAAACTTGTGTTTCCTTTGACTCTCTTATTTCACGGTGCTGCATTGGGCAGAAGAACTGTCTGCCCTGAAGAGAGTGGAACAAAGACAGTGGGAAAACAGAGCTAGCTAGTGCCTGGAAGGAGATGTCTAGGGGTGTACTAGCCCCCAGCACGCCAGAGGCTTAACTGGTGGCATGATGTTAGGAAAGGGAAAAAAACTCCATGGTCCAGGTCAGGTAGCCTCACAACTGTAAGGAAGGAGCAGATTCTAACTCTGCTCTTGCTCTAGAGTTTGGTTTGTGGTGAGTCGCCTCCTTCTTGGCTTTGATTTCCTCCCAGCATGACCCTCCACAGGACTGGGAAGACAAATTGGCTGATGTGTGCATTAAGTGTTTCCAAGTATTTAAGTAATGGAGTGTCAGGAGTATTTTTTGGGGGGAGTAATAGGTCCTGTCTAACCCCCCCTGAGGACACCCAGGGGTCTATACCCAGGGTTATACCCAAATCGAGACATTTTTGATTCTTAGGTCAAACCCTAGTGATTCGTTGGTTTAGGCTGATGGATCAGGGTGATTCAGTCATTGGGTTTTAAGAACCTGTCCTTCAGTTGCAGTCTTGTAATCACAGGATAACTCAGGTTGGATGGAGCCTCAGGAGGTCTCTGGTCCAACCTCCTGCTCAAAGCAGGATCAGCCATGGGATCAAGATGGGTTGCTCAAGGCTGGTTCCAGATGGGTGTTGAAAGCCTCCAAAGACAGAGGTTGCCCTGCAGCTCTGGGTAGCCCTGGAGCTCAGTGATTTCTGGTCAACTAAGGAGCCTTCTGCTTTCTGTTGCTCTAGAACGAAGAGGAGGAAATCAAGCTGGAGATAAATATGCTAAAAAAGTATTCCCACCACCGAAATATTGCTACGTATTATGGTGCATTTGTAAAGAAAAGTCCTGCAGGCCAAGATGATCAGCTCTGGGTAAGTGTTTAGGGTCATTTCTGTTCATCACATTTAGAGCTCCAGAATGCATGGTTTGAGACTGTCTCAATGAAACTTTGAAGTCATTGTTCTGAAGAATAACATATAAAAGAGAAAAATTGCTCCTCCCTAGCTGTCTTCGTTCCCCTATGATTTCCTTTGAGGATGGGCATAAATGATACTTGTGACACATACTGTCATTCTGATGTGTTTTTTGAGCATCCCCCCCCCCCCCATTTAAACATTTCTGCAATTTTTTATTTTTTTTTTAAGAAAATTGAAAGAGAGCTTGTCCTCTTCCCCTCCTCTCCTTTTTCTTGTTGCTTTCCTCTCCTTTTTTCAGTTGGAAAATAAAAAAGGGACCAGAGGAATTGGCAATAAAACAAAGAAGAAAAATGCATCCTCCTATTTTTTTGGCTTCATTTTTTGAAGCTCTGCAACAAAATGAGAAATGTCAAATTTTGAAAAAAAATCCCGTGTTTTTCAGCACTATTAGCTCTTGTTGTTCTGATTTTTATAGATTCTGAGGGGTAACAAAAAAAGGTACCCATAAGCTACAACAGGAGAGGAGTTTTTTTTATTTATTCAGCAATGTGTGTCATTCAGGAAATGAGATTTTTATGTCACTTGGCATTCGGGAAGGTTGCCCTTAATTTGCCACACCTTGAATTGTGGTGGAGCTGGTGTTTGCATGTGGTATCTCTGCTGGCACCCTGTCAGTGCTGTGGTAAAAGTGTGTTGCATTGTCTTCCTGCAGCTGGTGATGGAGTACTGTGGTGCTGGCTCTGTCACTGACCTGGTGAAGAAGACAAAAGGGAACTGTTTCAAGGAAGACTGGATTGCGTACATCTGCAGAGAGGTTCTCAGGGTGAGTCATGCCAACAGAGCTTTGTTGCTCGTTTGCAGCGAAAAGGTCTTTCCAAGCCTTTGCTTGCTACCATGGGCCCTAATGAGCATTATTATTTGAAGGTTTTGATCCATGGGGTTCATGGGCTGTGGTTCTTGAGTTCAGAAGAGCTCAAAGAGGCCAAAGATGGATCCCATGTTATTGTAGTTAATCCCATTTTCTGTATGAAGAACAGAAAACTCCTTTTTCCTATGGCAAATACCCACCTTCTGAAAGTACAGATTCTGGGCATCTAGAAAAGTAAATAAGTTTTCTGTTTTCAGTGTACCTGTCCTCAATATCAGATCTTACTGCTCATTGCTTAGCTGTTCATGGAAGATCTTTCTGTTCATGATTCCTTTACCTGCACACACTCAGAGGCCCCTTTTCCACACTATTAGAAAAAATGTTGACTTAGCAGCATTCCAGAATCTTAAAGGTGGGCCTGCTGGGGTAATATTCCCCAAGACAATTCTTGGGACTGTATTTCATTCTATGCAGGCTTTTTGTTTGTGGATTTTTGGTGGTTTTTTTGGTTCCTGGGAAGTACAAAGGATAAAACAATTCCCAAGTGTAATCTAGTGAACTAGACTGGAAAAGAAAAATATGTTTGAACCTGTCATTGTAAATTCAAAACCCATTACAGAGCTACTGATCCGTCTTCCTTGTAATGGAGTTTTACTTCTTTTCTAAATAATGGTAAGATAAATGTGTATTCTGGGAGCTGGAATGCAAATGATGTGCCAAAGTAATGCTTGAATAGGGGTGAATCTTTGCTTCTAGAGCAGAGGAGGTGAGTAGCGTGTTCAGTGGGTAGAGAACACTGGCCATCTTACAAGGATTTGGCATTAGACTGCAGATTGTAGTAACTATAGCTGGAGCATGGGGGGAGAGCTCTTCGACCTGCTTAGTGGATGAGGGAAGGGCTGTGGGTGTCGTCTACCCAGACTTTGGTACACCATTTCCCAGAGCATTCTCCTGGAGAAACTAGCAGCTCATGGCTTGGATGGCCATAAGCTGAACTGCATGAAAAACTGGCTGGATGTCCAGGCCCAGAGTGGTGGAGAAGGTACTTAAATCCAGTTGGTGGCCAGTCACAAGTGGTGTTTCCCAGGGCTCAGTACTGGGGTCAGTTTTGTTTAATGTCTTTGTCAATGATCTGATGAGGGGATTGAGGGCACCCTTAGTAAGTTTGCAGATGACATGCAGTTAGGCAGGAGTGTTGATCTGCTTGAGGGTAGAAAGGATCTCCAGGGGGATCTGGACAGGCTGGATCAAAGGGCTGAGGTCAATGATATAAGATTCATCAAGGCCACGTGCTGGGTCCTGCACTTAGCTCGCAACAACCTCAGGCAATGCTACAGGCTGGGGGAGGAGTGGCTGGAAAGCTGCCTGACAGGAAAGGACCTGGGGGTGTTGGTTGACAGTCAGCTGAATATGACCCAGCTTGTTCCCAGGTGGCCAAGAAGACCAACGGCATCCTGGCCTGCATCAGAAATAGTGTGGCCAGCAGGACTAGGACAGGGATCATCCCCCTGTACTCACCACTGGTGAGACTGTACCACAAATACTCTGTTCATTTTGGGGTTCCTCACTACAAGAAGGACATTTTGGCCCTGGAGCATGTCCAAAGAACAACAATGAAGCTGGTAAAGGGTCTGGAGCCCAAGTGTTCTGAGGAGTGGCTGAGGGAAGTGGGGTTGTTTAGCCTGGAGAAGAGGTTGAGGGGAGACCTTTTTGCTCTCTACAGCTACCTGAAAGGATGTTGCAGCGAGGTGAGGGCTAGTCTGTTCTCCTGAGTAACAAGCAATAGGACAAGAAGAAATGTCATCTATTTATGCCAGGGAAGGTTTAAGTTGAATATTAGGAAAAACTTCCATGTCAAAACTGTTATTAAAGACTGGAACAGACTGCCCAGGGAGGTAGTAGAGTCACCATCCCTGGAGGTATTTAAAAGATGTGTACATGTGGTGCTGGGGGCATAGCTTCGTGGTGGACTTGACAGTGCTGGGTTAACGGTTGAATGGTTTAAGATCATCAAATCTTGAAAGTCTCTTCCAACTAAAATGATTCTCTTAAAAATAAAAATTAATGGTCTGTTCAAGTTGCTCTTCATTTGTGTGACTCTAATGTCTCTGTGAAAGCAATTGATGTTAAAACCTTTGGTTTAAACGTATGCAACTGAAAACCTTAACAACATGCTGGTGTAAGACAAGAGATTGGATTTCATGTTTGTTTCAGAACAGAATGACCCAGTCACACGTGGATTGACAGTGTTTCCTTCTGGAGAATTTGGAAGCTGGGTGGCAGCTCTATTTGAGGTGTTGTGGGTGAAGCATCCCCTGGCTTACGACAATGTATTATTTCAGTGTGTTCCTTTGTATCTATGCTAGTTTAACCATGGAAAATTTTGGAAAGGAGGAGGAGACAGAGTATTGGAAATATTAGCTGAATAAAAAGAATATTTGCAGCATTCAAAAAGAGGTCTGACATGGTGTGTTGAACTTTCTGTGATCCATTTACTGTTGCACATGGTGTTGCTGAATGAAGAATTTAAGTGACTGTGGCCAGCTAGCTCCTGTCTCTGGCCCTCATTTAGAGCATTTTGTGTTGCCCTTCCCCTCCTTTAGTTTGCTTTTAACACAGGCATCCCTTGATTTTGAGACAGAAGTTTAAAATATTGCTACTTTTCTCTTTTCCCGCTTGACTTCAGAGATGCTCCACTACAGTCAGGCCTATGGGTAAAGACAACAATCAAACTTGCAGTCTCTGTCCTCTCTCCTCTCTGAAACTGGGGTCCTCGTATTGATAATAACATCCCCAGGGCTTTCCCTGTTGATAAAGTCTGAGAGGGTAGAAGTGTAAAAAGGCAACAATGCCACACTCATGATAATGACAGGAAGAAAAAATAAGGAAAATCTGGATTTCTTTTAGGGCCTGGCACATCTTCATGCTCACCATGTCATACATCGAGATATTAAAGGACAGAATGTTCTTCTCACAGAAAATGCAGAAGTAAAACTGGGTAAGTGTCTTTAAATGTGTGCTAGAAACCTGTTCATAAAAATCTTGTATTGGAAAAAAACCTTCAGTAATGTAAGAGCAGCAAATATGTCCAGTAGCGTTAATGTCTGTGTTTATAAGGTGTCTGTCATGTAGAAAGAGCTGAAAATGTGACGTGTTCTGCAAGGGTAACACTCATAGCCTGTGGGGAATACAGCTGCTTCTAGGCAGTCAAACAGAGAACCTGTCTATTAAGTCACAGCACCATCAGGCCTTCACAGCAGATCCCAGCTTGCAAAGACTTCCAAAATAAAACAAGCTGGGGACATAAATTATGCTAATCCATTTCTCTAAGGGAAGTGGTCTTAGAGATTTTCATGTATCTGACAATAGATGAAATTGCTCGTGTGTAAGGGCTACCACTGAAGAGCAGCTTGTACTAATAGTCATCTCTCAAAAATGTTGGAGAGTTTACTCATTTCCTTTGCTAGATGTGATTTGTCAGTGGTGACAACTTCTGACTTCCTAAGACTAAACTCAAATATGTCTCTCTCTCGAGGAGGGCACGTCTTTCATGTTTTGGGAAGACATCACAGAGAACTCATGGCAGTGATTTAAAGGAGCAGTCTCAAGGAGAGCACTTCTCTTATTTGGGATGATCTTTATGGTCCCTCTCTTTAACTGAAAGAATTCACTGTAGAGTTGAAGAACAAAAGCAATAAACGTGGCCTGTGGATGTGGAGTAGGATGTTTGGCTGGAGCAAATGAAAATAAGTGCTTCAAATCTCATTATGGTTTAATTTTAAGGTGAAATCCTGGCTTCACTGAAGTCAAAGGGAGTTTTGCTGTTGTATTAAATGAAGGCAGGATTTTGCTTGTAGCCTTGAAGAGATATGTACTAGTTTTCAGCGGTTCTGTCTTAATTCTGGAAAGATGGGGGGGGTTATGTGTGTTTACGGTCTTGTATAGTCCCACCAGTCTTCACCTGGTTGAGAAGAAAATTAAAGCTTTCTAACTCTGGCTAAAGATGAAACAGATTTACTAAGTACAACAATTTAAAAAAAAAAAAAAAAAAAAAGTTGTTCCCAGAGAGCTTTAGCTTGTGTGTCTTAAAGAAGCTAGAAACCCAAGAGGTCCTCAGTCCTGTTCCACTTCAGTGTAAGTGTGCACGCTTCCCATCAGAAGCACGGGGCGCGTGATGATCCCAAAGGTCAAGTCCAACTTTATGTTGGAGAAGCCTTGCTAAACAGGCACGTTAAATTATAGCAGGACAAATAATTGTTGTTTGCAGATGACCTGCAACGAGGTCACATGAGAAAATCTGCTCCTTAATGGTAACCACAGAGTGTCTACTTTCAGTCCTTTCATTTCCCTGTTATTTTGTCTTTGTAACGCTCAAGTGCTTTGGCCAGTGGATCCAATTAGTGTATCTTAGAGGTTCAGTCAACGAAAAATACAATCACATAATTATTGGTTGTATGGGTCCTTCTTCACGTCTGAACAAAACCTATACAGTCCTGATGAAAGTAATGCTCTTTTCAACACAAAGAGCACCACAGAATTATAATGGCTCTAAGATTAGAAAAAACTAGTATGTTCTCTAGCCTGTTCTAAGACAGCGTGTAAACGTAGGGAAGGAGTTATTCCAAACACCTCAAAATGAAGTGATACGGTGGTTCTTTCCAGCTTTCACAAATGGCCATATTAGACATGTCCAATTTTGCCTTGTCCATGGATACTGTTTTTCCTAGTTAAAAGATCTTGAGTCCTACTCAGTGTAGCATTTAGATTAAGCATAAATTAGTCTGTAATGCCTTCTAGAGCAATTTGTCTGCTGTAAATCTGCCAGGTTTAGCATGCTGGTTATTTAATCCTTCTGTCAAAAAAGAATAGGAAAAAAAAAAAAAAGAGGCAGTTACTTGGAGTTCCTCTTGGACAAGATATGCTGGAGGAACTCAGATTTGACATGTTTTGTAGTCCAAATGTTTGGTATTCTAAGCAGTATGAAGGTAGCCAAGCAAACACTGCCACATGGATACAACTCTTTATTAAAAATTTCTTTACTTCTGCTTGGCTTTCAGTGGATTTTGGTGTAAGTGCCCAACTGGATAGGACTATTGGGAGAAGAAACACATTTATTGGCACACCATACTGGATGGCGCCTGAGGTCATTGCTTGTGAGGAGAACCCAGACTCTACATATGATTATAGAGTAAGTGTTACAACTCTGCATAAGGCCGCAAACAAGGTAGCAAAACGTGCAAGTTATTGCTGAAATCCTGCTCACTTCCCTCCTTTTAAACAGCAAAAATATTTTAAGTGTACAAATAGAAATATTTGTAATGTAGGTCTTTCTAAGACTGGAGTTTTATTATGGATATTTTTGTGTGAGTTGTTAATACATGAAATGCAATTTTTTAAAATTCTATGCAAAAAACTCCTGATATATGGAGGTTGCAGGTCAGGATAGAAAAGAAAGGAACAGGAAAATGAGGAAGGAATACCTGAAGTAGTGTAATACTAATACGACAATAATCTTATATTTCAGTCTGTGCCTATTGACTCTTGTCCTGTCATTGGGCACCACTCAGAAGTCTGGCTTGGTCTTCTTTACTCTTCTCTCACCAGGAATTTGTGCACGTCTAGGAGATCCTTCTGAGCCTTCTCGTCACCAGGCTGAATAGTTCAATCTCTCTTAGCCCAAAGCCTCCCATCTCCAATCCCTCAAACATCTTTGTAGCCCTTCACTGCACCCACTCCAATATGTCCATCACTTTGTTGTAGTGGGGAGCCCAGAACAGCTGTCAAGCACTTTTTCTGGTTCTCCTCCCAGTTCTTATGCTGATGCTCTTCTGAAGAGACATTCAAAGCTTATTCTTTGCCCTCTGGCCTGTTTCCAGCAGTGTTTTCATTTGTATGTCTACACTTACCATGCAGGATGTTTTCCAGGGGTGGCTTTCTGAGCAGCCATCTTCTGAGTGACCCTCCAGTTGCTCTTTTGCTTGAGGTGCTCTCTGGGTTGCCACTTTGCACCTCTCATTCTAATTATGGCTTCAAAAATATTTATTAGAAGAACCTGTTACTGCTTCCATGTTCTAGTGATTCAGAGGCTGTGATTCTCCTTTGCTGAGACCTTCTGTGCAGCACTGGCAGAGTGAGGTCATGTTGTGTGCGTGTCAGTCATGGCCAAAGAATGTTCTTGGATTTTATTTTTCATACCAAGTAAATCTACTGCAACCTCACAAAATTAGTCTCTTGTCTTCATTCCTGTCCCCTGTCCTTTTCAGAACATGTACTTTTCAGAAGATACAAGAATTAGCAACATACACCCTTAATTTTTCAGTTTTCTTTGCCTTCAGTAGTAATCACAGTTCACCTGCATACATTTATGTCTGCCTCCAAATAGGTCCTGTAGGTTAAAAACTGATCAGCAGAGGGGTTTGGAAGCACTTACACAGTCAGTGCTATGACTTAGAAGGTGGCATGGGGCTGGTCTTCTCTACAGATTTATAACCGATATGATGAGCAAAGTAGCAGGAAGCCACTCTACTTTTCTTGCTGTTCAAAAAAAAGGTAAATAAATGTAACAAATGAGTGAAAACATACACACAAGTGTGTGTATATATATATATCTACACACACACACACACACACACACATGAACCTTTGCAAACACTGCTGTCATCCTCCCTTTCACCTGTCTGCCTCTTGTGCTTTGAAACTCCAAGCAAAAGTGTTTGTAGCCTGGTTGTTTCTCACTTTGTCCCCCAAACCTGCAGTACTACATCTAGAAGGCTTTTCTAATTTTCAGTCATTTAAATAATATTAAGTCAAGATTGTGAATCTATTAAAGTCCTACTGATTTCATTGTCAAACGCCACCACAAACTATGATGCAAACTGCTTTTCAGCATGTGCAAAGCAGTTTAGAGCAGCTGGACTGAGAAGGCTCTGTTGATAAAGTCAAATGTAGTTAGAGTGCCAGGCTGGGTATGAGCTGCTATTCATTTAATGGTATATTGCTTCTAATCTGTGAAGGTTTGTCTTCTGTCACTCCCCTTTTAAAATAGTTTCAGAGAAGCCCTGCAAGTTGTTTTGGCCATGTGCCTCTCATTTGGCTACCTTTAGACACACAAAAAAAATAAAGCACATGGTTAATCAAGTGGAAACCTGTGAAGTTTTCACAGTCACTGGTAGTGTTTCCAGTTTATCTCCTGTGATCAATACCTGGCCCTTAGCATCCAGATGAGCTGGTAAAAGGAAACTCCACTCAAGGTTAACTGAGCTGGACATAAACTGCAGTGTAAATCAGACTGCATGATGTGCTCTCCTTTCATGTCCCCAAAACCACATGACTGGAGACTTGGTAGACAGAAAAACTTGGACCCTAAGGCCTGACTATAATTTCTGTTCCATCAGTGTAGAAATTCAGCAATGACTGTTCTGAAATAAGAATTAAGACCAGTACTTTTTTTGGCCAGGAGCAGGGGGGTGAGGCACTGCCGTGTATCACTGCCTCATGAGAACAGTTTAAAAGATTTAAGACGTATTTAAACAGTGCCTGCTATATTCTGGCTCTTGTTTTTTGAATGCAGAAGGTTTGCATTTTGGGTCTGGCTGCTTAAATGATGAATCAGCTGTTCAGAGTTGCATGGGAAATGGGAAGCTTCTGGCTGTTAGCACATTTCCTGAAAGCCTGGTAGGGATTGGGAGGGAGCAGAATGTATGTCACTTCAGCTAGAACGACCCAATCTGGGAGAAATCTAAGGAAAATGTCAAAACAAACAAACAAAAAACAAAACTAAACCCAAAACCCCAAAAGAAAACAAATAAAAAACCCAAACCCTTGAATGCTACAGTTTGCAACGTGCAATGTTTCTTTTCCTGCAGAGTGACCTCTGGTCTCTGGGAATCACTGCTATTGAAATGGCCGAAGGAGCTCCTCGTAAGTGATTTGGTGTGAAGGTGGGGGTGACTGATTGTGCTTTGTGAACTTGTTCTGTGTTAAAATAGCTTTTGCTTGGCTAATGCACAGAGGTTCAAAATTCTGGTTCTGGCTGTATCTTTGAAAGTGATCTATGATTTTTTTCTCATTTGAACTCTTTTACTTTTCTCTTCCTTTTAGACCCTTTAAATCTGTTTTTTGATTCCTTGCCCTCATTTCCTGGGGAAACAATTTTTTTTATTTCTTTGAGCTCTTGTTAGCATCACTTTGTTGATCACTGTGGGTACAGCTAAGCAGAAGTGCTTGACACATTAGCAAAGCAAATTGACGAGAGTGGCTTTGGGTTTAGGTCACTGGGCAAAAAAAACCCCAAAAGTCAGTGGGAGAAACTAGGCCTGAAGATTATATTTTTACACGGGACTGACTTGATTCTCACAGGTTTTGAGATGAATACTATATTTGCTCACATAATGGCTTCAGTCCATGACCACGTTCTCAAACTGACAGCAGATTGCTGTAGTTTTACAGCCTGCCCTGGCCTGCCAGCTGTCCCCCTCGCTCCCGCTCTCAGCCCCTTGCAGCCGGTGGGCAGAGGGCAGAGGCTGCGGTGCGGCTGCAAAGGCCTCGTGCGTTTTTCTTTCCGCAGAGGACCGGTTGCTTTGCCCCAGCACCCGTGAAGCAGATGTGGTGTGATGGGGTATCCGGACACTGCTGAGAGCACAGGAGATGAAATAAATTAATACTCTGGCCTGAGCTGGAGAGCACGTAGGCCATGTTTTTAAAAAACACGCTTGGCTGTTCTCCCGTCAGACTCGGTTTTCAGCAGTGCTTGGGAGCCAGCTGGAGTTCAGGAGCACTTTCAGACACGGTGCTTCAGCCCAGCTGAAGCTTAGTCCTGAGACAGGAGTCCAAGGGGAATTTTCTTTGAGAGCGACTTTGTAGCTTTGCAGGCTAGTTCTTCCTACTGCTTGTATTTGCCATTTTCACTAGTTTTGGCAGGGAAATGCTATGGATTATATTCTGTTGCACTGTGTTTTGTCTGGGACCCATAGTTAGAAACTAGACTTCTGCCCCCTCCACTCTATTGTGTGTTATTGAAAACACAAAGGAAAAAGTCAAAACCAGAACACAGATGTGAGAAACAAAAGCAGGTGGATGCAGGGAGAGAAATTAATAGAAGGCAGTGAAGGCTTTAGCACACCACAGTCTCCTCACTTTTACTAGTTCTGTAATGCTGCAAGTCCACTCCCGTTAAGAGAATCACTGCTGAACACCCATACAGCGTAAGAAATCAGCCTTCATATAGTTTTTACCAGTAAGTCTGTTTTGTGAAGCAAGACCTCTGACCCTCAGTGTTTCTCTGTGATGGAGCACACTCATAATTCCATACAAAATACCTAGGATAGATGAAATGTGGAGATACTTACTTTCTGCAGAGTTCTTTGTAGCTTCAACTTTCCACAACAGTAACGCTAAAGAGAAATACATTGGGCTGGAGAGAAACAAGCATCTGAATGCATGACTAGAATCTGTTGCAGATTGTCTAATAATGGTGCTCACACTCCCGAAACAGAGACTAGATGAAAAGTATGTTCAGTCATTATGCACTGTGCCAGCGACGCGGTTTAGGAGCTCTCCGCTTCGCATCAGGTTTTCTTCATCCAACATTTTCTCTTATGGTATGAACGATGTAGCTTGAGAGTTTGGTTAAAGTTTATAATTTATCTGAATCATAAGCCAGACATAATGAACTATGTAAGTATTTCAATCCCAACTTTAACTTCTGTTCATGCGAAAACACATTAGAAAGGTGAGCTTTTTTATGTCCTTCTGAAGCTTTATATATAAAAATATGAAGAAAGTTGTACTTGTTCCTGCTCTGCAACTTTTCTTTCAAATCTCTTTTAACTGGCAGTAACAATATATTGTGAAAGGTTACTGTGTGTACTTGGAGACTTTATTCCTTGGCTGTAGCATGTATTTTGTTAACTAATGGTGCTGTTCTGGGTGGATGCTGTGCTGTTGGAAGTGGGAGTGTTTGTATGCTCCTGTCTGTCGGGAGAACCAGGCTCCTGGCCTGGCTGGGGCAGCGCGGTCAGGCTGTGGGAGGGACACAGAGTGGGGGGGGGGTACATGCACTATTCCTTATAGCCTGTGGTTTCCTTTGCAGCCCTGTGTGACATGCACCCCATGAGAGCACTCTTCCTCATCCCACGGAACCCGCCCCCAAAGCTGAAATCCAGAAAATGGTAAAGACATGCTTGAGAACTGTATTTTTTCCCCTCCATTTGGCTTAGGAGGATTTTTGAGCTGTTTTGTCTGGAGACAATGATCTTGTTAAATCCTACAGTGATCTATGGGGGCTTTCCTAAGCCATTTCTAGTGCTGGGTTAAGCCACAGGTACAGATGTGATTTACCTTTGGGAAGCAGCACCTTTCTTTTGAACTCCACCTAAACCAGAGCAGTGATTGCAGTAGCTAAAGTTCAGCATGAGTGGCTGAAAATGAAGTGCAGGGAAGGCTTAGATGGACTGCTTGGGGTCAGTACTTTTGTCAGAAGACTGCACGAACATGTGGGGCTAACAGCAGTCATTGTGGCCTACAGAGAATTTGTTTGTCTTTTAAATGAAGCGTATAAAGAAAATCTTCACCATATCAAAAGGGTGAGGGTGTTTTTGAAAGAGTTTTGTTGGCCAGACTGTGGTTTTGTTGATCCAGATATAAATTCAGGGTAACTCCGCTTAAAGAGCAGTCATTGTGGAGTTCCCCATCGTTCAGGCTCAACCCTGTGCTGGTCTCAGGAGGCGCACTGGTGTGAGACAACTCAAGTTGTCTTGCACAGTTCCAGTGCAAAAGGAAGCCCTGCAAAGTTAGTGCTTTCCAGCACTTGGGTAGTGCTTGGTGTGTAAGTTGAAAAGGATTATTGTTTACCTCCACTTGTCTATGTTTTTCAGGTCAAAGAAATTCCTAAACTTTGTTGAAAGCTGCCTTGTAAAAAATTATTTGCATCGGCCGTCCACTGAAACTTTGCTGAAGCATTCTTTCATCCGAGACATGCAGAATGAACGGCAAGTGCGCATCATGCTGAAAGACCACCTGGACAGGACCAGGAAGAAAAAAGGAGAAAAGGGTAATGTGGCAAAAAACAAAATAAAAGGCACTGCAGAGTGTGGGCCTCTTCCAGACTGCAGCAGAGTACAAGGCAGATGCAACTGAAATACTACAACTAGGAAAACTATGAGAAAGTGTTGCCTTTGATAGTGGTGGTGCCATTTTAAAGATCTCTTGGCCAAAGCCCAGGTCCTTAATGGTGTTTAAGTGCTAAAGTCTTTGGAGTCTGATTGACCTGAATCACCGAGAGCAACCCTAATGCTGACATGAGCAAGGAGTCCCAATGAAGTCTAAGTTCCTACTTCCTTGAGTGTCTAAATAGTACTCAATGAGTGTTTCACAGAATCACAAAATGGTAGGGGTTGGAAGGGACCTCTGGAGACCATTGAGTCCAACCCCCCCTGCTAAAGCCGGCTCATGTAGGGCAGGTTGCACAGGATCATGTCCAGGCAGGTTTTGAAAGTCTCCAGAGAAGGAGACTCCACAACCTCTCTGGGCAGCCTGTTCTAGGGCTCTGTTACCCTCAAAGTAAAGAAGTTTTTTCTTATATTGAGGTGGAACTTCCTGTGTTGCAGGTTGTGCCCATTGCCCCTTGTCCTGTCACTGGGCACACCATTTTGCACAAATGAGACCTTGAGCAGACCTCCAAGCTCCAGCAAAACACAAATGGGTATAATGAATCATCCACTTCACAGTGTGGCTGAGGAAAAAGAGAGAATCTGAGTTTGTTCCAAATGTCAGCCGTACTCTTCAAAGCAAAAACTGGAAGAAACAGTACTGGAGTGGAGATGTAACTTGTGTAAATGCCTGTGCACAGCAGACTAAGGGCTGTGCAAAGTGGAGAGAGAGATGTAGCCTGTTGACTACTGGTTTTCATTGCCCTTTCTGCACTCTTCCTCTTCTGTATATTCATTTTATACTGCCAGGGGCACTGTGAAGATCAGTGACTATGAGGGCAAACTTGGAAAGCACAGTTGAAAGTGACTTATAAACTCCAAGTATTAATTTCACAACGTGAATATTCTTGCCTAAAATGAAATTGCCGTTGCAATGTAGATTTACTGACTCCAGTAGTAGTTGTAAATTCGGGGACTTCTTTCAGTTATGAATCTCAAGCACATTCAAATGGAAAGACAGTGACTTAAGAATTTCTCACAAATGTCCTTGGGGCCTGGGAGAATGCAACAATAACAGTCACTTCTTTATAGATAGTTATATTTTGACCTCAAAAGTGCTATTTTTAATCAAAGCTTCCCTGAAAGGGAGAACAGTGTGAAATTGCCAAACTATATATTTCAAAATAGTGACTTCAAACAAAATTAAGTCCACTTTAGCTTGCCATGAAGCCAGCAATGCAGAGTAGGACCAGTTTGATGTTGCTTTTTTTTTAAATTCGCTTTAATGCAAAAGGAAACCTGGATTTTCTGAAGGCCTCAGCTTAGCCATACAACAGGTATCCAATAGCAGAGCAGGGCAGTACAAGTCTTATATATCCTATCAAAATTTCTTTCTGAAGAACCTCTCTGCTGGTGTTGTTAAGGGGGTTGGATTTCTCTGTGGGTTTAGCCTAATTTATTTCAGATGGTGGAAATAGGTTAGCTTTGCAAAACTAATACAGTCAGTCAAGGGTAAAGGTTTGAGTATGTAAAGGGTTTGCCCTGAAATGTTATCTGAACTAGATCTTGAATTATGTACATAGATATCTTACCTCCCCTCAGCCTCCCAATGCAATCTGGGGCTTTTAAATTCCTGCTGAGCTGCATGTAGTTCTGATTGAGTGCTCAAAAAGAAAGTTCAAGACCATATCTTAAATAACTGCATCCTCCACTGGGGTTTGTTTATTGTTTTCTTTTTTAGAAGAAACGGACTATGATTACAGTGGAAGTGAGGAGGAAGATGATGAGCTGAATGAAGATGAAGGAGAACCAAGGTTAATTTTATTACTGGCATAGAAAATTTGACTGCCCAAGCTGTTCTCATTGAAGGCAGCCCTCCTCCTCCTCAGCCAGGATGGCTTTCTTAACTTGCTCTGAATCCCTCATCACCTGCATCCCCTCTGGTGGCTTTAACTATTTTGTACCTATCAAATATAACTGCTGAGTGTAAGATGTCTGTAATAAGCTACTCCTTAGTTCCCCTGCAACAGGGAGGAAATTCTCAAATGAAGGACCCAGTAATCAGCTTCAGGCTGTTTTGTAGCACAGTAAGTGCAAATACATAGTCAACGTGCTGGAGATTTATTGCAATGTCTTAATTTGCTAACACAGGACAACAAGCAATTCCCAACGCACCGTGTACTCTCTATTTAATGTTATGTTTAGTAATGTAGAAACCTCTGCTTTGTTTCAGCTCTATAGTTAATCTCCCAGGGGAGTCAACTCTCCGCCGTGAATTTCTGAGGCTGCAGCAGGAGAACAAAAACCGTTCTGACCCTCATCGCCAGCAGCAGCAGCTGAAGGACCAGGAGAAATACAAGAAGCAGCTGCTGACAGAGCGGCAGAAACGGATCGAGCAGCAGAAAGAGCAGAGGAGGAGGCTGGAGGATGTAGGGACTGGCTTCTATTGTTGTTCCATGTCTCATCACAAATAAAACAGTATGCCTTTACAGAGTAGGCTTTGAAAGGCAAGAAGGCCGTGTTAAATTGTCAGCACAGCCTGGACTGTGTCACGTTTGAACACAGTGATTTTAAATTATGTTAAATGGAATCTGTCCTTTTCCTGCTGACAACCTGCCTTTGGCTTTGGGAGCAGAAGAGGAAGGGCACTTTACTTGAGTTTCTTTGGTGGTAGAAGCCCAGGCAGACGGACTGAGAGATCCCAATTTTTTTCTCATGTGTGTTGCCCAATTTGGTGTATGTCTGTCTGATCCAGAGTCCTGACCCTGCTCCTGTTTAAGATGTTACAAGATAGCTGCTGCCTTTTCAGCTGTCTGACACACAGTGGTGTTGGAGGCATTGCTAAATCACCGTGTGTCTTCTTGTGAGTATCTGACAAACTTCAAGCGTTGTGCAAACACTCAGGAGCTGGCCTTTCTGAAGCATAGTGCTGTTCCAGCAAAACAGAGGACTCTGGAAAAACCCTTCCTTCTCAAAAGGACAGGAAGATATTTGTCATTAGATTAGCTGCCAGCAATCACAGAGATCTCACATGTCTGCTTAAATGAATGGCAAATCTGCCCTCGGCTGCCAAAAGGGCAAAGGTTTCACTTCGAGTTTGGCAGTCGTCGTGGTGGCAGCTTGTGGCTGTCTGCTTCTCCTGCGCAGCGGATCGGGTGTCCCCATTAATGACTGCACAGCAGGAAATGGGCCTTGTGATTAATGAACACTGGCATAAGTAATTGGTGGGTACAAAAGTAAAGTAAAATAAGCAATGTTATCCCCTGGCTCTCTTCCAGCATCAGAGGCGAGAGCAGGAGCTACGAAGGCAGCAGGAGTGTGAGCAGAGGTGGCCAGAGGGTAAAGCTGTTCAGAGGAAAGAGGAGAGGTGTAAAGATGACAAAAGGGCTGTGGAAGATGAACGGTTCATAGTAGATGGACACAGGAAAGCAGAAAAGAAGCAGGTATGAAAAGTGTGTTTACTGATAGCGGTTGGCAGCTCCCTGTTCCTGTAGCTGATGTCTTTCTCAGTTCCCTGAGGGTGTTCCCATCCTCTGAGTCACAGACCAGAGAGGGATTTTTTTTAATGCGTTTACTGCCTCTTGTTCTCAGATTCAGCCTTGCTTGGAGTTAACTTACGTGTTACTGAGCCATCCTCCTTATCTACAGCAAAGACACTCCCTCTCCCACATCTGTCCCTGACTTTTCTCCTGAAATGGTCTTCAGTCACTTCAATCTGATTTAAAATATCTTTGCCCTGAAAACTTCAGCATCAACTCAACCTAAGCTTAAATCCCCAGTTTCTGTTCAGATTGTAACCAAGACCATTTCTTTTTCACAAATAAAAATGGAGCTTAGGTTAATGTTAATGCTGAAGTCTTATACCTTGGCCACAATGTTTTTCTGTTCCAGCAGCAAACTGATTTGTAATCAAACAGAAGCATGGAGTGTTTGATTAAATCCCTCTGGTCTTAGGAAAAGTAAAAAAGAAAAAAAAACAACAAAAAATTTAATTTTTGGCGTATTGTCTCAAAGGCCAAACACAGAGTGTTGGGGGTCATTTTATACTTCCCATTGCTTGGGGTTGTGGATCTGCCATCAGCCCTGCTGGAACTGTGCTCCCTTTGTTCGTTGAAAAGTCAGTGTTTCCAGCGGTCAACTTGGTTGTCCTCCAAGACATTGTTCTCTCTGAGGTTCATCACTCTTTGCTTTCAGAAGTTGGAAGACGTGCAGCACAACAGGAAGGTGCATCGAACTCTTCCCAAAGATCAGACACAGCTTCTGTCTCTCCAGCATGACCACAAGCAGAAGAAGAGTTCAAATTCAGCAGTGCATCCTGCATCAAGCAACACAAGCAAAGAGGTACTGTCATGGCCAATGTAGCATTCTGGTGCTTTGTACTTTATGATGCCGTGGTAATCCTGAAGCAGAGAACAGAATGATATTTAAAGCTAAATCTGGAGCTTGACCTGTGTCATACTACACACTTAAGCTCCAGTAAAGCCTTTGGTTTCCATTAATAGAGAGGATAAGGTAAAGGAAAGGTTCCTCTGTCACTTCTACTTGAGTTCAGAGAAGGGTTTGACTGGTGATTGGGGAAACAAGGTCCTTCTGGTCAACCAGGTGTCATTCCCTTGTCTTCCAAAGAGGAATGAATTAAGGTAGTGTCACCTGAGGTTTAATAGATGTCTTTGCCTGATTTTAGGGTTTACAAAATTGACCCAAACACAGAGTGGCATTGTGCCTCCCAAGCACAGATCTCTCTGTCCCAATTTCAGTCTGTGATGCCTTTTCTTGTTCTTTGTCTCCCAGGAGGTAGATAGGATTTTGTGGATTGTACAGTATAGTTGCATATAGTACTTGACTGAGTTGTAATCCATTTCACTCTTCTGCTAGCTCTGAAAGTGTTTCTGCCCACCAACTTATTCTGTACTGTTATCATACTGTGAAAATCTACAAGTCCATTTCACATATGTTATCATTCCTAGAACACATTTTTCTTTCTGATTATAATCCAAATTTGTGAGCCGAGTTCTGCAGTTGGTGTCATTTGTTGTGTTACTAAAGTCTGGGTCAATGTGAAAAAGCTCAGCAGCTCACAGGTGCCTCCTCAGGTGGCTGTGTCTAAATAGAACAGTGGATGTGATGGTCTCTGCATTTGTGGTAAAGCATCTTCCCAAAATACCCAAGCAAAGGCATCAGCAGAGCTCGTGTACATTATCTAAGAGAAATGCAGAGCGCTGCTTCCTAACATCTTGCTGCAGTCTTCAAGCAAGTGCCCTTTTTGTCACCTCTTCATGTGTGTGCATGCTGCAAATGGTTCCCTTAGCTGAAATTTTCTATATCGATCAACAGTTAAATGAAACTGCTAGGATTGTTGAAATCATGAATTTTAATGGCTGAATGGAGTCTCCTAACAGCTAAGCAGCAGTATGAAATCAGGAGAACAAAAGATATTAAGCTTCTTGTTAGAGTAGCAGTTTGTGAAAACAAGAAAATAATTCTGTTTGAAGTACAGTTTAACTGTCAAAACCCCAAATGCCCAAGTTCCAAAGGCTTTATTGCATTGACCAGTTAAATCATTATTGAAATTTGAGTGAACTATTCTTGAGATTGGTATTTGTTTGATGTTGGAGGGCTGGGTCTTACTCCAGCTGAGGAGCTCACTGGATGTGGACAGAGAAGTAAGCTGCTTTTGCTAAATACACAACATCAGTCATTAGGGATACTTTGCTAGGCTTTCAGTGGGAGGGGAGAAAATGCAACTCGGTTCAGTTAATTTAACTTCCTTTTCTACTTCATTGTAGTTAGAATTCAAAAGAACTGCAAAATGTCAGCTTAAATACTCATCTCTGGTTTTGGCATGTGTTTTGTAAATGACCCCTTTCTAGCAGAATTAATAGTATTATGGAATTTAGTGTACAGTCACTGTTAACTTTTAATTTAGTGGTGAAAGAAAATATCACTAGTTGCAGATGAAGTGCTGCCTGCCTTTTAGGTTCACAGTTATGCCTTTAGGTTCTTGTCGTTATGGCTACCATAATATACTCTACTTTTAAGGCCAAATTATTCTACAGTATTGCTTACTTAATTTCAGAAGTTCTTGGAAGTCACAGATCCTTCCACTAAAATCATAACTAGTGGTACAGGGTTGTATTTTTAGTTGAAGTTTGAGACTTCCAAATTATTTCAGCAGTCATAATTGTTCACAAAAATGCTTTCAAGTTTGTACTGTATTTAACAGTGGTAACTCAATGATTTTTTTTTTTTTCTTCTTTCCCAGTTTATTAGTCAAAGAGCTGCTAGTTTTTCTGTTGGGAGAGATCTGCACAAGGATAAAGATAGCCTACTCAAGAGAGAGTTTGTTTGCATGATTTTTTAGGGCTCGGTGGCATTTGCAGAACCAATTACCGATCTACAAAAACTCTCCAGAATTACTGTTGCATTGAGGCACTAAAAACAAACAAAAAATCCTAAAGCCCTTCAAAGCCTCAAGTTTAACTCTTGAGACCACAGAACCCTTTCTTGGGAGCTCCTTGTCATTGCCATTGCACTCATCCTGTCATGGGTGGGTCAGGGCGGGTTTGCCCTGGTGTGTGCAGATGTGAGGTCCCTCTGTGCTGTATGTGGTCCCACCAGCACTGGAGCTCACCTGCTGAGAGGCAAGGACTCCTAGCTTGGGCTTGACACTGCACTAGTTTAGTGGTTGGATAGGGGCTGGCATCAGGTCTGGGAGCCCAAACTGTCAGCTGCATGAGTTTGCATCCGGATCATGATATAATGCATGCAAGCACCCTTTGGGCACAGAGGTGGTAGGTAAATTATCATGGCTACCTTTTACATTTTCTTTCTTGCTTATGGTAAAATTGGCCTTTCATTATTAGGAGTTGCAAGTAATGAAAATCTGGCCTCAAGAGCAACGAACAGTTGAGTTCGCTGGGGCTAGAAGTTTGTGGTACTTGGCTGTGGTTGCTTATTTTCATAAGGGTTTTTTCTGTGTTTTGTTTTGGTTTGCTTTGTTTTTTGTGTTCTTCCCCCATCGAGATCTGTGAGACTGAGTCATTTTCCATCTCCTCAGCAGTTTCTTAGGCTCTGTTAAGACTATGCTTACTTTCCTGACATAGGCACAAACATCAAGATATAGTGAGAGATACCATTAAGAATGCTCACCTAGACACAGATAACTGGGTGTTTTTATGGCATTAATCTCTAGTTTACTGTGTAGAGCTATTGCTAGGCTGCCGAATTAGAGGATATACTAAAGATTTACACTAGAGAATGGGAATAAGTCATGTTGAATGAAACTCGAAAGAGTAGTGGGGTCAAAACCATAGGATAAAGAACTTTGTAGTGAGTAATGCCCTCAGGAAATTAAAGGACCCTTATTCCTTCTAGATCATGTTCCTCAGGCTTTTCCATAGCGCAAGTAACATACCAAAAGATAAGAGTGTTACTTGTAAAGACAAACACCATCACTTTGAATGTCCCCCCACTTCCTCCTTCTTCCCCCAGCTTTCTGTTGCTGAGCATGACATCATATGGTCTGGGATACCCCTGTGGGCAGCTGTCCCAGCTGTGTCCCCTCCCAACTGCTTGTGCACCCCCAGCCTGCTGGCTGCTGGGGTGGGGGGCAGAAAAGGCCCCAGTCTGTGTGAGCCCTGCCCAGCAGTAACGGGAACATCCCAGTGCCATCAGCGCTGGTCTCAGCACAGCTCCAAACCACAGCCCCACACTATGTACTCTGAAGAAAATTACCCCAGCCAAAGTGAGCACAGTTGTAGAAGGGGATAATTAAATGCACAGCCAAACAGGCTTCATGTTGTCAAAGATAAGTAAATACAGACAGATGAATCCTCCCAGCTAAGATCCCAGCCTGCAGCAAATGGGATGTCCTAGAATGCAGCAGATGGCAACCCAGGCCTTTTTCCTCGCTGTAGTTTGGTAAGTTGATGGAAGAGGAAGGGTTGCAAATGGAGAGGCAATAATGGTTGGTATTGTGCCAAGGATGACCTCTCCCTGATGGGAAGATTCAGAGTCGATGTGCACTGCCACTGTTGGAGAACATCCAGGTTGCAAAGCCTGAGGCTCAGTGTGCAACATGCTGCTGTTCTCCTTCTCAGGCCGAGGACCAAAAAAAGAGAAGCGACAGCATCCAGCCTTCCCTGCAGTGGCCAGCAGTGCTGGGGCACGAAGCCACACCTCACGCCAGGATGGGATCTGGCAGCAGCTCCAGCCCTTGCACCCCCGCGCCACAGAGAGCCATGTTAGTACAGGTATGGTACTGCTGCCCCAGGCCAGGAGGAGAAAGCCTGGCTTGTTCCTAAGCAGAACAGCGTGTGAGAAACCTGATTCCCTTTGCTCCTGGCACAAATGACTGATGCAAAACAGCTCAGAGGATTTTAGTGCCACCACACGCTGCTAAGTTCTACTTGGAATTATACTTAGGCACTGCAGATCAGGGTTGGATAACATTTATTTTTATATGCTTGATGCCTGATTGCTGATTCCGTATTACTCTTAGATGTTTCATAGAAAGCCTGAATGACTGTAACTGTTGCAGTCTCTGGATGGTGTGTTATTTATGTGGTGCCATAAATATATGTGGCACTTTACAAAACAAACCCAAAGCCAGAATTTTTATCCCTGAAGACCATATAAACAAGGAAGATTGTTAGTGATCTTATGAAATGATCTAGAATTATGTGGAGATGCAATAAGGACCCCTGCAGAGTCAGATTTTGCCTGTGGATATGGCCCAGAAGGTCTGTGACTTAAAAAATTTCCATATTAGAAGTGGTACCTAGACAGTACCTGTACTGTAAAAGCACTCTGATAAAAGTTCTGCATTGGAATCCTTCTCTCAAAACATTTTAGCTCTGGCTATTTCTTCCAGTTCTTGGAGGTGATTCAGAGTTCTCACAGTGTGCCCAAAAACTCAGCATCCTTTCAAAGTCTTACTCTTTCACAGTGTATGAAATAAGTAGCTTGGAGTGCACTTACTTTTTTTCCCCAGTCTCTTGTAAAGGGGCTGTAAGCATGTGTGAGCAGAAGAAAAATAAGACAGCAAGTAGAAATGGAATAAGCTACTTTAAGTATTAACACCATCCCTGGAGGTGTTTAAGAGGCAGTGAGATGTTGTGCTTAGGGACATGGTTTAGTGGGTTTTGATAGAGCTAGGAGTAAGGTTGGACTTGATGATCTTGAAGGTCTCTTCCAGCCAATACTGTTCTATGATTCTGTGATTCTATAAGTGTGAACATAGCGTATTTAAGCTGGATATCTCCACTTGCTTTGAAAACATGCAGTGGCAGGAATAATCTTATTGCCTTAACAGCTCCCCACAGCACTTCATTTGTGCATTCATTCATCTGCTCAACAAGGAGATGGGATCGGAGCACTTGTTGTATTCTTGGCAGCTCTCAGTTTGTGCTGGACTCCTGGATAGATGGATGGATGTACAGTTTCTGATCCATCTTTCCAGTAGCTGCTTTGGGATTTACCTAGTGGTACCCACAGCAGAGTGGCATTCGGATCAGGCTTAGGTGCTGTTTGTGCGTCCATCTGCTTGAGAGGTGTGGGAAGAGAGGCAGAAAAATTGTTAAGTACCTCAGCCTTCTCACCCATTGTTACCAGTTTGCCAGTTGTGTTTGGGCTGGGGGCAGGTATGCTTTCTCTGATGTTCTTTTTCAGGTTGACATACCTGCCTATCCCTGCTTTTGCTGCCTGTGCAGTTCCTTCTTGCCCTTTAGTTTGACCAGCAGGTCTCAACTCAGCCATGCTGGTCTCTTTGCCTTCCTTGCCTGATTTCTTACACTTGAAGATCAAGAGCTCTTGCACTTTATGGAAAGCGTCCTTAGAGATCTGCCAGCTCTGTTCTGCTCCCTTGTCCCTGGGAGTGGTTCCCTGGGTCCTGTTGACTAACTCCTTGAAGAGCTGGAATTTTGCTTTCCTAAAATTCAGGGTCTTGCCTTTACTCTTCACCTGACCCATATCCTTCAAGACTGTGAACGCCATCAGTGTGTGTGTGATCACTGCACCCAGGCTGCCTCCATTCTTCATATTACCAATTAGCTCACTTGCCTTGGTGACCATCAGGTCAAGTATCACATCCCCTCTGGTCTATTATCTGGCTTAAGAAGTTATCCTTGATGCACTCCAGGAGTCTTCTGGACTGCCTACAGCTTGCTGTGCTACTTTTCCAGCAGCTGTTGGAGTGGTTGAAACCTCCCAGCAGGATGTGGATAATGCCTTAAAAATCAAGATAGGGAAGTGCCTTAAAAATCATGCCCTCATTAGCAGTTCCATATACTGGCCGTGTCAGACTCAGCATGTCCTGAGTCTGCTCTCCTCATGGCACCATTATCCTGTTCTGCCTTTATCTCAAGATGTGCTTTGCTGGGTCCTCCTGGCTCAGGCTCCCTGGCTCAGTTCTCCCCTATTCTTCTGTTTCTGCCCTGGAGCAAGTCTGTGGAAGGCAGATAACAGCTGGCTGTTAGCATCTTTAAGTCAAAGCCTCCCTGTGCTTTTTCTGTTCAAGTGGCTGATGGAAAAATCACCACAGATAGTTGTTGGGAGAGGAAAGGCCCCATTTCACCTGGTAGTTTGTACCTGGGAAAATATTTGTGTATCTTCTCACATTCTTTTTTCCAGGTCCTGTTTGTCATTTCAAGTCATGAGTATTGTAACTGGGCTGAGTTGATGGCCTGACTTGTAGCATCAAATCACTGGAGAGCTGTTGCAAGGTCTACAAGAAGGATGTTTGTATCTTAGCCTTGGGTAGAGGCTGGCAGCTTCCTTGAGGCAAATATTTCAGCCATGCAATAAAAATGGGAGAGTCCGTGGTTTATTGCAGGGCATTAGGGATTCTGAGGAGCACAATGACTGTGCAGAGAATAGTCCTTCCCTGTTAAAATGCCACTCCTGGGATGAAAGGAGCTACGTTCTAGGCTGGCTGCATCACCTAGGACAAGTCACTTCATTCCTTTCCCTCCTGTTTGGCAGTACCTCCCCCAGCTGCAGAGGGGAGTGGTGAGGAATGAAGCAGGATTTACCAACCTCTTTCACATTCCTTGATGGAAACTACACTACAAAAATTGTATGCTGTTTAAAGAGATGGTGTTACTTAAGGATAATAGCAGCAAGTGATCCATAGTTATTGCCGTGTGATTACCCTCGCTGCTGGTAGCTGCCCTGCTACCCACTCACGAGACAGTGCTCCAGCTGACAGAGACCATGTGGACAGGGAGAAGCCAATCTGTACTCGTACCTGCTGTGTTAGCATGGAGACCAGATGAACTCCACTGGGTAATTTATAAATTCTCTCAAAGGCTGTGTTTCCTTTAGCTGGTTGGCAGCAGCTGCTGATGCTAATAGCTGCGTGTTTGGATGTGCTGCCAGTGTTAACTGTATGAAGTGTTAAGGCAATATGAGTGATGGGCTAGTTAGTCACCTGGAGATTAAAAGACTCACAGCAATATACTTGTGAAGTTTGATACGTGGGTGCCTTGTTGATTTAAAATAAAAGTGAACTGTGGAGTTAAAATGCAAGCTGAATTCATCACAGATGTCTGTGCTGAAGAACTTCCAGCCAGATTTGTCAGAGAGGGATCATCTGTCATCACTGCTCTGCTCAGACAAAAATGACTTCTTACTTTAAATGATCATATTCTGTGAGATTTTGTGGCACGTATTGGTTTCTCAAATCTCTCTCAAAATTGTTTCACTGGCAATCTTAACGTGGCCCTGAGGTGCAGGGAGCCTGATTTCTCTGTTGTGTATCCTGTTTGTCTGGTAAGGAAAATGGGAGACATAAGCAGATCAGAGTGTGCCATTTCCACCTGTCCTCTACCTGGTTTGTGTTTGCTGCAGCGTGGTAGTGGAGCTGGCTCTCTGCTTGTGGAGGTGTGGGATGAGCTGGCTTCCTGCAGAATTTCACAGAGACTTTTTGAACAAAATCACTGAGTCTGTTTCTGTGCCCAGCACCTCCTGCTGACTGACTAGTCGAGGAATTTAGCTCACAGATGAAATGAACTCCATTTTTTTAATTGACTCTGGCTTTCCTGTAGGATTTGCTAGCTAGAGCTCCTGTATTGTCTGGAGTGATGTGGCTGAAACAGAACAAGAAAGCTAACAATATTAGCACTAGCTGTGCATTAGTATTAGTAGATTGACCCAGTATCCCAGAGCAAATCTACTCAGAAGTTTAAGAAAATCCTTTTCCTTATGCTGTTTTGTAACAACGGTTGCAGTTGTATACCCCCTGTGTGTAGATTCAGTTCAAGTTAGTAACTTGGGCATCCTCCAAATGGATAGTTTTCTGGTAGTCTGCAGGAGTCAAAAGCTGGAATTCAGGAAGAAATGTAAGTATCTTGTTGAAAAAGTGGCAAGAAAAAAAATATCTTCCTATATTCAGATAATAATACACTTGCTATAAAACCTATTCCTATACTCAAGGTGAATCATTTCAGGGGAACACTTTGCTGTGGAAATAATTCTGGTTAGCTAAAAACTATTATTAGTGACAATCATGTTGGGCAAAAAAGTAATTTTGACAAAATGAAAGGACATGGGTTAGGAGATGTTATAACTGCTGAAAAAGCTATTTTCTGTACAAGGAATCAACAGAACTTACTGTCCCAAAAAGACAGAAAAAGCACCTGAATGTGTATCTAGGTGAACTTTTCAGGGCTGTTTCTCAACAGTTTACTTTGCCATGCTGGTGTGGAAGGTTGTGGTGAGATACTTGAATGGATGTTTGGCATCTTTAACTAGTTTTAGAATTACTACCTGTCAGTGCTTAAGTGATTTTGAACGTTGTTCCCATGAAATATTTAGTCGGGTAGAGTTATAGGGAGTCCATGATCATATTATATTATTGAAAAGCTGTGCAGAGTTCTCAGTTACTGTATTTTACCTTTGAAGACTGAGAAACTGGAAAGCGTTATAGACTTGGCCTGATAAACGAAGAAAATCTTTGTCCGAGTCATTCTTTGGGGGAACTGAACTGCAGCTGCCCCTGATCTGAGTTGCAGTAACTCAGTTGGGACACCAGTGTTTGCACTTTGACTCGGGTGAAAATTGCCAGTTGACTTTTCTTAGGTCAGCAAGCGGTGGGGGTGCTGGTCTTGCCGTGCCTTTGAGAAAGAGGTGCCTTCCAGCAGAGGTGTGTTAGCGTGCCAGGGCACCGGTGCTCTCCCGCTGCGGGAGGGACATCAGCCCGTGGCATTCCTGCTGGCTGGGGGTGTCTCCGGAGAGCCCCCGTCCTGCTTTGCGTGGGAGGTCTGACAAGATAAAGCACAAAGTGGTGCAGCTTCAGGCATTTCTCTTAATATTTTTTTTTATTTTTTTTTTTTGGTAACATCAAGTTGGTTCTATCATAGCAATCCCTCAAGATGGGCCCAGCTCACACGGTGTTTCCATGTGTTGTGTCTCAGCCTCGTGGCAGAGAGGATTTCTCCCTTCAGGGGGGATCAGTACATTCAGTTGATGTTTTTAGCCTTCTGCCTTTCTTCTCTTTGGAAGACACTGGTGTAATAGATCATTAGCATGTAGAATTTAAGGGACTTTCCCTCCTTTTCTCTCTTTTTTTCTTCTTTTAAATGCAGAAAGAATTAGAGGACCAAATCCTGAGTATTCTAGCTTGAGGTTTACACTGCTTACTTGTTGTTCCCCTGGAATGAAGCCATTGTAAGGAAGTGATTTGATTTCTTCCCCTCCCCTTGTCCCCCACCATGGTTAGGGCATTTACTATCTTAATTCCCTAATTTGATATCTTCGAAGATATCTTTTGAGCACAGGTGGTTACAGTGGGGGCACCTGGACATGACTACCCATGAGGTGCAGCCTGAGCATAGTTTCTTATTTCTTTCTTACTGCATTCTGAAGTTCAATTTTTCAAGTAATAGAAAAACCTGTTACTGAGGAGGCCAGGGCACCCTCGTGACCACTGGAAAGTTGAAAGCATGCCCAGCTGGCAGTCTGTCTCCATTGACTGTAGGTTGATGGCAGGCAGGCAAAGACTAGCTTGGAAGTCAGCGTTTAACTTAGGGGAGGTGGGTTTGCCCAGTGATTATACTATGTAAAGTCTGAAATGGAAGCACTGGTCAGGGTGGAAAGAAAATGCTTAACAGTAATTTGGGATTCATCCATTTAACTAGTTGGCTGATCATTGTCAATGACGTGTTTGCTTCTCCATAGATTTAAGGGGAGATACATGGATGGCATAGATGCTTTTACTAGCTGTTGGTTTTTCTGTTGTACCCTTCACCTTGAAATATTTTGCCTAACATGCTGGAAATGAATAACTCACTTCACAGTGAAGAAGACGAGAAGGGCTGTATCCAAACACAGTACTCCTTGGACATTTACTACAAATCTGGTCTCACAAACAGAACCATTGATATCTATTGAGATCGGGACCTGTTACATAGGCAGGGAAGTACAATTAAACATGCATTTCATTTGTTTCAAGTGTGAAAATTTCCGGGCTAGTAAGGATGTGTATCACAGCAGTTCACTGTCGGATATGGTGACAACACCGCTCAGCCCTGTGCCGGATGATGTGTTCTGGAGCGTGAGTCAAAATGAAGAACAACCTCCAAAGGTATGTGAAATTCTGGGTGTTTGACATGGCCAGTGATTAACAGCACTCCGCTCACTTCCCCTGAATTGTGTAGTATCCATCCTCGGGACTTCATGAAACTCTGTGAAGATCTCATTGCTTGAACATTAACTGGGTCTCAGTAATCTAGAAAAAAGATAGAGATTCATAAGCAGGTCAGATCTGCAAATGCAGATACACTTCTTTCCTTAGATCAAGTATTTGGAGCTGCCTTTTCTGTGAAAATCTGGCTTGTTGCAGAAAAGCTCATTAGTCTGTGTAGTTCAGGCAATGGTGTATTTCTCTTTTTAACAGAATTCTGAAGAACAAGTACAATGTTTGTGTGGGGTTGTGTATGTGTATGTGTGTGTGTATTCCTTTTATTACATTGCAGTTGGCGGGGTGGGGAATGTGTCTCTTGCCCCAGGCCTTTGGTAGCAACATAAGGTAATCCACCATCCAGGGCAAGCTGCATTAAGTGACTGCAGATGCACTTCCCTGTCTGCTTTAAATATTGACCAAGAATAATGACGACCCTAAGGAAAGGTGCAAACCACTTGCAGTCTGCACCCTGAGAGATTGTACAAGCCTGGAGCAAATTGGAAGCACTGGCTGCTGACTTGCAGCTTCCAAGTGTTGATATCATGGAAGACCTCACCTCAGGTCCCACTGAAACATTATTCATCTATGTTTGTTAGTCTCATTTTTCCATTGGTACAGGGTAAGCATTAGGTTTATTAACTGAGTCTGAAATACCAGTAGCAACCTTAAAACATTTGATTAAATCCTTAAGGTTCCAGAAAGGACAACCTCTAAATTTTACAGCAGGGATCAGCCTGGTCATCAGAGATGCCTTTCAAGGTAAGATCTTAAGTGTTTTATGGTTATACTGATGCTGATTTATTGTCAAAAGGAAAACTAAAGCAAATTTATTAAAAACAAAGCCATAACTTCACTAACACCAGAAGTGACGTGGGTTCATACCTCATTTAATAGCAGTTGCAATTATTTTTGTCTTTGGAGCCAGTTTGTCCGCAAAAACAACTCACCAAGTTTTCTGATCTCAAATCTGAAGGAATTGTCTAAGCCAGCTTCCTTTTAATGATTGAAATAACTGATTTAAAGAGAAACAAGCATCTTGTAGATCTCCTGCTCCTTTTCATGCAACGTGGTTCTGTCTTCTGCTGGAAAGCAGTATTTTTAATATATAAGGGCTGTTCCATCTGTAATAATTCCTGCAATTAGTTGTTTAATTTGGTTCAGCCTGTTCGGCATGCTGAGTGGGTTGCATGCAAGTCACATGGCTGGTTCCCAGTTAACGGGCAGCATGTTTCTGGAGTCATCTAACTTCTGGTTTGATCATGCTTTACTTTGCCTTCACAGTGGAGTAAGTGGTGCTGAACATGCAGGTTACTTGAGATCCTAGCCTGCTGACACTGATGACAGCAGGTGGGAGTGGTGCTGGTCAGGGCTGCCATTGGTTTCAAAGGGGAATTAGGTGCCTGGATACCTTAGCGAGTGGGGTTCTGTCCTCAACTCCCCATATAGACACTTACAGCTTGTGAAGCTTGTGCCTGTAGCTTTGTTTTGCCTGGTAGTAGCTTGAACAGGCTGTCTGCAGAAGTATCTTGACTATTTTGGTAGTCTGCCCTTAAGGCGAGTGTAATTTTTTCATATCCTGGAGGAAAAGACCAAGGGTGCTGAGAGCTCAGCAGTAACGGGTAGCCCCCATTGAATGCCTGTCAGGGAACATAATGCTGGAGAAACTAGAACTGGAGAGATTTGAAAGGGAAGTAAATGCAGCTGACGTAACAAGATCATGTGTGGCACTTCTGATGAGCCACAGTCAGAAACATCATCTCAAATAACTTCCGAGTGAAGTCGAGCCCTAAATTAGGAATTCTAAGAGGCCTAGCAGAAAAGAAACATGTGAGTAAACCACAGTGTTTAAAGTGGGTGGCTTCTGAGCCTGAGTTTCTGGCTGAGCCACTCTGCTCCTTCACAAGCTTGGCAGTGGTTTTATTGTCCGATGTGTTCCTTTCTCCATTGATAAGTTGGCAATGTTGTATCTTCCAGGAGGGTACTGCAGCAGGTTTCATTATTTGTAAAAGCTGTGAGATACTGGAATCAGGAGTGACACAGATCTGAAGAGGCCAAGGGAGAAGTACATACAGTATTTTGTAATGACTTGGGAATCTCTGTAATCTCCCAGCATGACTGCCCAGATGAAACCGTCCTCTCCATCATCTTCTCTCACTATTGGGTGGCCCTGCTTGGAGCAGCAATGAATATAAATTTTTTGTTTATCACAAGTATTATATCATACAGTAACAGCAGGGAACTTGATTCAGTGGCCTGGGAGGTCCGTTGCAGTCTGTGTTCCTGCATGAAAGATAGTCTGATCTGTTTTTTGTCTTTCTGTTTAGTAACACTAATCAGTCATCCCCCGGGGGACACGCTCTGAAACTAAACAGCAGCAGCACACCTGGCAACAAGCAGTGGGAGATGGGATCTCATCAGAGCAGCCGGTCAACCTCAGGTGATTTCTAAGTCAAGGATTCATCAGTCAAAATGTACAAAATTCCTATCACGTGAAACGAGCTTCTGCAGCGTGTCAAATGCTGCATTGCAAGTGGAATACTTTTTTTAACATGTCTTCTGGTGATAGGCTTTCGAAAGCCCTCTGGATTCTATGGTTCCATGTTCCTAAAATACAAACACTTCCTCTTTTGAGTGAAAAAGTGACTGTGAATGTATTTCCATGGAGAAAATCTGAATTGCTTCAGTTAAGAATTTAGAGAAAATGAGCTCTGTTGCACTTGCTGATGCCATTGAAACTCATCAGAGCCAATATTACAGACATATAAATGTAATTCAATACTAACATTCACCCACTGGCATTTTCTGCATAAATATATGCTGCTTTTTTTGCATTGCCCACTGATGATACAGATGAGCAGTTGCTGCAACACTAATATTTCTGCACTCTAATAATGCACTGGCTGAAGGAAGCAGAAGACTCTCTGTACAGCACCTTATGAAACGTTCCTTCAATATTCTTTTATTTGCAGAAAGATAGTGGAACTGAGGAAAAAAACCAACAACAAACCACAAAACAAGGCAAAACACATTAAAAGTGGAGGTAGCCTCATCCAATTTAAGCAAAGTGCAACTTTGTAAGCTACTTTGGTATCAGCAGTAGCGGTGTAGGAACACAGTGGACTTCCTCATGGTTGTGCATATTTTTTGCAGTACAGACTCTGGTTCCTGAGACATGACCTGAGATTCTAGCAGATGGGGACACGGGGCAGAAGTGACCAGCTTTGTTCCTCTGTTGTTATTCTTAAGGGTGTTTTCTGTGAGTCAACTGTAGGGCAATTTCTTGCATAGCTCCTTGCAAAGGAGTGGTGTGTTACAATGCTGCATACAGGTTGACTACTAAAGAATGGGGGACACGGGGAATTACTCCCAGTTCAAAGCAGAGTGGATGCTAGAAATGTTCTGAAACCACACCAGTGTGCTGCTGAGGTCATTTATTTTTAAACTGAGGCTTACATTGTTAATTTGCAAGCCCTTGATAAATGAAGAACAAATTGCTTACTTATTACACTTATGCAATCAGTCTAGTTTTGCTTTCACTAATTACACAGAATAGGAAACTTTGCTTCAAGAGAAATCTGAAGCACATTTTAAACTGCTTGGGTTTTGTTTCTTTTTGCTCTTATGTCATTTTATGTTTGAATAACAGCACAGAGATGAACAACGTGCAACAGCCCAGCATAACTTCACTATGTCTGCGTGATGTGTAACTCTATGCTATTCTGGCATGGGGAAATGAAAACCTCACCAGCAATGGAAAGAATAGAGAACCTCCCTTGTGGATTAAACTGTCTCCTTGGGTTCTTAAGTGTCATTAAATTACAGCTAGTTCTGGCATATGGTGTTCCAGAAAGAGTTTGTTGCATTCCCAAACCCACAGGGATAATGAATTGGGCAGGAAAGGGCTATAAATACTTTAAAGCTAATACTTCTGCTGAGTTGCTTAGGTACTTATTGACCAATAAAGAATTCTGAGTTTTAAAAGCTCTGCAAAATGCATGAATACATGAAGCCATTGTTATAAAACTATCTAAATTACCAAATACAAACCCTCATTTGTGTGAACTTGAATTCTTCCCCCTTAACTTGCAGGGAGGCCGGTTGGCTACAGTGGGATAGTCATGGGAGAAATTGCAGGACAAGGTAGCCATTGAGCTGGCTAGTGTGTCCCAGTGACAGGGTGAGGGCACATCTGCTTTCCCTCCCTTCGTTTGTATCAGGAGCTGTGTGCAGAAAACAGCATCCCTCCAAGGCTGTGTGCACTCTTCCCAGGTAGCTCTGTGGGCAGTGGGGGTGTTGAAAGGGAAGATTCACTTAATTTTTGTGAGTGACCCTTCTAATCTGTGCAGATGGACTCCAGCACCTCTAGTCTGCTTTGCTCGGGTATTTGATAGCTGTGCAAGCCTGGTGGCAAGTGTAGGTCCCCATGCCCCCTGGGAGGGAAGCGTAGTGCCACAGCTTCCTTGCTACCCGGACCTGACCTTGGGCAGGGTGTCACAAGGTGCCACCTGGCACTGAGTTGGTCTGTGGCCCTCTGCAAAAAGGAGGGCTGTTACTACTTACTTCCCCACAGCACAGAGTGGAAGTGGAAGCTGAAAAGTGGACACTCTTGAGTGCCCCAAGGGAAACAGGGTCTGGAAAATGGTTCTCCTCTTGCTTCTGTGGGAAGTGGTGAATCCTCTTCTGCTTTTAGCTTGACCCCGTGTTTGTGAGGGGAGTTTAGTGCAGCTGTTTGCCCTCAGCCCCAGATGGGCTTAGAGAATCAGACCCTTTAGACTGGTTTTGTGCAACAGTTTTATGAAGGCCAAATCTTTGCAGCACGTTTGGCAGTTTGCTCATGAAAACTTGCATCAGGGGCCCAGGCTGCTGTACCCTCTCCCTGGCCCTTCATCTGCACTCACAGGAATACAGGTGGGTGGCACATTAAGTGCTGGAATATAAGCAGCAGTTGCTGATATGATGAGCTATCTCCACTGAAGAATGTCAGAGGAAGGGATTGGCATGGCCTTACCCTTTTTCCTTGCAAGCTGCCTTCCTGTCCATGGAATGGTTGCTAGTGTGCAGTGGGAGCCTGTTACCAAGGTCTTGGTGTGCTTGTCTTACTCTAGCAGCGTTAAACTGCATCAGTATCATTTGTATACATAATATTGTGACATCCAGAGCCATTAGGAAACGAGCAAAAAAGATCTCCCTTTACAACAAAGAGAAAAAAAAAGAAGTTTGTCAGAAGAGGCTGGTGTCTGCTTTGAGTAGTAACTATATGTGCTTATCTTACTGGCCCCCTCTCTCATTCTGCTGCATATGCAGTTAAAAAAAAAGAAAATTTTTATTTATGTTTTCCAGGGAATCCAGGACTGGCCGAGGCAGAGAACGCTTTGTCCCAGAACCACTTGCAGCTGCATATGAAATCTGAAAAAGTTTCTCATCTACGTCAGATTGCAGTAGGTTCTTTTAAATGCACTGATGGTTTTGATTTGT
Organism: Actenoides hombroni; assembly: GCA_024336885.1. Taxonomy (NCBI): domain Eukaryota; kingdom Metazoa; phylum Chordata; class Aves; order Coraciiformes; family Alcedinidae; genus Actenoides; species Actenoides hombroni. The sequence continues at coordinate 11,191,731 of WUAM01000395.1, forward strand.
TCAGTTTTCACTGGGAGTATGTCCATGCAGACAGGTCCTTTGTTGGTGTTAGAGTTCAGTAGCTAATGAGTCCACCCAAGAGGCCGTCTGGGCTGGCTCGAGCTTACTGCTTCATGAACGTGTCTCATCAGCTTTTTGGTCCCACGTCTGTCTTGTGTCCAGTTCAGGTCATCAGCAAAGAGAGTTTACTTTTCCTGAACCTGTCTGGTTATAAATGTTTAGAAAGGAAGGGTATGTTTTTAATATTTCAAGAAGTCATTGATCACTTGCCATGCAGCCCAGAAGTCAAACCATGCCAGTGGCTTATGCAAATATCCAGTGTGTAATTGCCTGGAACACGCACTACCAGGCTGGGACACATTCAAAAACATCCTGGCTTTCCATTTGCAGATGTGGCGCTGATGGAAAGGATAATATCTACTTCTCTGTCTTATTTACTGAGGCATTTCTTTTCTTTGGTGGGGTTGGGATGCCTGTCGGACAGCTGGACCTCAGGTGGCTTGAGCAAGAGCTCATACGTAGGATGCTTGGCATTTTAAAACCTCACAGGCAGGCCTGGGTGGCCTCAGGGGATGCAGAGCAGGGGGGGAAAGCTGCAGATTACTGCAGTCCCCAACCCCTCCTGCCCTGTCAGGGGCTGGAGGTTAGAAGAAGAATCAATAGGCCATTGCCAATAGTGTGGAAGGCCTGTACCTGAGTCCCTGTAGGACTTGGGTGTCTGACTGGCTTGTGGGGGTGAGCCATGGCTGTGTTGGGTTTGTTTCTCCAGCCCAAAGGTGCTGCTTATGGGTTCTGTGCAAGTACAGCCGGAGCTCAGGCATGGCCCCACTGGCCTTGAGGTAGTACAGGGCTGGAATGGAACTGAAGCTGGTGTAACCCTTCAGTCCTGGTGCAGAGCACTCCTTTTCTTGTGAAAAAAGTAAGTACTTCTGTGCTCCTGCAAAATGTGAAGATTGAATCATAAATGTTTGAGATTGGAAACAACTTACTGACTAAAGTTAGTCACCTTTCAGCTTTTAGGAAAATCAGATGTTTAGGCTTAGGTCACTTTCCTGTGTGAAATACCCACTTGTGATGGACCAACAAAAGCATCAACTTACTAATAAAGCTCTTTTTGTTATGGCAATGACTCTATATTTGCTGGGACAGTAAAACACTACACATGGTGTTTTTAGCGATGAGTTGTTCCGCGAGAAAAAAAACCCAAAACAGTTGAATTTTCTTTCCTCAGAGTCCAGGCTCCTTTGCCAAGGGGAAGGATGGTGCCAACTCACTCTTAAAAGCAGCAGACTATTCCTCATCAAGTGATGAAGTCAGCAGCAGTGATGAAGATGATATGAGCCACACAAGGTTGGCTTGATTATTTTTTTTTAATTCCTGTTATTATTATTTTCTTCCTTTTTTATTACACACTTCTAAATATCTGCAAAAAGTTGGCATGCATAAATTGTACCTCCCCTCTGAAGATACTATCAGTCATTTATGTCAGTTGTAATTAAGCTGTTTAATCACACTATAATGAACTCCCAGGGGGGTGAATGTTTGCTCCATCAGATGTATGCAGTGTAATAAGCTTTGATGACTTACTGCCCTGGGACAATGAGGAAATGTCTCATTTTAACTGAATATCAATAGGTAGTGTTTTTGTAGAGATTACTTCACATTGATCTATGTTTAAACGGAATTTTTTGGAAAGAAGAAAGAGAGGAAAGGAAAACTTACACCTTCATGCTAAATACAGGTTATAGTGAAAAAAGCAGGGCAAACATGACCCTTGTATTCAGCTCATTCACTCCAGGAGAAATAATTACCACTGAAAAGCTTATTCCTTCACCAGAGCTGTTTATAAAGAGGGGAAAGTGTAAGCAGGAGATTTTTATCTTATTTTATTTTTAATTTACTGTATTTCTAACATAGTTATTTTGCCAGATGGTGCTGTGGCTGATCTCACCTGAACTGTTTCTCTCTAGCTTTCCAGTTTCTCTTGTTGATTTTGTGACTGACATCTTGTGATGTTTTACCTGTCATGCAAAATGAGTATTCTGCTGAGAAATAATGGAGCATGGATAGCTTTCTAGTCCCAGTGAGAGAGTCAGAGGATTCGGTTGGCCAGCCCTGCTCTTTGGAACAGCAAACAGAATTGGGGTTTACTATTGATGAATGAAACTTCTAATTTTCTTGTAAAGAGACTTCATCTTCACTCAAGTTCTAGGCTTTATTTTGAAGTGCCTTACAGAGCCACAGTGCTCCCTGGGATGGGGCTCTTGGTCTTCTGACATAATGACACATGCAGTGTTGTCAGTCTTCTGGAAGAGATGCACAGATCTGTAGCACTGTTGGCGAGTGATTGCACTGGCCTGGTACCAGTCCCTTCCCCTCTGCTGCTCTGAAGAAGGTAGTGTTTTTGCACCTACATATGATCCTGATTTGCATTTCTGAAGTTCATTTTCAAAGCTGAAGTATGAGGAAGGGAGAATGTTTAAAATCTTGTAGTTTATTCAGTGCACCTGAACGAGCTGTCTTTTTACTGCAATGCCTTTTTTTCTTACTGCTCTTCTTCAAAACCACCATATTCTGATCTGTAAAAAGTTTTATTCACTCTAGGTCATAGAATTCATCCTAGACCTCAGAAAGACTCTACATAAAAATATGGATTTGCCCTGTAGCAATGACTTTTGCTGTGTAAGTGTTAGATTGCTGTGATCCTTGCATGCTGTAATGATTTGAAGGAGTGGTGTCACTGCCTTTGGAAATCTGCATGTGTTATTTGCATCCTCTCTGTGTGTGAGATCCACCAGTCCTCTAGAGAAGTGGAATGAGCAGGATGATCCCTGTCAGGTTTGCCTTCCTGTGCACACAGATACTGCAAGAAATTCTGTAAAATCAAAAGTATAACCTTATCTATTAACAAAGTCCCTTCACCTGGGTTGAATGTCATTTATATTAAAAGATAGATACTTTGGGAAATACATCCTGATTCCTACCAGGAAATGGAAAAAAGGATAGTGAAGGCAGCAGCCAGCATTGATATTTTGGATATTCTGGATAAAGTGAAGGGGTTTGCTGTTCGTCTAAGTAAAGCATGTGAGTGCAGGCTCTGAGCCCCTTGCAGTCTGTAGGAGTGTTTCTGGGGGGGCTTTGGCTGACACACCTTAGGCCACGTTTTAGTTGGCTGTTGAAAACAGTTGGTGATTCTCCTGTTCTTGCCTGGGCTGTGGAACAGCTTTTGATGTCCATGCTCCAGCTTTCATGGAGGCACCCAGCAGGACTAGACTTGGGACATGCACATGTGCAAGAGAAAGAACTTCATATTCTCTTGGGCAAATCCTGTTAACCACCCTGAGAAGGCATTTCTGCAGAAGCCAGGACTGAGGGCAGCTGTCTTTCACTAGTAAAACGATTTCTGGTCTTGTTTTTCTTCTTAGTGAGATGTGCCAGAATTTTTCCTCCCACACCCCGGGGTTTTCTTTTAAGGAAAGGATGTCAGTGTACGTGATCCAGTGTGTCTTACCTGCTTGTTTAGCATATGTATTCCATTGATGCTAATTTCTCCTACTCTGCTGAGAGTACTTCCTCTTCTGATGCCTGCAGCACTCACAATCTCGCTAAAATACTGCCTTTCTTGGGGCTCGTTTTGTGTAGTTGTTTCCTTTCCCTGCTCTTCATACGCTGTTCCCTACTGGAATCTGAACAAGGCGGATGCAGGTGTGTGCTTGGCTAGGAGTTGCTTTCTCCCCCTAAAAAGTGGGAGATTGGCATCGTTTAAGATCAGCTGCTGCTTGCTTTGCTGATAAGAACAGGTCCGTTGCACTCACCATCCACGCACCAGCTGCAAGGTGGAAAAGGACCTGGGGGTATTGATAGATAGTTGACTAAATAGGAGCCAGCAGTGCGTGCAGGTGGCCAAGAAGGTCAATGGCATCGTGGCTTGTGTTAGAAACACTGTGGCCAGCAGGAATTAGGGAGGTGATCATCCCCCTGTACCCAGCACTGGTGAGGCCACACCTTGAATATTGCGTTCGGTTCACTGTAAGGAGGACACAGAAGTGCCGGAGCGTGTCCAGAAAAGGGCAACAAGGCTGGTGAAGGACCCAGAGCACAGGTCCTGTGAGGAGTGGCTCGGGGAGCTTGGGTTGTGTAGTCTGGAGGACGCTGAGGGAAGACCTTCTCACTCTCTACAACTGCCTGAAAGGAGGTTGGGGTGAGGAGCGAGACAGCTTCTTCTCCCTGGTGATGTGTGACAGGACCAGAGGGAATGGATGGAAGCTGCACCAGGGGAGGTTTAGGCTGGATATCAGGAAACATTTCTTCACCAGAAGGGTTATCAACCATTAGAATGGTCTGCCCAGGGCAGTGGTGGAGTCACCATCCCTGAAGGCATTTAAATGGTGTGTGGGCCTGGTGCTCAGGGACACGGTTTAGTGGTGAGCTTGCAGTGCTGGGTCAAAGGTTGGATTAGATGATCTTGAAGGTCTCTTCCAACCAAAGA
>WUAM01000395.1:11197945-11221886 GCA_024336885.1 Actenoides hombroni
CGAGTGCGAAGCTAGAAGAGGAAGAAAAGACAGAGAGAAAACGGAATCAAACCAAAAAGCACGGGGGGAGAATGGGGGGTAATTGGGGGGGGGGGGGGGGGGTGGGTAGAGGGGGGGGGAGAGTCAGATCGTTAATGTATATGATAAACGCTGTATCCATTTCTTCTCAGCAGTGTTTTCACTCTGAAGTCCTCTTCTGGCATTGCAAATTATAGCTATAAGCCTTGAAAAAATGTGTAGCTGCAGGTTTTGTGCTTCCTATAAAAATTCTTACATTTAGGTATGAAATTGCACTTCTTTATTTGTCCTTGTTATTGACCCTGGGAGTAGTTTCTGATGTCAACATATTTCTTGAATGCACTGGGCAGGTTGCAAAGAGAAATACTGTTAATAATTGGTGGTGTGTGTTGCTATTTTTACATTTTTTTGACCTTTTCTATTCCAATTTAAAGAGAACTACCTCTTACTACTTAAAATATTACCAGAATAGGGGAAAACCACTTCATCTCTCCCTGGTGGCTTAGCAAAAATACATGTCTTCTCATATGTCATGTTGTGGTTCCCTTCCAGCTGTAGTTTCTAGTTGAGACTCAGTCATGTGGAATTTCCCCTGTGATAAATACTAGTGCAGAAAAGATGAGGACAGACAAAGCAGAACAATGTTCTCTGTGGTTGACAACAACAAAAGAAATACATTAATAAGGCTTGCACTCAGTGTCAGAGCAGTTCTCACATATTACTGGGTGTACTTATGTTTCACAGATAGGGAAAATAAATTGCTGTGAAACTTGTTTTTTCCCCAGAGCTGCTTGTCTGAGCTGTGGTGGGGCTAGGAAGAAAAATGAGTTTTCTGTACCTCTGGTGGGATTTCTAAGCTTCAGACCAGAGTGGAATCCTCCCTGACTGGGGAAGGAGTCCCACTTTGCCTTTGTCCCACTGTCCTCAAGGAGAAAAGACCCTGCTTCAGACAAGGAATTGTAAATGGAGCAAACCCAATATTTTGCTCGTGGCAAAAGCAGCCCAATGCTTTCCCTTTCCCTTGGTATCTGGGTGTTGGAAGTAGGCCGCTTGAGGGAAAAGAGAAGGATGGGGTCTTTGAAGCCCACACTGGGAATGAGAGAGGGTGGAAAAGAGAGGATGTCACATTTTCTGGTGGCTTTGTGGAGGACAGTGCAGGAGGGAACACAGAGAGATGACTGCCACCTCTCCTCACAAATCTCTCTGATGCCTTCCAGTCTTCTCCATCCTTCTCATGGAGACTTCTGTCTGTTCCTCCCACCTCTTTCACCAACCACAGCCATTGTGAGTCTACACAATTTCTTCCAACATCTCTTTCCCTGGTCCATCAGCATGAACTGATTTGAAGTGGTTAGGGTGTACCAAACTTCCCAAATGATTCCCATGGGGCGTTGGTTCAGTTCAGCTGAATCTGACTCAAAACTGAACAAGAAAGTCCCATACTAGCTTGATTCCCTAATCTCAAATGCTGACATGAATGTTTTGGTTGGGTTTTTAATACCTGAATTAAAATGTAAACTACTCAGAGCATCATTTTGATTTCTTCATAATTAATTGGCTTTTAAAAGGTAAATGTGTTTTATTTAGAATTACCTAGCTTGGTTTTTTTTCTTCATCTTTTGGCCAGCATTCAAAAAAGCTGATCTGATTTCAGCAGTTTATCAACATCAGTACAATATGCAGACTTACTTGAATTCAAGCAGCCAGCAGCAGCTCGAGTTCAGTGGTGCTTTTGCTGTGGTGTAATTCAGGAGGAATTTTCTAGTGTATCACTTGGCTCCTGTCACTCTCTCTGTTCCAGTGCAGGTGGTGTTCAGGTACCCTGGCTGATCATGGCTGGGGGTGGATCCCTCTGCACTGCTCTCCCCATCTGGGACACTTGTTTTACATATCCCACCTTTTTTCCTCTCAAAGCTTCTAGTCATGGACTCCCAGAAAAAGACCCCTGACTTCATATGTTGTGCTGTCAGGGAGAGAGCTTGGGTAGTGCCTCACACCTTACATCGTTTACAAGTATTTCCTTGAGCTGATGGGATCCTGTAAGGAGGTCTGCAGGACCAAACATCATTGTACTGGAAATGCTTACTGAATGTCATCATTCTAGTGTAAGGTTTCTTAATTCAGTAAATGGAAAGTAGCAATGAAATGAATTAACAGGCTTTGAACTAAATACATGTCCAGAAGCAGGAAGTACCTACTTCTGACTGTGGTAGGTAGAGGTCAGGTCTATAATGTTATGACAAGTCATTTGATTCTGTCTCCCAACTTTCTCTGAGGATGAAGTTGCTTCTTTACCTGTGGTTGAGGTAATGTAGACAAGGAACGTTTGTGGAGCACTTCAGGAGTGTAAGCCAGTGTTGATGGCTCAGGTGTTTGCCACACAGTTGTGTATTTCATTTTTTTAGTTCTATCTTTCCACAGGGCCTGTCTTTACATGATGCATCACACAGAGCACCCTTCCTCATATGCTCATTATTTATTGTCCTAATTAACAGGAGTAGCAGAGTGCATTGGAAGTATGCTAAATGTGGAATTTAACTTTATGTTCTTGTATGCAGGATCAGATTTTAGGGAAACAAATTTCTAGCACCCAGGAAGGCCTCTGGAGCATAAACAACCAGAACTATCTCCTGCCAGATCTTCTCCAGCAAAGCCAGATTTCAGACTCTGTGAACCCACCAAAAGTGCCACTGACTAGCCAGGAACCTCAGAACAAACCTCTGAATAAGGTAAGAAATAAATTACATATTGAATGAATTGTACCATCATTTTCCTCCAGCCCTTAGGAGCCTGAGATTGAGAGGCTTTTAACTTCATCTATCCTGTCTCTTTTTATGATGAGATTTTTCATCACATCCCTTCTTTTCCTGAAAAGTTTTGTCTAAGGGCTAGATAAGAAATCTTGTGCTCTCTAACAGATCCTATCATTCCACTTGTTTTGCCCTCTTCTCTCTCTCTGCTCCCTTTTCTTCCCTTCCTTTTTTCTCCCTATTTACACAAGCTTGTAGCCTCTGCTTCTTTACCTGTCCCATCAGCAATGCAGCACTCTGGTCTGCTTCTGCTCACTGTCCCTGGCTTTCTTCCATCCAAGCGTCCGGTGGGATAGCAGAGAGGCCAGGGCAGCACGTCTCAGCAGCCCCAAAGGGGCTCTGACACCACTGTGAGGACAGGGAGCTCCTGGGGAGCCGTGCATCCCTGGAGGCAGATAACAGCTCTGTCAGGGGTCATGTCCTAAATTGCCTTACTGGAGGCAACAGCGTCCTCCTTGCTGCAAAGAGATCTGAGCAGGGCCCTGTTGCAGACGAGGCAGTGGGGGAATGATGCACAAGCTCTTCTGGAGACTGGTTGTTTCAGTGCAGAGCCTGGCTGAGCATCCCAACGCAAGTCCCTGCTCAGGTCTCCTCTTCTTTCACTGAATTTGTACTATGTATCTGCTGCTTTAAGATTGTTCATCACATCTAAGTATGCCACATTCCATTTCTTCTGAGCCTCAGAGGCACCCCATGGCTGTGTGCTGTCTGCTCCCTTAGCGCTGTCTGCTCCCTTAGCACTGTCTTCCTGAAGCAGCTCTTGGTTTTTTTTGTAGACCCCGTGCACTGAAAGCACACCTTCAAAGAGCAGCACGTCATCTACAACATCGTTTACTTCATTCATAGATCCTAGACTTCTGCCAATCACCCCTCCCACCAGTCCAGTAGGACCTTCCTGTAGTTCTCGTGAGTATGGTTTACACTTCACCTAAAACATCACATTTCTTTTATGCTGGGAGTGGGGAAGGGCATTTGACCTGTAACAGCTCCAGAAACTGAAACTCTGGATCACTATGAATTTGCATTGTACTACTTTTGCCCTTCTTCCAGGTGTAGCTTGGTCCACTCTGCTGCTGTGTTACCACAGTTGCTTACTCAGGAATGCCTGAGGAATTTTCCAGATGTGTGGGTTTTTTCTCTAGCTGTGTAATGCTCCCAAGGTGTTTTCTCACCCCTCTGGGGTTTCTTTCATTCTGTCATAAACAGGTCAAATGTGAGATGCAGCCAAACACATTGTTCATGATTGTCTGTGTCCTTCCTTCTAGCATCTAGTGCAAAACCTGAGCCTGTCAGGAGAGAAAATGCAAGGAAGGGCTCTGTTGTCAACGTCAACCCAACAAACATTCGCCCGCAGAGTGACAGTCCAGAAATTCGTAAATACAAGAAGAAATTTAACTCGGAGGTCCTTTGTGCTGCTTTGTGGGGTAAGCTCAGAAGTACTTGGGCATGTGTATGGAGGGAAAGCAGCAGCAGGAGAGGCTGGCGATATACGCCAGGCAGATTTCACAGTTGTGTTGCACCTCTCCTGTCAGAAAGTCCTGGAGTGACTGACTGAGCAGATACCTGCGTCACATTCATGACACTGCCTTCCTGTAGAAGATGGCAAACAGATGACTTACAGCTGCAAAGGATTTTGTGCATCAGAATGAGAAAATGTTTTGATCAGGCAGTGAGCTGAAACAAACTGAGCCAAAAGTTGCAAATGTTTTAGTAGCTTACGTGGCTTGTCATACTTACTCTTGTCTTAGCTGCATATGAGGACAGCTGATCACACTAAGTCCTGACCCAGTGGAAATAATCCAAACCTGAATCCTTTTGCTGTCATGTGTGTTAGGTATTCCAAGACTCTGGAGCAGGCCAGGTGTCAGTCTCTTCAAAAGCTTGGCTTCCTTAGTTCCTGCTCTCAGTGCTTGCTCAGAACCTCACCGGACCACCATTTTCACAGGGGCAGCTTCACATCGTGTAAAATCAAGATGAGTGTTGTCAGACCAGTTTTCAACAACTGTAGACCTTGTCTCAGTCTCAGACTAGCTAAGCTTTTGAGTTGCTTTAAGCATCTTTCTGCTTGAGAAGAACAGATATATTCTATGGGACTCACCCAGCCTTGTACTCCTCCTCACATTTAGAGCCTGGAATGGAAAACGAATTAAGTAGATGAAACATTCTCCAAAGGAAATGTGGATTTCCAGTTTAAAGCTTCACAGGTTTTGAGTAATATATGTTTGTAGGAGTCCAGGATTTTAAATTAAGAACAGAGCTGCATGGCAAGGTCTGTAATTAAATGTGCATTGAGGCTGAAGAGCACCAGGTACTTGTCAGGACATTGCCAGTAGAAGAGGTGGTTGTTACAGCAGGGTACCTCCTGTCGTTTCTTTAGAACCTACTGATTAGGAAATATAGATGTCATGCCAGCCAAACACGATTTTCAACATCCTGTGATGTCAGGAACCTACTGGAGCCTTTGCTTCCTTGGGAGCCGTTGGATTTCAGATGGATGCGCTCCTGTAATTTGGCATTGGGAAGAATTCTTGCAAAACACAGACCGTTTTCAGACAAACACTCTGCTTCCTCCTCACAGCAGCCCCTCTTCCCTTGGCCCTTCTGTGATTTGAGTGCTGTATTTGAGGAAAGAGGGTATTTTATTTATTTATATTTTTAACTGGTAGAGACTCTTAGATCATTTCATTGTATCTACTGTGTTACTAGTGGAGTGGTGCTGGACTGAGACCTTTGTAGTGCTTCACAGGCACTTTCCAAGGTCACTTGAGAAGTTCAAGTTCACAAAACATTTTCCTTTTTGCTTAAATCAACGTTGACCTCAGTGGAACTACTCATCCTTCAAGTTACATGAGCATATAATTGTTCTCCTGGGTAAAAACTGTAATGGTGAGATCCTTTATTTTCTACTCATTTTTCTGGGAGGTCATCCACAGAGCAACAAAGAAATTATCAGGTACCATTAAGTGAGACTAAATAAGAATCAGTTCTCAAAACAGTGAGTACTTCATGGCCTCTGAATCATTAGGTGATTTGTGCAGTATTTTTTTCCATGTATCAACAGGAGTAAATTTATTGGTGGGAACAGAGAATGGATTGTGGCTGCTGGACAGAAGTGGGCAAGGAAGAGTTTATTCGCTGATTACAAGGAGACGATTCCAGCAGATGGATGTTCTGGAAGGACTCAATGTGCTAATTACTATATCAGGTTAGTTCAGTGTCTAAAAGTATCTGACCTGCATTGGCATTAGAAGCAATTAAAAAGAAGAATTAGGTTACAAACTAGGCTGATGAATTTCCTCTTACGGAAAATCACAGGACAGTTATTCTTGTTAATAGGAAAACTCTTGGATTTTTAACATTTACATTCTCATTTCAGAGAGGCTTTTGAATTTTTCATTACCTGGTTAATGTGTGAAGTGGTTTGTGAGAAGTACCAGTTGTTTCGTATCCTTAAAATGAACTGGTTCTCAGCAAGTTACAGTTTGTCAGTCTCTTTGCTTGTTGCTGTGATGAGTGAGCATCTAAGTGCAATCCTATTGAAATATCAATAAACAACCTCATTCTGTGTTCAGCAAGGTGCTGGAGCAGTAACAGGAGTGATGTTGTACTGTGAAGGTGTCAGTAACATGAAATGGAGTAGCATCTTCAACCTCTGCTGATGAACAGCTCGGACTCTGCCCTTCGAGGTTCCAATGCCCTTATTCCCTGTGGAGGAGAGTGGCCTCAAAGGATGCTTAGTGTATAACAAGGTCAGAGATGTAGGTCCAGCAAGGAATGGCAGCTCCTTGTCTCCAATCCAGGCTCGCCATGATAGATGATGGTGAGAGCTGTTTGTCCCATATTGCCAGGTCCGGTTGATTATGGGACACAGTCCTTCTCTTTCGACTAACCTGTGATCCCAGGCTGCTGTTACCTCTATTTACTTACAAACTAAAGCAACAGAAGGACTGAGATGAAAGATGACAAAGTAATTCTCACCTAGAAAGACTTCCAAAAGATAATAGCTACTTATAATGCAGACTGTCAGTGAATTAAAATTAAAGGAGTCACGTATTCAGAATGGCCATAGCGAGCCATACCTGTGTTCCTTCCTTCACATCAAAGAGTAAATAGCAGATAGTGTGATTGCTTCTGATAATGCATGCATCTAGAGAGACCTATTCTTTGGCCTGAGGAAAGAATTTTACTGAGGTGTGAAAATCTTGCTTGAAGTTTTAGTCACAAGGTAAGTGCACATGTGCCAGATGCCATAGAATTGCTCATGTTCCAGTTCCCTCCCATGTGTCACCATCAGCCAGAGCTTCTCTTTTGTGCTGCTGGACTCTTCTCTCATGTTGAATAGGCACAAAGACCTGCTGTACTCAAGGCTTTTTGTAAGTGTTGGAGTTTGTCCTTCAGTGAGTTAAAGCATTATGCCTCTCTTGTTGGCTTTTTTGTTTATGAATCCTAGGGAAGAAGAATAAGTTGAGGGTGTATTACTTATCGTGGCTGAGAAATAAAATTTTGCGCAATGATCCGGAGGTGGAGAAGCGGCAAGGCTGGGTGTCTGTGGGTGACCTGGAAGGCTGTGTACACTACAAAGTTGGTAAGGACTTTGTGTTTGTTCCTTGAAGAGCTGCTTAATCATCCCCTTGCATCTCGTGACACCAGCATTTTTCTTCAGCTCTGTTTCAGGGCGGTATGGGGTTGAATGTATCAGAGTTCTTTCAGGTCTCCTTGTTTTACATGGCAGATGCTTTGCTCCCTGTCATTCCAGGTAGCATCTCTTCTTGCAGCAGTTACTAGATGGTGTTATGGGTATTCCCTGTGACAGCTGGAAGAAGGGAGTGCCAGCCCTGGTCTGTTGCTCAGCCAGTGGTTTAGAAGTTCTGTAGTTACTTAAGGTTTTAATTAGACACATGTTTTCTACCTCCACACTATTCAGCTTCCCTCCTGGCCCTGAGTAACTGCTAAGAACCTGGACTAGTAAAGTGCTAGTAAATCATATTTCTAGGATGTCCATAGGTAAATCCAATTGCATGTGCTATGTACAGCTCATCCCTGTCTTGAGATCAGAAAAGACCTAAATATACCTTTGTTTAAACTTTTACACTGGAAATGGTACTGTAGCAATTGAAAAAAACATTTTGCTTTTATTTGGCTTTCAGGCAGTTCATTCTTGAAGATGAACATCAGTATTGTGATAGTTTCTGTCATTTATCTGCGTGAGGGGGTGTAACATATATATATGTAGTGCAAGTTTTGCTTTGGTGAAAGATGGCATATCAAAGTGGCACTTTTTTCAAAGGCAAATAGAGAAATTATATAGAGGAGTGCAGGAGACAGTGGCTGTCTCTCATAAATACATTGCTTGATGTTGTTATTTGCTGTTATATCTCATGGCTTTAAAAGTGACAAGGGTTAAATCCAAGACAGAATGTGAAACAGATGTGCATTGTTACATTCTTTGTGATTATAGCTAAGCACCCACGTATTCCACTTCAGTTGCTCATCTTGGTTTGGTTTGGTGTGGTTTTGTGTTTGTTTCTTTCTTAAATAGTTATCCTAAAATTAGTCAAACATTTGGTAGGAGCTTCTGTGTTTACATATGAAAAGCCACTCTTACTTCTTTGACAAAACAGCTGCTGTTGGTATTCTCTCGGTGAATTTTCTTGTATCTTGACCTTTGATTTTACAGCTGTTTGTCAAGGTAGAAGAGGAAAAGGATGTTCTGCTCTGCATTTCGGTGGAGTTTGTTGGTTCTTGTTCTTTGTCTGCCTATATGAGTTTTTACTGACCAGTGTCCATCCTTATCCCCTCTTAGGCTTCTGCTGTATGTTTGGCTAGTGTGAACTGCTCCTTCTGTAGGCGGTAAGGGCTGATCAAGCCCTCCTCCCACAGAAAACAAACCTTACTTCAGTAGTGGAACACCTGCATCTTTTAAAATTCCCTGCCAGGCAGAGACTGAATGTAAAATGAAGGGTGAATGCACTGGGAGGCGATACCCTCGCGTTCTGTTTCTGAAGCAAATGCTTGACTCTGGCAGAGCGAAAACAATGTACAAAGGCACCTTAATTTTCAATGCATGATTCTTCATTTATTCTCCATGGGCCCAGCATGACCATAATCAACTTACAGAAATTGCTCATCTCTTCAATTCTTACTCATCTCGGAAGCATCGGAGTCATTAGCCCACACTAGCACATGGGGATTTAACCCCACACATGAACAGCGAAATGAAAATGTATCGTGCAGAGTGTAACAGAATTGTTCAGCCAGCAACCACCATTCCTCCAGCTTACTCAAGATCAGCAATGTTGGTGTGCGTTCACACTGAAAATATAAAGTAGATTGGCTTAGCTGCAGGGTCAAGACCTTTTTTCTCCTGATTAGTACAATATATTTATTTTTTTTTCATAGATCTATGACAAGTGATATATAAATGTTGTTAACAGTCACCTAGCTTGACTGAGGATAAATGAAATGCAGGTTTTCAGTGAAGGTATTACCACTGGTGATATTAAATATTGATGCCCATAATGCATTAGTCTCCCTTGCTGGATAATGTCTACCTCTATAAGTAGTCCTTTGAAGTTATTTCATGTGTTGAGATGATCTTTGATTTAAGTGCCTGTCTGGTTCCTAAGGAATTGTTCTTCTTGTATTACAGTAAAATATGAGAGAATCAAATTCCTTGTAATTGCTTTGAAAAACTCAGTGGAGGTTTATGCTTGGGCTCCAAAGCCTTATCACAAATTCATGGCTTTTAAGGTAAGTGAAGCTTCACTTTTGTTCAGATGTATCACTGTCTCTCACTGTTTCTCATCTAGTCTTTGCTTTTGCTTTTTGTTACCTTGTGTAACATTTCTACGTAAAGCTAAAATGAGTATTCTTTTAAAATGTAGCTCATTAGAACATACGTTGGCAAGGGCAGGCATAAAACTGTCAGTCATGATTTTGTTAGATGTGAATATCTTCTTTCAGTTCTGTGCCAAAACGTGCATTTGAGTTCACAAAGTTGATGGTAATTTCCCCTCAAAAGAAGAGGAAATAGAACATGAATGGTACTCAGCCTAATTTCTGCCTAGTCCGTTTCTAGAATCCGGATTTTTTTCCAAACACAAGTGAATTATTCATCTCTCCTTGCAACTCAGTGGATGATGATTACTTAGCCCCTTAAATGTAACATACTATTTAACAAAAACAGCTGTCTAAGTTTTGAGTTTTGGAAATTCTGAAGATCATACATGTAGCTCTGTAAACCAACAGCTTTATTGTGTTATATAGTGTGTTTTTCTTTTTCCAGTCCTTTACCTCACTTCATCACAAACCACTGTCAGTTGACCTGACCGTTGAAAATGGACAAAGGTTGAAAGTCATATATGGCTCACTAGTAGGCTTTCATGCTATTGATGTGGACTCTGGATCTGTGTATGACCTGTACCTTCCAACACACGTAAGATACTCCAAAAAATTGTGTAACTACTTCTGTTCTTTGGTCTGTATGTTGATGATGATCAGGTTAAGAGTGGTGCTGTATTTCAAAAGACAGGGTAAGAGATTAATTATTGTATGCCAGCTAATAGAAACCCACTTTTCATATGCTTTTATAACACTGAAGTTCTGTTAAAAGACTTTTATCACGTTTAGATTATCAGTTTTAAGGGTTTGGTGTCAGAGAGCCTGTTGTATGGACAGTAGTATTTTTAATTGGTTTATCCTGGAAATTGAGGACTTCTTAAGCAATCAAAGACACAATAATATCTACATGAATTTAGGTGACTTTTACAATCTGCCACTGTGCTTTTCAATCTTGCTAACAAGCTGATTACATTGTCACTGGATTGATTGGAAATTTGGCCTGGATTACAAAGACTATTGCAATATATTTTAATCTTGATCCACTGCAAGCCTGTTATCCATGCACCAGTGAGTACCTGTAGCTGGAGGAGCCCCTGTGAATAATCTCAACTTCTTCACCATGGAGAAAAGTTGCATTTGTTTCACATGATTACAGACTGAGGCTCTGTGTGCAAAATGTGATTTGCCTTTCAGTCGTGGCTTTGCAGAAAACCAAGTTCCAGACTAAGTATATATTTGCTGATCTTCTTACCGTTCAGTTGCCCATTAAATGAATCCTTAAATTCAAAAGTTTTACATTTGCTTTGTGATTTTCTGATTACCTTGTCAGGAAGTTGTCATGAAGATGTTGATTTCAGGTTGATGTGTACATGTGGCATTGTGCAGCTGTTCCTTGAGGTGATGGTGGTCACTAAATTCCTAAACTCAGACAACAGCAAAGTAATTCCCCCGCAGATGTGAATGACTGGCATGGAGCAGTGCAATATGAAGTCTGTGCTATGGTTTTAATCTTTGTTTGCTTATTTTTTAGATGTTCTAGATAGTTCTTTTCAAAGCTGTGAATCCCAAAAGCCAGATAAACTTGGGGTTTAGGTCCAGAAAACAAGCAGGTTCCCATGGCTCCAGTCTGATGGGAGGCTCCTGGCAAGGAAACTTCTGTGCACACTTGAAAACCTCCCTGAAGTCAACAGAGCTCCATAGGGGCAGGGGGTTAGCTCATCTGGGTGCCACGGCCTCCTTGTATCCCCAGGCAACACGTCCCAAAGTTACGCTCAGGAGGTCTGAAGAAGTCTCATCCCAGATCTGCATGTTGCAGCCTGTGCCTTGAACCCTTTTTTTTTTAATTTTGTTTTTTCCCCTCTTGGTCCCACATTTTCAAACCAAATGAAAACCCCACGCCTCCTGTGCAAGCCACTTGATCACTCTGCTGCCCTGACAAGCGACAGCCTTTGAATGCTGTCAGACCTGTGTTTCTGATGGACACAGTGTTTGAGGGTGGCTGTTAAGTTTATAAACTTCTCTTAATTAGGAAGTAACTTTTCTAGCTGTTCAGAACAAACTGTCGAATCACCTGCCAAAGCTTGTCCTGTTTACTTCTCTCTTGGGTTTTTCTAAGGGACTTAATATTTGTTTTGTTGGAGGGTTTATTTAATCAGACAATTAGTAGCTTTGTTAACTATGCAACTATGAAAAAGTCACATCAGTTTATAAATGTGAGCCTTCATATCATTCCTGAAAGCAGGTTGCTAAGCAAGGTTAATAATGACTTTGTCAAAAAGATCATTAGCATAATTGCCCAAGATAAGAAAGGCAAAGAAAAAAAAGTGAACCTTCTTAGAGGCTTCCATTTTTCAACAGGCTGCAAATACAATTATGTACCTGATGAGAGAGATTTCCCAGGTGACTATCCTGAATATATGGGGCACCTTTAAGACTGACTCCCTTTGTGTGTGCTCTTCGACCAAAAGTTAGCATGTACTAAAAATATATTTTCCCTGTAGAATCTTAGACCTGAAATAAATCTGCTGCTACAGTGGCTCTATCTTTTTTGGTGGTTTATTATTTTAAAGAGCATCTGCTAGAATTGGGGAATTCTCTCGAGGAGCTTTGTGGTGCCGACAGACCAGACTTTTTAACAGGCTGACTTTAGATACTCTTGCTTTCTGGTAGCCTCTTTTCCTGGTTCCCCACCTCTCTCTTCATCTCTTACCTGCTTCGATTGCTCATGCGAGTACCAAGGCAACGCATTAAAATTGCTCTGCGACTCTGGATCCCCGTTCTAGTGTTACGGATAGTTGTTGCGGAGGCACGGAGTCAAGTGGTTGGCCTGAGTGTATTCAGTTTGGCAAGTACAGCTTCAGTGCTTCTTTTTACTGTTCCTTGTGCCTTTACGGTGTGCATATATGTATGTGCTTGAAGACAAAAAGATCTGTGTGTTGCTGGCTTGTGAAAATGATGTAAACCTCCAGTCATATGCTTCCTATAAAAGTATTACTTGTAGTGGTTTAATTTACTATTTTTCTGGTTTCATCCTGTTTTCAGTAGTGCTTTAATCAAGGAAATGCTGTTATTGGGGGTTTTTTTATGCTTTCATAAAACCCCACCTTCATGGTTGTATACATACACTTTTTTTTTTCACTTGGGACATGTTGGTTTCTGGGAGAGATTCTAGTGCATTGAACAGCTGTTAAAATAGTTTGTGTGAGTGAAATGCACTGTTCCTGTGCATGCAGAAAATGTGTGCTGAACAGCATTTAAATGGGGAACTGGTTTTAGTGATGGATGTGGGAAGGGAAGGACAAATAGTGGCTTGTATTTGGAAGGTCCAGGTAACTTTTCTTTGCTATAAATACCATTAAATTTACAGGTTTTAGCTTGTGAGTGGGGATAGGGAAACATCATGGAAAGTGAAAGCACTGATTTCCTGGTATGTGGAAGCTTTTTGTCCTTCCTCCATCTTCTGAAATGATTGTGAATTCAAATTTATTTTACCTTTCTCTTTATATAATGCAAGTGTTTTGTGAGCGAGTAAGTAAATATTATTGTGTCTCAGTGGCTCCATGGCTTCTTAAAACCAATTAATACTGGTAAATGTAAAGTGAAATATTGAAGGTAGATTTGTTGGCAAACCTACCATCACTGACAGCGGGGAGGAGGGGAGAAAGCCTGTTTCAGAGGCTACCTAGCAAACTATGCAGCCTTTCTGAAAACAGGCATTTCTTTCACTTTCCATGAGCCATGAGCTAGTTCTTTTTATTGCTCTGCCAAGCTAGATAGATCGATGTAGTCATTAAAATCACAGTCCATTTTCTGATCTAAATCTTAGTAAAATATGATTCTAGATCCAGGGGACTATTCGCCCACATGCCATTATCATCCTGCCGAACACCAGCGGAATGGAGCTGTTGCTCACCTATGAAGATGAAGGCATCTACATTGATATATATGGGCATTTCACAAAGGAGACTGTTCTACAGTGGGGAGAAATGCCAGCATCTGTAGGTATGTATGAAAAATAGCACTGTGTTTAATCTAAGATTCTGCAGTTTGAAGCCTGACTTCTTTATGAGGTTTGTATCCAGATGAAAGTGGGGTACGGCACATAAAGCAGTTTCTAAGCAAACCAGATGTGTAAACACATTTCTGTAGGTTTGTGTTAAGACAGCCAATGATCTCAGTAGTGTCTTCACGTTTGGATCATAGCTTGTATTCTTGTCACACTGTTTATTCCACCGTACCTTGACTGTAGAGCCAAACTTCACTGGGGCTGCAGCTCCCCACCAGTTTTCACAGAGAGAATTAAGAGAATTACAGAGGGGAAAAGTGGTGCTCCTGTTTTGGTTGTTCATAGGCTTTAGTGTTTTATGTCAAAATTCACAATAGAGAGAGGTCAGTTACCAAAGAGGTCTGTAACTGCTGTCAAATGGCCCCATACTCTTATCACTTTAAATTCACCATGCTGCCAGCCCAGGGTATTTCTAATAGATTCACAATCTCTCCATGCTTGCAGTTGGCTCTGTAGGACATTCTGTTTGTACTGGAGCCAGGACAGCTGTTTGACTCACCTTCCTTAGAGGGCTTCAGGTGAACAGTGGGAGGGAAACCAAGAAAATGCAGGCAGATTTCTTGTTTTAGTATTTGTCACTTTTCATTTCTTTTCTGGCTCACTCCTTTTTCATCTTAAAACAAACATACCAACGAACAAAAAAAAAGCCCAAGACACTTAGATTGTACAAAAGCGTGTTATTAGTTTGGCAGACAGTGGCCGCCACGGTGGAAAATGGAGGATGTTCATATCTGGCCTTTCACTTCTAGCTGGGTAGTTTTAGGAAAAGTCCATTAAGTAGAGAACTCCCTTGAGTAAATGCCAGGTTTGACATTTGTAGAGGGTTTTCAACAGGCAGCTCACCTCTGGAACACAAATGGCTACAAACCAACTTACTTTTCGCACAGTTTCAATCAATTTCAGCAATAAAACTGCTTCAGATTCAAAAACCAGGTATAAGGTTATAAGCTAACTATACAATGTTTCCTTCCCTTTACTGAGTAATAGACCTGTCTCTAATTTTCAGCCCATATTCAGAGCTACGGGGTGTAATTAAAATGTACCAAATCAATTCTCTATTTTTCACAGGAATATCTAATGGTCTTTGATATGTTGAAATGTTACATCCCCTCTGAATTAATGTTAGAAACACCCTAAGAAATAATCAATAACCAAAAAAGCAATCACTCAGTCAGGGTAAGAAGAGTTCTAATGAGAAATATTGAACGTGACTGGAAGCTGCACTGACAAATGCTATCTGAAGCTTTCAAGAAGCAAGTTGTTGTGGGATGTGCTTCCTTAGGCCTTACTCAAAGTAGCAAGCTTACTTTACAGTTTGAAGAAAAATGTTCCTGTTATGTCTTTATCCCCTTCATGGTGTCCATAAAGTCTCCTTTGTTTTCCCACATGTATTTCATTGGTTAGAACTCCTTTTTCTTGCCTTGGGAAGAGACAATTTTAAAATCAGCTGCATTTATGTAAGTGTCCTGCCAGAGATTAACCCTGATAGCATGTTTAGTATTTTTTAAACCATGGATGTTCTTTGTAACTATTACAGGCTTTTCTAGCTGAATTATTCTTACTGTATGCTATGTCTTAACAAGTCACTGTTCCTGGATATTAGTGTGTTTCAAAGACAGATGATATATAAGAAACAAAGGGCTTTCTTACACCCTGCTTTAAAAAGGGGGATATTGCAAGAAGGGTCATGTAGATCTATGACTCCTACGTGGAAGTTTGCAGTTTGTGTCACTGCGCACTGATTGCTCTCAAAGCTTTTTCACTTAATCTGGACAGTGTTTGAAGGAATGCTTCAGAAGCGGAGCAGAGAGAGCTTAAGTCCTTCATCCTAATGGTGCTGAAAATACTGAATCACCAAACCCACAGATATGAGAGATAGCTTTGTGAAGCATTCTTGTGGCCTGGAAATCACACTGCCTTAAATTCAGTAGGAATTTCCTTACGTGTACCCAGCTGGCACTGAAGTGAGTAAAGCTTCACCACTTTGGACCGACTGAATATGGGCTCTTTTGTGCCAGTTAATTACTCTAATTTAAAACATCCTTCAGTATACATCTGGTTAGGCATGATATTCTCCATTTCTCAAGGTCGATTACATCTTAATAGAAGGAATGCCATTTGAGCATTAGCCTTTCCACATGCTCTGCAGCTATTTCTCCTGTTCTTCAGCACACCACTGTGATAATTTGCGTGGAAAGCTATCAGTAGAGAATTGCCCAAGCATTTTTGTTACAGTAGGTTAGGGCAGTTAAATAGGAAGGGGATGGAGAAGATGCTCTGAGGGTGGCATCCTGTTTTCTCTGCAGTCTGTCTAGAGAAACAGGCACCACCAGGGGGGAAGGTGGTGCCCATCCAGGAGCAAGCAGCTAGGACAGGTATAATGGAACATCCTGCTGAGGAAGCAGAGGGTGAGTTAGATGAAACGTTTTAGATGGTGAGGAGAGCCGAGTAAACAGTGAGCTCTTTGTAGAACTTCTCCCAGTGCTTACAAAGTAAGACTGTAGGTTTTCCCTGGAAGCAAAGGTGTCTTGTCTCCACATGTCTCTGTTTATACTTCTGCAGATTCCACAGCTGAAGGGAGACAGTCTCCAAACAGCCCCTCTCAGCTGCCATTTGAAAATTTTCTAGTATGTTAGCTTGAGAACCCTTGTGTTTCTGCTGCTGCAGTGCTTCTGGTATCTCAGAAATGGCTTGCTTTGGAATGGAAATTCTGTTGATGTAGTACAAGATTAATTTGACTTCTGATTGGGATCACATTTACACTAAAAACAAATTACCCTAACCTATAACTCAACACACAACTCAAACTTTAAATAAAGAGCTCTGTTAACATTAGTTTTTTTTCTCCCACTAGCTCCCATTAATTTTCTTTATCCTTTTATTCTTGGCTCCAGACAAAAACTTTAACTCTTATGAGAGAAGTGTGAATAACTGTGGTTTTTGCATAGCCAAACTTGAAAGTTTCATAAGAGATCATGTATTCCTGGAATTTCCAGACCCATTTCAGACCTCCTAAAGTCTGTATGAGCTTATCTCAAAATTTTCACTCTGTGTTTCAGAGACAGAAGGGTCTTGTGTTAACCTCAGGGTGCTCTCTAGTCATACTGGGCTCATTTCTTGATTTCTTTAAACAATTACTTTTGTAGTTGATGAGAATATCTTACTACAAAAAAAAAAAAAAAAATACTTTGTATTATAATTGATGGATTTAGGGCAGGGAATCTAAATATAGCTTACTCTTATAGTCTTTAAGTTGGGACCTCTGTGACCGCTCTGTTAATAAGAAATTGGAGAGAGGAAACTCAAATCCCATGGGAAATCAAAATGTGGAAGTACTCAATCTATGCTTATTCTGAAAGATATTTCACATATGTTGGGCTAAATACAAATATAGCTGTAATATTTTCTTTATATAAAACAGGATTAAAAAAGGGTTTAAGAACCACCAAGTTAATAAGATTTGGGAGCACTTTGGCCCTTTTGTGTGACTAATGAATTATTTACAGTATGTAGTCTTAGAGGGTTGGCACAAAATTGGATATTCCCAGAGTGGGGAACCAATAAAAGTCCTCGGTTCCTTTGATGTGTACATATTAAGAGTCAAAAAGGATGTTATGTAGAGAAACAGCACTAGCAGGAGGTGGCTGAATTCCTGCTTCAGTGCTCTATCCCCATATTCACCAGTTCTTGAAACACTTGCTGTGCAGCTCATACATAGAAAGTGCCTGCTCAGGTCTGAGTGATTCTTGGTGGTGAGATCTCCTGCACACTTTTTGCCTGGCAAACATTAAAAAGCATTCAAACAAGAAAACCGTCACCCCAGATACATTTCTGGGTTGGGTTATCAGTTCTACTGGAATAATTAATTACAAAGGAGTGAGCAACCACTGGGAGCAGAGAAGTTTTGGAACCGAGCTGCATAGAAACATATATGTTTAGAAGAAAACCAAACAGACCTGGTCATAAATTAATTCCTAGCTTGCTTGGGGTGGTTAGGGAGCTGTACATGTCAGCTCTTTCTCCAGTGCAATCTAACCTAGACACTGAGCAGAAAAACACCTGCCTTCCAGGGCCAATTTCTTTATTTGTCCATCTGTGACTTAATTCAGCCTTAGTTTTTTTTTCCTTCTTGGTTGTGTCTCTAGCCTCTGTCATTTAGTTCTCCACAGCTGTGACTGGAGGAAGAAAAATACCCCCTTCTAGACAGGTAACTTTAATAGCAGTAAAACTATTTAACAGAATTGCACAAGAGAAGTTACCTACTCCTTCCTCGGCTTTCCTGTCCAATATTGCTTAACTTTGGGGGCAGTCCGTTTTAAAGCACTGGCAACAGACATTAGTACATGCAAGTAGCTAATTAGTCCCTAATCAATGATCAGCAGCATCATTGGAGAGCTTGAGGCAGGGTTTCAGTGGGAACAAGCTTCGCTACATCACAAGACACTGTTAGTATCTCTGTGGGTTATTTCCATTCCCAGTCCTCAGTGGGTATGTCTCCCTTCTGTACGCCTAAATCAATAAATATGCTTTCCCCAAAGACTGGGGAACCAAGAAAACTGATTTCAGAGAGCATACTGAGTTTGACTGAAGGACCAAAGAAGCGTTCTTTACAAGTGTACTCAGTTTTAAGTTCTGTATAGTCTCTCATACCTGGTGTCTTTTACTGTCAGCAATCACTGGCTGTTCTCCTTCCAGTGTTTATGCCCAGCTGCGTACTTGCGTGAAGAAGCTTTTTAAAACACGTACACGACAGCAAAATTCAGTAGGGGTTTTTTTTTTGCATTCAGTTTCACCTATGCACATAGTCTCCAAAAAGGATTCAGTGAAGCAGCATACGCTCTCTTTTGCCCTTTGAAATGGAGTCTAATATGATGACTCAGGCAGGCAAAAGCAGGTCAAACTCCCTTTAATTCATGCTCAGTTTGTTCATTTCAAACTTCTTGGTTTATCTGGAATCAGTTGCCTGGGGGAATTTTTGGAGTCTCCATCACTAGAGGTCTTTAAGTTCAGGGTAGACAGACAACTGTCAGAAGTGATACTGATGTGGTACAGAGATACAAATGGAAGAGAAGGTGCATTAAGATCCTTTCCTGCCCTATTTATGTAACACTAATCAGAAAAGCTCTATTTTATATTTTGCTAAGAGCTGCCCTGATTCTGCTCTCGTATGCATACCAGTTGGGAATAACTGCCTAGGGCAGTGAGCCAAACTCAGTACATGAGATCAGAAAAGGGACTTTTTTCAACAGAAAGAGTTTAAAAAAGAATGGCTAAGAAGGGCAGTGAGATTGTAGCAGTACCTGGGTTCTGTGCTACCAAGCACACTGTCTCATTCAGAGTGAGTATGCTGCTGGTGTGAGACTGAGACCACTCGCTCGTGTCAGTGATGTTTGTAGAAGTTAATGGGTCCAATATGGCTCAGTAATTTCTTTCACCTTTCCTACCTCCCTCAACCATTTCCCCTTGAAGCAGTTACTTCCCTAAATGGGGGTTCTCGATGTTAATACTGGAACGTAAACAGGAAATACCAAGTGTCACCCCAAGTTTAGAGCATTGTTAATGCTTTCATGATGTGAAACTGATTTTGAGCTCACTTTGCTATACTAACTTTATGGCACATATTCATTGATGTCCAGGGAGTAATGCTAGTATAAATGGTGTAACAAGAACCACAGCTCATGCACAGCTGTCGGTCTTCTAAGCTAGATGGTAATCTGGGTGAAGCTGGGGAGCTTCAAGTAACTCTGACTTGGTTGCAGTGTCTTAAGCAATACTGGCACATAGGTCTGAGTCAGTATGTGCCTTTTGGGCTGGAAGGAAAGGAGCAGAGAGGCTGGCTAAGTCTAGGAGTGCCAGAAACCAGTACAATCTTGAGTTGTGTGTAATATAAACACCCTTATATGTTGCCAGCTGGAAGCATAGGATATTTTTATCTAAAGCTTGCTGAGGTGGAAGGTGGACTTAAACTATTCTGAAATTGTGTAACAGCTTTTGTTCTAGATTCAGACAACTTTATTCAGAATATCTAATCTGATCTCAATGCATTTCACATAAAACACTTCTAAGTGCTCCCACGTGGGAAAATTATCAAGACTCTGTCCTGACCTTTTGAATTCACAGTTTGCTATGCTCCCAATTAATTTCCACGTATAGATAAATCCTTATAACTGGACAAACCCACAAGTGGAATAATGGGGCCTTTTTGTTGACACCTTACTCCACATAAGCAATCTGAGAAAGAGAATCTGCTACAACAGTGAGTTTTTGTGCTACTTGTACTTCAGCTGAAATGTGCTATTGTCAGTTGACAAGCCCTCAGTATATTTTGGCCAGCCAGCAGAGCATCAGTGGCTGAACTTGGTACATCTGTTTTATTATGTTCCTATTGTAACGCTGCTTGGAGATGAGATCTCTTCTGAGCATAGCAGCAGTGGTCCAGTCACCCAGTGCCTCCTATCCTGAATGACCCAGAGGGTGCAACAGAGCCCACTTAAGCTGCTACCCGGAGCTGCAATGTTGCTATCAGATTGAAATCTTCCAAAGGCATGGAAACAATTAGTTGATACTGACACAGCATATTGACAACTTGAGTGCAGGTAAGATAAGGAGATTTGTAAGTGGCTTAGGTCTTTGTTGCTGGACCTGCATGACCTGAGCTAAAGAGCATAGCCATGGAATGCTTTCATGGTGTATATACACACACCACAGTGCGTCCCTCTCTCTGCTGTGTTCCAAAGCACAGTTTGAAAAGGTTAATGTGTTGTCAGCAAAAATAGCAAATGTCTGAGTAGTGTATCACGTTTATCTTCACATTATTTGTGGTCTGGGACTACCTTTTTAGATATGTTTTTAGATACCACGTTTCCATGGAGGTATAATTTTCATACATTTGTTCTGACACGAATTATAAAGCAAGGTTTCCAAGTTAATATTAAATCAATAACTGTTAGAAGAAGGATATACAGTCTCTCAGGCATACTGCCTTTAATTTCTGCTGTCTTCTAAAGTAGGACTGCAGGCTGTTGCTTCCTGTGTCAGTGTGTACTGTGAAAGCTGAATTTTTAGACAACAATCTAAATCAACATGGAAGGTTTTAAGGAACAGACATTGCTCACACTAATCATGTAGGGCAAGCAAGCACTGTCCACTGAAGCTAAAAATCAGCCAAACGCAGACATTCCTGCTACATCATTTCAGAGCACCAAAATTCCCAGACTAATGAAATAGCATTTCATAGTTCAGCAAGAACAATTTCTGAGCATTGACTATCAAATAGAGCATAACTAATGTGTTTTTACCTTGGCAGCCCATACATGCACTAATCAGAGGGCTTTCATTAAACTGTGCCTAATTTGAAATCCGTGCCGTTAACTCTGTTTTCACTGTTCCGATTTCTTATCTGATTGCCAGAGATAAAGGGAGAAACAGAGTAAACTTTGACAATGCTGGAGTATCTTATTTTGGTTTTGGAGATATTGCATATAGCCAGTGATGGGAAGACAATAGCTAAGGACACCAAATTCAAAAGTATTAGGTTTCAGACTAAGCTGAACTCCATAGTAAATACAAACCCAGCTTCCTAATGGGAGAGTATAGAGAAAACAGTCAAGAATTTTCTTGGACACTTACAGTGAAAGGATGAGAGGCAAAAATGGGCACAAGTTGCACCACGAGAAATTCCAATTAGGTATTAGGAAGAAGTTTTAAACTTTGAGAAGTAGTGATGCATTGCAGCAGGGGCTCCGAGAGGTTGTGAAATACCCATCAAAATATGTCTGGACAAGGTAACCTTGTCTAATTTGGCCCTGCTTTGGGGACAGGAGTTAAACAAATGCCCTTCAGAGGTTTCCTCGAACCTTTTGTGATTCTAAAATATACAATAGTAGTGTACTTATGATTTATATCTAGAGTCCAAAATAAATCTGAGAGGAGAAGCTGAAATTTAGCTACTGTTCCCAAGGCATTTTGTGTAAACATAAAATACAAGTAATTCAGAATATGTTGTAATGAGAGAGAAATGCTTCAGATCCACATTGACGTAAATGAGGCAAGAGTCAGTCTTTCAGCTGTTAAATAATATTGAATGTTGTGGGGTTTTTTCTTTATTTTTTTTTTTTCTTTCAGCTTACCTTCAGTCTAATCAGGTGATGGGCTGGGGAGAGAAGGCGATTGAACTGCGCTCTGTGGAAACAGGAAATTTGGAAGGCGTCTTTATGCACAAGAAAGCACAGAAGCTAAAATTTCTATGCGAAAGAAATGACAAGGTAAAGAGAATTACAGTGTGGTGATTTAGAAGAAAATGAGTAATAGCTGACTATATGACATGAAGCCCACTTAATTTTTGTAACTGTTTTTAAATGGTTCTTTCTTACCTTAGTATAACTTCTCGTTCCAAGCAAATGTAGTCACTGACCCCACAAAGCACTCGCTGTGGATGTTCCACACTCACCCATGACCCTATTTTAGCCACCCTTGTTGTGACGCCTGTTCCACCCAGCCTTAACTGGTATCAGAGGTGATAACAAATACAGACATTGCTAACTGGCCAGAGGCCAGCACACCAGGTGTAGTGGGGAGCTCTAGTGAGCCAGCCCTGATAACACCCAGCTACAGGACTGACTCTTCTGGGCTACTGAAATTACAGGCAATTCAGAGCAGCCACCATGGAAAGAAAACCCAGTGCTCTAATCTTTGAGATATTGCAGGCACTGGAGTATGGATAATTGAGTATCATTTCTGGCATATAGCAGTCCTTGATAATTTGTGAATCCTGCTTAGTTCTACTGAAGTATTTAGAAAATTGGAGCCCCCAAACTCTTTAGATTAATTAATTCTTTTAGAATGTTCTCTTGTGCCTTTCCAAATAGGGAAAAAAATATACCAAAAAATATATATCCTGGTTGTACCACAAGCACAGTTTCACTGCAAAAAGTTTCTCATGTGATTAAAGTTGAATTGTGATATTTTATTTTTTTTATTTGGGACTGTAGCACTGTCTGAGATTTCCTGTATGGATAAAAATAGTCTCATAAATGTAAACTGACAGTAGCATATCTTTCTCTTTTTTTTCCCCCTTTCAAGGTGTTCTTTGCATCTGTACAGTCAGGAGGCAGCAGTCAAATATACTTTATGACTCTTGGTCAAAATATACTATTCAACTGGTAAATCACATCAAAATGAAGGATGCTTTGAAATTCCCTGTAGGTAGCAGTGTAAAATGCTTGGAGGTAATATACACAAATTTGCACTTTTTACCTACAAAAATGTTGTCACTATTAACTTATCAAAATTAATAATCTTTCAGTTGGGAAAGAATTCCATTTTCCTGTCAAAAGTATTGCAAACGTGTGTAGTTTGTGTTCTAAAATAGATTGCAAACCAAGACTGTGTTGACAGTGTTAGAACAACTTCAATGAAGAATGCAGCCAATGTAAGAAGACTCTGGCAAGTGTACGGTTTCATTTTCACAGATGCTGTAATGGTGTTGTCTTGAACTGAAGTATCTTTCTTTTTTTAAAGAGCAACATCTGTAGGTGGATATAAAACCACACCTTTGGTGACAAATTGGAATCTATTTCGAATTGGGTTTTGGCTTGTTTTGTGCTTTGGAGCAAGCTGCTACTGTTTAACCACGACTCACTTGTCCAAGTGTTATGATCAGTGAGAGAGCAACTGCTCATGATGGGGCCTAAGCCGACTGGGAGACTGGAGGGGTAGTATCCTGTGCTAGGCAGACAGTGCATTTTGCTGTGGAGTTGTAAAAGCAGCTCCTTCTAGACACGTGCCCCAGCTGGGAGATTGTACAAACTGCAGGGGACAGGTTTCATGTTTCTCTCAGGGCTGGATGCCTGAGCCCATAGACACAGTTACTGTAGAATGTATTTGTAAAGAATAGTTTAAAAAGTCAAAATCATATATACATAAAGCATTATAGATCTGAGCCTGTAGCTTTTGTTCAAACGTGGGATCCACACTCATATGAGTTGATATAAAGGCACTACCCATGTATACAAGGGTACAGGATCAGGCACCTTCTTTTCTTCCCTTCTTGCTCTTTCACTATCAACTCTTCATGTATTTTTGTGTAAATATAAACTTTCCACAATGGATGTTAAGATTAACAAATGTATTCTTAATATAGTTATGAAAATATCCAAAGAGTTAATCTATTATAAATAGAAAATATAAATATTTTCAGGTGCTTCTT
>WUAM01000395.1:11244736-11260849 GCA_024336885.1 Actenoides hombroni
TGTGCCCTTTCGATCTAAATTTTGGGTTGGTTTTTTTGTTTTTTTTTGTTTTGTTGAGTTTTTTGTTGTTTTTTTGTTTAGGTTGTTGTTTTTTTTGTTTATGTTGGTTTTGTTGTTTTTGGTTGTTTTTGTTTGTTTTTGTGGTTTTTTTTTTTAAACAGATATCTGTTCTTTACTGACTTGTGCTGTGTTATCCCTTAGAAAGGCCGCTATTCAAGAACCAGTAGAGAGCACTAAGGAAGTCCAGTTCAATGCAGCATTATCAATATCCTTTATGTAGTACTCTTTAATGAAAGAAAATTTAATGGTCTGACATTTCTTGACTTTTAAGTTGCCAGTGTAATTAGTGAGTAATTTACACAAAAATGGTGAAGATTCCTGCATTTCCGATTTTTAAATGGCTTGGATGCCTTTTCAGTTTTTGCAATACTTTGTGCTGCATTAAGAAAGAAACAAATATTTGCAAGTTTGCATCAGTGACTTGAATTTTCCATGTTGAATTCTTTCATTGAAGGTAAAAATAAATGTTCCATAAACACGACATTACACACTTGAGAGCAAACAATAAATAGCTGCTTTGGAAGGGTGTGCTGGACAGCTGTGAATATATATTTAAATTCCAACAGAGAGGCAGTTTGAACTTTTGAAGAAAATGATTGTGAGATCAAAACATGATTTATGAAAGCTTGACTCCGAAGTAAATGCAATATTTTTGGCCGCTATTCTAATGTGAAATTGTAAATGGGATAGCAGTTTCTCTCAGTGTTGCCATGTTTTGCAGACACCATTTGCATTTGACTTGGAATTTAAGATTTCAGTTGGAATTGACGAATTTGATGTTCCTGTATCTTTCTTAGTGAGATAACAGATATATATGCAAGAATATTTTCTGCTCTTGCTTTTACTGACTCAGGACATACCACCTGAAGTGCTAATGACACCTCATCTCCCCCAGTGAGGTCACCTTGGATTACTGAAATTCAAACCCCTCAGACTGAGACTTTAGGGAGTGGGAGATGTGTACATCAAATAACGTGTTTGCTTCCTAGAAGCTTCCCTGCGTTCTTCAGTCAAAAAGTTCTGTTTTTTCACATAGGCAATATACGTACTAGAAATGTCTCAAGACATTTTTCAGAAATGCAAAGCCTTAAATCATCTGTGTCCCTTCAGTCAGCATTTTGGACAAAACCTAATCATGTTAGTACAATATGGAGAAGCAATAACATCCAAAGTATGGATGGTAACTTTTGCAAGATTTGGGGGTTCAGGACCAGCCTTTACCTATCCCTTTCTGCACACATGATCTTCATCCCCCAGGAAAGGTGTAATGCAGCAAACCTCCACTGTTCTTGCAAAGAAAAGGGGCTAATGTCATCAATAACTTGCACATCTCAAATTTTATTCTGAGATGAGAGTTTAAGATTAGTGTATATATCCTGAAAGGCCAGTTGCAGTTATCCCAGAATTCGTTTATGTGGCAGATTAAATTCTTGCTGTTAAATCAGTGTCTTAAGGGCTGGACTGTGATTTTGATAAAAACCACGACAAGCAAACAAGAAAAAGCCACTCTTACCCATTCTTGCATCTGAATATGAAAAGCTGAAAAGTTCTGTCTAATCTATTTTCCAAGTAGGAGAAAAACAAAGACAGACTAAAAAGTTTTTTCCCATTATACTTGCAGTATGCAGAGTAGCTTGAGAGGAGGGGATGCTAACACCAATTACTGTGACATTTTAACACTTTTGATCCCTATAAAGCAGAAATGCCAAGATGTTATTTTAGAAAGACAGTGGTACATCCCATTAATAATGACAGTCTGCATAACTTACGGCGAGGAAAAAAAAAGTTCCTGATTACATAAAACACATTAAGGATATGCAGAATTTTTGTGGCTTGCATCAGAATTGAAATGAGACTTTGTATTATTATGAACTCAGTGGAATTTAAAAATGGCCAGCAGAGATGGGATTAGGATGTTCACGTGACCTGTGAGAGTGGGTTGGATGGGGACGAGCCTTCTCTTGAGAAAGTACCTCAACTCCTGAAGAAAGAATTATGTGTATATGTGGAAATTCATACTCTGCCTTGGACCTCAGACTTTTTTGATTTTCTTTTTAATTTAAATATGATTATAGTGTAGGTGTTCATATGCAAAACCACTGATGATATTTGCATGAATGTATGTTGTAGAAAGTGACTCCTTCATGGTCTGCCTTTTACCTCAAGTGTTAAGCTGTGATTAAATCATAGAATCATAGAATAGTTTCTGCTGGAAGAGACCTTCATGATCATCAAGTCCAACCTTATTCCTAGCCCAATCAAAAACCACTAAACCATGTCCCTAAGCACAAAATCTAACTGCCTTTTAAACACCTCCAGGGATGGTGACTCCACCAGCTCCTTGGGCAGGCCATTCCAATGCCTGACAACCCTTTCTGTAAAGAAATGCTTCCTAATATCCAGCCTGAACCTCCTCTGGTTCAACTTCAGGCCATTTCCTCTTGTTCTGAAATCAGGATCTGGTATATCTGTTCATTTATTTCAAATAGACCTTGTTTTGGTTTGGTTTTTTTTCTTTCTGGTTAATGGAATGTACAGCATGTAGCTGTAACTTGCTGTCAGAAAGTAAAGTAGATGGTGGTCATCTGCTAACCTAAAGGCTCAAATTAACTTGTAGTACTGTGGCTCTGCTTGTGATGGGATTTCATGAGATTGTATTGCATTTAGTCAGACATAAGCAAAGGGCATCAGTCTGATAGAAGGATATGGAATAAGGCAAAGTAATTTGTCTGATACAACTGTATGAGATTCAAGATTAATTTATCATCTTTTATAAGATTGCACCTTGTTTGTACAAAATCTAATTTACCCATACTTAGTATTAAAAGCCTCATGTATACATTGCCAGATTTAATGTTGGAAATATCTAGTTAGTCACATCTCTCTCTTTTTTGGGTTTTGTTGTTTTGGTTTTGGTTTTTTAGTGGATTTCTCATGCCATAAAGGATATATTTTTCTCCTTGACTTTTCACACCCAGAAGTCATAATATGAGAAGAGGGTGGTGAATACACAATGAGATTAAATATAATTAGGATTGAATGAAAATTTAAGACTAAGAAAACCTTGGTGAATAGAAGTTCTGTCTTGGCAGTGTTAGGGCAGACTTGGTGGATTTCCATTCTGTAAGAAAACTTCCAACACCTGAGTGTCTTAGGTTTGTTTTGCCTGAAACAGAAACATGTGTTCTTCACTTTGTGTATTTCTGTTTAAATAAACACTGTAAAATAATGGTGGATTTCCTACTTTAAGGGGAAGTACATCTCTTATTCCTGTATCATCTCATCCCTATTTCACACGGTCTGCAAGAAGAAAATTTGGGTAAGTCATGTGAAGTTAATTATGTTAAATAATTGCAATGTTGAAACAAAGATCTTTAAAGTGGAACTTTCTCAGGTCAGGAATCTGCAGTGGAAGTGAAATGAAAGAACACATCAGGGTAGAGTTTAATATTTTCTGTTCACCTCTGCACTGATTCTAGCTCAAATATGTTGGATTATTTTATTCTGAAACATAATTTTGAGTGTGTTATTAAACATATTTTTATGTTGCTGCTAGTGCTGCTTAGGGAACATATAGTAACACAGGTCCATCATGGTAAGCAGAGTATTATATGTAGTCTTTGTTTCACAGACATTACAGTTTTAAGTAGAAGAGTCAAAGGCAGGAGGGAAGGATGCTTAATTAGCAAGCAGAGTGAACAGTATAATAGCATCAATGGATCTGCTAGTGATGGTTTGACCTGTACTTCATCCTTGATGCTACAGAGGTGTAAGTATAGTTGTCCCTGAGAAGCCACTTGGCTCTTCCCACTAACCAACACTCAGTCTTTATTGAACTTGTTTTAGATCAAGAGAAGGTTGGTTTTGAAAAAATCCAGATAGGAATTTCAAATCCAAAGCCCTGACAAGTCTGGTACCTAATGAAATAACTACAAATGGGAAATCATTAAGAAAACTGAATGTTGTTATTTGCTGGTCTGGGGTAAAAAGCTACTTTCCTTCATGCATTTTAAGGACCATAAATTCCTGTCATTTGTTCCAAACACAGCTCGAGTAACTTGAATGTTTCAGCTCTTTGGTGTCAGTAACTTCAGATGTTTGAGATTTTTGGCAGCAGTGAAATGGGCTTGTGTCGTGAGCACGTATAGCCCTCAGATGCCACCTTAGTTTACTTTCAGCACCTCTTCCCTTCCCCCTAAAACAAAGAATCATGGTACTAGGGATACAGTAACAACAGTAATGATGGAGTTGCACGTAAGTGTTGACCATTCTGCCAGTATTATTGCCCTACAAGCATGCCTCTTTTCTTGGAAACATTTCTAGGAGTCTACTTTGCAAAAGCCTTTTGTATGGACTAAACAAGACTCTTTTGAGACCCCATGTCTGTTGTTTCCTCTGGTCCTCTTGGTAGATAGGGCATTTTTTATGGGAAATGGTTGCCTGGCTCTGCAGCCTGTTCATTAAAAGTGTGACACTTGGCTTTAAGGTCACATCTCTGCAGGCCATGCAGGATTTTGCAGAGACATATGGCCAAATCCGTAGGACAATCAGGAGGCTTTTTGGAATGTGAGGGATCCTGTTTTCTTTCACTTGCTGAGAAATGTTCCCTTTTTTTTTTTTTTTCTTGGGGTGGAGGGTGGAAAGAATGTTTTTTCCCCATTTCTTAAAAGTGCAGCAAAAAGTTAAGGCATATTTACTTTGTTCTCTGCTTTTCTCAATCTGCTACTCCCCTCGCTACCTTCTGTGTCCACTCTATGCCATTAGTGCTAAGAACCCCAACTAAAGGAGGAGAAAGTCTGTGTTGGATTATGGAAAGCTGTTTCACTCTATATAATTAAAAGGTAACTTGAGTATTTCTGTAATTAACTATGAAATTGTGCTAATTTCTCCAAATTGCAAAAGAAAAATAGGAAGTTAGCCTGACATACCTGAAAATTGCATTGTTTTCTGTTCTGTTGCATAGAAGTAACAGGATGTCAGCTCTCACTGAAATATTTTACTATGTTGATGAAATAACAAGTAGAGATATATTTTGAAGTACATATTCTATCTTAGATTATTTTGCCTCAAGTAGTTTGTGCACGCGGTTGCATCTTTAAAGTTTTGTTGGTTGTAAACAGTTTTAAAAGCTTATTTTAAGGCTCTTTATTGACAGCCTCAGTTCCTACCTTTTTGAGGTAACTTAGTGATCTGATTATTAAGGTTTTAAGAAAGAACAAGGTAAGAGAAAGCTGGTTAATTTAATATTATTGTTGATATTTATATCAAGACATTCGACATGAAAGTACTTTTAAGCATTTAATATACCACAAAATAGTTTAATTGATAGCTTATTGTGAATGGGGAAAGGTCAGAATTTTCAGAAAGGCTTAGTTTTATGTAGAAGTGGGGAAAAAAAAAAAACACAGTCGTTTTCTTGGCATTTTAATCTTTCTCAGTTTAGCACTGTAGTTGCCATGGAGCTGCTGGTGCACTACAGGCTCATGCTCTACACTGCTTGAAAGGAACTTGTTTGTGTGCTTCTATCTTTGCAGTTTCACTCTAAATGTTGATGCAGTTTGGACCCATTTCTCATTTTTCCCTCCACTCTGATGAGAGCCAAGGGATGGGGATTCTATAATATGGGGAAATTCAGCTTGAGGTTTCCATGAGTGCACGTGTCCCAGAATATGACTTTTTCTCCAGACTCCTTTTTCACATAAATCAGAATTTTTCAGGCAGAAACTGGTAGATATCAACAATTGATTAATGTAGACTCATAAGATTATTGTAGAAGGCTGGTTTCTCTGTTACTTGCCATGGTACATGCATATACCATAATGGTGTCATGACAGTTGATTTCAAACCAGTCTATAAAATAAGGCTTTTTTACTAGTTATGTCAGTGAATGTGGTGTTCTGTTTTGTTGTTTTGAGGTGCTTTAACTCCTTGAATCATTTGGGCATAGCTACAAGCTGTGACTATTCTCTTTCTTAATTTTATTTATCACATTTAGTCCCAGTTCTTAGGAAATAGCTGTGAAGCCCAAGATATGTTTATTTTCCCAATATTTTTAGAAGCATTCATCTGCCATCTATTTTGATTAATGTCATTTTCATCAACAGTACTGTAAAGTAAAATGACTGGCAAGATGAATCCCAGCGCATCTGGAAATATTGAATAAAGGCTTTTTTACAAGTGGGCATCTGTGAAGCAGGGAGTCTGCAGAATGCAGGCTGGGAATAGCAAATTGGCCATGGCCAAGTTCTCATAAAGCTGGTGTGGGCTAAATAAGAATGGGGGTGTTTTGTTGTATGACAACCACAGCATATTGCAGTAAATAGAAGGATTTGGGTTGCATCAGGTGGCTTGCAGGTCTGCTGGCTGGCAAAGCAGCAAAATGTGTGTATAGAGAAGTAGTTTTCCCTCACAAACCTAGCTCAACTTGCACTGTGCACACATTCAGCACAGTAGGAATGACGTGTCAGGCAGGTAGGAGAAGTCACTCCAGCTACAGATCTGTGAAAGAAGTGGGGGAAGCATTGTGACAGGTTATTTTCATGTTTTTCAGAGGCTCTACTAGCTCTAAATCACAGCCTATTCACCTCCCAAACTAGACAGTTTTAAAACAAAAAGAAATCATTTCCATAATATCAACTTGTCAGCAGCATGACTTGGTTTAAGCCTCTGCTTTGATGAAGTGGGAAGTGGGTGTGTATCCAACTTGACACATTGATTTCTGGGCAAGCCTTTCCTAACATGCTAGATTTTCATGCCTCTTGTTGAGAAGTCCAAGTGAAAATTCTCAAAAATGAGAATTAGTTTTGTGGGCACTAATTTTTAATTAGCCTACTTTTGTTAATACTTTGGAAAATGCCTTCTAATGGCTTGAAAATGTGTTAATATAGCTGGTATGTAAATGTTTGATTTATCATTATGCATACAGAGTAATTACTTTCCATGATGGTTCTCATAAAAGGAATTCATTCTTCTTAAGGTACTATATTCATGGGAATAGTCTTTTATCTAGAAACAGTAACATAGGAAGCAGAATGTAATTAGTGAATTGTTATTTTACAGAGAGACAAACTTTCCTGCTATCTTTTATTAGAAAAGATAAATGTACCACTGCATAAACTTATATCTGACAACTTGCATGTATTTTTTTGAAGTTGCCCTGGAGCTTAACATTTGAAAAATACTTTGGACTATAAAGTGACATAGAAACACATACAATCTTCATTTACCAACATTTTCAATACAGCTCTGCTCAGAACCTTGGGTGGATGGTGGGAAGCAAGTAGGGCCACGCTGTTGGAAAGCTCTGTATGTGGCAGCTTTTTTGTGTGTACAGAATTCGGTGGCTGAAGTGTTAATTACACAGTTTGTGCTGCTTAACTGAGGATTCTTTTGTGCCTAGATTTGGAGATCACAAGAAGGTCACTCCAGTACTGTGCCCACACCATGATGATAGTGCATTTCATAAAATGTACTTCAGTACTCAAAAACCACAATGTCATTCCTTTTATCTTTTCACTAGATTTTAGCTGTTATCCATTTGTTATGAAAACACTGAAAATTTTCAAGATATATCCTAATATGAAATGGGGAAAAAATAAATAACCTGTTAATTCCTATGACTGAAATACAGAATGTCCCACTAAACATGTTCAGCTTTGATTCAGTTTTCACTAGCTGTGTATTGTCCCTGTGTATTTGCAGTTGGAGTATTTTATTAGTAAGTAAATAGTAGTTTGGAATGTTAATGGTACCTTAAGTCTTGCCTATGTCTCTGTTGTTTGCTACTCAAGATAATCAAGATGGTCTTTTTCCCAAGCTTATTGAGACATCACGGTGACTTAATAATATGAGAAATAAAGCAAAGAAGAAAGGAATAAACAGGCTTAATAGCTTATTTTACCATGCTGTGGCTGCAGAGTATCTGTTGCATTTTTCTCCTGCACAATATCCTAAGTCATTCATTAGAGATGGTTAGAGAACAGTTGCTTACTGTTCATTAAACATTTCATGATTAAA
The DNA here is from genome assembly GCA_024336885.1 of Actenoides hombroni. Classification (NCBI taxonomy): domain Eukaryota; kingdom Metazoa; phylum Chordata; class Aves; order Coraciiformes; family Alcedinidae; genus Actenoides; species Actenoides hombroni. The sequence goes on from WUAM01000395.1 coordinate 11,252,813, forward strand.
ACGAAAGCATGACAAAAATCTAGTTTGCTTGACTGAACCAATTGTTACAATGGGGTAGTATGTCCAAAGGAAAATATTTATTTGGAGTTTCTCTATCATTTTGGATTCTGGAGTGGTGATGTGGTTCCATTCTTGCTCTGGTTTTGACTGCTGAAGGATGCTGATGTGAAAGAGCAGCAGCGAGCTGTGCAGCCGTTCTTTATAGTCAAGTCATAAACTCGTTGGCTGGCTGTGATGCTCAGCTTTTAGTATCACGTGCTATTTCGAGTCGGTGCCCAGTAGAGGGCAACAAACACTGGTTTTTTGACTGTAAAATACTTTCCTACCTACTTCATAAAGCAGAGGAATACAGCAGTTCTTGTCCTCAGCTCTTCAAAACTGATTCACCGAGCATAGCAGGTCTCCTTATGTCAAGCTGCTGTATTGTAAGTCTTGTGATATGAAATCAGGTACTAGTGCTCACCCATTTGAACTTGTCTTATTTATCACTAGAAATCTGTCAAGGTTTGAACTTTTGCTGCCTAGTGTTAGAGGTTAAATAGGTTTTATATATGTAAATACATATACAAATTATAACTTTCTTTTTATAGCTTGGATGGATTTCAACAAGATACTGTGCAAGACAAAAGTGAACGGGCTGTATCAGACAGTTTACAGCACTGCACAGGTACGTTCCAAAGAGTTGTTACCTTAACCTTAGGAGGTTACTCCTAAGAAGTCTACTTCTTCTCTTCAAGGCCATAATAGGCAACAAAGACATCCTTATAACCCTTGTTTGTCAGGACAGCTCTTCTGTGTATCTGGAGCCACTGCAGTAATGTGTCGTTAATGTTAACTCTGCTCAGTCACGTCCCTGATGTGTTCTAAAAGATGTCTGGAAGGACAGTGTTGGGCTGCTCCCCAGTATGGGGAATAAATTCTCAGTGTTGCTTTATACATGTTTTAAGTTAGTTTTGTACCTCAGAAGCACTTAGGTAGCATAAGACCTCACATTTTCTGTTGGCAGTTTTATTACTGTAGTGATTCGCATGTGGTAAAATTGTCCCTCTCCGGGAAGGCAGCCCCAAGCTATGTGAGTACCTAATTAAAAAGACAAATACAAGATGTGGGGAGGAAAGGGATGAAACATGCAAGCTGGTAATAAGAATAATGTTTGTTTTAGAGATTTTTCTAAGTTAATATTATTATTTTTTTTATTTCTTCCTCTGCGACTGAAAAAATAAACTTGTGTTCCATACAGTTAGTTGCTTGATATCTGTTTTGGGATGAAGAAAGAAGTCAAATTTGCCAGTTTTCATTATGTGCAGCTTGGTCTGTTTTTATTTCATGCAAATAATTTGGTGTATTTTCCTCTTTTCAAAGCTGACTGGATATACTGAGTCATGTAATTTTATCTAAAAGTTTATCTACTGCTAGCATCTGTCCCAACATTAACATCTGCCAGTTTACTTCTATGAATAACTACATTATGTATAATGTCGTCCATCCTTTTATTTTTGCAAGGCAGCAATTCATCTTAATTTAGTAATGGCTGCAATAAGTTGTCTTTGTAGCCTGTTGATAATGATCTGCTTTAAAACAATGGAAATTACAGTGAATTTTCCCAAATGTTTAATATATTAAGAGACTGAAACCGTGAGGAAACTTTCAGATTGGAGAAATATTTATACAGGTAACTGTTTACAGTCAAGTTGTATTTCAGAGAAAGAGCAGCCTCGGATATTATGTAGAGATCTGTTCTTCAAAAGTAAGAAAATACATCCATAAGCAAGTTTGATAAGTAATTACTTTCTGGCTTGTTAGCCTTTGGTGAAATTTCTTGTTGCTTTTAAAAATGAGAAATCATTTTTAAATTGAGTGTTCTCAACTGAAATTATTTTTACAGGTATTTCTGGTAGCTCTAGTTTTTATTTTGCTGTGGTGTTACTCTCTCTAGAATTGTTGGTATATCATGGAGAACTCATAAAATGGGTGCATGTGTTGCAGTTTTAATGAGTTGGTTTAAAAAGTCGGTTTCCAATTAAAAAAAACCAAGCAAGATGTGAAGATGTACAGTGAAATACATGCCTCATTTCTTAACTAAAGAAATCTTGCATTAGATACTTATATTCAGATACTTGTATTTGGATATTTATATCTATGATACAACTACATTTAGATACTTTTAAATTACAATCTGATTTACACTGGGAAATGTGATTTCACTGCATGTGAAACTTTCTTTAAGGTCGCTTGGCTGATAGTTTGAGTGTAGTTCAAATAAATGCATCAGTCTCTCATCTGAGTATACAATAATTGTATGGCTATGTTAGCTAATGTAGCTATTTACTACATGCATGTAATTTTCTCACATAACTTCAGTCCTACTGCCACTCTTATTAGTCTTCTGTAAAATACTAATTGTTTAGCTGATGCTAATTTTATCTAAATAACAGCATGTTTGTGTTTTGCTTAACAAGCCAACTAATTATGGTGTACATATCAAACTGAACACTTGTCTGTGCTGTGTCCCATTAGATTTTGAAGATACTTTGTTTTTTGCAGTATTCTGAGGTTATGTATCAGTTACATATCATGTACTTTTAATTCCATTTCCTCATATGCAAGTGATAGGTACCATATAAAATGGAAAAGGGTTACTCTTAAGTTTCAGAGTTTTGTTACCATGATCCCAGATAGAGCTTGCTTTTTTAAAGATCAGGAAGGGAAACTGCCCTTAGCTGCATTTAGAAGCTATTTATGGGAAAATGAAGTTTTTTTCCTCCCTGCCTTTATAACCTTGTATTAGCAGTGCCAACACTTCTGTCTCATAGCAGCTCCATATCGTAGCAGCCTGAATCAAAGCAACACTTCTTGAATAGTCATTGGGTAGATAGACAAAAAGAGACAATAGAGAGATCCAAACCAAATAAAACCAAAATAAATTATTGAAGAGTATTTTTTAGGTGTTGAAATATCTTGGGGCAGGAGAGCATTCTTGGAATAAGGTTCACTCACTTGGTTACCATAAAGTTTTCACTTTACTATAGTGTAGGCTGTTGACCAAAGGAACTTGTGATTCTTTACAAGAAGAAAACATCTGCTGTATACAATAATTATACAGTAGATTTTAAAAACAAAAAATCCTGCTGCTAACCAAACTCAAAACAGGGTTCACCTCAATTGTTTTTTGTAGGAAGTCATGTGTTTAAATGTTCACCAGAGCCTTTTTGGATTTTTGATTTGTTTAAAGAAGGAAGTAGTCTTTGCTGCCAAGAGGCTTTCTGTAGCTAGAGGAGTTCAAACATTTGCTTTATTTTTCTTCTAAAGTGCAGTCAAATTGTTAAAGATTTCAGCATTTTGTTGTTTCAGTAACCAGTGGTGGCTGTTTCTGCTGTGCTGTCCTAATTACCCATCCATGTATGCTGAGTTACTAATGGGGACACAAGTACAAGTAGGACACAAATGACAGCACCGATGATGTATTGAGGGAGAAAAGTAAACTCATCATTGAAGTTTTAGAAAGAGAAAGGATTCTTTTTAATCCCACTACTGAGATTCTGAAACTTCTTTGTACCTTTTTTTTTCCTAAGGTACAGTATTAAGTCTTCATGCTTGTAGACAATACTGTAATTCTCCAAGTAAAATGGTGATGAAAAATGTTTCTTCATATAGCAGCTTTTATGTGCCCCTTTACTTTATACGTTCAATTCCAGGTCTTTGAGAAAAATATTGCTTTGTGCAATGCAGAGCACACTTTCAGTGCCAGTATTAGTGTTAATGTTCTTTAAACTCACTGTTCTTTGTTGTCTAATTCAATGCAGCAAGACTTATTTCCCTTGATGAGTGTTCTTGCATCTGTTGTATCCATTTTGTCTGTGTCTGTTCTGGTTTCTTCAGTTTTGAACATCTTGATACTCCATCATAACAATTATGACACTAAAAAGAAGGGAAGTAAAAAAGCACACATTCCCAGAGAAATGCTGGAGTGGGTAATACACCCAGTTCAGAGGGCTACTTGATGAAATGTTTAACACTTGCCTTCAAAATTGGAAGTGATGGTTCTATAAGCTTTTACCATTAACAATCCTCAAGTGACATGTAATGGGAAAGAAGAATGGAGCTATCATTGACTGTACAGCAAAACATTTTAAAAGTAACATAGTCCTCAGTGTAAGCATATAGCTGTTGTGCATGGAATGGAAAAGTTTACCCTTGCTTGTACCCATTTTAAACTTGTTTTCATGTTTTCTGGCTGTTCATTAAACAAGTTACGTGCTCTCCAAAAACGAGCCATGACAATGCCTTTCATGTGGTGAAAAAAAGTATTTTTACTACAAGTCTAGCTTTTAAAGTTACCAGTTTGCTCACGTTCCAACCTTAGTTTAATTAATTATGTTGTGTGTTTTGAAATTCTGCAGTGTCTTCATAACAGAAATGTTCTAATGAAAATATTTCTCATCTAACAGAGAAGTGATATAATTCTCTGAGCATATAAGCAGCTAAATATTTTCTGTGTTTCTAATAGACCAAGAAGGAATGACTGATATACCTGAAACTGAAGAGACTGGAAGAACTTGTGACTCGTGGCAGAGTGACCTGTGGGCACAAGTGAAAGACAAGTTAATGAAATATTTGCATCACAGCACAATTTTCCCAGAAAGCATCCCACGTAAATTTGATTATGCGAGCAAAGACTTACTTATGCAACAGTACAACCTTCATGCAGCAGTGCACCAGCCAAAAGAAACCATCACAGATAAAAGTATCAGTGAGTTCAAAAGTGCTAGTGGCCTTGGGTATTATGAAGTGACAGTTCTGGGTAAGTATTTGGTAGCTCGGCTTCTAAAAAGGTTAAGCAAGAGCAGTGTAAGATCTTAGCTCTTTGCTGTGTTTACTTGAGAATGACTTTAGGTTCTTCAGAAACTGAATGGATTTCTCAAAATTAATCAGTTGATTCTGAGTATTTCTTGAAGCTTAAAAAAATGTTTGACATTCTAGGTTTTTGTTAGAGTCGTGATTTAGGGTAATTTTTTACCAGAAAGCTGTAATTCTCATTAAATGAAATGATTGAATATCTTGTTTCTAATATCACTTTTCATAGAACAGCAGTTTTGTGTATAGGTTTATGTGTATCATTTGAAGAATGTGTGCAGCCCTTAAGCTATTGATCATTACAGTTAGAGGGAGCTCCTGTTCATTAGTTCAACAATTAGAGGTAGCTCCTGTTCATTAGTTCAACCAGTCTGACATAATCAGGTAAAATATTCAATGACACTTGATTGTCAGGTGACTTTCCTGCTGGAGAGATATTCATCAGCAACAAGGTAGTAAGAGAAAAGGGTAACTCCAAATGCTGCTTTTGAGCTTTATTCTCATTGAGATGTTTTTGAGTCCTGTTGCTCCTAAAGTGCCTTTCTGCTGTGCTAGAAAATTAAGGGCCATACTCATCAACAGCTCTCTCCTGTTTCTGGTTAGCACAAAGTGTCAGTTGATTGATCTTTATTTCTTAAAATATAAGTATGCAACTAATTGTATATCTGTTTGCAGTACTATGGGATATTAATCTGTTTGATTTTTGTTTTCCCTTTAAAAGGAGAAGGAAATTCCCTAGTTTAACGATGCTCACATTAAGTTCCCATGAATTAAAAGCTTCCATTATTTGCTAAGAGAGATTAGCAGAGAAGGTGCTTGAATATTCACAGTCATCAGAATCTTGGGACTTCCAATATAATATTCAAGGTGAAAGTAGCACAAGTACTGCACCACATACTACATAGACACACTGGCTGTAAAATTACTTTCTCTGCCCTTGTAGCAGCAATAAAGTTAAAAAGGAGTGTGAAATGGCTTCCAGTGTTGGTTTAATATTTTCTGAGCTAACAGCTTTGTTAGCCATAAATCATGTCAGTTTGAACGTGCTTATGTAGAAATATATATATACATATATGTATATAGACATGTATTTTTAGGCTTTAGTTATAACTCAGTGGGCAAAGAACAAGTAAATAAAAATCAGTATTCAGCCTGCAGTAGTTTGTTTTTTTAAAAAAGAAGAAATAGTGCATGAAGTTGCTGATGGGCTGAAACTGAAGTTTTCTGCTAACAAGTATTTTTTTTTCCAACAGGAATAAACCACGACATAGCAATAGATGTTGCATTTCTTCCACTGTTTTGTCCTGACGATCCCCACTTATTCCAACTAGAAGACATGCAAAATGATACGTTACTGTCTTGTATGAGTTGCATCTCTGCATGTCAGCAGAAGGCCACTAGCAATGGAAGGCTTCGTGACATGTTTCCCCTTTCAAGTGAGATTGGCTTGCACTGACACTACTCATTTCTCATTTCTTGGTTTATCTTTCACTGCAAGCGTTAATTCTTTGTAGAAATCTCTGTTGTAGGCCAGTCATTGTTCACCTCTTCAGTGAAAGATCTATGTGGCCACCTTCAGTAAACATGTAATGCTGATCTTCCAGGGCAGTTTTTGCTGGAACTGTTTTCATACACCAAAGGCAGTATTTTAATATCCAAACCAAAAATCCAAAGTGACCTACATGGTATTTGCAGTTATTTATTGATGCAAAATTAGACCGTCGTAGAATTCAGTATGTGTGGCTGAGCCTGTGAACGTTTGGTTTGATCTGCTTTGAAACAGGATAGAGTAACTGTAAGTCTGTCAATAATTCACTGATGTCACTTGGAACAACTGCTTTACCGTAACCTACAGTGCCTATAAACTGAAGTATTTGCCTACTATTGAATTATTTTCCTTCAGGTTATTCTTCTGATTACTAGCACCTTACAACAAATACGGTGAACACTATTAATGTTTATCATACTGCAAAGCTCTATATAAGCATCGTGTTTTCCTCTATGTTTTCATATAGACAGAGCTGATTTTATTTCAATACATCTTTATTTTTCCTTGAATAATATGATGAAATCTGCCATTCACTAATGGTTAAGTAATACATATTTCGCCTTTTCCCTAAGTTCTGATACTGTCTCATTTCTAGTGATTGAATTTACTAGTAAAATTCTACACACAGACACAAAAATCCCAGTAGGCCAGTATTTAATAGAGATATTTCACTGGGAAGAAGGTTGAACATATACACGTTATTGCATGGAAAACAATGTCAATTCAGTATACCCTTTTACTGTATGTATAGAAAACCACCTTTCCTTATCTTCTAGATGAAATCGTAAACGCAGCGATGGATCTAGATGGCAAACATGTTATCTGCATCTTGGACGTCTGCCACCTGGGTGATGATAAGGTAGAAGTCTTTCTGAGCAAAATCTACAAGACAGTGGAAACCGGTGTGCTGGACCCAGTGTAATTTAATAACTTATTTTAAATTTATGTTGTTCAAAAAGAGGGAAATAAAATTCCTGTAACTTGAATACCCCCTCTACACATTGCACTTTTCTAGAACTAGCAGACACAAACGAATGATTACAGAAGTATGATTCTTAGAGCAACTGTAATGTTCATCCATGTAACTGAGGAGGATGGTTGTTACCTTTATATTTTGGCAATCTTGAAACAGATTACAAAATGTCTTGGTCACTTATGTTCAAAAGGATGAATAGGCAATACAGTGAGCTTATCCTTTGATACCAAGGAGATAAGTATGGTTGTTATTTATCTCTCTCTGCCTGTGCATGTACATACACAGGAAATGTGTATATCAGGGTGAGAACTGAGAAGAGAGACAGGCTTTGCCAGTATTAAAGGCAATGTTTGCAAAAGAATTAACTGGCTGTGATAGAAATTTAGGCAGGTAATTAGAATAATTTTGAGGATTAGAGCTGTTAATGTTCTAATCTTTCAGTGGGAGGTACTAGGGGCAGCCTAACTGCTCTTTAGGCTTGAAGCTTTCTGTGGTAGTGAAAAGGATGAAATGCTGTGGTGCCTTTAATTCTGGGGACTCAGTGATCTAAGAAGCCACTCTCAGTTCTTCATACCTCAGCAACTGCTGTGGTTTTATATGTCTGCTTTTTTATATACAGCATTGGGTAGTGAGTGTAGCACCCAAAGCCTTTTAATGT
>WUAM01000395.1:11265970-11279190 GCA_024336885.1 Actenoides hombroni
TGGTGTGTGGGGGGGGGGGGGGGGGGGGGGGGGGGGGGGGGGGGGGGTTGGGGTAGTTGCCGATTTGGGGCCCGGGTTCAGCGCTCAGGAAGAAATACTGAGCTGTAGCATCCTGAGCTTGGCATAGTATAGCCAAACTGGTGAGGCTCTGAAGTTCATACTGGTTTTCACTTGCAGAGCGTGCAAATTGTTTTAGACAGTAAGGCAGAGAAACCCATAGTGTCTGCTTTGAAGGCACTAGTTTCTTTTTTTTTAGGTTAGAGGACAGAAATGAACCTACAAGTGCCTTCAGCATAGGTATGTGCTTTGCAGATTGCAAGTCAAAACTTGCTTGCCTTTTTTGTTGAGGGTTTTTTTTTTCTAAATTACTCTAATTCTTTCTGAGTAGCGACAGATCTCGGTTTCTCCTGGGATTCCCTAATTCCTTAAAGAAAGGTTAGACAAAAGGATTGTAATCTCCCATCTGTCCCTAACAGCTGTGGATCTATCATTGGGGAAGAACTGAAAAGCTGGCTGTGATACTGTATTGCTTTGGGTTTATTTCTGTGTGTGCTCCTCTAGGTCAACCGGTCTAATAAGCCTTGTAGTACAAAACATACATATACAGAGCTGATGCTGGGAAATACACTCTCATGGAGCTGCACTAGGTATCCTTTGGCTTAAGCCTTGCTTGTCTGACTTTGTGAGCAAACAGTGACCTTTAATCCGGCGATGAGCCAGCATTTTACTGACCACTTCCCTGTGCTGGTTTGGGTTGCCATTTCAGGAAGTTTCTAGCTGCGGAGCCCACACCTGAGCAGTTCACCAGAGCTGGAGGACACCAGCTGTAGAGCAGAGTGGCTCAGAAGCTCAGTTATGCCCCTCTAGGAGCATCACAGGTGCTTTATGAACCCAACCATCCTGGGAGGCTCAGCTCTGAAAAACAACCAACCATCCTAAACAAGCTATTGCACAACACAGTAAAAAAATGTGCTGTATGGCACTGAGAGTGCAGTGGCTTTTTGTAGTACGCAGCCAACTTTGACTCTCCTGATATCATAATAGAACTGATGTTTCCAAATGCAGCTTAAATGTTTTGCTGGAAATGTGTAGCAAATAATCCCAAGGTTTTGTTCTACTTCTAGAGAAAGTGATTTAGCCATGTCAACATTAACTTGCTCTGTTTATTTGGGTTTGGAGCATGCCAGCTCATACTGAGGCTGGTTAAATAAAGAAATAATTGTACTGGGTTTATGTAGCTGCAGAATCAGTGCCAGCTGCTGGTGGCCTCAGCTGGTCCAAGGCATGAGCAGAGTGGGCATAGCCAGCCTGTTGCTCCAGAGGTCAGTGGAGGAGAATGGGGTGGAACCTCGTTTAGACACTCTGGGTAACTGGGATGTCACAAACCCAACAGTTAGACTAGACTCCAGAAATAAGATACCTGTTTAGGATGAGCTCTGAAAGCAGACCCTAAATTTTCAAATTTTTTTTCTAAAACTAAAAAGATTTTTTTTAAATCTTAAGAGCAAGATATATCACCCCATATTGTATTTCATGAGATATGATGTCCCATCTTTTTTAGTTTAATTAATTTATTTTTCTAAAAGACAAACTGTGATTTTTATAGGACTATTTCCTATAGTTGTTCTATAGGACTAAAGTGGATATTACGATCTATTTGGTGGCAAAGAGGGTTTATAAATCAGTGCAGTAGTCACATGTGTTAAACGTGCTCAGGGCAAAATACTTCAGTGAGATGAGCTCTTCATCTAATCAGTATAGAAGAAGCATCTTCCCTCTATTTGTTTCCCTCAGCACAAAGTGTGGAGCTGTATGTTCTTCAGGTAGAACAAAAAAAGCCTCAGAGAGGGGTGGTCATTGCAGCACAGCACTTAGAGCAAAACACTGCTTGGGGATGGTTTCTCTTTTTTACAGCAGAGTTGGTCACAGGGCTGGGGAAGGGGCTCTCCTGTTTAGCTAGAATCTGCCAATGGTCGCATCATCCACAGACGTCTGGGGAGACTTGGGGGTTAACCCTCTCTGCCATTTTGGGCAGGGGACCTTTGGAGATGAGACCCTGTTGGCAGAGCAGCAAGAGAAAAGTCTGTCCTGCTGCTGCCAGGAGCTGAACAAGGAGCAGCAGCATGTGGGGTTATCAGCCAGCCCTGACATCTTCAGTCATCCATCTGTGTTGCTCTGCTCCTGTGCAGGGCTATAGAAATCCCATCTCCTTGGTTATTTATTAGTCCTTGGGGCCTGCAGTCTCAGAGAAACACAGAATCCTGGGTTGGAAGGGACCTCAAGGATCATCTGGTCCAACCTTTCTCGGCAAAAGCGCAGTCGAGGTAAATGGCCCAGCACCCTGTGCAGCTACAAGTGTCCAGTGTTGGGGGAAATCGCTGTTGTCTCCCACTGAGCTCCTCCCTTCCTGACGACTTGAACATAAAATCAATACAGCCTTCTAGAGACCCTTATTTTCTGTCACAACAGGAGGACGTTATGTGTGCATTTCACATCGTAAACCACCTGCTCAATCTTACAGCAACGAAACAGTTTGTTCTGGGCAAAGTCCAGGCGTTCAGGAAATACTGGTATTTTAATGTTGCTGGCAAGGAACAAAAACTCCCCTCTTGGTGGTGATTCCTTCATCCTTTACTGCAGTTCCTTTTACCTGTCATCACTTTTACCTGTTACTGGATATTGGTTCATTGTTACACATGCACATAAGATAAAACTTATAGCTTTTACTATCAAAAATTTTAGATGTCAATATAGTAGTAAGAACTTCCCCATTCCTCTCCAATTACACAAATCACTGGTGTGAAAATGCTCTGCTTCAATCTGAAAGACTTTCTGTAGCTGTTTGTGTCTCATTTGCATGAAGTTAGCTTGTTCCAATGGTACATATAATATGTTTTTGCTAGAAGAAAAATATCTTTTCTAGTAGTTCCAGCACTTGCTTGATCTGCTCTGGAAAGGAAATGGAATATGCATCTGTAACACAATTTTTCCAGCACCACTCCTTGAAACTTAAATGGAAATTCCAGGAATTATCAAGTTTTTGAAACACAGCCAAATTTAAACAAGGTATTTGGGGGCCTCTTTTTTTTTTAGTAACAAATGCCAGAGCAGAGACAGCAGCAGAGTATCAGTGCTCTGCAGTCACAAAACAGCTGGTTTGGGCCCATGCTTTGTGAGCTGTGCTGGCACAGGCAGGTAGAGGGGCTTTTATCTTCTTGTCACTGTGATTTTATTTTTCCATTTTTCCCTGTTCATTTAAAAAAAAAAAGAATAGGAGACTGGAGATAGTATAAAAATTAATAATAGTGAAATTAAAACACCATTATTGTTGCCGTTTGGATACTGGTCCAATCTAGCAGCTAAGCTAAAACATCAAGTGTGTTCTGAAAAGTTATTTCCAGGGGATTTACTAAGACACAGTGAAAGGGAACCCTTACTGGTTAAAGCCTCCAAGACTAGAACATCATCCTGGCAAAGCTGCTGTACAACAGGAGCAGGCAGATAGCTCAGTTTGTCTGTACAACAGAAATAATAGGCAATCCAGACAATAATTGAAAGAAAAAATTGTTGTGGATCTGCGTTTCCTTCCAACTTGTTTCCAGGATATTCTGTAGCCTCAAAGTCCAACTTTTGTTATCTCAGATGTATTCTGAGATACGATCTTATCAGCTGTTTGTGCAATACCTCTTATAAACTTCTGTGCTAAATGCCTGACAATGGAGTTTGGTTTTATCCTTTGTTTTGAAAGCTGGTGTAAAATCTTGCTCAGGTTCCCCATCTTAACTCTCTATCGTTGCTTGTTTGATCTTCAGATTCATTTGTGTTTTACAGCACATTTTCAGACATCCCTGTTGACTATAGAAAAAGACAGGCCCTCTGTCCTAGCTTTGAACAGCCTGGGGGACCTGCATGTGAGAATAAATGAACATCCATGGAAAGCAGCTGCCATGAACTACCTTTTTCATGTATTCCTTGTGAAGTGGCTCTGCTAACAGAAGTTCAGATGCCTCTGTGAAGTCAATGCTCTCATAGCATAGACTAAATTCCTCCATTTATTGCCTGAGAAAATTGCCTGTGTCTTCATGTCTCTGACGCAGTGAGAGGTGTGGATGCAGGAAGGGAAGCAGCAAGAAGGGCAAAGCACACAGCCCTTCACCAGTGAGAGCCATCACTGCAAGGAGTGGCTGGGAGGAGCTGGGGCAGGTCCGTCTGGAGAAGGCTTGAGGGGCTCTCATCCATGTGTACAAATTCCTGATGTATCAGGTAGGGTAAATATGATGGAGCCAGACTCCTCTCAGTGGTACCCAGTGAAAGAAATAGAGGCAATGGGCAGAAACAAGAAAAAACTTCTTTGGTGTGAGGGTGGTTGAACAGTGTGGCAGGTTGCCCAGAGAGGTTGTGCGGTTGCCATCCTTAGAGATACTCAAAACCTGACTGGACACAGCCCTGCTTACAGCCCAGTTGGCCTGTCTGATCTCCAGAGCAGACAGCCTTTTCCTTCCAGAAAGGTTCCTGAGCAGCCATAAAACCCGCTGTGGGCTGTGCTCACCTCCACAGAATGATGTGTTCAGGTCTGGGATTTTCCAGAGCCCCCAGAACATGGAGCCAGCAAAGCCCAAGACATCATCACACTGACATTTAGTATTGTTTCTCTAGCTTCTAAGGCAATCAGTGTGATGAACATTGGCTTTAATTCAGGTGACTACTACTGTGACCCACTTGTTCATTCATAAACTTGGTAGTGAACATATACAGGGAGCCCAGATTCTGCTTCTCTGGAAAATCAGCAGAATATTTGTCCTGGGACAATAACATGGCTCTCTCGTGACCTTTCTTGGTTAGCAAAGCTCAGGAGAGGCTTTGCAAAACCACAGAACTGGGAAAGGAAGCCAGTCTGCTGGCTAACCATTTCTGCTAAAAAGGGAAAGGTGGCAACCTCTGTTTCACCTGCTGGGAACAAACAACGAAAGAAATACTTGCGTCTAAACGAGTCAATCAATCTGGCTTCTAGTTAAAAGCATGCAATATACTATAGAACATGCACAGCTTTCCTCAGTCACTTATCAGTGTAACCTCGCTTATCAGTCATGCCATTGCCGTTGAAGTTATGTCAGTTTTTACAACCCAAAACTGAAGAGAGAAAAAAATGTAATGGTGGAAGCCTGATGGTCACCTGCAGATATGAGTGAAGTAAATCTCTGGGGGCATTGCAGAATGAGCATCAGCTCCTGATACCTCTTATCCACATTCACATTGCTGTGAAACACCTCAGAGGGATCAATGAAAGCCAACAAGGCAAAATGTGAACTGCCTGAGCATAACCACCTGAGCAAGAAGCAGGGTGCAAATAGGTAAGAGCAAAATGCTCAAGAAAAATTGAGTTTAAATCTGATCTCCTCAGAGGTTCCTGTTTGTTTGAGGGGTTTCTCAGGATAAAGACTGAGAGCTTGGAACTGAGCTGGATTTAAGCATTTCATGCATTGCTTCTAGCTGTATTTTTGGGATGGTCCCTCCTAGTGAAGCACAGAGAATATGGTGCATATCTTTTTTCCAGGAGTTCAGTGCACAGACACCCCAGGGAAGAGATGGGTTTGGTTGCATTTATCACCTGAGAGGATTTAAAACCATTTTCTTGCTTCATTGAAGATCCTGAACTTCAGGCTGTGCTGTGTGCATTGTGGCTTTGGTGCTGATGGCAATGTAGGAAAGCAGAGCTGATTGCTGGCCCTACCCAGACTGGTGCATGTGTAGAAGCAGGACAGCAGATGCTTGAAGTAAATAAGTTCTTTTGTGAGCAAAACAACCAACAAAGTGGGATTTTTGTCCTAACACCTGTCTCTGTGTTCTTATATGCTCTCTGACTCCACGTGGGTAACGTTTACCTCTTTTCCTCCTTCCTGCCCCTATGATTTCACCTCTGTTCCCACCACAAGCTCGAGAATCCTTTTGCTTCCTTGTTCCTTGAACTAATAAAAACTACTTTCTCATAGTAGGGCCTCTCCCTGGGCAGAGGCAATCAGGAGCTGGCAGCCCAAAGGCAGCACGTGGTTGCTAAAACTCAGGTTTCCACCTCTCCTAAGGGACTTGCAGGAACTTATGGGGGTTTCTGTCCTCTAATCAGCTGCTGATGTTAAAAAAACTTGTGAGAAATTTCTCCTTGAATTTTCCAAGCTTTCAACTGAGTTTGGCTGAAATTGGTCAGTGTAGGCAAGTGGGAACATTATTTGTGGGGAGGAGATGGGGAATCACAGAATTACTGAGGCTGGAAAAGACCTCTGAGATCATCAAGTCCTGCCTATGAAGGAGAAGGGATGAGGACAGAAAGGAAAACTGTATGATTGCATTCCTTCTTTCCTTTGAAAACCAAACCAAAAATGAGCCAACTTCAGATTTTGGAGGTGATCTAAGCAGCAACTGATCACAGGTTTTCCGAATGTATTTTGGATACAAATTTCACTCAGTCTCTTTTGGGATCTGCCTTCTGTTTCTTTTAAAATTCTTATTGCAATTTAGTGTCCTGACAACTTCCCTCCTGGTCCAGCTGGCTTTCTAACCAGGGATTTATATGGGGCCTTTACAGAAAAAAAAATAAAATTAACATCTTAAACCTTCCAAAATCAGTGGAAGTGTTTTGTTCAATCTCAGGGGACTCCAGACTGTGCCATTTTCACATCTGTCCTGGTTTGAGTGAGAACAGAACTAATTCTGTTCAGTGATTTTACTTTTCAGCTCAGTTCTTCTAATTAACTGCACTTTCCGAAGTTAGCCTGTTCTCACAGACAGTGTCTGCTTCTAGCAGTGATAACACCTCATGTTTAGAGTTAGTACCAAGGGTTGATGTGCAGACCAAGGCCACTGCTGGATCTTGTGAACCACGTTGGGGGGTGCAGAAAGGGAAAGGCTGAACCTGCAGGGAGGAGTGGACTGGACAGGTGACCCCAAACTGACCAACGAGGGATTCCAGCCCATATACGGCATATTTGGCATAAGGCTGAGAGATCAGGAGGGTCCCACTGGATCCTGCTCGGCTCAGTTTGGGTCCTGTTAATGAAAAAACCCAACCTGAAATACAAATCTTGTTTGTAAATAAATCAAAGAGACCTACAAATATTGCTTGCTATGAATACATTCTATTTCATGCTCAGAGAAGGGCTTGCAGGCAGTGGACTGCCCTCTTCTCACTGTTCTCCCAAGCCGTGGCCGTGAGCATCTTTGCATCCGTTGAGCAAAGACACAAAAGTCACAGAGGAAAAAAACATATGTGGTTTACAGTTTCTTCCATCTGAAGGGGAGGCAGATAGTGGAAGGAGCGTATACTGGAAGGCGTCACTAAGTCTAAACCACCGTGCAAGGTCTTTGTCCTCTCAGCCTGGGAGGAGCACTGCCCCTAGCTCCTGACTTTGCAGTTCAGGCCCACTATGCTTTGAAGTTATGTGCCAAAAATAAATCTCAGAAGAAAAAAAAACCAACCACAAAAGTATGTCCTAAATCGTTTAGTCTAGAACTGATCTTTGGTTTAGACAGTTCCACAGCCCTCTCAGAAAGGAAGCAAGCGCTGACCTCTCCTGGCTGTGAGCCTTGGCAGCTGGCTGGTGCTGGGTGGCCCTTGGGGAGCTCAGGCCAGCTCATAACCCCCCCAGCTGCCCACTGGGTCCAAGCACTGAAACCCTGATTCTCACACATTTTCCCAGGGAGGATTTTCTCCTTCCTGTTTTTTCCATTTGAATGCTTTGCCCTGTTGCTTGTTTTTTCCTCCTGGGCCTCTTTCTGGGGTGCTGTCTGTGCTGGGGTGGCAGGTGCCTCTTGCAGCTTTTCAGCAGCTCTTAGGGGTGGAAGGAAGGAACAAGAGAGCCTGGCAAGTCCTTGGCAAAGATCCCACTGACATTTCTGGGGTCACTGAAGTTTGTCACAACTTAATCCTAATTATACTGTAAAAGCTGATCTTTTACAGTTGTGTGATCTTAGAAGCCCATATTCAGAGAGCTCCTGCCTTTGGCTCGCGGTCCTGTAAACAAAGTTTTCAAGGCCAGCTGGAGTCACTGCTCAGCTTTTCCTGATGGGCATAGGGAGGGATTTTCACAGAGGCCTGTGCAGGTTTGATGGAGATAAAGTCAGAACTGAAACTAGGCACACTTGTACCTCAGATGACAAAGCTCCTCAGGGATGTGCTACTGTTTTCTGCGAGGAGCTGTGATCTGTGGCCCCATAGTTTGTGTATCCATACAAACCAACCCAAAAAGGGCAGACATTTTGACTTGGACTCATTTCTTCCTCAAGAGGCCAATATGTTCTGCTCTTGAGGATGTATTTAGATTTACAGTCACCTGATGCTCCTCAGTTAATCAACTGCATTACATGCACTATATGGAAAATCCTGGTCCCCAGGCTGGATGCAGAACACACTGCAGGGGAAGGAAACCACTGATTCAGTCCCCTGCTTGGAAACTCCACTGTCACTGAACAGAGACCACCACTGAATCAAGAGGCCTGAGTAGCATCATGTTTCAGTTCCATGCAAAACCAAAGCAGACCAAAAATACATGCTGTCTGGCAAGTTCTGGCCTCACAATTTCATGAAATTGCAAGTGTCTCTGGTGGGAGAAAGAGTGCACACAATCTTTGGTCAGTGTATGACCTCCCCATCCTTTTTGTACCTTCTGCCTCTGCTGACAGTGTTCCACTGCTGGTCTCTGGGGTAGTAGAGGGCACGTGTAGCACTGTCACAACAATTGTTCCTGCTGTGCCAGAAATACGGAGACACAATATTTGCCTCCCTGGCACCGGGGACTCTTCCACACATCTGGCTAGCCATGGGAAAGTGTTCGGTGCCAGCACACAGGGTGATCTGACATACTTGTTTTTTTCCACATCCAGTGAACAGAGAGGTGTAGGCTGGAGTTTCCAAGTTGTGTTAGAGCCAAACAAGCTCCCAGATTCATAGTAAAGCTTAGGCTGGAACTGGCAACGTCTGTGTGTCTTCTGCATCTAGTCACAAAGATCTCGTCAGATTCTTCTGGAAGCTCCTAAACCCACAGACAAGAGGTGGGAAGGTTTCCAGCCTCTACATCTCTTCTGGCCTGAGCCTGTCCTCTATGTAAAGCTGCAAAGGACTACAAGCTCCATTCTCATACCTTAACGTTTTTTTCAGCTAGCTTAAAAACTCAGGATGCTTTAACCCACACTGTTACCTACTCTGGAGCAAGTTGCCTGCCCAAGCCCCTTCTGTTGCCGGTCAAGGACATGAGCTGGTTTTGGATAAGGAAATGCACCATCTGTTGTCTTTAACTTGTGATTCAGGGTAACATTTGTTCACGGATTTTTTTTTTTGTCTCATGACATTCAGTCCTGGGTTTCATTTTAGGGCGCTCCTTTGGATTGCTTTTTCCATTTTTATAAGTGCTTCTCCTTTCCACTTCATTGTTCATAGAGAAGGCCCAGAGACATGGTTCAGATCCATATGCAGCTCTTGGAGTGTTCAGTGGCAGCCTCTGTAACACTTTGACCTAACAGTGATTTCTTGTGTCCTTATGAGCTTTCCTCCAAAGACAGAGATCCAGAGCTGGGTACTCGAGTAAGAAACAAATGCGTTTTGAAAGACAGGAACATACAGGTCTGTCATCAGCAAGATGCCCTGAGTGATCTGGCTTTTTACATTAAAAATCAATATTTAGCATACACATTTATTTTTTTTCCTTGAGAAAAGATGTTTCAACATTTGCTGAAATAATACAAGCTCCAGACACTGATAGTGTCTATCCCTATAGAAGGCAGTGACAGCATTCCCAGGATTTCACTTTGTTTACCTGAAAATCATGCCCGGATTGCTGAACTTCTCAGAGCCTCCACCAGTAACCATGGGAAAAAAAATGAAGGGCAAAATTATATTTTAAATAATAAAAATATTTTATGGTTAAAAAAAGTACTGTGCCAGAAACTCCTTAATGCTGTTCCTCTTTAGATATAATTCTGCTTCTGGTTTTGTGGGAGCCTATAAACACTCCTTGCCCTGTCATTCTCACATCATAGTCATTATGGGCTACAGTGCTTTTCAGTCCAGAAACTTTTAGAAAGCTCTTGCAAACAAAGGTAGCAGAAGTAAGTTGCACTACTTGTTAATATGCTGTACTACCTGTCACAGCCCCTGCAGTGTCTGGCCTCTTTCTCCAAAACAAAGTGTGCTTTTTCCCAAACAAAATGTGCTTTCTCCAAATTATAAAGCCTCAGCTTTTTATGTAAGGGAGCAAAATAAAAAAAAATCAGCAAAACCCCTCTACCAGCTCTCCTCTTGCCTAGTTCCCTCGAAGTTTCCTGGTAGCAGGGACTATATTTATTTGCTACTTAATACATCCCTTTTCTATTATGAATTACTGGTAACAGAGCTGAAAGCCATCCACCAAACCATGTTTTTTCAACCACCAGTAAAGGACGCACTTCAGTAAGGCTGCAGATCTGATTATTATCATTCTGAAAGAAGATGTAATGAATGAAAGCCCAGAAAGTTCTCAATAAGAGATATGCAGCTTAAAATAGGTGTAATCGGCACACTGGTTTTAAAACACATCATTTTTAGCTCTGCTGGAGTGTTCCTCTGCACTCTGATGCTGTCCCAGCCACCTCACCCAGCTCCTCTCAGTTGTGCTGCCCAAAGGAGCCACTAGCCACGCCGGGATGCACAGGGACCACTGGCCTCTTGCCACCAGCCAAGCCAAGCAAAGCTGGTGTCTTCCAGTGTTTACTCAGGAGTGACCAATGTCAGCACAAGCGTCCGCTTTTTTGCCCCGGAACAAACGCTCGACTTCCTTTGCTATGCTGGAGTGAGACATTCCTCAACCACGGTGAACAAGCCTTCTGTTTGTGCTTTCTGTTGATTAGTCGGTTATTTTTGAGACAGCAGAAACATTGCCTGAGCAAGGAGTCAGAAACTTGGTACCAAAAATAACACCGTGGCAGCAAAATGTCCGGCAATCACATTTGGACCCGTTTTGTTTCTTGTTCTCGCTCCCTGCGGCGCACGGTGGGAACTTCAAGTTTAGGCTCCATGTTCATTTCGGTGAGATTATCAAATGTGTCGGGGACGTTTCGGCACCGGGCAGCAGCCTGGACAGCGTACTCATTTCCCACCAATTGCCGAAGAGCGGTGAAGTTAGTTACTCCCACCAAAGCCAGTCTGGAGAAGGTGAGCAGCTGTGCCCCAGCACCGAGCTGCCGCGATGCCCTGCAACTCTGCTCCCCAGCTGCAGAAACACCTTCACACCCACACTCCTGCTGCTGCTTGCTTAGAATCGTGTTACAAACTGTAATGTATGGAAATGTAAGAGACTGTGGCTAAGCCTCAGACTCAAAATCCCTGGAACGATAGGAAGTTTTGTATCCCGAGGAAGTTTCGATCTTTGTCTTTGGTCCAGTTTTGCCTCGGTGAAAACACTAGAGCGAAACATCCCTCAAGCTTTGGAGGCAGTTGAAGCCGAGCGGTTTGGCCGCTGTCCATTGCATGAAGCTTGGTTGTACTTCCAGAGTGGTGTTAAGTTGTTCCCTGCACCTACACAGAACAGGTTGCAAAACAAAACCAACACCTCTCAGATTGCTTACAGATAAACTTCTTATTATAGCTAGAGATGTTACTGTTGAAATAAGTGTCTGCTCAGATGTGGAATGAGAAAATGAGAGGTTTGTTTAGGTTAGGACAAAAGGGTTTGCTTAGTAAGCTCTGCGTGTTTAGCAATATTGATCTTTAGCAACTCGCCTCATCTGCTCTTCATTACCTGCCCTACACGCTGCTATTCCAGCAGCAAAACCAAACACTGCTCTGGCTGTGCTATGGAGCTACAAAACCCATAGGTGAGGTGCTGCCAGGGGTGGATGCTGGTGGAATGGGTTGGTTTTGAAGGCCCTGCCCCAGCTAGTCATTCAAACATGAGCTGGGTTTGACCAGCTAACACTCATTGTCCTGCATTTAGCACAAGTGCAGGTGAAGGAAAATGTGTGCCATAGATCGACACCAAGTTATAGGTTATCAGCCCCATGGAGTCAGAATCAGCCAAAAGCTTGTGTTAAAAACTAAGCGGTGCCGGCTCGTATCAGAAAGGGTTTACCTCTGCGTTTACACTAATTTTGTTGGTGATTGCATAGGCAGCAGCTTATCTCGTGCCATGTAATCACTGCACAGGAATAATCCTTTCTAAACGATGGGCTCCCATCCAGCGAGCCAGCCCACGCGTAGGGACACGTGGCCGTTTGGGGATGTGTTTGAGCAGCTCACGGTGATGGGGACAATTCCTGCAGAGCAGCTGATAGGAGCAGGGCCTCTCGATCAGGAGAGCAGCTCTGTGGAGAAGAGGAGCTTGGAATGTTCTTGTTTCTCCTGTCATCTCCCTTTCTTGCCTTAAATTCCCTGGTGGGGCTTACAGCATCTTACACTCAGGTTTGCAGCCACCCTGCAAGTGCTCTGACCGCACTGCCCGATGTGGGACAACGTGGCAATAACGTGTACGTGCCCCCTTAGCAAAGGACTTCTGAACGCAAACCGGCCGCCTAAAAAGTAACTTGCAGAGCCCTGAAGAAATGCGACTTTCCTTTGTGAGTTACATAATAATAAACCACGCAAACACAACTAATACATAGCTGGAAAAGGCGTTTTTGGTTGAAGTGGCAGATTTACAGTGTATGTCTAATGACAGGGAGAACAGTGGCCAGCGAGTTAACACAGCTAACCTTGTACTCTGTAAACCAATTTCAGGCAGGACTGATGCTGTGTGTTGCTGAGCATTCAGCAAATAACGATGTGAAGCGAGCTGGGTAACAGCTGGGCTCTGGGTGCTGGTGCTGTCGTGCTTCAGGGCTGCTTCGGGGCATCAGCCCCTTCATGGGGTCCCCAGAGGCCTGCTGGGCCCCTTGGTGCTCTGTCTGCTGCAGGCACTGGGACAGACGGCGGGGGAGACTCTTTGGAGGGGAGTCACCCACTGTGCTGGGAGGTGATGGAGGGGGTGATCCACCCTTCCTGGGAGCCATCCGGGGGAGGTCACCTATAGCCCCTCAGACATGATGGAACCATCACTTCTGAAAGGTGATCCGGGTAGGAGGACCCACCGCACCCCCCGAGGCTGGGGACACGCTGTCCTTGGGGGCGATCCGGTGAGGAGGACCCCGCGGTGCTCCCACCATCACCGGCGGAGCTCCCGTGGCCGCAGCGCTCGGCAACCCCCGACCCCCCCCGCGCCGGG
>WUAM01000395.1:11279318-11313137 GCA_024336885.1 Actenoides hombroni
TCCTCCCCGGTGGGCGGTGGCGGTGCCGCGGCGACTTTAGGAGGCGTCGGCGGCGGGTCGGCCCTGCCGTGCCGGGATGTTGTCGCGGAGCGCGCTGCTGGCGCTGGCCGCGCTGCTCGGAGCCGGCCCGTCGCTGGGTCCCCGCGGCGCGGCCGCGGCGCTGTGGCCCGCCTGGCTGAACGTGTCGTGGGAGGACGCGGCGGACCACAACCGGAGCGGCTGGGAGGCGAGCGAGAGCGGCCTGTACGGGCAGGACTCGCCGCTGCAGGGGGCCGCGGGGGTGCTGGTGCTGCCCGACGGCCGCGACTCCTTCAACGCCTGCAGCGCCGGCACCAACTTCAGCGGGGCCCCCCCGCCTGGCAGCGGCGGCGGCTCCCCGGGCTGGCTCGCCCTGATCCAGCGCGGCGGCGGCTGCTCCTTCGCCGACAAGATCCGTCTGGCCGCGGACCGCGGGGCCGCCGCCGCCGTCATCTACAACTACCGCGGCACCGGCAACGAGGTGCTGCCCATGTCCCACCACGGTGAGCCGCCGGCTGCGGGGAGCCTCGGGCAGGGAGGGGTCCCCGCGCTGGGAGCCGCCCCTTCTGTCCCTTCCCTCTGTAGGGTGCGAGGACGGGGCACATCTTTGGGCTGACCCCCGGGTGAATCGGCCCTCCCTGAACGTGCCCGGCTTTGATGCTCAGGGAGAGACTGGAATTTCTTTCTGGCTCTCCGGCCTAAACTAGCCGGTCGCGTTCAAGGCGCTGCTGTTGTTGAGTTTTCTCTGATTAATGAGTAACGATGTCTGATAGCTGAGACTGCTGCTGTGGGCTGAAGGTGAGCAGGCAGCTGCCTGAGCTTGCTGACCTGAGTGGGCTGGGCACTGGCTGCAGGTGTGGGGGGTGATGGTGGGAATAGTGTCTCCAGTTTGACTGGATTTCTCACAGGGCTGAGTAGCTGCCCAGAGTTGATGGGTAGTAGGGTTTTTTGAAGCCTGTAAAGTTGGTGGAGTAGATCTAGGCCTGGAAATAGGCTGGTTTCCACACTTGGACACCTTTTTCCCCTCCATGTCCTGCACACTACCCAGTTCAGGAATAGGCAGAGTATGAGACTTCTCTGTAGGTAACTTTTCACTAGCAAAATGCCACTTCCAGTGCAAGTGGCGAAAGCCCTTTAAAGGTCGTTTCCATTTTTCAGAGGCCAATGACAGAGTCTCTTTTCTCTCCCCACAGAAAGCTTCCTACTTGCCAGTAGCGGGTTTTGGTTTTTTGGTTTTGTTCTGTTTTTTGAACTGCCCATCTTTCAAACAAAGAAGGAGATTTGGCTGTGTTTCAGACTGGTGTTTCCTGAGAAACAGAGCTGGGTAACTGCCTTGTGGTACCAGCAGGAGCAGGTGCCCTGTCTGTGGTCGGGCAGGCTGAGCTGGGCTTTGGTGGCTCTGTCCAGCCCTCGGCTGTTGGATTGATGCGTGCACACCTCATGGGTGTGTTGGTATTCTGCTAAGCAGCACAGCTTTGGGAAGCCACATCTTCTGGAGGGAAACACGACCGTGAAAATGAATAATGAATCCTGCAGCTTTGACTGGTTTGACAAATAATTCTAGCCTTGTGGCACCCCTCTTAGAAGGAGCAGAGAGGGTTTCTGTGCGTATGCAGCGGAAGTGTTCTGGTGAGACACAGCAACAGTAGCTGCCTCTGGAGGTTTGTTGTGTGCAATCTTAATGAGCTGTATTACTATCTGTACGCTGCTTGAAGAATTTAAAACATACAATCTGGATGGGCTCAGGCCTTTTTGAGGCAGAGCTTTCTTATGTAATCAAATCATCCACTGACAAATGCTGTCGAGATCTGGCTATTGTTGGGCGAGTTCCTCCTGCTGAGCTGACAGTAGCATCCCTGCCCCAAGCCCTGTTCGCTGTGTGCCTGTCTAATCCTGCAGCTCTCAGAGGAACTCCTTTGGCACTGCTGACCTGGCTAGGTCACTGCCGAACCTGTTCTTGAGGGGATAGTATATGGGCTCCTGCCCCCTCCTCCATCCTAGCTGCTGGGAGACCTACAGCATCTTAATATTGCTAGGAGCCACCTCTTGAAATGAGCCATCTGTTCTCTTCAGGGCCAGCTTGAAGAGGAGTTTCCTCATTTCCCATGCTGTCCTTAAGCTTTCTGCAGAGGGATTTATGTCAGAGTGGCTCTAGCTGTCCTGATTATCCTGCATGATGAGTTACAGGCTTGAGGGCATGTTGAAACTTCCCAGCTGAACTGCAGACAAACAGGTCGGGGACTACTTGGAGAAGACAGCTTCTGTCAAACCACTTCTCATCTGCATGACTCCTCCTTGCCATGTCCTAGCACAATTACTAGGCTAAGCTTGTTGCTGCTGTTGCTTTTATTCCTTGCCTTTATTTTAGTCCCTTACTTTCTCTTCCTTTTCACCCCACCTTTTCTTCCTCTCTGGACTTGAGTTATCTTTTTTTTCTGTTGTCGTGGTCATCTGCAAGTCACTGTTCTCACTACTTCCTGCAGTGATGCTCTTCCTTCTGCTCGTGGGCTTTGGTGGCACACTGTGCTTGGGCCAACCCTGCCCTGTGCTCCTGCTTGGAGCCAAGGCTCTCCAGTCAAACTTGACAAACATTGCAGGCTTTCAAGACAACACAGCTGAGAGGAAGCAAGCTACAAGTAATTGGGCTCACTCGTTTCGCCAAGTGCACGATGTATTCCTTGTATAATGCCGATCAGGTTTAGCGCTGCAGTCTGAGCTCCAGCTTCAGAGGGTAGAGCTGGTCGAGTTGCTCTCTGCTGAACTGCGCTTTGGGGTTCGCCGCCTCTTCTGGCCTCCAGTGGTGGCACTGGATGCTCTTAACTCCTCCGGAGGCAGTGGTGAAGGTAGCTCTGCTCATTAAAGACAGGTTTTGTGCAACTGCTGTGCCTGCCGTTGCTTTAACGGCTGTAGCTGTGCTGGCAGTGACTGCACAATCTGGGTTTCCTAATTGGCTTCATTTCTGCTTTAACTGGGCCATCATATGCTGTCAAGTGAAACCAGACAAGGCCAAGCACTTCCTCCAAGCTGAGGCAGTCTGAAGTAGGGGGAGGTGGCTTTGCTGGGGTGCGAGGGGGAGTTAAGCCTCAGGCCTTTCCCATCTCCCAGTGTCCCTGGGGTAGCATCTCCTCCTACCTATGCTGCAGGGGTGCCCTCCACCGTGGGGTATGGGAGCTGTCATCTGCCTGGAAAAGAAGGAAGATCCCTCTGGGTGGGCTTTGATAAAAAGTATGGCACAACATGCTTTACTTTGCAGAACTTTGGCAGCAACAGGAGACAAATTATTAACCAGTCTCTTTTCAGTGGTGCCCTGTGATGGGACAAGAGGTAATGGTCACAAGCTGAAACACAGGAGGTTCCACCTCATCATGAGGAAAAACTTTTTTCCTGTGAGGGTGGCAGAGCTTGGAACAGGCTGCCCAGAGAGGTTGTGGAGTCTCCTTCTCTGGAGATTTTTCCAGACATGCCTGGATCTGTTCCTGTGTGGCCTGTCCTGGGTGAGCCTGCATTGGCAGGGGGGGGTTGAACTTATATTATCTCCAGAGGTCCCTTCCAACCCCTACCATTCTATTACTCTAACAGAAGCTTTCTAAAAGTACAGCGTGCCTTTTCCTGGGGTTGTCAAGCTTGGCACTTGAAGCAGCTTCCTTGTTTAGAGACTTAAATGTGCGTGTACTTGACAGTAATGTCTTGTCCTGGTCATCCTGCTTCCAGAGATTTCTTTTCTTACAATCATCATGTTTAGTCTGATTAATTCTTTATTGCTTATATCAGTGCTCTGTGTGGAAACATTTTGGTGTGACAAATTTGAAAAACAAAACAAACAACCCTGGCCAAAAAAATAAAAAAAAAGGCACAGAATGTGATAAATAGCCAAATCAGATATGATCAAATCCTGCCTAATCCTCTCTAACACATAGAATATCAAGGATTTAATGGAGTCCAAAGTAATATTTACTTTGTACTTCTATAAGCACAAACCCATATCAGTTGGCAAACTTGAATTTCAACTGTGCTGTAAGAAGATGGTACCACTCTGTGGCAGGCTGAGCAGGGTTTCAAAATACAGTTCTGTGTGCTTATAATTGCACCTCTCTGTAATCTATATTGACCTTCTGGAGTAGATATTTGATTGGAGAAAACAGCAGCACATGGGGAAAAAGTGCACGGCAAGAGTTGGTTTGTTTTAAAGGTGGACCTTGACTTAAGATAGAACCAGGCTGTGAAGTGGCTTTGGTGTCAGGGTATGGTGGTAACCATGGAAAGTGTTCTTTGGTGTCAAGTATTTAGCTGCAGCTGGTAAAGAAGGATTCCTTGCAGGTCAGAATGCTGTTGTGATAATTTTCTTTTGTTTCACACTTGTTGTGTAACTCTAGCCTGGAGAAGCACACCACCTGATCTGCTGAGGGCTTATTTGGGAGCACACAGCTAAATAATTCTGACTAAAACAGTAACAGCGCGTCTCAGGCGAACAAGATGTGGTTCAAGTGCAAACGTGCATCGAAGAGTGAAAGGGGAGGGAAAGGTTAAGTATGTAGCACTGCCACTTAACTTGTTCTGCAGGAATTTCACTGAGGTGAAGGATAATCTCCATATGCTGAAATAGCATTTGGTAAAAGTGTATAACTGTGCTCTGCTCCGACTTTGTGTGAGGCGTGTTCTCTAGAGACAAGCTAAAACTTTGCCATGATATTAACAGGCTGATGTGACCTGGAAAACCGTTCCTGTTAAAGACTGAGACAGAATAGTAGTCCCAAGGCAGGCTGTGCCAGTGCTCTGTAAATGTCGTGTAAACAAATGCTACACCTTTCCTTTGCACTGAGTGAAGACTTGTGCTGAGCATGTCTGAGGTGAGGAATGAGGATGCGAGGTCTAATTAATGACGCTTGCTCTCCCGTATTCCCTGGCTGCGGCTGCGTGAGCCTCTGCAGATTATTTAGCCCTCCCTACCTGCAGCTCTTTATTGAGAAGGAACTCGAATGGCTCCACTGTGCCTTGATTGAATTTGCAGCCTGCAGTGCCTGGAGTTCGGAGCTCTTTGAATCTGAGAATAGCTATTAGATGTCTATGTGCTACAACTTTGCCTTTGTGCACTCAGTTCATTTCTCCTGGCTGCCTGGTGGCAGCTATAGTGGCATTGGGATGACTGGCTATGGGGGACAGTCTGGCTGATGACCCTGATCTCCCACCCACGGGGTGCGGTGGGGGTGCAACAGTCAGTTGGGTTTGCCCACAGCACAGATGTCTGTGAGCAAGCACGAGAGGCACTGGGAAACAGGATAGACTGTTCGGTGCTACTGGCAGCTTCTGATCCCTGCCCTTGCTCTTTTTGGTCTAATTTAGCTACCTCTGTGCCATGGAAAACTGCAGGGTAGGCACCAACCCTTAGACAGCCTGGAACAGGTCTGAAGTGCCCTTGCTCTGTGGGCATACTGGGCTGCCTAAATGTAAAAGGATGAATTAAAAGCCAAAGTGACAGCTGTGGTAGCAGAGGCTTCATTGTGTGGGACATATGGCCCTAAAACAATGTCGGTGCTTGTTTGCCTTCAGTTGTGAATGTGCCAGTGAGCAAACAGCGGCTGGGCTCAGCACTGTTCCCGCTGGATCAAATGTGACCTGTCATCTTTCTGCAGACAGATGCCTTCTGGCTTGCACTGTGCTGACTTACATTTATTTTATCATTAGCTTTCTCAAACTTTACTTGTTTCCAGTGGGGACTTAGCTGGTACCGGTATGTTGAGAGCAAGGGGTATTAGCTGTGAGCTCAGTCTCCCTTGAAGAGGGTGAGCAACTGCTGAAAGCTGTCGAGTAAATGCACCGAAGAAGTTTCATTAGGGGATGTTGACCACTTTAGATGCTGTTTGCTAGATAGAAAGATGATGCTTTGCTCTTGCAAGTACCACTGACTGAATAGCACATGAAGAGAGCTGTCCTACAGATCTCATTCATCTCAGTGCCCCTACTAAGCGTGCTGTCTAGACTGCTGTTTTAAAGGATGATTTCATGTTCTAAATGTTCCAAGATGTAAGGCCTGGCAGCATTTACATAAGTCTTGAAGGCTTAGAAGGGGGAGGAGGTGGGGAAGGCTGGTAATAGTTGGATTCATTTGGCAAATAATAATTTTTAGCACGATTTAAAGAAAATATTCCACCTCCATGGATCCTCAGGGGATACTCGAAACTCATGTCATGCAAAACTACGTTTGCTCTTGACGTGCTCCTTTAGCTATCCAGCCTGTTTGGTACACATTTCCCCACACTTCCTAGTGTGGAAGTCATCCTTATCCACGGTGACTGTTGGGTGACCGGTCTGGAGGGCAGACTCATTGGAGTCTCCCAGACAAACATGGGTGGTAGTTCCCAAGCAGTGTAGTCCCATTAGTAAATGTAGTGTTGGTGTGGAGCACACGGTACTATGTGTTTTTAGGCAAAGACTGCTGTGGGCATGAATTTTCCAAAACAGCTGTGTCCTTTGCTCAAGACAACCACCGGTTAGCAGGAGGTTGCTCTTCTTTTTCTGTCCTTGCTATGCTGAGGATCTTTGAAGACTCTCATCTTTAAATTTCTCTGTAATGCTCCTTCCCCACCACCCTTTTTTTTTTTTTTAACTTAATTTTCTTTCTAAAGCTCTTGCTTCCTGCTCCTGAGTACTTCTGCCAATTTTTGCAACTTTTTCAAGTGTCTTGCTGTTGAACGTTTACCTTTGTATTTTGAAAGACTTGTATGCTGAGCAGGAAGAGATCAGGCATAGTGCCAGCTGCCAAGTAAAGCACACTAGAAGTAGATTTCATTAAGCTTAGGTGATAGTGCCAGCAAGAAGACAGTTCAATCAAAAAGCTGGGATCATAAGGGGCTGTTGCTTTAAATAGCTACAAAATAGCCTGGAAGTGAGCAATCCTTTTCTCTTGATGCTAGGTAATGTTTGGAGTGGAGAGGATGCAGAGCCAGAGAGGGAGGAGGGACAAGCCTACCTACATATCAGTTTATCCAGGCTTAAATTGCCCCTGGAACCGTGGCTTGGGTCACCCTCCTGTTTTGCAAAGGGGAAAGTTTATGGCAGGGCAATAAAGGCCTGAGGACAGCGTCCTCTGTGACCGTGGAGAATGACTGCTGGGGTAGGTGCTGCTTGGCCAGATCTGCATTCTCCATTAGACTTGGCCTTCTGCATGTGGATGCAGGCAATCATTACCCCTTTTGTCAACACTGTACCATTGATGAGACCCAAGCTGGCGTGCAGGAGGCTGGTTTCATAGTACCTCTCCGAGGCCGGGTACGGCCCTCGTGTCCGTAGCAGCGCTGACCTTTCCTCCGAGGTCAGTTACATCACGTCTGTAATATCGTCCCAGTTTGTGTATGCTGTTAGCTTATTTTCCCTTCTACGGTAACAGTAAATTTGTACCAGCCTGCGCTATAATCACCAGAAATCCCCTATTTCTTACTATTTCAGTACAGGGAGGTAAGCAGTATTCAAAGTGTGAGGTCTTGCTTTTGTTTTAAATCTGAAAGACAGTATAGCAAATATTTTTCTCACATGGCTGAAGAGCCAGGTGTGCTATTCTGGTAGGAAATCGTTGGAGAGTCATCTGGCAATGTCTTTCATGTTGAAGTACAGGAGATGGCTTGATCTCCTCATGCCTTTTTTGCTGATATTGGAGGGATGCCAGGGGAATACTGCTAGCTCCCTTGACTAAGACTGAAGGTACAGCTAGTGCTGAGCTTCTGTCCTGCGAGCATCATATCATGTAGATAAAAGCAAAGATCCTGCCACCATCTGACCAAGGCCAGGGTTTGTATTTCATTTGTCTAAAGAGTCTTCAGATAGTGATTCTGCTGTGGTTAAGGAGAGCCTATCCTTTCAGTGGGAGTTCAAACTCTGAAGTCTTCTTGCCCTTTTTGTGTGTGAAGCAATCAAAATCAAAAGTAGGGTTTTTTTCCATTCTGCTTTTTTTGAGTATGTTTCTTATGTAGTGGTTAGCTGGGGTGTTCTATAGTTGTGGAAAGGGCATGCGATGGGTTTTTGCTGTGGTACTTTGTACGGTTCTTTTGTTACCGCATTCTCTGAAGACTTCTCTGCAAGATCATGCAAGTGCTTGAAGAAGAAAATCCTTCATCCTGTAGTAGTCCTCTGGCAGAGCTTACTCAGCTGCAGCAGAATGCCCGCAGCCTTTTATCTGTTAACAATTGCATCCCTCGTTTCTTGGTTCTCTTTGAGTGTTCAGAGAAAACAGTTCATTGGATGTCTGCTGAATTTCTGTTTAATTTCTTTTTGATTTTAATTAATTCTTTTTTAATTAAAAAAAAATCTTAGTTTATCTACACTCACTTTGCCACTGCAATATTAAACAACTTCCAATCAGCTATCCCTGGCTAGCCTGTCAAAAAACCCCTTCTACAGAGGGAAAGATAATGTTTAACTTTCAGATAGAATTATTGTACCATTTCCTTTCCTCCTCCTTTCAGTGATTTCTCTGAAACTGTTTCTGTTCAATATTAAAATCCCACTTGAGTCCGAAGGAAAATGTCAAGTTGGTTGGACACGAGGTTCAGATGTTGTTGCAGTGGGTTGCTGATGCCACCAAGACCAAGAGCTGTTTGTGGGTATTAGCCGAGTGAAGCGTTAGGCAAGCCGTGGGGTGAGCTGTGCTAGTGCCCGGGGAGAGGAAGCAGTGGCTGTGCCTCTGCAGATGCGTTGGTTTCACAACGCATTCTCTGGACAAGGGGAAATACTGGCAAAACTCTGGGTGCTTAATTTCGCTCTGCTTAAAGATGATGCAAAGCTTTGGACTTTTGGAAAGGGGAGAAAAATTACTGAAGCTGAAATGTTGGGAGCTTGTGTGGCATGCTAGGTTTTTTTTTTCCTTGTTCTGAAATAACTTTGAAGCATAGAAGGGTTTGTGTTGATAGGGACTATTAAAGGTCATCTAGTCTGCAGTGAGCAGGGACATCTTCAACTAGAGCAGGTTGTTCAGAGCCCCATCCAACTTGACATTGAACATTTCCAGGGATGGGGCTTCTACCACCTCTCTGGGCAACCTGGGCCAACATCTCTTTGCCTACTTATGTTGTATACCTTCTTTCTTAAAAATGCCTGCAAAAAATTGCCTCCTCAAAAGTTTTCTCCAGACTATGTTGTAGTTAGGTCTGCTCCCACAGAGGAGAGGGTCCCATCATGCTATTTTACAGCCTGTTCTTGGTAAATGGTGATAGAGGTGTTTGACTTTTGCTATCTGAGAAAGTAAAGGTCTGTAGAATTTTCCCCAGGTTAGAGAACTTTAAATTGACAGGAAAGGGTCTTTCATGACTTAACTGAAGCTGAATTTAGTTGGTTTAAAGCAAGTTTAAACAATGTAAAATGGTTCCAATGCCTGAATGAGCTAAGAAACCAATTTTAAATGAGGCTAGAGGAGCTGACTTGGAGCTGGAGTTCTTGAGTTGGCTTCCATGACATACAAAGCTGTCAAACAGCTGGAAGTTAATTATTCACTGCAAAAAAGCTCTGCCAGGACCTCACAGGAGTAGGAAAAACATACATGGCATTTGTCAGTGTCACCTCAGAGTATTGCACAGAGAAAACATTAAATATTTTCTTAGGGTGAATTAATGTTCTCTGGTGTTAGGTAGGGTATTGAAGTCTGTGGTAGAGGAGGGGAAAGTGTGCAGAGATGGCAAGTTTCATAACTGAATTTTTTGCTTAAGTTTTGAAGGCACATGATGATTTCTGTTAGATACAACTATATTACACCTTAAAATGGGCTGCACCAGGTAGTAGTGTACAGTTGCAAAGCTAGAGTTGTGGTTAGCAGTCTGGGCCAGTTCGCCTTTCTTGGTTATGAAACTCAAGTGGCGAGTAAGAAATGTGGTATTACAATAAAGATTCCTTAAATTTGGATGCTGAAAAAAATGTTTCCTTAAAACTAAATGTGTTTTCTGGCTTTTAATTAGCTGGGGAACTTAAATATGGTCTTCATAACTTGAGGGGGGTCTGCTAACACAGCGGAGATTTACATTACTGGAGGTGCTCCTTCCTTCCTTCCTTCCTTTTCCAGGTTGTGCTTCAGTTTCATTAAATTTGCCATGCAAAAGCTACTTGAAGATTAACACAGGGGCAAAGTTTTCTTCATTCTAGTTGCTCTTGCACTTTCAGATCTTCACCTTTTCTTCCAGCTAAGTTTGACTTGAGGAGCAGCAGCAGGCACAAAAAGGCCTCTTTCTTCCTCCTGAGCTGGCTGCTGTGCGGAGCGGTTTCAGCTTGTAGGAGCCTGTACTGGAGTTCAGGAGGCAGATTTTACCCTGGAAAACACACTGCTATAGCAACAGTCTGTTCTCCCCGGGGGAAAATTTGCTTACCAAAACTGTCTGGGAAGGGATGGTTGCTGTGCAAGCAGCAGTAGGTGAAGCTTTGGCAGTGCCCTGTACTTGTTCTGATGTTCTCACGCAGGGAGCGGGCTCAACTGCAAGGCTGGAGATGCAGGACACTAATTATGGGTAATTATGGTTAAGGTGGCATGCAGCTTTCATCCCAGGTGAGAAAATCTGCCTGTTACATTTACATATATAGCTAGCACCTCTGCTCTTGCAGGGCTGATGGGGCCTTCCCATGCTCCCCAGTAGCACAGACTTCAAGACCATGAGCAAGCTCTGTGTCATCATAGCAGAGTCTCTTGTGGGCAGAACTTCCCTACAGGAAAGTTCTGCATGTTGTGGCTGTAGTTTCTGTGCTTTTTCAGCCTCACTCTGCTGTGTTTATTCCATCTAGAGTGCTAGTGTAGCTACCTTCTAAAGTTCTTTTTCTTTTTTCTTTCTGTCTTATAGAAATGCTTTAACAGTAGTGAGTTTTGAGGGCTGGGCAGAAAGGCTTCTGTCATGTTACTGCAAAACCTACTGAATTCCTTAATCTCAATCTCCTTGACGCTTTGAACTCCAGACCACCTGGAAGCTGTGTTATAACTACCTGAAACAGGTCCCAACAGAAGAGAGAAAGGAATGCTCGTTACTGGGTATTAATAAACAATAATAAACTGGAAACCCAGTTCCCTTTTCATTAAAAAAAATATAAAAAATTAAAAAAGGAAACGTCTCTGTAACAACCAGAGAAACCTGCTTGTAGTGTTTCTAGAAGTAATATGTCTGGGAAGCTGTTAGGACTTCTCATTCCTTCACTTACATGGGGGAGGAAGGAAAAAACTTAGGGAGTGTGAAAATTCCACCCCTTGTGTGAATGGGCTTGCAGCTTTGTTCACCCTGAACACACGGCGACAGCTCTTCTAAGCTGCTTCTGTGGGGATAGGATTTATGATAGCTGTGCAAGATACGGAGACTGGAGGCATCAATGCTAGCATAGATTTGCAATGCAAATGGAAAAGGTATGCCACGGAATCCCACCACACTTAGTGATGGCACACAGGGGTCTACTTGTCTGGGACTTAGTCATATGCAACGGCTCAAAGAGCTGAAGCTCCTGTTATCCTGTGCATTGTGTATACTTGATCTGAATCGGGTACGCAGTGCTTTGCCATACCTTGTTTTGAAGCTTGGAATTTGGTTGGGTCCGAGATCTAATCTTTACTCCTGGTTTTGTGCACCTCTTGCACATTGCATTTCTCTACTGAATTGCCAAAGCTGTAACTTCATGTTTACAGGGACCAGAAGTGTAATGGCAGAACCAGTGAAGTCTTTGCAGGGCAGAGTTTAATATAGGTATTTATATTGGTATAAATAGGTGCAGCTCTGCACTGATTCTGAGTAAAGCTGGTACAGAAAGGTAAAACTTGGATTCCAGTCGTGCACTCTCCTTGTGTGCCAAATGTGCTTCTACCCTCGCCCCAACAAACCATTTATGTTCTTGTGCTTCATTTGTGCCGACCCATACCTGCAAAACAGCATCCCTTTTTGATTTTGACCAGCAAGCTGCTGTGTGATCTGGGAGGTACCTTCTGCAAAACTCTAAATCTACATGTATTTGTTTGAAGACCTGAATAACTTTCACTCTCCAATTTCACAGCAGATGGGAAAGGAGGGAGGCTGGGAAATGTTTAACTAAATAGGTCTTGCTTCTGGTTAGCAATGAGCCCATTATTAGCTAAGCAGGCAGCAGCTTAATCTCACCTTCCAATGGCCCTTAGAAACTGTTTCAGAAAGCTTTCCCTGAATCACAAAAGCTGATGCTGAGGAACTTTTGGGTTCTGTGAGGTTTCTGCCATGCACAGCTAATTGATTTTCCTCTTGCTTTATTGGAGTCTGGGAGGGGAAAAAGCTGACAGTTCAGGACAGCTGCTATGCTTGAGATACCTCTGCAGATGTCCCCTCAAATAGCTTCTTTCCATTAAGATGCCTGAGCACTGTCAGGACCCTCTCTGCCTAGGTTGGTGGTTTCCAGGCCGCTGTTAGATGTTTCAGTTCCTGCCATGATGGGACATCTCTGGCAGCTCAGGAAGCACTGTGTGGGGGTGGTCCTAGCTGCTTTTTGTTTAGAAGAACAGCAGTAGTCCTAAACATGGATTTTGGGCTCCTATCTTAGCTTCAGGCTAAGGAGGCCTTGTTTCCTGCCAGATAAGGGTGAGGCCCCCATAACAGGCCAGATGATGTGTGATGGTGCCAGGGCCTTGCTTAGTCCCTGCCCAAAAGAAGTTTCTGAAGTGACTAAACGCCTGTGCTACTGATGGCCAGAAACTAGGTGCATTTTCTGGATTTCTTTCCCCTGGTGTGGGCACAGGGCATTTGGTTAACTTCATGGGATGTCAGGTTAGCTGCCAGCTGACCACTCATATGTGTTTAGGTAAAGCAGAGCCAAAATTCCAAGAGAAGTCTCTGAGGGAAGAAGTGTCAAGAAGACTTTAAACTGTCATCTAATGACATCCTGGGGAAATGATTAGCCTGCAACTTAAATGGAAGACTTTTTTTCTTTAAGGGTAGAACTGGTTCACGACTGATGGTTTTGCAGGCTGATGGTGACATTTCATTAACAGGAATCCCTACGCTACATCTTGTATTGCGCATAACCACAAGCTATATTTAACTAGTGAGACATGCAAGAGCGAAGGGGAATAAGGCAGAACAAGCTTTTTTTGCTGGTTTTGGCAGGCTTTTTATTTTCTTGTTGTCACAGCCTGTTCTTCCACACTTATGGAAGTAAGTCTCAGCATCTGATTTGTCCCATGCCTAATTCTTTTCTTGCTCTTAGCGCCTGACTCTAACTCATTCTGTAACTGACTTTTTATTTTATAAACTAGGGTTTATATGAAACCCTAGTTCATCATAAAGGACAGTAGTTGCAGTCTCGATGATTTCTCTTAGTTATATTTTTTTTCCTCTCTTCTCTGTGTGATGTATTTCTCATTACAAGGAGCTTTCTGAATAAAAGATGAATTTAGTCACACTGAGGAGAGTTGCTAGACACCATGCTTAGCCATTTTGGATCAAAGGCATTACATGAACAAGCTGGAAGACTAAAAAGCATTTTCTCAAATGAGAGCCTTTGTGGTTTAACACCAATTCTAGTGGGTTTTTTTGATAGCTGAAAGGTGGATAATGGAGGACAAAAAAAATTGTTCTCCCCATTAAAAAGTGTTTGGCTAGGAGGTTAGCTAGAAATAGCACTTCTGTGACAGTCTTTATTCCTTCACCATGCAGTATCTATTATGAATGTTGTGCAGCTGATGGTTTAATGCAGTGAGACTCCTGACCAGCTAGTCTTTCAACCCACTTTTCTTGTATTTAGTTTAGAGAGGCCAGTGGCAACTTACTCATCTCTCTTAGTCCCTTTATTCTCCTAAAAGCCTCTCTGTTATACTGGGACTTTGTCTGGGGAAGTTCTCAACAGTATGGTCAAATTTAGACAAGAGGTGTTAAGTAGCAGCAGAGCAAGGAGGAAGTCGGATCCATTACAGGAAGGGTCCCTAAGCCATCAGCTGCATATATGGCATCCCTGAGCTCCCGGAGGTACCGCAGTCCCTGGTGACCTCACTCGGTGTAGTATTTATTTTTAACTTCATGTAGTTCAAAGGCATGTTAAAATGTAAATCACCCAAGTGTTGAGACTAAAATAATGACAACCTGTGTCCTACATAGGAGTGAGGAGTGCTATGGAGAGGAATGAATTCTAAATATGCTTCAGTTATGCAGCTCATAGGTAACTTCAGCTGAGCAAGCGCACGGAGATGACACATTTCATTGATTCATGTTGAATCTGCAAATGCTAGTTAGAAACTTTCCCGTCTGTTCTTTAGCACTTGAACTGGAACACCTAAGACAATGACTTCTATACAACACCTGGGAACTGAGCATGGATTCTCCTTCTCCTCTGCAGGTGCTGAAAGCATTGTTGCAATTATGATTGGCAACCTGAAAGGCATGGAGATCTTGCGCCGGATTCAGAATGGCATGAAAGTGAACATGGTTATCGAAGTGGGGAAAAAGCATGGTCCTTGGATGAATCAATACTCCATCTTCTTCATCTCCGTGTCATTTTTCATTGTCACAGCAGCTACTATGGGCTACTTTATTTTTTATTCTGCTCGGAGACTCAGGATTGCAAGGGCCCAGTCCAAGAATCAGGTAAGTTTGTGCTATTGGTGAGGTTTGTTTTTGTTTTGTTTTGTTTTTTAGACCTCTGAGCCTCCATGCTGTGGATCTTCAGGGCAAAATTCTGGTTGAGCACCAGGATTACTGAATTTTCTCATTCCACAGGAAGGAGAGAGCACAATCTTTAAAGTGTTAAGAGATATATCTTTAAACAGCTTCAAACTTTCTAAAGAAACTGCAAAAAGTAAACTGTCCGGAGAAGGCAACTGATTGTGTTTAGCTAACTTTGCTTCCTACAAGTTTTACTCTCTGAACTGCAGCGTAGCCATAATATTGCTGTACTGGAGGCAGTGAGAGAGCTAAACTGCTTTTAGCTGACCCTCACACCTCCCCCATAGCACTGCCTATGTGCTCGCTGTAATGTGAGACACGACTGTAAACGTGTCTGCAAAATGGTGCATGACTTTGGCCTCCTTTCTGTAGACCACAAGTTGGGAAGCTGCTGCTTGTCGAAAGCTGCTCTCTGACTGAAAGCTTCCTGAGAATTGCAGTGACAGCCTCAATTAGGAGTTGAAAAAAAGCACTGTTAAATTGTTTTCTTTTTAAACCCCAGGCAGGGAGTTGCTAATGAGTTAAGTTTCTGAGTAACTCGCTTCTGTGCAATAATCTGATCAGCTGGTAGGACTAACGCTTAAAGCTTTGTCTTCAGTCTGATCAGACTCGCCTTATACCTGCTACTTCAGGGCTTAAGCAAAAGCCTTAAAAGTGAGACTAAAGTCCTGGCATGACATCTGTCAAAGGTTATAGACAGCAGCAGGAACAGGATCTGAGTGGATGGCTATATCCTTACTGAGAGTAGAGATCTAAGTGACCTGAACTGCATTTGCACCTTGTCTAAGCTGTGTCTGCCTCAACTTCTATTCTAGGCCTCCTTTAAGGGCTTTGTTTCAGTCCATTTGTATGATGGACCATAACAGTTGGACTTGATGATCTTAAGTCTCTTCCAATCAGATGAGTCTATGATTCTGGTGTTATGCCATACTTGGAAGTGATCTGAGGATACTATAAGGGAATGAGGACGTAATAAGGGAATATTTGGAAGAGCAGTCCTGTGAGATGTAGCATTGCCACTCTTGGATGTCGTATGGAATTGTCTCTGTAGTATCTTTCATGAGGTATGTCACAGAGCTCAGTAACTTTATGCCATCCTCATGATGACATCTGTGGACAGAGATGCACACTGTCTCCTCCTGCTTAATTCCTCCTTTCATTCCCTGACATCTAGCCTACTATGAGAACTGTTCAATGCTGAACAAA
The DNA here is from genome assembly GCA_024336885.1 of Actenoides hombroni. Lineage (NCBI taxonomy): Eukaryota > Metazoa > Chordata > Aves > Coraciiformes > Alcedinidae > Actenoides > Actenoides hombroni. Next base: position 11,295,170 of record WUAM01000395.1, read on the forward strand.
CCTGGGCAGAAAAAACTGGGCACCCTAGAAGCTGGTCTGCAGAAGACACCATTTATCAAATCACATTAAAACTTTTTCTCCCCTGAAGGTATTTAACAGAGCAGTTGTGGAAGTTCAGCTCTATTCTGAGCTATCACGTTTTCAACAAGTTACGAACATTATTAATGCCTGCAGGGGTAGATAGTACTGGGGAAATCCAGTCTGTTTGGCTAGCACCTTCATAAACTATTTCTGTCTTGGGCTCTGCGTGCACAAGGAGTTTACTGTAGATGGAAAAATAACATTGATAAATGACATGCCAGTTCCACATGATTTCAGCTGAGCAGAAATTAAGGAGCCTTAAAAAATGCTTTTATAAAGTATAAGAATAGAAGAAAACTTCCATGCTATCAGGGCTAAAAATGTACTATTTTGTGAAAGTGAAACTCAAGACTATCCAGAATTGTTTCCTGTTGTTTTTATACCACAGCGTCTAAAAAACAACTTCACAATGATAGATAAGCAAAGGATAAGAAGAAAGTTCTTGTTAGTGAAGATGAAGTACTAAAAGGTGATGCTACAGTGTTCCTTGTTAGCCAGCTGATTGAATTTTCAGAGTAGAGCCAAAGTTTGAGGCTTGACTGCTTTGACTCCATGAGATACTGAACATTAGTCAAACAACTTATCAGTTTACATGTCACATGGGGAGCTTTCCTGTCATCACTCAGCTCTTTGGGAAGTTGGATTGCCTGGACTTCAGTCTGTAATTTGGGTGGAGTAAAGGGGTGTGTTTTGTCTCCTTTATTGCACAGATGTCAAAGGGTTATACATTCTTTTGGGAGAAACAGTCAAGTGTGTCAATAATTAAATAGGACAATTTTTTTCCCCTCTTTTAGAAGTGACCTGCTGTTCTGAATGCATCCCTCTTACCCAGTGTTACTACTTTTCAAAGTATCTGTCTGCTTTGTTGACTTTCCCTGTAGGATTGTATTGCTATTGTGTGAGGAGTCTTTAAAAGTGAGTCTACCACTTGAACCAAAACGACCACGTTTGAATTGCTTTACAGAGTGCTGTGATGAGCTAATTGTGATATGTGAAAATGATGGTCTGGAGCTTGTCTGCTGTATGTTCAGATTCCCAAATATTTGATTTGTTCTTGTGGACTGAGGCACATGCTCAGGACAGCCCTTGCCCTAGACTGAAAAGGGCAATGATGCTTGACTCCCACTTGCTTACTAATGGATAGAATAGAAAGAGGGGAGACTAATTTCTAGATGCTTTGTCTGTTCTACAAAGGCCTCTTCAAAAAAAAGAGCCTGGCTAGATAGGAGTTTCCTTCATGCATGGGACTAGTAGTAACCCCTGCTTGAATTGGATGGCTTCCAGTTTTCTTCTGGCTTGAGAAAAATCTTCAGATTTCAGTGTTTTCTGAAGCAATCTCTTGCTTTATAGACAGTCAGGCTGTTGAGTACCTTTAAACTTTGCTGTTTGCCAGTAGAGTTTCTGTACTACTTGGTATTAGTGCTTCTGGTGAAGGCATTTTCTGGACGGCTTGATCACATCTAACCCAGGTTTTAAACATGTCCTCTGCAGACTTTTCTTGAAGGCAGGAACTGGCCCTTGCTCAGCTCGAGCAGTAATTGCATACATGTCAGTATTGTAAAATTGTGCAAAGGATTTCTTTAAAAATTTGAGTGATTATTGAGAAGAGTCAGACACGTTGTCTTGCAGTCCAAGTGAAAATATAAGTTTAGTAGCACATCTGTCCTAATTGAGTTAGAGTAGCTTTTCCCCCATGAGCCAGCTAGGTAAAATGTTTACAACCTTGTAGTTCTTACCTGAATGCATATTTTCTTCTGGGCTTGAAATTCAAATGCCCACCTCTGTGATCTCTTACTGTATCGTGAGGTCTGTGGGCAAGAAGATGGAAAAATAAGGTAAGTGTAGTAGGTGGCTTGCTACCTTTCTAGTTGATGGCAAATTCAGTTCCTCAGTGTATTAACCTTTCTTAATAATGCAGAATGACCAGTGATGTTATCTGTGGCCTGGTTTCTAATTTAAGCTCCAGTCTTCACTTCCATGATTTCATAAAGATTAGATGTTGCAGCTGGGAAATGGACTTATTAATGGCTTTGGAGGAGGTGAATTGCTCAACTTCCCACAGTTCAAACCTGTTTTCATGGCAATAGCTACCTGTGGGGAAGAACTTCCTTAGCTTACGGGAGAAAAACAGGAGTTCCTGATATCCTTAGAGCTTGCCTGTATGCATTGCCATGACTGTGCTTGCGGTGTGCCAGGAAGGCACCCTTATGTAAGAAAGGGATGGAGATAAAATTGACAGAGTTGGACTAGGGATGACTGAGGACTAAGCAACAGCAAACCTAATTTTCCCAGGCAGGTAATTCTATTTCAACATGCCAGAGCCTGGATAGGAGCTGGGACTTGACCCGTTCTATAATATCTTGATTCTTCTTTTTCCTGCCTCACTATAACTATTGTTTCCTAGAGTTGTTGGGTTGTGGCTTTTAGGCTTGTAACATCGTTAACATTTAATATTTGCTTGAGAAAACATGGCTTCTCAAAATGCTTTGACATTCCAAGCTTCAGTATCCTGGACCTTCTCATAAGCTATTCAATAAAAAGCTTTCTCTTGCAACCTTTCTCCATTCCCCCGGAGGGGTGTTCTGCTGTACTTATCAAAATCAGCATTAAAGGTGACTTTGCCATTGGTGCATTTAATGAAGAGCAATTAAACTTGTGCCCAGGCAAAACTTAAAATACTGTTCAGTAAATTATTAACGATGCAGCCAGTTGGGTCCTGTCTAATATTCTTGGCCTGACATTAGATGCGTAGATTAGATACTGTATGAGGGAGTACATTCCTAGAAAGTTTGGCTTTCAATTAGTAACAAGTAGTGGTGACAGTTCAGCCTGCATATGAGAAGTATGAGTATTGCTGCATTCCTGCTCTGTTGATGTTGCCACGTTTGCTCCTGAAACTTCTGGGAGCCTCTGTTTACTGAAATGAGTATGTGGCTGCTTATCTGGCTTCAGTCTGAAACATTGACAAGGGGAACATAATTCTGAAGTTACCTTTAGTGACATACAGGAACACATATTGGTGTCTTCAGCAGAAGAACTTTACAAGCATAAAAGAAATTTTACTAGTTCCTAAAAAAAAAATATACCTGAAAACTTGTTTGCATCCTTCACCTTTGGGCTGTGGGTATCTCTTCCTTGATAGTTGTTAGTAGCTATCAACTATTAAACTCCTAAAAGCATGCACAGTGATGCTGTGTCTTAGGATCCCAAAACACCACTGATGCTCAGATAGGTCACTTTGCACCAGAGCCGTTTGAGAAGGTCCCACCAGACCGTATAAATCAACCTGTTTGCTGTTAACTGCTTCAGCACAGAGTGTTATGCAGACTTGAATTACCAATTCATGCCGAGTTTGTTCTGTGTCAGCATCAGCCCACAACCCACTTGTTCTTTCTGTACTTGTGTCACCAGCACTGCACCCTCATCCCAGAAGAGATTCTTGTAACTGAACTGAAATGCCTAAGGAGGAGTAACGCTGGAAAGCTAACGTAGTGGGGTTCCTGCACTGAGCAGCTGAATTGGGAAGAGGATTTTTGGTCAGCTGCAAAACTGAGTCTAGTCTGGCCTTAAGGCAAGTGCTGTGGCATGGGACAGCCAGAGCTGCTGTGTCCTGAGGCAGTGAGTGCAGCAGGGAGGCAGAGGACAGTCATATGCTTTGTGCTGGTGAAACAGCACCAACCTGTGACCTTTAAACAGAGATACTGGCTCCTGGGCTCATTAAATGCTTTGCAGTGACAGCTGGACAGCAACAGTTGCCAGGCAAGCTGGGCTTCTGCTGTCTGCTCATCTTTGCCCTGCTCTCCTTACAGCAGCGAGTGAATTACTGCATGGAGGGGAACGCTTCCTCCTCTGCTCTCCTTACAGCTCAGCTGCCCTGTAATCCACCTGGCACTTACCATTTCATTTGTTCCGTACCTTGTGTCACGGGGAGGGGAGAAATAGCTCTTTGCCCTTTTATTTTTTTTCTTCCCTTTTTTTTTTTTTCCCCTCCTCCTTTGTGCAGTTACTTTGAGATAAAAGTGTGTTCTTTCGCTTGCCAGGAGCAGTCGGTGCTAGGAGGCTCCTGAGCTGTTTGTGTGCTCTGTGAAGCAGTGGTGGCAGAGGACTAGCTCAGGGTGCATTGGTGGTAGCTGAGCCGATTGGTACAGAATCTCACCTTTCATCAGGATGTGGGTTTGTGCCAGGAAGTTGTCATAAAGTGAGTAGCTAAAATTATTGATTGTCGAACTCCGTGTTCAGTCCTCTGTACCACCTCAATTTGAAAGCTTCTACTTGTTTTGGCGAGGCTTAATCTGATCAAGGTGTTATCTTACATCTTCTCAAAGAAGAAACCCTTGAAATTCCTGTGCTTTGTGAAAAGTTAAAAGCAAAGCATATGCAAATAGCTTGTTGGTGTGTCATCCAGAGTCAGTAACCACATCAGTATGTCCTGAGACTTTTTTTCAGTTGTCCCTAAAGAGCATGGTCATGCTAACTTGGCTTGTTTTGATAATATTGATTATAAAACTGGTGCCTGCTTGCAGTAGGCACCTTGGGTAAGTATTAGTAACCACTACTTAGACAATCAACTGTGTTTAACCAGGACTGCTTTCTATTCCAGCGCCAGCTGAAGGCCAGGGCTAAGAAGGCCATTGAACAGTTACAGCTGCGCACACTGAAGCAAGGGGACAAGGTACGACTGAGCCTGTAATCTCCTCAGAGTTATCACACACCCTTTGCACAGAACCCAGAGAGTGGTCCTTAGTACTGCAGCAGGATGCAGAAGCCTCTTTGAGCCCACAGCTGTCTCTTGCAGACATGGTCCCTCTTTCAGACCAGGTCTGTTTCCAGGGTGCAAGACTTTCCAATTTGCACATCCTTATAAATCAGTTTGGGTTTTTTTGTAGCTGCTTGATTGTAGTCTTGCTGAGAGGTCCTAATTTGCTAGCAAGGATACTTAAACTAGTATATCTACTAATTAAAGGTGAACTAGTGTATCTAATGAGCTTCCCTGGCTATTCTTTTTTGTAGCTAAAACTGGAGGTAGCAGTTTCTAAGCTTCTACAGCAGTGACTCAAATAATCCAATGACAGTTTGCAGATGAATTTCTAAAACATGGGATTAACCTTTCAGTGCTTCTATTAAAGTAGCATCTTGACTATGAGTGATCCACACGATGTGTTTATATAAGATTATATACAGGAGCTACTATAGGTCACTTGAGCTAGGCCCCTTTGTCTGCAGTATATCTGACTGTAGGTCAAAGGAAGCTTTTCAAGTCTGTTAATGCTGTAAATTCATTTCATTGCTTTAGGAAACTGGTCCTGATGGAGATAGCTGCGTGGTGTGCATTGAGCTGTACAAGCCAAACGAAGTAGTGCGTATTCTGACTTGCAAGTAAGTTGTCTTCCAATCTGCCCCTTAATCCACAATCTGGAAGCATGCCTCTTATTGGTTGTTCTCTCTGCTATGTTAACAAAGCTGATCAAACTTTAATCAAGCTGTTGCACAGCAAGAATTCTTGAATCTCTGTCAAACAGCGTTTTGAACAACAGGAACTCTGTAAATACACGCTTGTAATGTGCCCTGATGGCCTGTGTTTGTAACTTGCCCTGTGAGTGGATTTACAAGTGTAATTTAGCAGACCACAGTGCCTCTCCAGGGGATGCCAAGGCTTTCTAAAGACTGGGTTGGTTTTTTTTTTCCTTTGCTGGTGTGTAAGAATGCTACCCCTAAATTGAAGATAACTGGCAAAACTATGCTCGTTTCTTGTCACTTAGTTTACTGGTTACTAAGAGGGTTGTGCTCCTGCTAAACTCGTTAACCATGCTAACTTTGGTAGTTTAGAAGAAAGCATTTCTATTCTTGTATGCATCATCTGAAATAGAGACCAAAATAGAGCTATAGCGGTTTATTTTTCTCCAATTCTCTACTGTTGTAACTCATTTGCAGGGCTTCTGTGGAAGCCTGGTATTGTAGCACTAAGGCTTTAATTTGATTGTTCTGAAGATAAGCAATGAAGCTTTTTCAGGACTTAAGGAAACTTTTGTGGGACTTCCCCCTGTGCTTGCTGAATCAGAGGGCTGCAACGTGAATTGCACGAATTTTGTATGGAAAGGGGTTTTGTAACCCATGGGGTGAGTTACAAAAAAGCACTTGGAAAAGTTTTGATGTAGGAAAAAAGCAAGTTGTGAAGAATGGGAAAATCTGTGGCTGGTGGTGTGTGTTGAGCAATGTCATTTGTCAAATACTATCAAGTCGAGGTTACATTTTCTAACAAGGTTAGTTTTGTAAAAGGTTTCTTTGCTCCTAGGCAGCAGGACTTCTAAGCTGTTTTGGTATCAGTAAGCTGGCCTGTTAAGGTGTTATCACCAAACTTCCGTGATCTAATGCTCAATAGTTTAGAAAAAGAACCCAAACTGACTAAGCTTTCAGGCATGTCTGTTTATGATTAATCAGCTGTCTTGTCAGGTTTATGCTTGTGAGTAGTCCTGTTTAGTAATGAAGTTCGTCCTTCGAGTACAGAAGCATTTAGACAAAGTGCTTTTGGCTGATAGGAGACTTGATTTCTTTTTATTTCCCAATAAACCCTGCTAATCTTGATGTGAACTTGGAACCAAAGCATGACAGTGGGTTAAGAGGGGAGTAACTTCTTTTCAATTTGTTCTTTATATACAAATTTGCTGTATGATGCCTTGATCTGGGGGAGATTTCATTCCTCTTTGGCCTAACTGTAGCTCTGAGAGGCACTAGCTTAAGATGACTGCATCTTGATAATCTTTATCTGCAACTTGATAATCTTCTCCAGTGGTGATATCTGCCAGTATCAACCATAATAAATTCTCTTACATGAGTTATAAGCTGATATTTGCTGCCAGAATGTACTTGATGTTGGTGGTTGACCTCAACACTGAGACCCTGAGACCCTACTTGTTGAAAGCATATAACTATATCCATGAAGGAAACAAGCAATTGAATGCTTCTGTGAGTCACACTGGTGGTATCTAAGTATCGGGGGTGTGTGTGTGTTTGCAGAAATCATTCATATCCAGATAGTCAAGCTGAAGGCATTTATAGTAGTAGAGGTACACAAGACCAGTATTAAGTCCAAGTACTTAAAATAGTCACACATCAAGGAAATTTCAGGTTGTACTCTTCACATTACGTTGGTGCAGCTGGAAGGAGATGCTGCGTATGAGGGCTGAATTGGAGTATCCTGGTATTATATTGGGCCATAAGATACTGAGCACTGGATGTAGTGATCTCTGCATTTGTCTCATAATAGAGTTCTGATTAATATTGAGCAGTGGCTGCCTTGCTATTTCTATTCAGGCTGAAGGAACAGGCAGATCACAGGATTTCAAGTCATCCGCTGAAATCTGTGGCCTAATTCAGACCCCTTGTGGAATGGCTTTCATAGAAGCACACATTTGCATCTATAATGGCTGAACTATATTTACTTTCTTGCGTATACAGCCTACCAACTATCCACTTGGAATACACAGTCACTTTATAGACAAAGGAAATGTGTAGGAGTAGAGTTTATCTTGGGGACATAAGATAATTTTTCTATGTAGTTCTAACAGAAATAAGTGCTATTTAGTCATCTGTGTCTGCATCACAGAAGTTAATCTTAAAGCAAAGGCTGAGATGTCAATATTTGTATTAAATTACCAGCTGGGAATATATGGTACACAGATGTAAAAAATAAAGCTTGACTGATGTAGCAAAGATGATAATCACAGAATCACAGAGTGTTAGGGGTTGGAAAGGACCTCTGAAGACTGCTGAGTCCAACCCCCCTGCCAGAGCAGGACAAAACTAGAGCAGATCATGCAGAAATACATCCAGACAGGTCTCGAAAATCTCCGGAGAAGGAGACTCCACAACCTCTCTGGGGAGTCTATTCTAGCACTCTACAACTCTTACAGTAAAGAAGCTCTTCCTCATGTTGAGGTGGAATTTCCTATACTCTAGCTTGAATCCATTCTAGCAAGTTGTACAGAGATACTAATAAGCATGAACCAGCTACAGGTTGAGAGAGAAACTATCCATAACTATCAACTGAAACTTGCAGCAAAATAAGGGAATCCATTCTAGAATGAGTAAGTTCTCAGTGTTTCTAAATGTGCCTTCATAGTTGCCACAGTTTTCCTGGGTGAAACTTAACGTGTTGGTTATGTTCTTCCACCAGCCATCTCTTCCACAAGAATTGTATTGACCCCTGGCTTCTGGAACACAGGACATGCCCGATATGCAAATGTGACATACTCAAAGTTTTGGGTGTTGAGGTAAGCCAGTAGTATATTTTAGTGGTAGATGCTATGTGTATTATGCTAGGGTAGTAACCATATATTGAACTATTTCTCACTGGCTCTAGAGCACAGGTGATAGGCACTGGTGTTGCCATGTCAGTGGTAAGATGCTACATGATGAGTTGCCGTGTCCCCTTTAGCAAAGGCTACAGCTGACCTAGTCTGAGCTGGTATCATCTAAAGGCTTGTGCAGAATGTTAACCAAAATTGACTGTAATGAATGACTGTGATGCATGACTGATGGTCTCAACAATTTCACTTGCAGCTAAGGGTGTCTCTCAAAGCTTCAGGCAGACTTTGACAACTCATACTGTCCCTAAACCGGCCTCTATTCAGTTAATAAGTACTTGGGAGTCCTTGAAAAGTGAATGTGTTAGCAAGTGTGGTTTTCCTGGTGCCACATGACTTCCTCAGATACAGAAGGAATTTATGCTATGTTCAGCAATTGCTCGTTGTGGCAAGTGCCAGAGGAAGATGTGTTGCCAATGCTTGACGCTACCTGAACCAGTTAAAATGTACAGCAGAGATTGCCTGGGGGAGGGAGATCTGCACTGAGTGGAAGGAAGAATGTATTTTCCTGATAATGAACAGTAGAAGGGAAGAGCTGACTGAAGAATGCAGAAGCTGCACCTAAACTTCCCACTCAGGCAGTAACTGGTTTTCAGCTATGATGCTGGAGGTAAACAGCAGGGCTTCTTTTTTTTCAATTTTCAATTTATTTTTTTCCTGTGTAGAAGTTCCAGCTCTTGCAGGCATTGGTCTCCTGAAAGGATGCAGCCTCCTACAAAGCTGTAACTTAACCGTTTTCTCTTTTTTCACAAAGGTGGATGTAGAAGACGGAGCTGAGTCTGTGCAAGCCACGGTATCTAGTGGGACATCGAATGTCTCTGCAGTTAATGAAGAGGATAATCGTAGTGAAACAGCATCATCTGGATATGCTTCTGTACAAGGAGCAGACGAGTCTGTTGTGGAGGAACATGCACCATCCGAAAGTGCGTCTCGTGTTTCATCTGTCTTACACTGCAGTTTGTTGCTTACGCTGTGAATGAGGGGGATTTGCCTTAACATTTCACAGTGCTTCAATACCTTGTTTTTCAGGGTAGTCGTAACCTTCCCTTTTGTTTTAGTACTCTGCTCTGGCACTTGTTCCTTTGTTTTCAAATGAAACACAAGCAAAATGTGAATTAGAAACTGAGGTATATGAAAAGAGTAGTTGAAAATCAGAGGCTTACTACATAAAGGCCAAAGATTTATTTATTTTTTTTTCCCAGAAGATGTCTCTGTGTTGTCTCTTTGGAGAGCTCATTTGGTTGAGTGAGCATTGCTTTGCCACCAGATCTGTCTGCTGTAAGCAGTTAATTACTTACAGAAAACTTCTGGGAAGTCAGTCCTGCTTCAGCTTAGATGATACAAAATAGAGATGACAGATACTTCAAATAAATTTCAGATTTTGTCATGGCTGAGTCATCCCTGAACACTGTCAGAGAATTTTAATTGGAAAAGACTATCGGCTCTTCCCAATATCTTTTTAAATGACAGCAACTAATTGAAAATGTCTTTTTAATGCTCAACTTTGCCAACGCATGCTCAGTATTGCTGATGATTTTCAAAATGAAAGGGTTATGGGTCAACAAATGAAAGGAACTATCCCCTGGATTGTGGAATGGCTTGGGGAAGAGGAGTAAGTGGGGAAGCTTTCAGAGGCAAAAAGGCTGCACTGACTGTCTGCTTAGATTGCCTGTGGGAAGCCTCTAGCTGATAGGAAAGCATGGGATTTGCTGCCAGTCTCCTGCAGGACAGGTTGCTCCAGTGAGTGATGTGTGTACAGGGGCGTCCCATTTAGGCACCCCAGTAGAGCAGGGGGCACTTCCTATAAGCTAAACATCAGAAGTTGAAATTGCATCCCTGTAAGCAACTGAAGTAATGCTGGATTAGGGCTCAAGTCTTCGTGTATTCTCACTTTGAGAGGCAAGGACACACACTAACATCAGCCTAACAAGGTTAGTGCGTAGGGAGAGGGCCTTCTCTGCATCAGTCCCACAGTTTGTGCTTCTGTAGAAGTTGCTCCTGATGCCTGTCTTCGGCAGCCTTAACGTTATACAAGAATTGCCAGCCTCCTTATAGTTGGATTTCATAGCCTCACACGGCCTGCTGCCATTTCTCACTAGTGCTGAGCAAGCCTAGGTTTTGTGCTGAAGTGAATTCCAGAGCTGATACATTTAGAAATGACAGGCACTGTCAAAAATGGGCACATGAACAAATGAGAGGCAGCAGAAGAGTGGTAGTTGGATCATAGCCTTGGATTTTCCTCTTTGCAGGAAAAGTGCTGTGAAAAGACCACTGCAGAGGGCTTGTGGGTAATACATCAACTGTGGTTTGCTTGAAGGGAGTAAAACTTGCTTATGATACTTCTTAACTTGTCTCTTCTTGGTTTTGTTCTGGACAGGTGACAACATGCATCTTGTAAACAACGAATCCCAGCCCTCTGCTGCGAATATCCTTCCACATGTTGACAACCCAAGTTTTGAAGCAGATGAAACACAAGTTCATGAAGTCAGATCCTAAGAACATGCTGAGCAACGTGGCGTAATCCTTCTGCAAGGAGCTGCCTACTGCCATCACGTGTATACCAAACATTGCAAGACTGTAGCAGAAAAATATTGCCTTGGCAATACTGAGATCAAATAGACTTGTTCAAATCATAATTATATGGTTTGCAACTCTTTAAAACTGTATCTCTCATGTGGAATTTAGTTTTAGCACTCTTCAGATAAAGCTGTCTTAAATATAAAGAAAAACATCAGATTTTAACACTAAAACAAGTTCCATCTTCAGCAAAGCTTCTCTTCAGGGTTTGAGTCCTTTAAATCAGGAGAAGATTCTTTTATGTTGTAGCTGTCTCTACTGGGAATTGTTTTGACTTGGGTTTTTTTGTTGTTTATTGTTTTAATTCAGGTGGGTTTTCATTGCAAACAAGTTGATTTTGTTCTGGTCTAATACTTGTTTACCAGACGCAGTTTAGTTTAAGCAACACTGTATTTAATATTTCAGTGCACTAATTTGGTAGGAGAAACTATAAACTAATGCCTGTCAAACTGGATTCTGCCCACAGTGTCTTTGGTTCTCTAGTAAATAGACTGATTCTCTACCTCTCAACTCCAACCTGCCAACCACACATTCCTAAAGGGAAAAGAGCTGCAAGCTGACAGGCCAAATCTGACTTGCACAATACTCTAAAGGGAACAACTGTAGGAACTCTTCAAACCTGTTAATATTAGTCTGAAAGATCCTCCATGAATTTTCTCTTTATAACCATCTCTTGCACCAGCAATATGCCAGAGTCCTGGTTTTGTCTGGGATTACTTCAGAAAGACTGAGCTGAAGATGAAAAGATAGGTTCTTCCCAAAAGATCTGCTGTGGTGTTGAAAAAATGATCCAGCCTCTGAAAAATGCTTAACCATTGCTGTGCATTGTTTTGCCTGTGTGTTAAAGCTGCAGGGAGAGCTGATGTCCTGTAAACGTAACAGATGATTGGAGAAGTTACCTGCTATCTGTGGGGAGTTGAACTGGGGTCAAGGAGAAACACTGGATGTCTCAATAGTATGTGTAGAGCCTTGCCCAGTGAAGGTAACTAAAGACATCTTACAGATGCACTTTATTTTTTTTTTTTATCTCTCTGTCTCTGGCTTGTTGCTAATGATAGCAGAACTTTCTTGTAAAGCCCGCAGTAAAGTACTATTGAATCTGGAGGGAAAAGCAATGCATTTTCACAGCTGTAGTACAATTGAAATTGTTGTAAATATTGAATGATTTGTATTGAATTTGAATATGAAAATGTAAATAAAAGTATATTTTGATGACCCTGACTGACATTAAATGCTGATTACCAGCTCTTGTAGGGAAACGGGTGCTGAATTTGCCCTGTCACACAACCCCAAAACTCATCTGGTCTTGGGAGGCCAAAAAGCAGCAGTCCCTGCTCAAACTATTGGAATAAGGAGTGCTGATTATGTGAAGAGGGCTACTGTTATGTGGATTGAAATTGTGCTGAGGGGCTTAAGCCTAGTAGATGTAAGCTATAGAACAGGGGGCTTAGTGTGTTCAGTAAGCTGATTGATACACCTCTGAACCCTAGAAGGACTAGGCAGGCTTGGCCCAAGGCAGTCTTACATGAAGTCTTCAGACCAGACAGGTTGCATCTCACTTTCCTCTGTCAAGTTGTTCAGCATCCCTCCCTTACTCAAAAGTTTATGCTTGTTTTGTAAGACAAAGCATTTTAAAAGCAATTAAATGTGCTTTGTTCTGTACTATACTATTAGATGTTGGAAAAAGCTTGTCAGTCCCCTGGCAGTTTGGTAGTAGTCCTGTGCTTCTATTTAGCTCAGTTCCAATTCTAGTCCAGGAAGCACTGGCTGGTTATGGGCTCAAACTGTAAAGCTGAGTATAATTGGACTTCACTCTGAAGCTGTGTTTTGCAGTGATCACTCCTCTGTTCTAGAGAGCCGAGCAGTTAAATACACAACCCCTGAACACTTCATTTTCATTTCAAAAAGCTTTTATAAATTTACTGTAGTGTGTAAGGTGTAATGCAGTAAAATTTCATTATTGCGGTCATGAAATAATCTGCTAGTCTTCTGTGTTTAATAGGAACAAGATTTAACAGCCCCCAAAATAAATAATGGGGGGAATTCAGATTAGTTCAGTACATTCAAAGGTGCCTTGGCATTTAATTTTTTTGTTGTTACAGTCTACATATTTAGGTCACTTTTTCTATAGAATTCAAGCCTTTCTATTTACAGTCTTTCAAGAGCAGTAAACCTGCCTTCCCTCCCCCCCCACTACTGATCTTTCTAAGGTAAGGTGGATGTGTGGTATTCTATCAAGGAATACACTAGTGGAGTACTAGAAGACACAGCAATTCACATCAGTGAGCTCATACACATCATCTGACCCTCCAGCAGTATGTGTCCTGTCAAGATGTAGACTTGCTTGGAGCTCAAGGCACTTACACTAATTTCCAGGAAGCCTTTTAAGATATTTTCTTTTTTAATCAAATGTGAAGCATTGCTAAATGAATGACTGCAGAGTTTGTACCTGAATGGTATTTAATCTACTGCCAGGCAGAAGAATTTAATGCTTCTCTCGTTTTGCAGTTTAAGCTGTAAGTCTGCTGTGTTCTTTTGTGTGTGTGGGGGTTATTTGGTAAATACTAGCTATGCAAGGGGTTTTGTTTAAAAATGAAAGTGTGTAAACGCCATGCATGCAGTCTACCATACTGCACTTGGGCCTGTTGCTATCTGACTTTGAAAAGCCTCACTTTCTTCTTTCACTAAACTCTGCAGAGGTTTTCCCATTTGTGAACATTGCTGTAGTTCTACCTTTTTTAGAGAAACTTTAAAGCTCCATTCTCACTTTGTGTTGTCTAGTTTCCATGGAGAGCAGCTATCTTTAGCTGACCCTGCTTAGAGCACTGGACAGCAGATTTATTATTATTTATTTTGGTGAGGTTATGGGCTTGAATGCTTCTGCTTTGTATACATGTCTCTGTGCACTGTGGCATGATGGACTCTTTCCTGTAAGCAAGAGGCAAACAGGAGTGTGCCTGGGGATAAGGTTGGTCTTGAAATGCAACACAAGCTCGCTGCTGTTGTGCAATAGCTTTGGGTTTCACTACGTAGGAACTGTATGTGTGTAAGATGCTAGAAATTAACTGCCCATGAGTGGTAATGGTTGCTAAAATGTGTGCCTCTTGGCTCTGTTAGTATTCTTACTGAGTCACACTGTCAATTGTTCTGCCCCAAAGAGAATGCAGAACAGGTTCCAGCATCATCTCCAAGTGTTTACTCACTGCTGTCATTTATTTCTCCCCGAGGATAGCTCTGATCTAGACACTTCACTCAAATACCTGTATGCTCTCAAAGGGCGACTGGGAATGATTATTTTTTTTATCCCTGCTGGAGAGGAGGCCTTGTCACCTGGTGCTGGATTACTGTGTTTTCTTGCAAACCAGGCTTTAGAGCAGTGAGATTTTATTTTAAATCCCAAACTGAAATAATACAACTTTCTCATATTGAGGAAAATTTTCAGATGTCCCTACAGAAATATAGTTATAGCTCCGATTTTTGCTGAAGGGAAAAGCAGGGCTTGTGATGAGAGGCTGTAAAGAGACAGAAGCCATTTGAGTCAAAAGGGCAATTGGGCTCTTCCTGTAAAATAGAGAGAGTCTCTCAGGCCTTAGATGGAAAGATCTGCACTTCTCAAATGACCTAACAGTTGGACGCAGTATTCACATCTACCTTGGCTCTGCGTTTTAATGTAACTTCATTCTGTGTTTAACGTACACCCGCTCAGAAGGTAGCCCTGCCTTTTCACCCAGGTTTAGCCTGCTGTTTTTCCTGTGCAGATTTGAATGGAGTTCCACTCCTGCAGAGGTGTAATGGCTGGTACTTTAGAATAGAAGAAAGCAAATCTACCGGCTTTGGCAATTCAATTATGGCTCGAAGGGAAACTTGAAACCGAATTGCAGTGTTCACCCTCTGAGTTAACAGCTATGTAATTCTCTGCACTGGTGGTTCAACTGTTGGTTATACAGGGTGAAGCCAGAGTTTGTTTATATAGTTATTTATCTATTTATATAATCTTGGCTATGATTTCTTGAGGGAAGTAATTTACCATTTCTAGGAGGTCTATAATACAGTGAAAGAAAAATTCTGCAGCACTAAATGGATCTCTGTTGCTGCAGAATGCATTGATTAGACTATAGGATGTTAGTGCACTGATTAAGAAAGAATTTAAATGCCTATAAATAAATTCCTCCAAGCTGATAGAGGGGCACTCTTTGCATCTTAATAGTATTTGATTAAGTGCCTGAAAGAATTGGAAGACAGACAGACAGTCAAGACATTGAACCAAGGGAGAGGAAAACATAATGAACCTCTTCCAAGCAGTGTAGCATTCTACTGTTACATTTTTACCCAGTTAACAAAGCTGGAGTCTCAAATAAGAAAGCAATACATGTCCTAACATGTCCAGTGTGTGTGAGATGCTCTGGGTTCGAAATGCCAAGGGCATCTCTCCTTACAATTAGCATTGGAAGCAGAAGACTTGTGTTAGTTCCTTAATAGGCATTTCCTATCCAAGGGCTTGGCTAATTGGGGAGAATTAAATGGTAAACACTTTCTCTGGGAATGCTCTTAGAGGAGCAGCATCCACACAGGAATCGGTTCATCTGGGAAATCTCCAGGAACCTGCTAATATCTGTTACTCTCAGTCACTTCAAGGGACTTAAACTGCCTCATGAAGAGCGACGTGCTAGTTTATCTAGGAGTCGTTTCCCTTGTCTCATCAAGGTTTTTGCTGTGTTAGCTACCACATGCTGGCTAATGACTTTTGATTTATTTCTCCTGTCTAGTAAAGCACTAGAAATTTGTTGCTTCCTACTCTATTATAAAAACAGGTCAGAGGAATAGTAGTATTAGTTAAATTTACATTGAGTCCCAAGGGTAAACCCTTTTAATACTACAGCTTCTCTTGCTGTGCTGCAATGAGTGATTGGAAAAAGGGGGAAGGAAAAAAAAAAAAGAAAAAAAAGTGGTGAAAAAAAAGTCTCATACCAGTGCAATTCATTCCATTTTGAAGCCTTCCAGTGAGTTAAAGATGATTGTACACTCGATTCTGCTTTCAAACTGGTGCTTGTGGGTAGGCAGTTCCTTATGCAGCTGGAACTAGATGGGCATTGCCAAACATCTTTCTCTGAGTGCTTGGCAAAACCTCACTGTGCCTGTGCTCACAAATAGAACAGTGCTGGCAGAAGCGTTTTCAGTAGTGGAGTACATTTGGGACTGCTGAAAGGGATGAACGGACGACCGGATAATGCAAAAGTGCCAAGTTTGCAACCTATAGTTAGTGCCTGATGTGCAGATTTTTTTTTTTAGAAAGAGCTCAAAGTAGAGGCTGAGTTTAAACAATTGTGTGCTGAATTTTTTTGTGTGATACGCAATCAATAAAGCATTATTCTTGCAAGTCTTAGGAAGGTCAGTTATGCTGGAAAGAGCGCTGAGGGAAGGATCTGACAGAGCAGCAAACTGCAGAGAAGTCCCTGGGAAACAAGAATGTCCTACTCCATTTGTACTGAACGAGAGATTGTGTCAGGACCAGGAGTGACTATTGCATGGAAGTGGGAAAAGATTGTAACCCTGAGAAGTCCCCAGCACCCGTGACCTGGAGTGGAAGATGCAGTGGGGTTTCTGCTCCTGGAAGCTTTTTGTTTGTTTTGTGTCAGCACCAAAAGGTAGCATTTAGGAAGCAGAGTGCTATCAAGTGTAAGGCCTCAGGGAGAGATTTGGAGCTTTTTAGGACATAATGAAACCACTAAGAGAGGGGGCTCGCTAAGGAGTGGGCTGTGCCACTCTATGGCTCTGATGATGACTTCATGGGATACTGGGAGCTACACTGCTAGGGTAATCTCAGCCTTGGGAAATCCTCAGCTGCCAGGAACGCATGGCAGAATAGTTCCAATACCTGTGTTCTTTCTCAAACCTGGCTATGAGAGAGCTGCCCCTGAAGTAATAAAAGCAAATACTCAAGTGGAGTCCCTATGAGTATGAAAGCTGCTGTGTTCTACCTTAACAGGATAAGGTGATGTAGACTAGCGTGAAACAACTGGTAAAGTTGTTCTGCAAATAATCTGAAGAGCTAGTCATCGTGGACAAATGCCTAAGCTTGTGCAGGCAAACCATGGAAGTAGGGAGACCGCGCGTCAAGCCGTTGTTAAGGCAACCAAAACGTCAACTCCCCCAATCAGCGCTGTATTGTGTTGGCCGATAGAAGCAACGAGGCAGATTGTCTTTTTATAACGTGAAATGTAAATAGGCGACGCTGATCACACGTCTCCTCCTGCAGCTGCTGGGGCCGCTCCCGGGGCGAGGACTCGCCCGGCCGGGGGAGGTGCTGGTCACGGCTCCCTCCCGCCCAGGGCCGGTTTTTCCGGCTGCAGCCTTAAGACTTCGTGCTGAAAACAAACCTAAAAGCCAAGCAAAACCTCTGGTGACGTCGGTCCGTGTTCTGGGCTGCAAAGGGAATAACGTTTAAGCCGAATTGAAAACGGCCCCTCTCTCTCTGGCCGAGAGGACGGAAAAGTATTGAAGCCGCCTGACGAAGAAGGCGTTTTAGGGACACGGTGGAGGCCTGCCGGGTTGCTCAGAACCTGCTGCGGCCCTGACTGACAGGAGCGAGGCTCGGGCCAGGCAGGTCGGGTGCCGTGTGAGGGGAGCCGAAGGGAGACTCTGCCGCCGAGCCTGGGGGACAGAAAGAGCCGTAACTTTCGGGCGGGACGAACCCCGAGGGGCTGTCAGCAGGGCCTCTCCGGCCCCCCTCCCGCCGCCACGCAGCCCGGGAGGCGGGGCAGCCGCGCAGGGCACGACGGGAGTTGTAGTCCCTAGGCGGCAGCGCCGCAAGGCCCGCCGCCCGCGGAGGACTACAATTCCCAGTATGCCCCGGGGACGGGGCGCTCCTCCCTCCCTCCCTCCCTCCCTCCCTCCCTCCCCCCCCCCCCCCCCCCCCCCCCCCCCCCCCCCCCCCCCCCGCCGGCGGC
>WUAM01000395.1:11320088-11351070 GCA_024336885.1 Actenoides hombroni
ATTTAAAAATAAATCAATGTTAATTATTTTTATTAATATAATATACTTTTTTTATTACTGTGCTGCCAAGATAAAATGCATACTCATTTTCTGAGGAAGCTTTTTACTCCCAGTTATGGAGACATGAAGTTTGTCTCATTAATGAAATCAGTACATTTTGACCCGAACCCTTTTTAATAGGAGCTAATTCAATATTAATGGCAGGGGGGTGACATGGCCATTGTATCTTGGGTGTATAATCTATATGGGAATAATGCACTTTATGTAGTATGCTTATGCATCTGATGGTAAGATGAAATATTAGTGTTCCATACTTTATGTAGGAGTCATCTGATAGGCTATTTATGAAGAATGTCGGACATTTTCCACCTGTACTGTGGTATGAACACAAAACTTTTGTAGGCACAGAAAGTAAGAGATGGTGTTCTCATGTAAAAACAATGAGATTTGCATAAAAATCAGACGTAATGGAATTAGAGTCTCCTCAGAGCTGTTTCCCATACCTGGAAAACAGAGCAGCAGTAGATGACTAATTCAGAGGGCAGTTCAGTTACTACTTGTGCTTGTGGAAGGCTGAGAACTACCATGTTAGGTTTCAGGTTGTCCTCTGGCTTGCCATGCTACGTGGCTATTGCTTCCAACGGCGTCATCTCCGAAAACTTCTTCACCCTCATTTTGTGTTCATAACGGATCAAAACGTCATCGCCTCCCCAAGAGGTCCCGCTGGCAGCAGTTTTTGCTTTACTCATTTGTGCTTCTGATTTTTTTCAGAGTTCGTTAGGCCTTACTCGAGTCCTTAAGAAGGGAATCAGAAGTGAGTGTCGATTTGCAAACCTTGGTTTCGCGGTGCTGATGCCTTTTCTTCAACCCAACAGGTCTTCTCGTGGGAACTTTAGACGCGGTGTTGGATTCTACATCGAAGGTCGCCCCATTTCGCATCCTGCATCAGACACCAGACTCTCAAGTCTACTGGTCCATTGCATGTGGTATGTACTATGATTTAGAAGCTGCCTGAGCTTGTAAGTTGAAAAAATGAGGGTACAAAATCTGGGATCTGTTTTTGGGTTAATCCTCTGACATCGTAATTCACTCCTATCACCTCTAAATGGTTGAAAATTCTTTGCAAGGCTGCGATTGGCAGTAGTGTGTGGTTCCAGTTTTTTAGAATATATCTATGGACTCTTCATATTACAATTGCAAATTGCCTGCTTTCTGTAGTAGTCCATTAAGCACTAAAGCCTTGCTGTTCTTTTAGAATACCAGAAGCACAATCTTTTTTGTCTGTAAGCCGCAAGTGGAACTTGGCGCAGTTCGGAATGGTGGGGATAAATGGACCCTTGGGAGTACAAAGTGTGCTGTAGGTAGAAATAAGAGGAGCTGCTTATTCTAATGGTTTTTTCCTACTTTCTTTGCGTGCTAAAATGAGCCAGGTTCCCAGTCATGGTCAGAGTTGAATTCTTCCTCATATCTGTTGCTCTCATAGTGTAAGAAGTTCTTCATCATGTTGCATTATTAAACAGTAGGAAATGGAAAAGAAAATTGATGTGACAGTGGAGTATGTGACTTTTCCTAGAGCATGCTTTTTGATAGTAGGGATGGATTAATTTTGTTGTGGGTTTGGATTTATTTATTTATTTATTTAACTTTTGCAGCTGCTTCTGAAAAGAAAGGTTTAATTCCTTTATACAGGCTGCCTAATTACTGGGTGTCCAAAGGGGCTTCCATTCTGAAAGCTGAGAGGACTCTTTTGTTCTTCACATGCATCATTGTCTTGTCTTTATATCAAATTAATATTGTCACATCGTCTAATACTAAAAAGTCACTGTTGTGGAATTAATCTATTTCTTAGGTTTATTGAAAATTCTGAGAACATCTATAATTAGAGTGAAAAAGAACCATGTATTTTAGTTCATTTCTCCCTGGTTTTTTGGTTTTTTTTCTAAATTAGTAGCATTCATTAAAGAAACAAGACCTTGCCTAGACTAATCCAGGCTCTAGGCTTTCCTTTCTGTTGCCTGGGGTGCAAAAGATAAGCTTTGCAGGAAATCTACCATTCTGCAGACAGTTCATGTCCATGAGTAATTCCCCTAGCTGATGCTATGCTGTTGTTACAGTGGATTTTGCTGTTATGGCTTTATTCTGACTCTTGATTGCATCACCTTAAATGAAAACCTGTGCCTCTTGCTGTCTTTTCTATGCAGTTAACTCCTTTCAAGACAGAATTCTTCTTTTAGATAGTTAGTTAATAGTTGACACACTACATGCTCTAGTGCCAGACTGCTCCTGTTCATGTTCTGCAAGGACTTTCTCCAAAGGGCAGTAGTCAGTGAGAGAGCTGTTTAATAACCCTGTAATGTAATTCAATACATGTCACTTTGAAAGGGCAGTCCTACAAAGTTGATAGAATTTGAACAGTCTGTGAATTGGCAGTAAATAACATTTTAGGAGCACTGCTGAAGAAGTCAGAACTGATGGTGACAGGCAATCAAAAAAAGGTAGTTTGGCAAGTATGTTGAAAATACTGGGGAATTTTAATGCCATCAGGTCAACCCTTGGGAAAGCACCAATCTTCACCTTAGTGCTGAATTTATATCGGTTCTGTGCAGTGTAAGTATACTTTACAATAAAAGGCTACATAATGTAGTTATACTTCATGTAAGAAAACAGATTGGACCTTCTGTGAGGCAAGGAAATTGAAGAGACTACGTCTTGTTCCTGCTGTTACATATTGAAGGACCTGAAACAGTGCTCCTAAATAAGTATTTGTTAGAGTTTAACCTTTACTGTGTCACATCTGTGCTTCTGATTCATACTGTGACTTGAATAATTGGTCTGCGTGTGTAGTCTGAGGAAAAATAATTAGTTTGCAATTTAATGACTATGTTAATTACTCTTCATATAATGTTTTGACACATTGTTGGAAATCCACCTGTATAGTGCAGTCTTAACTATTTAACCATATTCAGAACAATTTCCGTTCATTCCCAAGGCAACTTTAACTAATTCTTTGGAGCCCATTGAAAGTTATTTAATTGCTCTTTACAAAGTAAATTCAGAAAAAAAGAAATCGTTAAAGGTCTGTTCTTGCTTAGGGGGATTGATAGTATGTGATTACACTGACTGATTTTATTTGTGAGCATTCCTGTGGAAGACGAAGCTGCCAATTAATTTATATTCTGTTTGAATTTTATTCAAACCAGTGTACATTTTTTCCTCTCTTCCTGTCTTTCACCATCTGAGAAGTGACTCAACGTTGAATTTGCTGGACCTCTGCTGTTGTTTCACTAGTATTATCTCTGCTTATTGCCTATTACCACCTGCCTAATTTGTAATTATGTGAAAAGAATAAGATGAATTATAAGCATTTTGAAGTTGGCCTACCACATTTCTCTGACTGTAACAGTAGTTAGTGGGTAAGCATGTTCCTTTGTATGTGAAGTAAAACCAGTAATCTAAACGTGCTTCTGGAAAGTTCAGGTGATAGAGATTTTTCTTTGCTGTGAAGCTGCAGTGACATTCACCATACAGTAGGTGAGAGCTCTCTGAAACCTAGATTAAAACCCAGTGTAAAGTAAATAAAGTAACAAGGTGAGTGTCCCTCTAAGGTGTTTGAAAATGTATTATTTATATTTTTGGAAGATTGAATTTTATCTTGGCTCTGTGTTTTCCACATTCCACATGGTTATTGATAACAGGTTTTTTAAGTTACTCCTCCTCTTGCACATAATGAAAGGAAAGAAAGCAGGCCTTATTTCTGTGTGTTGGAGTTCCAGATGGTCCAGAAGAAAAAAAATACTAATTCTGGTGGTTCCAAATGTTATTTCAAGGATCATTCAACTCGTATGAATCAGTGAGCCTTTTTTTCCTGCATCAGGAGTTAGTTCTGGCATGTGTTTCCCATACGGGGTGCAGCTGTGCTTTCATCCTCTTGTAGAAGAGCCTGCAACTGCATGAAAACGATGTGGTGTTTGGAATTACAGCACGAGCAGAACTTTATTGTAGGTGGACATTGTTCTCTGAACAGCGGTTGCCTAAGCGGTAGTGTGCTTACAAACACAGTTCAAATGTGGTTTTGCAGAGAATGAGATAAAACTGTGACTTATACTGAGCACAATGAAGTAGCACTTGATCATTCTAAGCAGCAGAAATGGTTGTTTCAAGCATCCAAAGAGAAATCTTTGCTGCCTTCCTGGCTACAGTGATGTATGCTTTATGCCCTTATATGTTAGCACGGATTTTGCCCGGTAGGTCCAAGTCTTGGAGTTCTACTCTGGAAACTGTTGTGGGCCAGTGATCAAAGCTGAGTGTCAAAGGCCCAGACTTCATTTTCTTTTTAGTCTCATGAATTTGATCACACACTGAACTATTACACTGGGAGTAGTGCAGTGATGCTCTGCCATCCATCTTGGGAAAGTAGGGCTGGGCTGCAGGAACTGTCAGTCCAAGTCAGGCTTCAGAACTGAGCCACACAATGTTGACAAAGCTGAGATGCTCTGCATGTAAAGTCTAGAAATACAGATGCATAAACACTGTCCAACACAAGAGTTGGACAATAAATTTGAGACTTGTGGTTTGGACTTGATTATCTAAATTACTCTGTGAATCAGTTCACTAAGTGCTCCCCTGATTTTTAGTGAAATGATTATAGTCAGTTCTAATTTTAAGTAATACTCACTTTCTCTTTCACTCAGGATCCAGCAGAGAAGAAATAATGGAACACTGGGACTGGTTAGAACACAATGTTATGACGACTTTATCAGTATTTGATTCAAATGAAGATATTACAAGCTTTGTCCAGGGAAAGATAAGAGTAAGTAACAGGCACATGACATAACTGGGAAAGGCTAAGTACTTTTTTCCTCTAAGTGTGCACTAATAATATATCCTCTTTAGGATATCAAAGGACAGCACTGTAATTCTACATACTTCTGATTGATTAGTGTGTTGCTGTTAACTTCAACACGCTCCATTGTTCCTGTTTATCTGCCCCACAGTTAAGTAAGATTGTTTGACATAAACTCTTCTTGGTAAATGATACATCAGGTGCCTTAGGTAGTGGTCTGAAACTGTTGATAAATTATTTCACAATAATTTTAATAGTGGCTGGGAAGCATATGGTGTGTTTTTGTGAAGGTGCAACAGTCCCCTTTATAGATGCTAAATATATAGCCAAGGAATTATTGTAAAGTGAGGAAAACATACCTATTTGAGATGTCAAGACCTGGGAAGTGTGTCCTGCCTAAGTTGTGTGGGAAACTTGATGGTTGAGTCTGAAATAGCATATTTGGGTTATGACCTGTGTTTTGATCCTCAGACTTTTTATATGTATACAAATAAAATTCATTTTTTATACATTTGTAATGTATTAGGAAATAAGTATTTTTATACATTTATAATAAATATACAAATAAAAATACAACAAATCCTTCCTGTGGTAAAACTTACTGCCCTGTTAGGAGAATGCTAAGCTGTATGTATGCCAGTGCATATATGACACCCACCCACGTGGAGGATTATATAAAGTAATTTGTTCTTTTGTTTTAGGGTTTGATTGCTGAAGAGGCAAAAGGTTCTTTTGTAAAAGAAGATGATCCTGAGAAGTTTCGTGAAGGTCTTATGAAGTTTGAGAAGTGTTTTGGATTGCCAGAGCAGGAGAAGTTGGTTACCTATTACTCATGTAGTTACTGGAAGGGCAGAGTGCCCTGTCAAGGATGGCTTTATCTTAGCACCAACTTCCTTAGCTTTTACTCATTTTTGCTGGGAGCAGAAAGTAAGTAAGCCTCAATACTAAGCCAAGTCCCTTCACATTTTACTCTTTGTCTTTCAGATATGGAAGAATTCTTCCTATGTCCTCAGGGAGCTATTTTGCCATGTAAGCAGGAGTCAGCACAGAATAGAAAAAACTTTATGGAAATGAATATATTTGTGTAACTTACTACACAATGTCAGTTAGTTTTCTTCCTCTAAATAAGCTTCAAAGAGTAGACAGATTTGTTGCAGCTGACTGTATCTAAAAGTCGTCTGTCCTCATTAGTTCCTGCTGCATATTAATTCAGTCTGTGAGGATTACAGTTATTTCTTCACACATAGACTTAATATTTCACATGGGTGTACCATGCACTGGTGATAATTCCACGTACCTTTTTTTTTTTTCTGAATGGCATTAGTTTGAAATGCCCAAACAAGTGCCTCTGATAGTGTGAGCTATAACTGTATATATGTAAAAACTAGAAAACATAAAGCAAATAGGATCCTTCCTAAGCTAATCTGCATTTGTGTTGGGAAATGCCATAGCCAATGGGCACAGTTCCTCTAAATAGCACTACTTGAGGGACTTACTCTTAAGAAGCCCTGTTGGTGAACTGTTAAAGTGGGGTAGCTTATATGATGGTGTTTGTTTGTGATTTGCAGTTTCACATGAGAGCGAAGAAGAGGTGATGTAAGCGTGTTCAGACATGGTGTGTCTTTCATGTTTCTCTTTCTATAAAATTCTTTCTAATGGAATAATTTTGTAGGAATTGTGAAGAGAGTGGTTTTTTTGTGCTTGTGAGTTTCTAGCCCTTACCAAGTGTGCTCTCATTGACCTATGGTGCTTTGTTATATTTTAGTAGTGCTGTTGACTACTGCTTTTCTTAATACGAGAAGTTACTCTTAATGAGAAGTTACTGGCATCTGCTTATTTCTATTTTCAGTCAAACTTATTATCTCCTGGGATGAAATATCAAAGCTTGAGAAGACTTCCAATGTGATTCTAACCGAGAGCATTCATGTGTGCTCCCGTGGGGAAGATCACTATTTTTCCATGTTTTTGCACATTAATGAAACTTTCCTTCTCATGGGGCAACTGGCAAACTATGCTGTTAGGAGGCTTTTTGACAAGGAGACATTTGAAAATGATCTAGTCCTTCATGACCCCCTGCAGATCACCAAAAGGTAATGTATTACTTGGAGTCTATCTGCTCTGCACTCAGCACCAGTACTGTCTTAGGCAAAGGGGAAGAGAATCCTTGTCTTAAGGAGATATGTAAATGTCACCAAAGCTAGTATTTTCTTAAACGAGTAACTCCTTAAAACTTGGGATCAAAGCAATGTGAGCCACTGTTATTTTTTGATACTTTGCTGTATCAAAAGTCTGTATGAAGGCAGGAAGTGATCAAACCTTCAGAGCTCTCTTCACCTATAAGGTTTATAGTAGTTTGAATTTTTAAAAGCTGTTGTGGCAGTATATAGGATTAGAAAATTAAGAATGAAGTTGCATTTTCTCCAAAGACATCTGATGAGGAAGGATAAGGTGAAGAATAAATCATTTAATAAACATGCGTAAATAACAACTGCATGGCTTTTCTGCCACTGGAGAGAGGTGGTAAAATCAATGTATTGCAGATGGCTGTGTGGCTTTCCTTATTTACAACAGTATTTTAGGCAGTGGGAAAGATGTATATGTAAGTAACCTGATGGTTAGGGTCCATCCTTCTCAATTCCTTCTAGTAATTTTATGGTTTCTCTTCAGTTCTGGCTTCTGTTGAAGCAAATGTTGCCTTTTCCTCAGAGAGCTGTCCAAATTCTCACAGAAATATTCAGTTTTTGAGCTGTGGACCACAGCTATTTACTATGAAAATTAACCAGGAAAAGCAAGTCTGTTGTTAGGGTAATTTAAATTCACATAAAGGAACTAAATCTTGGTTGGAAAATGTTACCTGTCTGCAGATCAGAAATTATGATGAAAATTTTGTAATAATTGTTCCTATGTCAAGCTCCATGCACCTATGATTTAAGAAAAAAACCAAACAAACCTATCCCAAACCCCAGCTATTTAGTTTTATAGTATACTGATAATAAAACTTTTTAGGTTTTATTTCCTGAGCATTTGATACCTCAGTTTGGAGAGGGCTGTTGCTCTACAACCAAAACATTGTTTCTGGCTGCAGTTACCTAGGAAGAATTAGCCCATGGCAGATGTTTGCAAGATGTGCTACGTTTCTACCTAATTAACCCTCTGTCAAGCCAAAACTTGTTTTAGGTTTAAATGGACTATTCTGATGGGTGGGAAAACAGCAGATTCAGCTATAACTGTGTTTTTCTTTAAGTACTTGTAAGCCCTGATTCGGCAAAGTGCTTTACTGTGTAAGAACGTGCTTGAATCTCTTCCTGTTTAGTGAAGTAGCTAAGTAATTTGTTAAGTGGGTGTATATAGATAGGTGTGGTCCTGCCCTTTGTTGCTTCTTCCAGCAAAACCTTGAACCCTCCAGATCGACCACACAGATAATGGAAGAGCATCATGTTTTGCTGTCTTTGTCCAAGGTATTTTTAACTTGTGTGTTTGTAAAGACATTTTAATTTCTCTTTTCTCTTTTCTCCCCTGTTTTTGTTTTGTTGTGTTGGTTTTAATCTAGAGGCCTAGAGAGCCGTGCCCACAGCGAGCAGTTCAGTGCATTCTTCAGGCTACCCAAAGAAGAGACCTTGAAGGAAGTTCATGAGTGTTTCTTATGGGTTCCCTTCAGTCATTACAACACCCATGGGAAAATGTGCATTTCTGAAAACTACATCTGCTTTGCGAGCCAGGATGGCAGCCTGTGCAGTGTAATCATTCCGTTAAGAGAGGTAATGCAAACTGGTTACACCAGATGTTTTGCACTTGTGTAGTTTAATGCCAGTTTCACAGATTTTTCATTAGTCTGGTTACTTTACATGATGTCATACCTTGGGTACTACATGTAGGAATTCTGTCTGTAGGTTTATAGAACTGCTTTCACGTTTCAGCTCTGTTCCCAGTATTCTTTCCCTTTTCTGTTTACTCTGGTTTCTGTAGATTCTACAGAATCCAAACTTTTTAATACTTGTTTTTCAAAAGATGAAACTTATGCTTAGTTCTTGAAGTTGAGTTAATGAGAGATTCTCAAAATAAGAAGTAATGAATTGGAGAGGGTAGAGGACCTTGAAAATTAATAATCACTTTATAGCGTTTCTTTCTTAGCTCAGCAGTGCAGTTCTTTTTGAAGCAGTCAAGCGGTGCTGTCGGTTCAGAAGTCTACACTGACAGTCCTCGGTGAACAAGTATCAATTCCATTACAGCTGATAGTCTCAACAGACTGAAAAAGGACTGTATTGTAAAGAGCACAGCATTTCTATAGAGTACTATAGCTAGCCTGTGGAATAACTTCTGTGAGGTAAAAAAAAAGCCAAACCTTCTCCATCCCTTTCTTGACTTCGTGTGATCTGGGACATTGCCACGTTTCAGTCTTCCCATGTTAAAAGCTTTTCATCAGCACCCAGACATATTTTACAGTAGTCTGAAAATTAACCAGGTTCTGTAAGTGCTCTTGATACTCTGGGTATATCCTGCCTGTCTATAAGACACCTGCCATAGAGGGTGAACTGAGCTAATTTCAGCCATACACTTGGTGTTCCCCACCCAGATAAAGCAATTTATTTGATTGTCCATAAATAGTCCTACAAACAATAGAGACTTCCATAACCTGTGAAAATCAAGAATATTCTGGGCTAAAGGAGCTGCTTCTAACTTTGTTCTTGTGGATTGTCAGGCCCTCACTATTTGTTTTACAGTGCCATGGAGTTACTTTGAGTGGTCTTTTGTTCTTCACCTATAACAGAGTAAAAGCATCAGCAATGGCAGTCAGTCTACCTATTCATGGTTGTCTCACTTGCATTATTAAAGTGTATTAACTGCTCTCATCTGTAACTCTTCCATCATGGCAATTAAAATCAGCTCTGGCTGTCATGTGTTATGACAGCTGTCTTTGAAAGTGTATTCTCAGTGGAAATTCATTCCTGTGAAACTTGTTTTGTTTGATTACTTGCAAAAACCATGTTTTGTCTGCTTTTGGATTGTAAGAAAAGAAGTATCAGCTTCAGTAGGTAGGAGCAGGCAAGGTTTTCAAATAAGCTCAGCAGTCACAGCTGGGAAAACCTTTTCAAAGATTTTTTTGGTACTCTGTTTAAAATCTGTTGCATAATACTTAGTACCTTGTGCTGAAGTAGCTCCAGACCACTGAGCTTTAAAGTGCTGAGCGTGTTACTTGTGATACTAATTCTGCTTGTGTGGTGCTCCATGCTACTGCTTCATGTACATGTGCATTTTTAACAGGTTTTCTCTTTTAGAAGTAAGCTGGTAAAATTTGTTGCCTAATTTATGTACCTTTGCTTCTGCAGGTCACGGGGGTGGATAAGGCAGATCCAGCCAACAGAGGAGTCAGCATTAGTACCAAAGGAAAAACAGCTTTTCGTTTCTCGGAGGTTAGAGATTTTGAACAGCTTGTGGCAAAGCTCAGAATGAAATGCACTGCAACTTCCAGTCCACAGCACTTCCTAAATACAGAGGTAACTGCTCTGCTAATTCTGTTTTCTTAGTACCTGTTCTTAGTAATAAGGTTGTGTAGTCTTACTAAGAGTTATGTATCATTGTCAGTGTTCTGCTGTGTAATGCAATGAATTTATATTGAAGCCTGAAACTAGACACAGGGTGGATAACAATGTCTGCTGTACTTCTAAATTTCTAAATCTTTTTTTTTCTGTTTAAAAAAATCATGTTCTCATCTCTTGCCTTCAGACCCTTCACATTAAAACAAAAGTCCACCAGTCTGATGTAAAATTATGTGTAGCTGTGTCAGTTTTTGCCAGCTGAATATTTGACTCAGGAAGTTGATGGAATGATTGTAAGGTTGTTTCTAAACATGACTTAATCCATTTCTGTAGTTTCATGCATGAAAAATAAGAAAGCAATGACAAAAACGTCCTTAATAAGCATTATTTATTGCTGTATCTCTTTCCTGAAGATTTTCTCCTGAAAAAAATTTTAAATAGAATCATCTGGAATAGCCTCTAAAGAGACAGTTGTAAGACTGGAGGAGCATACAAATAAATGCCTTTTGGTACAAAATAATGTCTATCAGCAAAATCTCTACCTTGAGATTTTGATTCTTAAAGGTTAGAAGGCTAAAATTACTAATAAAAGCAAGATAGTTTGATATCATCAGAAATGCTCAGCTGATAAGGGTACATCACAGCCCTGGGAGACCTCAGTGGTAAGGGCTGCTGCTCAGGGGCATCCCCTTTTAGATTAACCTTAGTTTGGGTTATATCTGCATTATTTTGACATACCATATTAAGCCAGGTATCTCTGGTTTTAAGCTGTGAAAAACTAAAATAACTAGGTACCCGTATGAAAGAGAATTTGTTAAACAGTGGTGCTACTGTGAATGCATTCTGGTTTGAGTTCTTTTCCCTTTTGTTTTCTGTTGAGTTTTGAAAAACAATCCAGGTTCTAATACTGGTTTTTAAATGCTTTCAGCATTTCTGTATAGTTCAGTATATAGCTCTATTTAAATGAATGTTTTTCTTTTGACTTCAGTGGTGATGGATCGCCTCCTTATCTATTACAGTTCTCAGTATGATTATTTGTCCTTTCATTATTACATTTTTGGCTGTAGAGATGGATTTTTTCCCAGGTACAGCCTCCTGAAAGCCCAGCTGTGCAGTTCAGGGATTGCTGTTTTTCGTTTATTTTGGAAGTCTGTATCTGGTTCCTGTAACTTAAAATAATAAACAGTGATGGTCTAGAAGCACAATCATTTCTGGCATCAATGCTGCGTCTTGAAAGATTGTTTGGCATTTATAACTACCACTGTTAATTTTCTTTTTCCAAGGTTGCAGCTACTTCTGCCTCCGACAGTCCAGAAGATTTTGATGAGGGACTGTCAAAGATGGCTCAGAGAGATAACAGCAAAACTGTTGGTACAGAAGCCCTCATGACTGTCTACCATCCTCAGGACACTGAGAATCTAGACTCGAAAATGGTGAGGGATAAAATGGCCAATGGTTTTTTTGAAATCTAATTGGAAAAGACTGAAGTATATTCAAAATGTGTTCCAGCAAGGCTGCTGATTTCCTCTGAGGCTTTGCCAATCTTTTCATCTGCATTTTCTGTATTTGGAGTCCACAGGGTGCTTCTGCATGGCTCCATTTAATTTTCTGCTCATCTTGTTTAATAATGATATGCCTTATGTTCATGGAGCTAATTCCTCCTGCTCTTCCACTCCTCAGGGAAGAGTTGTCTGTCTGTTTTCTGGTGGTGAACATGTTTGGTATCTATCTGATTTGTCAAGATACAAAGTCACTACAAACTCTTTGGGAGCAAGGAGAATGTTATCAAGAAATTGACTTAATTTCTTCCTTGCTTCATTCTTTTGCACTTCTGTCTAACAAAGTTATGCTCTGGAGAATATTTTTGTATTTTTCAGTAGGACATCCTAATTTTGCTTCTCCATAGTGTGTGCAAGAAGACAGAAAGGTGTTACTTTTAAGTCTTTCATCAGAACTGAGTAAATTAAGATATGGAATTTTTGATATTAAAAATACCAGAAAACAAACACTCTTTGGGCAGGAGAAAACAGGGAATCTAGATTTTTAAGTTCTGCTTTTTATAGTATGTTGAACAAAAGTGGACCAAATCTACTTTTCCTTTCTCACCTTTAATTGCTTTAACATGTTAAATCTTACTGCTGCACACACAGAGAATGTAGTGGCAATGTTTAGGCTGGCTCAGCCCTTGAGCTTCGAGTGAGTTGGAGCACCTGATCAGCAGCTGCTTTCCTTCAGAGAAATTGAATTGTGTTTTAGGTGCATAATCAATGATTTATTAGTAATCTTGTACATGACAAAAGATCCCGTTTCACTGTTGCTACTCTCTCTGCCTCCTCCTACTCTGCAGGTAAAATGCCTGTAACTGAACAGGGAGTTTTGCCAGTTTTCATTTTGTGAAGCAGATTTTACTTATATAGCTGGTCCTGCTGCAGTTCAGATGCATACACTGTTAGTCTTCTATGTTGACAGAAATTGCTGGGTTGTAAAAATGTTCTATCTGGTTGATAATTTTTTTTTTATTAAGTAAGCATTTTTAGCCATTAGTTCCCCTCCTTAATCCAATTGGACTTCCTTCTCCTGCAGGTTTTCCTGATTATTGATTCTCCCCTAGTGCTCTTTGGAGTTCATGTATATAAATGGAGGAAAGACTGAGAAACTGTGGAAGAATAGTGACACAGATGTCATGCCATCCCTCTGTCTGCTTCCCACCATTTGCAGCCATTCTGTTCCAAATCTGTCAACTAATATAAAGCAACAAAGCACAACAAGTCAAAAAAAGGAAGCAACCTGTTCTGGCTGTTGAGTGTCTGTGGGACAGTATTTCAGTTTTAACAGAGTTCATACATTTTTATGTAGCAAAGAACAGTTCATAGGTGGTGGAAATTGAAATATGCTCATTTATCAGAGTCATTAAGTAGGTGTCTGATGGTGAGTTGACTGACTTTGCAAATAATCCCTTGCTTGATTTCATGGTGCCACCGTGACCAACTTTTCTTACAGTTTGTTAGAGCTCTGAAATTAGCACAGAGAAACCTGCCATCACACAACCTTCTCTTCACCCTAGTTTTCCTATTTGTATTTTCTACTGCTTTCACTGAATTTCATCTTTTTTCCTTCTTCTATTAATTTGCCCTTTACCAAGAAAATATTACACTGTTTATCCAAAGCAGCAACAAAAAATGGGTTATTTTAAAATGGGCACAAGCTGCAATAAGCAGATATGTTTGTATGTATGTATCATACAAACATATATATATATTTACATGGAAATAGCTGAAAAAGAGTCTTACAAGAGGAGGTTTTAATGTACCTCTTAATTTTTTGCCATAGGAATTACATTAAATGTTGAATTTTCTTATCCATTATGCTGGCAATACATTTTTGGAGTGTCTCAGGAGAACTACGGTTGCAGAATTTGTCTGCAGAGTTGCACCTTGCACTGAATAGCTGTCTTACTGCTTTATCACTGCTCATTCATTCTCTTGTAATCCCTAGTACTTTGTGGTCCTTTGGTAATTATGTCATTTTTGTTGATGTGGTGCCAAAGCTGCGAACGGTTCAATCTCGCGGTAACAAATAGAGCTGCCTACCTATTGATTTTTTTCTTTTTAATGTAAGGTTAGCAAAATGGTGAACAATAAAATATGACAAATAGATGGTGATGACTTAATTTAAAATGAAAATCCAGCTTGCATACGGTTATTGCTGTTTATGGGGTGGAATCATTGTCAAGTGCGAAGTAAGGAAAAAGTTGGCTTGGAAAAGGTGAACAGAAGTCGTTGTTCATTGTCTTAACACAACAACAAGGGGGCTTCAAGTGAAGTTAGAAGGTGGCATGTTTATCTGGGTTCAGAAAGCAATTTGCAGGGAAAAATCTGTATGTTGTTAAATTCAGAGAGGTTGCCTCTGCTGAGGAGGTGCCTGTGCTTCTGTTTGCTGGAGGATGGAGGAGGATTTTATAGATGCTTGCTTGACCCTTGCCATCCTGTGGCACTTGCTCTTTGTTTCTGTCAGATGGGATACCAGATTAGATTTACCTTTTGTCTGAGCTGGTACAGACTTTCTTCTAACAGTATACTTCAAGGAGTAGTAGGTCATGTAGGAGATTGCATTGCACGAGAAACATATACTGTGCATAGGTTAGCTTTTGCTCTGATTTGCATCAGCATTCATTTCACATATCAATATGGATGCCAGTGCTGTCATTTCCAGTTTATGTAACTGAGGTCAAAATTTGGCTCTGTTCTCTGAAATATGAGGAAAATGTTTCAGTATACTTAATGCTTGTCGTCTTCTGCTTTTCATAGTTGAAAGAAAAAATGAAGGAACAGTCCTGGAACATCCTCTTTGTGGAACGGGGACACGGTGTCAGTATGTTTCGAACAAAGAAGACTCGCGACCTAGTTGTACGAGGGATCCCAGAGGCATTAAGAGGAGAGCTCTGGCTGCTCTTCTCAGGTACTGCACAGCAAGTATAATTGATTCATTTTGTGGACTCCGCTGTATGGATGTTCTGGTTTTTGCCTGAATGCAGTCTGACAAAATACGCTTTTACCTCTGGTGATTTATCCGGATGTTCCTGATGAAAGACACTTCAAAATGATGAACAGGATAATTTTGCCTCTTATTTTGTTTTGCATTGATTAAAACTAAATCTACATCTTCTTTTATGACAGTCAATTGAAAAATCATGGTAAGAATACGTGCCGTTCCAGGGGACAAGCAGTTTCATCAAAGCCTCTTCGTTTGCCCTAAAGAAAAGCATGCTGGTGGGAAGGTGTTTCAATTGTTCTGATTCATGTTTTCTGAGAGGATAATGTTAGCAGGCACAAAAACTGCAGTATTTTCCTGGCAGAGAATTTGGCCCCAGTTATCAGCAGTTCTTTGCTATATGCTGTTGCTTGGTTTAAAGAGCGAGAAGTACAGGAATTGTTGACTTTCTTAGACATATAGGATCTTTTCCCAAAGCTGAGTGTGCTTTTGTGGCTTTCTTCTGTAGAATACACCTATTTCAGAGCACTTAACTTGAGGAAATGGAGGCCCAGGGAATTCAGACACTGCTTTACAACACCTCTGTGTGCTTTCTGTTCCCCTTCACTGAAACAGAAAAGCATCAGCCACTGACTTGATCTGTGTCAGATTCTGAAAATGAGCTGCAGATTTCAAGAAGCCACCCAGGACCTTACCTGCTGGTTGCACTCACTGCGTTCCCCCAGGCAGAGCTTTCTGCTGTTCCAGAGGATCTGTTTATCCTAACAAATTAATTTTATACTCTTCACTCAGCCCGTTGTATTTTGAGGACACGTGAACGTGGATTTATCTTTGCTAGTGTTCTTTCAGTGTTACATGGGCCTTTATGCTTCTGTTAGCAGACCGATATCTCTGTCTCGGAAGGTGTTGACATCAAAGTTATGGAATTAATTAGGTAAATATCAGTCCTTTTGCCTAGTTTTTCTAATCTGTTCCCAGCTCTACAAATGGAAAGGTATTGTGTTTGCCAGAAAACTTGGGCAAAATTGTAGGTGGAAGGAGTCTTTCTGCCCCGTTTCCAATGGAACAAAAAAACAAGTCAAAATCAACTTTATAATAGAAAGTGATACAGATTTCCTCCAAGCTTTATTTTATTTTGCTTTTCTGTTTTCATTCCAGAGTAATTCCCTTAATTTCAGTAGAATTACTCTGATAAGTTACTGCAGTAACATCTGGAGATTCGCGAGGTACCTCAGTAGTCGCCAAAAATGTTTATACGAATTGCAGACAATCATGTAGATACTTTGCTGCTGTCCTCTAATACTGTGCAATGCAATGTGTTGGCAGGTGCTGTAAATGATATGGCATCCAACCCTGGGTATTACACCGAGCTGGTGGAAAAGTCCTTAGGAACATGCACTTTAGCTACTGATGAAATCGAACGAGATTTACGGCGCTCCTTACCTGAGCATCCAGCTTTTCAAAGTGACACAGGAATTTCTGCACTCAGGAGAGTTCTAACAGCTTATGCATACAGGAATCCCCAGATTGGATATTGTCAGGTACAGCAGTTTTGAGACTCTTGGTGTTGGTTGTCCAAATATTAACTCATGGTTTGCAGTATGGTGGCACATCATAAAATCAGTCCCATAAATATGTAATGGTTTCTTGCTCAGTGATTCACTTACTTTGCTTGTTTCTTTCCACTGTGTAACATGAGTTTTTACATTGTACTTGAATTTGTTGATAAATGCTGTCATGCCCATTTCACATATGCCTTTGTGTTCTTTCAGCACTTAAAAATATTTTTATGTAGTTTGAATGCTATGCTCTGAATTTAATAATATAGAGGTAAAAGTCTTACACCGGCTATGGCTGTAGGTTAGCCTAGTGCTCTAAAAATGTGCTATAGAAGGCTTTCAGAAATACAAATTTTAACAAATGACAGAAGTTGTCTTTTCACTGTCTTTCTTAACAAATGCTTCCTTTCCTGTTTAAATGTTACAGGCAATGAATATTTTGACATCGGTACTTCTGCTGTACGCTAAAGAGGAGGAAGCGTTCTGGCTTCTGGTTGCTGTGTGTGAAAGGATGTTACCTGATTATTTCAATCGTCGGATCATTGGTAACAACTCTCTGTCTTGTTATCTATTTGGAATTGAATATAAATGATCATTCATTAAGAACTAACATAGGGAATGAGCTGAAAGCTGAACGATGGAGAGAAACAGTTGCATTTGGCTCAGTCCTGTGCAGTAGAAAATGGAAGTTACAGAGAACATCCCAAGACTCCTCCTTAAGCAGAAGTGACTGTTGACTGTCAGATACTGTCATTTCTCTAGGCATAACTACTCAGGAAGCAGTCAATTAGACTATTCTATTGTTCTTTTTGGAATTATAACTGCAATTTGTACTATCTTATTTGGAATTTAGTCAGCTTAAATAAAGGAAGAAGTTACTGCAGGTCCAGATTTAATCTTCCATCTCATAGTCGGTACTTGCAGGTGTATACCTGGAAGAAAACGGTACGTGAAGTTTCTCTTCAGTTGCAGAGAGGGTGTTTTGGCTGTCAGGAGAATCATTGAAGTGGCCATGTGCCCACAAAAGCACTAATGCACCTCACAGCCTGCAGCAAGGCTCTGGACCCAAGCACAGAGTGCAGGGAGCAAAGCCAGTGGTTCCCTGCAGCTAGGCCTGTGCTGGCTTTTACAGCAAAGTTGCATTAGGACAGGGGCTTTACTTCTAGCTGGTGCTCTTGAGAAAAGTCTGCTTCTCTGTATTAAGATTTGGGTGGTGGTTTTGTTATCCTTTCCCTGCAGGTGCCTTGGTAGATCAGGCAGTGTTTGAGGAGCTCATCAGGGTTCATCTGCCTCAGTTGACAGACCACATGACGGACATGACTTTTTTCTCCTCGGTCTCTCTCTCCTGGTTCCTTACCCTTTTTATCAGCGTGCTGCCTATTGAAAGTGCAGTCAATGTGGTGGACTGTTTCTTCTATGATGGAATAAAGGCAATCTTGCAGTTGGGTCTCGCAGTGCTGGAATACAACATGGAGAAGTTGCTGACTTGTAAGGATGATGCAGAAGCAGTCACTGTTCTCAACAGGTATCAGTGTAACTGTTATGGGCTGTGTAGCAGCTGCTATAATTGCAAATATGTAAGTCATTCTGAGGCAGCTAGGAAGACATCTGGCCACGGCTTCAAAGGAATTAAGCATTCATCTTGGGCTGAAATTCTGGAAGGGGTGCCTGAATCCTCTGAAATTCCATCCTCCATTAAAATTATTCTAAAACCATTGCTAATTTCTGCATTTTAAAGTAAAAGCAATGTGGTTTTTGCCTGGAATTTATATCACTTATAGAAGGTGGCTTTCCTTAATGATGAGGTAATCTGGAGCACACTAAAACTGTTGCAACGAGTTGGGGCATCAGCTTAGTGACAACAGATTCTACGGCTCTGCTCTTGTAGTTTAGGCTACTGGCTCCTCTGCTGCTAATGGCTTAAAATAGAAATAAGAGAAAAAACCAAACACAGTGATGAGGACAGTCATGACCAGATGTCTGTTTCGTATTAGCATTTGAAAAATAAATTCAAATACGCAACAAAAAGTGCATTTTAAACTGATGTATTGCAAACAAAAGTTGCACAGCTTTTGCCTCACTCCCTACCTAAATTCTGTTGTTGCTGCTGTGATTTTTGTGTCTTGGAATATTAAAACAGCAATCTGACTGCCCTGTAGTAGTCACTAGGTTATGACTGTTAAGAACTGATAATAAGAACTTCCTTTCAGTGAGACTTGTAAGTGTTATGTTTGAATAGGTTAGAAGCTACAGAATTAATGAGGAAAATGTAATTTTTATTATAAGAGATGATGCAGCCTGGTATTTCTTGTAAAACCTAGCTGTGCTCATTTAAATGTTTAACACTTAAAAATCCTAAGAGCATGTTCACCCAGTCTAAATATATTAAATCTTAAAATCCAGAAGTGTGGTGAAATTTAAATTTTCACTTGACCTGAAAAGCTGCTGTTTCCACTTGACACAAGATTTTGATGATTATTATGACCTCGTTTTGAACTTTTGCTTTCAACATTTTATCTGGTTGTAACACTTCTGTTGCACAGTTAGTCTAGCCTACAGCATGCTGGTGTGTTTAAGAAAAAAAGATTATAGCAGCTTTCCCCTTCTAAAGAAAAAGGAGTCTATCAGTCCGTAGACATGTGTTCCTTGATGCTGGCAAAGCAATTGGCCAGCCTCCCTAATGGATCTGTTGAGGCTGGTTAGGTAGATATGATGAATTGCTGCAGACCAGGCATGTCTTGGCTTAGCATCCGAGGGAATTAAGATTGCCTTGGTCACAGTTCAGGGCAAAGCTCTTTTCCCCTCTCCCAGTCACGTAGTACAACCTTGCTAGGTGGATTAGAGAACCGGGGGAATGCTGAGTGGAAGGGACCTTGGCAAGTCTCTACTCCTAACTTTCCACTCAGAGGAGGATTACTGCTAGCACTGGATCACATCAGCCATGTTATTGTCTAGCTGGGTCTTAAAAACTCCCAAGGCTAGAAGCTTTACAACCTTCTCTGGGTAGCCAGTTCCCGTGGCTGTACAGCTTTGCTACTACCACAGCGTATTTGTCTACTTATACTGGTACTCTTTGGTATTTCCCATTCTCTGTGCACTTTTTTCTTCAGTAGATGCTGAAGTTATCATTTTGTTCTGATAAACTGGTTCCTGCTCATTTCTTGTGTGTTTGCTTTGTGCAGATTTTTTGACAGTGTCACTAACAAAGACAGTCCTTTGCCTCCAGCTGTGCAGCAGGGCTCCAACCTCAGCGATACAAAGAGCGACCATCCCAAAGTGGACATTACTGATTTGATCCGAGAGTCAAACGAAGTACGTGTTTTTGTGGGTATGTTTTCACATCCCATGCAGTGTTTACATTGCGTGGGCTACATTAAAAATAGTGCAGCTGCATTGTACAAACTAAAGTAGAAAATCTGGCAAGATTGGTAGAAATCATAGAATGGTAGGGGTTGGAAGAGACCTCCTGAGATTATCGAGTCCAACCCCCCTGCCAGAGCAGGAACACCCAGGGCAGGCCACACAGGAACATATTCAGGTGGGTTTGGAAAGTCTTCAGAGAAGGAGACTCCACAACCTCTCTGGGCAGCTTGTTCCAGTGCTTTGTCACTCTCACAGTGAAGAAGTTTTTCCTTATGTTGAGGTGGAACTTTCTGTGTTTCAGCTTGTGACCATTACCTCTTGTCCTATCACAGGGCACCACTGGAAAGAGACTGGTTAATTCTCTGCCATGTGTTTCTAGTTAGTGAGAGATCCACAGTGCATCTCTTTTGGAAAAATGTCCTGGCCTTGACTCAGAAAAGATGTACTAACTGTTTAATTTAGGACCTCTCTCTTTTGATTTTTACTGAGAAAAGGGCTTGGCCTTTAGTGGGGTGAATAAAGACAAGAATCAGAAATTAATTTCTCTTGAAGTGTATTTGTAACATTGGGCTAATCATGTAAAAAGTCCATGTTTCTGCTCTCAGTGTTGTTTCACAAGAGTGTTGTACTAAAGAATGATGTTTGTAGGACACTTTAAAGCTTCTTGTAAGAATTGTTGCAAACTATTACGGGTCTTACTTGACATGGTGAGATCTCATAGTGAGGATGAATACTTGCAGAATAAAGAGCAGACATTGGTAAATCATGAAGTGCTGTGTATTGCCTTCTGAAGTGTAAGCTGAAGCTTTTTTTTGGATCATTACTGAAAGGCAAAGCAAAAGAAACGCCCTTTCTTCTCCCCCTGACTTTGCAGCCAGGTGATAGGACCGAAGCAATAACCTCTGATTTGTTATGGCTTTTGAACATTAATTTGGGCAGATCCTGGAACCTGAATCTCCCACTTCCAAGTTGCCAGCCCTGTTCCCAGGCCCATATCTCGTAGCCCCTTTTTTTGGATGCAAATATTTATCTTGACACTGAATTTCTTCAATGCTGGTGTCACAACCCCTTGTTTGGGAACTGCTGATACAAAGTGAGAGTCAATCTCTTGCTTCCCATTTTAACCAGACAGTTAATTTCAACACAGTTCTGTGTGAAGGGTTTTATTTTTATTTCACTGTGGAAATAAAATAAAACAAATTTCGAAATGGGAAGATTGCTGCAATGGAGAGTTGTCATTCTGCAGACAGGTCTAATTACAAATCATGAATAAATGAATAGGGATGATGTTTGTGATACTGTTGCTTTGCCTGGGTGTTCACAAGATAGATGAGATTAAGTGAAAAGATATGGAGTTGAGTTTTACAATATATTCAGTTTCATGCCTTTATGACTTAGACACAAATGCAGGAATCATTCTTTGGCAGTCTAAGCAGGTTTGAAGAAGTCATATTTAACTAGTGAATGGAAGAATATTTTATCACATCACACTTAGTTCAGTGTTAGATTGTACAGCTTGTTTATATTCTTACTGTGGCCATTGCACAACATCAGTGCCCAGAAGCCAGACCAGTGAATGAGCTATGATTCAGAGATGCAATTTCTCTCTGCTTCCTCTTTGTTCCAAGTCAGAAGTATGCTGGTAGTGGTCTTCCCAGGAACCTAGAAATACAGTTCTGGAAGAGAACACTACAGGTCAGCTCCCTCTTCAGCATAGGCCCAAGTCAGCCTTGAAAAATGTCTAAAGTTGTTAAAACTCTCCAGCAAAACTCTAGTCCATTGTAGGATTTCTCTGCCCTTGTCAGAAAATACCCTAATATCCCGTGTAGTTCCTTTTGGGTGCTCATGAAGTGCTGTTGAGGATTATCAGTTGTAGCTTTCTGTCCAATTACTTGCTGATTTAGGTTGTTGTTATTCATTGGGTACCCTTCAAACTCTGATCTTTTCTTTTTCTACATTTAGCACAAGCAGTTCCTCTAACCTTTCCTCAAAGCTTATGTCCTCAAACTCTTTGTGACTGTGTTGCAGTCCTTCACATCGTGTTTAAAGTGCATTGCTGAAAATGGGTACAAAACACACTGTGGAAAAACTTCTGTAAGTCCTGTCTAGTTTGGTTGTTTATCACTCATTTGTTCTCCAAGTGTGTTACTGGACCCAGTTGTGCACATGGTGTCTGGTGATCATGGTTTTACACCATGTCCTTCTGCTTTAATGTGCTACTGAAGAGTGTCAAAAACCTTACAGAAGTAAAGATGTATTCTGGCTGCTGTTTCAGTACTACACACTGGACTGAATTTCCTCATAGGAGGAAATTAAATAGATTTGACATGATCTTGATGAAGAATGTTGGCCCACTTTGATGTATTCTGTCTGTTTCTATTTAGATTTTAATTGTTTAATATTTTGTTTCATGATTTCTCTGGGAATTTGTTTCTAGTTTTTGTCTGCTATCCCACTTTTCTTTAAAGGTAAATGTATTTATTCTACTCCAATACTCAGACACCTTCCCTGTCCTTCAGAAATTCCAGAGGGGTCCAGAAATTACTTCAGCTAATTTCTGGAGTTCACTAGAGTGAATTCTAAGCACTGACAATATATACACCTTAGACTTTGCCACCCTGCTGTAATAGTCAGCATGTGATAGCAGAGTTGGATATAGAGCTGACACACAGTAAAATCCCTTCCTTTGTCTCCCTGCACAGTGAACTACTCCAGTTTCTTCTTTCTCCATTGTTCTTTGAAACTCCTGCCCTTTTAAAAATTACACTATTTAGGGAGAATGTTTGTGCTCTAATAAATGATTTTTTTGCTCAGAGTTTCTGGCGTCTGCCTTTGTCTCCATGCCTGTATTGTACTTAGATGCAAGACAGACAAAAATGTCTTCTGAGATGCGAGTTGATTTCATGTAATGATGCTTTTCTTCTTAGAGATACGGTGATATTCGATACGAGGATGTTGAGAGCATGCGCAGCAGGAACAGGCTTTATGTGATCCAGACATTAGAAGCTACGACCAAACAGAACGTGGTGAGTGACTCGGAAGAGCTAAACCCTTCCCTCTGTTAATATTCATTCCCTTTTGGACAATTCTGAGAAGAGCTACATTTACCAGGGCCAAATACACCATTCTGTACACTGAAATCCCTCTCATCTGCAGGCTGTCTGTTAACTGAGGTTTGGCATGTGACGTTTTCAGTCTGTGAATCACAGCATGACCCGGTCCCATTACAAGTTAACACCATCGCAGGCAACTGCTAAAGGCTGGCATCTCTCTTGTCACTTTGCATTGACTGGAACAGGCTGACCTATATTTCCATTTGCTGCTGTTAAATCACTAATGCATTTCTCTTAGAGGCATGGAGCACTGTAAAATGTCCGCAGTGCTACAGTAAAACAATTACTCACCTGCAGTTTTTACTCTGGGAAGGGATCCCAAATCTCGCTGAAGAGATTACTGCGTTCAACAAGGGTTGCTTTTCATCTGCGGTGTGTGTGGATGGCTGGTAGTGTGTGTGTGGTGTGATGTGGTAGCTCTTCAGCTGCTAATGTCATCCTTTAGGTTCAGACTCCTGAATGAAGGTGGAGGTTGCAAGTTTTCTCCCTTATTTGCTTGGTTTTTATTGTGGTCCATTTCCAGTGGTGATACTACTAATTTGTTTCACAAGCAGTGCTTCTTTCTATAGTAAATGTGGCTTTTAGCAATTGATACTAAATGCTGTTGGTTGTGCTAAGATGGTAACTGTTGTATTTCATTTTACAAAACCTCTATTGTGAAGATGGAACCTTGTCTTGTAGCTGCCATTGATTTAAAAAGCTGTGAAGGTTCATTTTATTTTTTAAATTCAAAAAAAATGAAGATTCAGCTTCGCTGTTAAGAGCTGAACATATGGTCTGCCCATTATATAGGAAGCTACATGTTATATCATTAGAAATAATTGAGTTCTATCTCCTGGGTTTCATAGTGTAGGCTCCGTGTATGCAAGTATTGTGACTAGCTTTAAGTTTCCTTTTTTAGCAGAATTTTTTTCTTTCAGTTTATAATATTCTGATTGCTTTTAAAAAGAAGTTCTGTTTTTACTCCTTATTGTAGCATGCCAAAACTTGGGAT
The DNA here is from genome assembly GCA_024336885.1 of Actenoides hombroni. Taxonomy (NCBI): domain Eukaryota; kingdom Metazoa; phylum Chordata; class Aves; order Coraciiformes; family Alcedinidae; genus Actenoides; species Actenoides hombroni. The sequence continues at coordinate 11,343,989 of WUAM01000395.1, forward strand.
ATTCAAGCAGTATCTTATAATGTAATGTTAAGTCTCCCATAACTTTATTCTACAGGCTTATTCCAAAGAGGGAAGACTCATTAATGAATTTTCTCTTAATTTTATTTCAGCTACGTGTTGTGTCCCAGGATGTAAAATTCAGTCCTAGTGATCTTGAAGAGCTTTATGAATTATTCAAGGTACTGTGCCATTTTCCTCACTTACCAAACATCCATCTTAATGGTGGACAGTGTTGCAGCTGTCAAACAGTTTGAACAAATTGAGATAAAAGCAAGATTCAACATATGTTTTACATGTCAGCTTTAAATCAAATTATACAATTAACTTCCCACATCTTTTGCTTAGAGAGCTGTTTCAGAAAATCTAACATTTTATCTTTCCTTTGCAGAAGGAGCACTTTCTTTCCTGTTACTGGAATGTAAATAGTCCTGTCTTGCATCATCACGATGCCAGTCTGCCGTATCTTGACCAGTATCGGATTGATTGCCAGCAATTCAGGGTTCTCTGTCATCTCTTGAGCCCCTGGTCACACTGTGCAAACAGAGACTCGCTTGCATTGTGGACGTTCAGACTGATGGATGAGAGCTCTGATTGCCTTATAAACTTCAAACAATTTGCTTGTGTTCTTGGTATGACAACAGCACATTCACAAAAGAACTCCCATCTTGGAGTAGTACTGGAGTGTATCACCTTCCATACACTGTATAAAGAGCCTAAGAAGACTAGCCTCTTAACTTAGGGTCAAATAGTCCGATTTTAATCATGTGACATTAAATGCAAATACTGTTTAAATAACAAGCAAAATGCTCTGAGCATATTTATAGGTTTGAGAGTGGGAGTGATACTGTTGAGGTGAATGATAAAGGTTACAGGAGTGTGCTCTTATTTTCTTCTCTGTATTTCACCATGAAATAGCTAAAGCAAGGCTTTACAATCCAGTAACTTTTCTGAGATGTTAATCCCCTGGATAATAATCTCCTATTTGAGATGAAATTTAAATACAGCTTCACCATCAAAATTCAGAAAATTAGGAAATGATATGATCTCATTGCCCAGCCTGTTTGGTTGATGATAAATGCTTCCTCATACTAAGCCATCTCTTACACAGATCGTGCAAGATGACCCATGCCCTGTAGCTCTGGGGAACTGAAAGTTACTACTCTGGTTGTTTCATCTTGTTTTCAAAGTGGTATTGTTCAAGAAAAAATAAAATTAAGGGAAAATGCTGAAAGGAGATTAGTGCTCTATTTTTTTTTGGTGCTGTGGGGTCTTTTTAGCAAGTCATAGACATGAAAAGTGTTCTTTCCTCAGTGTAGGCAAGCCCCAGGCTCAGCTGCAGGTGATACTGCCTTCCTTACAGTAGACACATGCCCAGTTCCAGCCTCCCTCCCTGGGTTGTATTTGTTTAGGTTAAGAGGGTGTTTTAAAATTTGGTCCAGTTGAACAGACTGTCTTGCCTCTTTCCTCTAACAGATACCATGTATAATGGAAGCTTCACTGACAAACTCAAGCTTCTTTTTAAGTTGCACATTCCTCCAGGTAAGTGAGAGGCGGTGGCATTTGGGGAGGCCCATTCCTGGCTTTTATCATCTTTGCATGTTTGGTAATGCTTGGGAGCCCCAAACCCACTTCATTTATTTATTTTTTGCAGCTTTTACTGAAGTAGAATCTCTAAGCCCTTCCAAAGGTGATGATCTTTCAAAGGAAGAGCTGATCCACTTTAGCCAACTCAGTGGTAAGCCTGCAGAATTCTAGAGGGAACCTATTAATTACCTTGTGGTGAAAAACAGGGAGCTCTCTTCTGAAAATAAGTAAATCATATTACTGTTAACAAGCATCCTCTGTGAAGATATTTTGTAGATGGTTACATTTTTATAAAGTAGCACAGAATTTGTGGCTGGCTTGTCTGATGACTGAATTTAAAGGCAGTGGGTGTTTACACTGAAATGGCCCAGCATTCTTCAGCATGGCAGGCCACCTGTTGCAGTGGTTGTTGAAGTGATGGGCGTTTCAATTTTGCATTCAAGGCATGTAAAGGGATGACATATCCAACCTCAAGAAATAAAATAGCCAAATGCATCGTTATTTTGAGGCACATAAGTAAGCGTTTCAAAATCCTTTACTTCCATTTTAAACTAAGTAAGCTGGAAAAAAGTTTTGTGGGGTCTAAGTTTATGGAGTTGTAAAATATTCTGTTTGGAAAGCTGTGTGGTTTTACTTCTTTGGAAGACAGATTTTTTTTGTTGTTGTTTTTAAAAACTATCTAAAAGTACTGTATGTGTAATACATGGATACTGTTCTCACCACTGTTCAAGATGTGGGTCACAATCAGTGTGAACATTAGTTGCTTGATATAACTGACTGCAGCTTTTTTAGTGACCTCCAGCCTCACAGTGGCTTCTGTTTTTATATAAATTATACAAATCTTACCATGTGGTTTCTTCTTGGCCTAATCTGTGTTGAGAACATAGGAGTCAATGAGGGTCTTGCTCCTTAAGAAAAGAATTTTTGATAAAATGAAATGAACCGTGGGTCATCCTTTCTCAAATAACTCTTTCTTCTTTTTCTCCTCCTAGTAGGGGATAGTCTTGAAAGTGACTCTTTGAAGAGCAGCCCAGAAAAAGGTAAAGAATCTTGGAGTCACATTTGGTAACTGGGCCTTTTGTGGGGATAGAGGTGGGAAAGTGTGTGGTGACAAATTATACTGAGTAACGGCATCTCTAGGGTAGTGCTAACATTTTATCTGCTTGTGTAAGTATAGCCCTGGGGGGGGCCATAGGGTAATGGAAACTCTCAGCCTGTTCAGTCCTTGGCCCCACCACTCTGTTGAGAAGAAATGACGTGGAGGGTGCCAATTCTTTTGCTTATCATCCCTCATGAGAAGCACTTAGTTCTTGTTTTTTCACTTTTTTTTTTTCTTTTTGTCAAGCAGGGAAGGGGAAGGTTGATATTCAGGCATATCTGAAGCAATGGCAAGATGAGCTTCTTAAAAAAGAAGAAAACATTAAGGATTTGCCAAGAATGAATCAGGTAAACTGTCTTATCAAAGTCTATTTTTGACTGCTGTTTATCCTTTATCTCCTATTAGTAGTTTTCTAAGGAATTTGTAGGATCCCTTACATTTCAGACCTTCACATTAATCATTAGACTGTGGGGGGTTTTTTTAACTGCTGTTAAACTGTAAGTTTATGAAGAGAAGGACTTTCAGACTCACTTCAGTTTATCAGGACTGGCCCATGCCTATCTTGTCATTAGAGCAGCTGTACCAGGTGCCTGACAGCAGCAGGCACTGAATTGAGCTCACAATGTGTAATGAAACAGGGCAGTTGTGTTGCAGTTATCTGAACAGTCTGCTCTGTATCTCTCTGTAGTCTCAGTTCATCCAGTTCTCAAAAACTCTGTACAATCTGTTCCGTGGGGATCCTGAGGAGGAACTGTTGTATCGGGCGATAGCGGTGGTTACCAGCCTCCTGCTGAAAATGGAAGAAGTTGGGAGAAGACTGCAGAGTCCGACATCACCAGTTGAAAGTCCAGTTGCTGTTACGGAGGTGCCTGCTGAAGTGCCCAGAAAAGGGCAGGAGAAAAGTAGCTCTGAGCAGACTGAAGGCAGTAGAGCAAAGAGTTTGAGAGGGAGCCACGAATGGTCTTTTGCCTTTGAACAGATTCTGGCATCTTTATTAAACGAGCCAGCCTTCGTGAGATTTTTTGAGAAACCTCATGACATAAAAGTTAAAATAGAGAGTGCTAAAAATTTACAACTTAAAGCAAGAACCAGAATGTAATTTTCTTTACCTTTGACTCAGAATTAGTTGCATAAAGCGCTAAGAAATGAAGGTTGTTACTATGGAGTCTGGTGTTTACATAGGGAATAGAGTTTGAAGAGCTAGCTTTAAGTATCAGATTACTGGTATGTAATGTAAATAAAAATAGTTTGAAGCACAATCACTTTCTTGCATTGCTCATAAGTTTCACTAAAAAAAGAAAAAAAGGTAAAAAAGTAACTGAATAATAAACTGTCTTTACCATGTTATCAAATTATGCAGCGTCGCTTGGAAAATACTGGATGTGACCTATTGCAAACCTGTCCGAATGACAGTGTGTGCTCTTCAGGTTCATTTCTATTAGTGTGATAAAAGGAATGAATTAAAAGGACTATTTACAGCTTAGAGGTTGTCTTCCAGGTTAGTTTAATTAGTTATTTCCAAATTTGTATGTGAGCTGAGATTAAAGCAGAGTGAAGAGTAACAATAGCAGCTATGGTAGACACAAGAGTATGAGGTTAGAGAAGAAAGGTGCCCCGCTCTGAATTCCTCTCTTTGACGTTACCAATGGTCCTGGACTCTTGCAGATTCCAGCTCCTCATCAGCAGTCTCCAGATTGCCTTCTCCCAGCCCATGTCTCAGTGTTCACAACAAGCAACTGGTTTCCTGCTTTTCTAGCTCAGCCCATATACAAGTTCTCTTTCCCATTTTCTTACTAATCCAGAGCTTGCTGTCGTTTCTTTGCCTACCATGTCCATACCTCAACCTAGTAATTATTCGTTCTTTTCTATAACTCTCTGGATCGTTGCTGATGTAATACTTTTTTATCTGCTGGGATTCATGGCAACAGGAAAATCCTCTGGAATCTGACTTTTTAGTATATAAAAAAAGATCTAGTAAAGATCCTGTGGAGGCAAGCTCTGGCAGTGTTAATGCTGATAAATACTGACCTTGAACCTTCTGTAGCTGGTGGTAGAATGGGTCCAGAGAGAGAGAGAGGGGAAGAGCTTCTATTTTAACAACAAGGTAAACTGGGACTTTCTGCTAAACTAGTTAAAAATTGCTGTTTCTAAAGCCTGTATGACAATCTTCCTCTGCAGAGCAGCATTATTTTTATACTGTGCTTGGTTTTTGGAAAGAAGCAGAATGGGGGTGGTATCATTCACTGAGGCTTGCCTTGCAATACCAATAGGAATGATGATTTAAAGGAAGCTCTGACTTGTGATACAAGCACTTGGTGAAATGCCAGCATTACAACTGGTGTTCAAGTTCCCGTGCTGCTTCTAAAGAACATGTTTTTTTGATCAGAAGCAATGAATTTATTAATTATTTCTTCTACTCTCACCCATACTCTCAGGTACTAATGTAAAATAAAGTTTTGTTGACTGAACAGTAACTTCAAAAACTAGATCATATATGTAAGAAACGAGGAAGCTTTTTTCAGAAACCTTCACAAAAGTTACTACACTTGATACAATATAAGGCTGATTTGTATTTTTATGCATAAAATATTGAAACTAATTTATCCATTCATGTTTCTGAGGCAAAGTAGGGCAACACTGTGTTACTTTAAAGATATGTTTACTCACTGTTTTCCTAATGTTATTTTAGAAGTACAAAGCAGGTGATACTATTGTTCTAGTCTAGGACATACTCAGATAATGTTTGCTCAGTGAATAATTCTTCTGCTAATAGCTGTGCTGAAATTAATGGAGCCTCATGAGAATAAATGCAGCTGCCCATCCCAAAAGCTTTTGTAGGCTTATGACAGATATTGTGAAGTTCCAGAAGTAGTCAAAGCTGGGTGCTAAGCACAGTAGCACAGAGACAGCAAAGTTAAGAGCCAAGATGTTAAGATCTAAGTACACAAGACTATACTAAAGGAACCTGCAAAATACAGTAGACTTTGTGACATGGTTTGGTTTGGTTATGCAAAACTGAGCACCTTTTTAAAAAACTATTTTCTATTTCTGTCAATCCAAGAGACTGTAGAGCCATTGCCAGTTATGTAGTAGCTCTTGTCAGGTATCATATCTATGTATAAAGAGAGATTACCAGCATATATCTATAGCTATATAACACATATATTTAAGGTGAGAAGTTAGGATATATAGGAGAACACTAGCTTTTATTAACTGCATGGATTTTCTGTTCAGTTTGTTTATATTTTTTCCCCCAGAGAGTAATACCCTTAAATCATTTCTGTAAATAAACACACAGGTTGATCCAGCAAGACTAGTCAGAGTGGCCCAGCATCCAGCCTCAGCAGGATGGCAGGTGGAGCAAGGTCACTTCCAGCAGATTGGCAGCACTTGGGCAGCTACCTGACTGGCAGGTTCTGCCCTTTGGAGCCTATGGGTCACGGGCTGATCCTTTAGGGACATCTAGATGTAGCAAATGCCAGCTATTTCCAAGGAGCATGACCCAGAGGTGTGTTTGCTGGGCTGCTTCCATAGCGTGCCAAAACATTGAGGATCACTTGTGCTTTGCTTATGGCAGAGTAACTCTGGAGTTAGTGTCTCGCTCCTTTCCTTCCCTTTCCCACTGTGGAGCTGGCTGGCTAACAAATTCACGTGGCCTTAGTTGGGAACAGGGGAGCTAGAGCAGTAGAAACTCTTTTCTCTCTTTTCAGTCCCAAAGGGCAATGCCTTGACTTTAAAGCCCAGCATAGTCAGGGACAGAGATCCCCATGTGATACAGCTTTTTTGGCCATCTGAAGTTGTCAGTGATGGAGAGATGAACCCAGATTCACACCACATGGCTTTAGGATGCTGCGGGTGTGCACGCTTCTGGTGCAGGAGGTCAGCTGCCACATGTAGCTGAGAATTAAGCAGAAGTGCCAGGAAGGAGTCTGGTGGTTGCAGAATGTCTGGCCCAGAATTACTCAGTTACTTCCCCAGGTGGGGACTTTCCATTCAACTTGTAACTAAGAAGTTTTTAGAAGTGTTTTTTTTGACCTTTGACCATTTCACTCATGAACAGGAAGCGAGTGGTTAAGTAAGTATTGATGTGTCATTTCACATTATCTGTGGGTTGGGTTTTTTTTTCTGTAACAGTTTTTATGAAGTTATCTTTCTGGTTTGTTTTTTTTCTTTTTTTGGTTCAGTTGTAGGAGATAAATGAATGCGCATCATTCAGTACAAAATAGTTGTAAGTGGGATAGAGATTAGTAAAACTGGTGATGCTGTTTATACAGCTTCAGAATTGCACTACCTACTCCAGTGTCACCAGTGTGACTGGGCAGCTAGGCCGTGCTTCTCAGTGGCTGTGAGCGCACCCCGCGCAGTCCTTGCTGCTGGCGAGGCCGTTGTTGTTATTGCT
>WUAM01000395.1:11354977-11391101 GCA_024336885.1 Actenoides hombroni
AAAGTACAGCAACCCCTCCTGATTCAACCTCATGAGCAACCCTACCATCTTGGGATGGGGAGCCCCTAAAAGTAATAGTGCTTTAAATATCAAAAAGAAAAACAGTATTTCCCATATCAAAGCCTCTGTGTTGGCCCTTGGACACTGCAGCACAAACTGCCTGGGGCAGGCAAGACCCTGCCCCCCCCCCAAGACTTGTGGTCTAAGAGCCAAGGGTTGAGGCTCCAGCTTGCACCACAAAGGCAGGTGCTCCACATCACCAGCAGTGAGGTGGCCCCAGTGCACGGCAGGTTGCACTCCCAAGGTACTAGTTCATATTGTTAACCCCAGAGCTGTGGGCTGCCAGGCACCTCCCCAGCTCCATGCTATGGCCCACTGGGCTCCCCAAAACACTGCTCCTGGCTGGTTGGCTGCAACTCTCCGCTGCCTGCTCTGCCACCCGCAACCTACCATTGCTGGAAGCCCTGGGAGCTGTGTGTCCAAATGCCCCAGCCAAAGCCAAGCCATGCTGATGCTTTTGCCGAGGGGCCCCATGGAAAGTCAGGGGCTCGCACAGACTTTGTTCACATGCCCCACCCCTGCCCCAGCCAAAGCACCAAAGCGGTCCAGTGCCTTGCACCAGTTCCATGAAAGCTCCCTGCTGCTGCAGCTGACCCTCCCTGGCAGCCTGTCCGCCCACTGCCGTGGGCAACGTGGCACATCAAAACCCTGTCCCCTTTCCCAGGGGAAAAAAAACATGTGTGGCTGGTGGGGGAAAGCCAGCTAGCTCTAGAGAGAGCCATAGCTACATCATGGCATAGCTCTAGCTATAGATACAGGTACCATTAGCTAGACTACTTTTTTATTTATTTTTCTTCACACTTACTTTTCCTCTCCCCCCTCCCCACCTTCTTCTTGAAACAAAGAGCTGCTTGGGGCTGCTCATGCCAAAGGCTGCTCCACCAGTAAGCACCAGTGTCTAGCCACTGCAGTGGTGCAAAGAGCCAGCAAAGCAGTTTGCACAAGAAAAAAGCAAGCAACTGCCACAAAAAAAGAAAGAAAGAAAAAAAAGTGACAAAAAACCCCACCAAAAGGCAAAAAACCCCCCCAAACCAAAAACCATCCCCCCCCCCCCCCCAATTCTTTGCTTGGCTTTGACAAAGGTTACAAACTAACCCACCCCTAACCTTGCCCTAACTGCCAGATGGAGCTTTGCTGCTAGATGGACGATGTCCTACCCAACCATTTTCTTGCAAAGCTTATAGTAATGGTCTAATCCATCTCCTATGTCTGGGCTCTAACAGTGCCCAAAGTTAGTACTGAGCTACTAACGCCTCAAAAAAAAAATGTACATTTTCATTTTTCCTTTGGAAAGACGCAAACAGTAGGGACACTTAACTATACACCCACTGGCTTTTCAATTCATAAATATAAACTTATAGTTAAAAAGTGACAATTTACAAAAATACAATTTATTGCTGACCCTACGGGCTTGTAACATCGCTCGTGTTGGTGTCATCGTATGTTTCAGGCTCACCAAATTGAAACATGACCTAGCAAAACCACAAAGTTTGCCGTCATATGCTTGTTTGTTTTCTTGTATAGAAACATACACAACTACATCACTTGAAACAAAGCAATCAAAAAAAAAAAAAAAAAAAAAGGAGTAAGGATTCTTTGTCTGTAACCTGAAAAAAATATTTGGCTACAGGGAGTAAAAACCATATAAATTTATCTGCACTTGTTAACCAAAATAAAACATGACAAATATCTTACTAGCTGCGATGTGAGCTGGTTTAACAACAGTAAGAAATTCAGGCAAAAGTGGTGTTACGTAAATTAGCAGCATCATCCAATCTCCTGGAAAACAAAAAAATCGCGGGACTGAGGTATAGAAAAAAGGAAAAACATCCACCATGGACCTACTACAGTGAAACGAGTTATGTACATGGTAATCCGACAGCGTCCTGCGGACCGGTACAGTCTGCGTATGGGCTCCAAATGCTGAGCTTAAATTCACAGTGACTTTCAGCATTGAAGTCCTGAATGGAAAAGGGTTTTTCTCCATTGCAAAGCAATCTTTGTGGCGACCTGACAACTAACCTCCTTGCAGCCGGCAAGCCACCGCCTTCCAGTTGTACCGTAGTGCTGGGCAAGACCACGTATGGCTGCCAGAGCAGCATCACGGATGGGAAATCCCAACTGATGAGGTGCCCCTGGAGCCACCTACCCCTGACGGGGCCCATCCCTCCAGACACCACCTTCCCCGCGGGACACGACCTCACCCGTCCCGTACTCTGATGTCCCCTCTGTGGGCGCCGAGCGGCTGCAGCCAAGTGGTCCCTGCCTCCTGGGCCTGGCCTTCAGGGCAGCTGCATCTCGGGAGGCAGGTCCGGCAGGTTGCAGGTCTGGCCCTGCCCGTGGCGGCTCTGCTGCTGCTGCGGGTGGAGGAAGTAGCTCAGGGGGTTCTGCTGTGGGGTGGGGGGGGGCTGGAAAATGCGTGGCGTTGGACCCCCAGGCACCGGCTCGGGACCTTGCATCTGTTGGGAAACACAAATCCGACAAGTCAGACCTGCCCTATTGCCCATCTGCTCCCTCTCTTGTCGCAGGGCTGATGCTGGGGCTTGTACCCAGAAGTACCAGTACCAAGTCCTAAAGGCAATCTCTACCCATCAAAGATATGGCTTGTGGACAGCAGCTTGGGATGCTGGTGCTATCAGCATGACTATCAATGCCTGGAGAGTACAGAGGGGAAGAAGCATCCATCCGTTCTACCAGCCTCACAGAGAGCCTAGCAGGAAGAGACACCTTCAAAACCCACTTGGACACGAGGCAAAATCTGCAGGTTGTGCAACTTCCATCTTTCACAGAAAGGATCTTCAGGCAACCAATGAAGAGGCTGTAGAGTGACTTCATTCATGTATCACCTTGCGACCGGTACTCCAAAGACCTGGATGTGCTGGTTCTCCTCCCATTAAAGGCATTATGGTACCAAAGCTTGGTTTTCTGTTGCCCTGCAGCTATTTATCTCCCCCAGCATCACCATTGTGCTGTCCCTATTGCTATTCCTTGGGAACTCAGTGCAGCCCGTGAGCACATATAACCAAAGCGGGGATGGCTCATGCCCATATTTGCTGACAACAACGATTTATTATTTCACTCTAAATCCAGTCCTGCTGCACGGCCACTCTCAGCTGCACTCCTCCTGCTTTGTTTTCTACCATCTTTGCCTGGAGATCATAACTTACCTCTGCCAGCCAGGCAAGTCTTGGAGAGTATTACTAATTATTAGTTTCAAGAACCCTTCTCGGTGGCAGCGTCACTGGTGTGGCAAGCACTGATGAAGCTGTGCTTTGAAAAACCAAAATCACCTTCTCTAGAGATATGAGTTGTGAATCACCCATTTATTAAAAGAAAGCAGTGACAGCAGCTGATAAAAAAAATCTTGCTATGCTGAGACGTAACGGCAGGAGGCATGTTCTCAAAACGGCTTATCCTTTATTATGTTTCATGTCTACAGCACAATTCCCACCAGAGTTCTTCTGGATGAGAAGCTGTGCTTGAGAATCTGGCTGTTTCTTCTGGATGCTAAGTGGTAACTGAGTTCATTAGAAAATACGGCCTTGAACGGGTGCAGAGCCATCCTGGAAAGGCTGAGCACTTGAGGACGTGCAGGTACAATGGGAATGGAGGACGGGCGAGTACACTCACCAGGATGATTAGCCAGGTAAGCCCTGCTTCTTCAAAAGAACCAACCTAACCCCAAAGTCATCTCTGTGCACCCTCAAAAACCCGTTCCAGTTCCATTACCTGAAGGTAGAGACGGTGCTGCTGAACTTGTTGCTGTGGCCACTGTCGGAGATGAACCGGTGTGTTTGCCTGGTGGGATGTGAAGCTGGTGTGTGGGACCATCAGAGATGGGGAGAAAATGGGTGATGGAGCTGGAGGTCGGACAGTGCTACAGGTAACTGGCTGCATCTGTACTGGGGGAGGCAAGATCTGCTGCTCTGCAACGAATCTGTCATGAGGAGGAAAAAAAAAAAAAGGTGTGAGAACCCAAACTCAAACCCACCACCAAAGTGGGCCCTGGAAAGCCCAGGTGCTGCAGGAACCAGGCTGGAGAAAGGTTTGTCAAACCACGTGGAGCCTGGTGAAAGCTGGCCCCAGATTTCCCGCTCCCCATCAATCATGGACTGGAAAAAATGAAGGTTTTTTTTAAGGCTGCACATCTCCTCCTTGACTTGATTAGGCATTTTAGGCTTTGCAAAAGCCAGAAAAAAAATATTGTTTTCAAGCATTTTAGTTGTTATAAAGTTCTTTGTAGTTAAAAAAATAATCTCGTTTTTCTCCTAACCAGTTGAGCTTTGTTTTTCGTTGTTTTGTATTTTTTTAAGACTGAGACTGTTTGTGTTTGTGTGATCATGTAGAAGCTTTTCAAAGTAATTTTCAGTGCCATAAAGTGCCCTGCTAGAACACTGACTGAAAACAAGGGCTAGCAAAGACTTACTTTCCTTGCTGCCTGCTGGCACTGCTCTGCGTGGACTGGCCACTGCTGTTGGTGGCAGGCATCATGGCTTGGATAGACTGATCCAACAGCATCCTGTGGTGGAAGAAAAACAGAGGACAGTCAGGGGAGGGAGAGGTCTAAACACCTGTTAACCTCTAGAAACAACTCCCTGAAAACCCTCCCTGAAAGCAGTCAAACCATCACCCTGATAAAAAGCTACCGAAATAGGATGCTTATTGTCACCTTGTCTAATGCACTGGCAGTGGTGAGCTGAAACCTGCTAAATCTTTCATGTAAGAAGGTTTTATAGATGGTGAGACCTCTCAGGTTTATCTTGTTGCCTTACACAATATTTGTGTTGTGGGCCTACAGGAAAGATTGGGAGGGATGCTTTATCAGGGAGTGTAGTGATAAGATGAGGGGTAATGGTCTTAAACTGAAAGATGGCAGATTTAGGTTGGATATTAGGAAGACATTCTTTACTGTGAGGGTGGTGAGATACTGGAACAAGTTTCCCAGAGAAGTTGTGGGTGATCCCTTCCTAGAAGTGTTCAAGGCCAGGCTGGTTGGGGCTTTGAGCAACCTGGTCTAGTTAAAGTGGCCCTGACCTGGCGGGGGGTTGGAAATACATGATCTTTAAGGTTCCTTCCAACCCAAACCATTCTATGATTGTATGAATTTGAAGCAGCTGGATCTTGTAGGCAGTGTCTGCAGATAACTCCTGGAAAGCTGGTTGAAGAGTTTGAGGCATTTGTTTATATTTTATATAATGTTTCCAGCACTGTATAAAAGAAATGATTTTGCCATGGCACTTGTCCTGTCTGGAGAAAAGATACTCTGGAGTTTCAGAGCAAGCAGATACAGGTTTGGGAAAGGCTGTCCCTGACAGTTTTTCCTGTTCACTCCCTCTGACAGCAGCAGATGTCCAAAGGTTACTAAGCTACATGGACAAATTATGGAAGTATGAAGAGAGAAGATTATCAGGCTCCTCAGGGGACAGCATGGTGTGCTCAGCACCCTGCTCACATGCACACCGGGCTCACCACTAACCTGCATCTCTGCAGAAGGGAACATCCCTACACCCCTGCTGTGGCACCCAGAGACCATCACCCCCCCCAGAGCCCAGATGTGCCTGCCCAGCTATTGCCATTTTCTGTCACCACATCAGGATGGTCCCAGCAAGGTTGTGCTTGTACCTGAGGCTCCTGTCCTGGCTGTAGTCAGACTGTGGTTGCCTTTCGCTGCTTTCAGTTGGCATCTGTGCAGCCACCGTAACAGGATGTGTTTGTGAAAACACCATGGGGTTGTTGTAGAGGGGCACTGAAATGCTCGTCTGCCCCGGCAGACATGTCTGCTGGGCTTGGTTTCCTCTCACTAGGTGCTGCTGCTGTGCCTGAAATGGAGACATACATAAGTTTTTAAAGCTCCCTAATAGAAGGCTAAACGAACTGCTTGCAGTATGCAGGGAGGCAAAGGAGAAGGAACAGTAGGATATTCTCCCTGAACACAGCAGTAGGAACAGTATATCTACCCAGGACAACCAATTTGTTTGCATTTATTGCCCCTGCAAGTCAGTCCCCAGTGGCAGGAGCAGGCGGTCTGTTGAGAAATCAGAGCGCACAAGGCTCGAGGGAGAAGAGATCAGATTAAAAGGGAGGAGGAGTGCAAAGTTGAAGTCCCCAAGGAAAGCATCTCATCTGTCCTTTGAAGCAGTAGGTTCGGTCTTTTTTTGGTTTTGGACACTTTCCCAAGGAAACGTGAGCACCTGTATAGTGGATTTAGGTCTAGTGATGACAAACTTGTCTTTCAAAGCTGACTTCCAAGACTTCTCAGGCAGAAGAAAATGAATCTTTTTGATTAATGAAGTTATGAAGTCACAACTCTCAATGGCTACAAACAAGCATCATGTTGCAATCGCAAACAGAAACCCAGACCTCCCACTCAATTCCTCTCTGGTCACCAGGACGACTCAAGTGGTCCCCAGAGTTTAATGCTACCTGGCTTTTATTTTAACAGTTGGATGACATCATTCACAACTGACTCTTGACATAAATTCCATCATGCCAGCTACGGAGTATAACCAGCACCAAGGAGCCAGGCGGGACCATGGGGAAAGGAGACAGAGCAGACAAGTATTTAAAAGCCAGGAAAGAAGACAATGAAGACAACAAAGCAGCCAGCAACCTGGGTGGCCGTGCTGCAGGAGTCCCTGAGGAACTGGCGCGGTGACGGCAGGTGGGTGCTGCAGTAGTGCTTGGTCCCCATAAGGCCTTGCTGTTGTGACTTCTTGGCTGTGGTCTGCCTGGGCGTCCCCGGTGGTGGCCTCCTGGGGCTCGGGTGCTGCACGTTGTTGAAGACGATGGGGATCGGCTGCTGCATCAGCATCTTTAGATAAAAGGGACACGTGAGTTGTCGCAGCTCATATGGTGGTTGTACTGCCTGGGAGATACCGTCTCCGGCTCCCTAGCTGGCTCTGTCAGCATGCATAACACGGCAGCAGGAACATCTCTAAATCCAGCGGCAAAGGGAGCCACGAATAATACAAAAATCAAAATGTACCCAAATATTTATTCAAAGCCACGATTGTTCCAGCTCCATGACTCCTGTCTGCGTTTTGCAAGAATAACCAGGCACCGAACCTATGAGCTTTTTTGTGCAGGATGGGCTTTGCTTTAGCTTGGGACTTTTTTTTTTTTTCCAATCACAAAAATTACTGATTCGATACTCAAGCAGATGCTAACACCACTGATCTCTCAGGAGACACTACTCCCACATCTGAAACAGAACTACCAATTTACCCAGAGCTCATTTCTAAATGCTTTTGCCACTGACAATTTCGTTACCGATCTGTGTGCTCAAAGGGAAAGGGTCTGTGGGTTTGAGAACCCCAAGGGCAGCAGGTACCTGCAGGTTGGAGTCCTGCACTAGCTGGAGCTGCTCCTTGATCACGTGGAGCTCTTCTTGCTGCGTCTTGATGTCAGCTTGCAGTATGCGAGTCCTCTCCTCCAGCTGCTCTTTCAGCTGGTGCATCATCCCCAGCTGGGTAGGGAAATGGTACACTGGCTGCGGACAACAGGGAACAAGATCGCAGGGTAGCACCCATCCTGCTACTCACGGTCATAGTGATGCTGGCTTCAGAAAAACAACTGCTTTCCAGCTTTTGCCATAGAGAGTATGATGCTGACCAAAAAGGGAATTGAATATTTAACTAACCAAAGTACAACTGGCTCATAATCAGTGCCTCACTCCAGAACTTGCTCTGTTAAATTTCTGTGCAGATGTCATGCCTATTCACGGGACTCCCCAGTCCCTTTTGTGTGACACTCTACTGATTTTGGACTACTTGTATTTTGTGGCAGACACTGCATGCAAGCCCTTGCCACACCTCCAGGCTGGGCTTTCAGTTGTGCTGTTAATTATATTTGCCAAATGCCAGGCCCGAGTTAGGTCGTAATCCCACCCTGGGATTCATCCTTCCTGCCTACACTGGCCATCTTTGGTCGTATTATAGCCTGAATGTTTGGTACACTGACCTCAAAGCTCTGTGAGGATGGGCCTCAGAGTTACAGTTCATGATTCACAGTTCATGATTTTTCTTGATGTTTGTTTGGTTTTGGTTTTGTTGCTTTTTGTTGTTGTTTTTTTGATTTCGATTTCTTTTTCTTCTCTTTTGCTGGCCTAACTGAAACCTTCCATGACATTCCCTTCCTCTACCAGGGCAATAAAACTCTTCAGCATCATATTGACTTGCAGTTATCTGCCAACAATTCAGAAGTGAGCTTTCAGCAGCCCCCAATGACTTTGACAAGCATGAACCTTCTTCTAAGGTATTTCCTTGGGTGTCCTGCCTGCTCTGTCTCCTCACTAAAATAAGTGGTTGCAATAATACGTTTGCAAGTAAATCTCAGCAACAGCAGCAGAAAGGGCACTGAAACCTTGCCCTCACCCTGGGACCAGCCAGCAAAGAGGTAAGAGCAGCAAACAGGAGCCGCCGAGTTGCTGACTGGCCATACCAGTGTGTTTAACAAAAATAAACCACGTACCATCACAGTGTGCTGAGAGGGGACTGCCGGCTGAGCCATGGGATGCTGAGGGAGATGCTCACCAGGGGCTTGAGGAGTTGCTATGGCCTAGAAATGAAAACTTTGCCTTACTGTAGGTCCATAGCACCTCTAGTGCAACATTAGTGTAATAACAGATCATACCAGTGATGGAAAAAGTGCAGGGAATAAAGACAACTCTACATGGCGATCTGAGGATGAGTCTGAGGGAGAATTTAAGCTCCTGCATGCCCCCTGCTAATGGCAAATCCTCAGTATCAGCATCCATTTTTGGACAAAGATCATTTCACGTGTACAAACCCCAACAAAAGTGGGCTCACAGTGTGAGAAGACATTTGGCCTGGAGGAGAAATCTGAATCCCAAAGAGAGGCAGCAGTGGAGCCTCAAGGAGCTCTCTGCCAGCCAGCAGCGTTCCCCACAGCCCCAGAAATCCCATATTCAGGCCCAGCCCATTCAGAAGTGAGCATCCAGTCTCTCTGTGGGAGAGATCAAGGTTTGTCCAGCTCATTTCTTTATGGCATCAGAAAGGCTCGCCCGGACCACCAACCTGAGCGCTTCCAGCAGATGCCAGTCGCAGGGCTGCCTTCTCTGCCTGCCCCCCCGGCACTGAAGGCCGGGTGGGTGTGCTGGTGTCCGTGTGTCGCATGGACGACGTGGCTGGAAAAGAGATGTGTTGCTGTGATACAGCAGACCTGTGCCTGGGTACTCTGGCTAAGCCTGAACTCCACCTATGCAGATGAGCAGCGATCAAAACGCTGCCAAACTGGGTCCCCAAACCACCCTTCCAAGGTCCTTCTGGCTCCCTGCCTGACTTGCGGGTGTTCCCTTCTGATGCTAATGCCCCATTTCAGTCTTCCCTCCGTGGGTGTCTCCAGATGGGCTTTCCCACTGTCCCCCAGCAAGGACTTCAAGAAAAATCCTCCTGAGTTGCTCCTACTCATGGCCCTACACACATGGGCACTGTGGTCACCTTGCATCTGCCCTCAAGGCAGGGGATCATTTATGGGAGGTGTGATGAAGCTGCCAGCAATGCCAGCAGCCTCCTACACTCCTTCTGCAGAGATTTAGCATCACGGAATAAACTACCCCATAATAAAAGCTTTGTCAGTGCGGTTTGGGGCCCAATCAATCTGCTTCACCTTAGCGAATCTTCTCTTATCCTCTGAGCTGCAACAAACAGCCATGACCCTTGGCTGGTGGGCAAACAACCATGACCCTTGGCTGGTGGCAACCAGGGGGCAAGGTGCTCTCACACTGGCAGTGGGCTAGGAGGGAGAAGGCAGCACGCAGCCACGGCTCTGCTGCCATGCTATGACTTGTCACGGCACAGTGAGGCAGTCTGGGTACGGAGCACCCTCCTCCCACCCTGACTTGGTCACTCCCGGCCTAACCCCAATATTCTGGAGGCTGCTCTGCCCTCCAGCCCTCTCCTTGTCCCCGCTCTGGGCAGCTCCTGGCCGCGCTGGCACCTACATGCAGAGTCGGAGAGGGCGGTGTGCGAGGAGCGCCGGGAGCTGTGGGACGACAGCGATACCCCTTCCCGGCTGGCATCCTGGCTGCTGCCACACTGCCCCACGTCCAGGTAGCTGCTGTGGCTCTGTGGGGTCGAAGCACAAGTGGTGAGATCATCAGCGGGTGAGGACAGCACTGGAGAGAACCCCCAGCTCCCTGACCACTTGCTTGCAGCAAAGAATAACATGCTGGGTGCGTAAAGGGCTGGCACTGCACCACCAAACCCTGGCACAGCATTTGGTCTGCCCCTCAAAGTTCACCCTAAAGCCTCCAACTAACCCAATGCAGGTGGGACCCCCAGGATCATGCCCCAGGCACCCCTGGCTTTGAGGACATGCCACACACACATTTCTGTCTCAGGATACCTGTCTGATAGCAGTGAGTGGCGGTGCGGGACACGCACAGTGGGTTGAGGATTGCTGCCTGTGCCCTGGTGTGCCACCCTCCTGCTCTCCGGCCCATGGAGTTGTGTGCAAATGGAAAGAGGCTTTTATAATAAGCTTCCTTCTGCCTGATTTCTTCAGGGATGTCACAGTTTGTTGGCCATGGCACAGCGGGGAGTGGTGGCAGAGGTCACGAATGGTGGTGGCAGGAATGGCTGGCTGGGGAATGGTTTTATTTGCTGCAGAGATGGAGAGAGATGGCTGGGAAGGGACATGGAGCAGTGGCACAGGGGCATCAGCTTCAGCCCTTAGAGAACCTACAGCAAATGGCTCCTGCAGGGCACAGGTACCGGGCAATGACGGGAGCTGCAGCCCCGCTCTCCGCTCCCCAGGGAGCAGTCGTGCCCAGCAGGCTGTTCTGGGCAGGAACAGCTGGTACATCTGCAGAGGGAAACAGCCTAAACTAGGCAATAGTAATGGCTTTGGAGCTGCCACATCAAGTGACAGATGGTTTATGGCAAACAGCCCGTAACTGTTGGGCAAATAGCCCCTTGACTGCTTCACTTGCAGGAGGTAGGTGACCACAGTGGCAGTGCCACCACCCTTCACTTCCAATCTTCCGTGTTTTCCCTTCACTTCCAATCTTCATTTGAGCATCAGTGACAAGCTGGCATTCACAAAGCAGGTACCATGTGGTACTGCCCTGTGCTCAGACCCTCCACACCTCGCTAATGGTGGCAGATACTACAGTCCTCAGTTGGGTTTAAACACTACTATTGAACTGTGAAGGGACATGGTACCTTTAGAGAAGAGGATGCCAGTTCAATTGATGACTCTTCAAGGCCAAGATCTCGCCGCCTTTCAGCTCGAACTTCTGCATAACTAAAAGAACCACAAAACAAAACAAAATGTTTTTAAATCCAGTTTTTCTGTCTGGATATTGTTTATTGTTTGGTAACTATCCCACCACACAGGTCACTATGGAGTGTTCATGCTGTACATCACATGTACACGGTCTCATGTACAAGGTGCTTAGAGGAACATCATCATACAGCCTGGCAATCTGTGAATAGCTGCACATGCTGAATATCCATGGATTAGAAACAACAGGGCAGCGTCCCAGTCCCACTGCACCCAGGCCTGCAGAGCCTGTATGATTAATTGCACTCATCATTCCAAGCTAAAACATAGTTGTTCCTTTGCAAATTTTGGCCCTGCATACCTTCAAACACTAATGTAAAAGCAAAGTACACTTGATTACTGAAGACAAAATGGATGTCCTTGTCCTCAGTATAATTTTCCTAATAAAGGAGATTCTCATTTTCTGTAATCAGGCAGAAAAATGATCCTACAGCTTCTGTGCAGGTAAACTACCATAGCAAATGTACATTTTGTTTTCTAATCTGAGGATGACCAAGAATCAATTTTTTGCACGTCACGTGGTAGCTCAGTGAGACCTAAGGCAGTGCCTTGGGGAGGAGAAGGTCAGGTCCCCTCCTTCTGAGGGTGCACGCAGCCCTGTGCAGTGTGCTGCCTCAGAGTTAACATCCCTTACGCCAGTGCAAGCTCTCAACACAAACCGATGGCTTCCCAGGTGCACTGTGAGGTGCAAGAATCCCCAGGAAAGTGCCTCCAAAAATGTGTATTTGCTTTCCTCACTATTTTTTTCTCTTAAATAAGAAAAATATTCACAGTATGCAATGGCACCTGATTCACTAGTGGGATAAATTGCAGAGGATGTTTTAAAGTGCTTGTGCATTGTGGCCACTGAAAGGTGCCAGAATTTAGGGTGCTGAAATACTAATGGGCTTTGTGGAAGACAAGAGAAGTTGCTGAATTGAACTCACTTATATAATTGTAGGCAATTAATTTTCCTGAAACCATGTTTTAACTTGTGTTTCAATAACATTCTAAACTTCAAATATTCTAAACCTTAACTATTCTAAACCTTAACTATATGAGACAGAATAGAATTTCAAAATCTGTTTGTCTATATCAGTAGGTTTAAAAGGCACTGGAAGCAGAAAGCAGAAACAAGCTCATGCACAATAAATTCAGAGCTCAAAGTGAATCCAAATTCCCTGAAGGATGGCAGAAGCCACAAAACTCAGAAGTAATCTCTCTGTCAAACATTTGCTTATGATAACACTTGATGTGTAGTTGGTATCAGCACCCACAGCTCTAATTGCTTACACCTCTTTAGTGGTGTAAGGTGTTCTCACTCTGTGTTTCAGAATGTAGAGGAGAACCCCAGCTTACTAGAGCTTGTTCTTGACAGGAAAAAGGGGGACCAGAAATAAATTCACAAACCGATTCCTGTCGGTTAAGAAAGATGTAGTGAACAATATGTTTACTCACGTTACTAGAGCAAACCAGTATGTCCCTAGTTTTTCAAGCCCTTCAGTAAATATATTCTCACTCTTGTCACAACCTTTTTTGAGCTGACAGTGGTAACCAAGCAGCTTCCCCTCCAGAAGGTGCGTATCACAGAGCATCCCACACAGGCACTGCCTCCCAGCATGGGTTTGCAGCTGAACACCAGCAGCTTCCCACTAGAGGGGGATCCTGGGCTGCGTTTCAGGTGAGGAAGGCGGCAAGCAGGACAGCACCGAACTTCAACTCACAAATATTTAAAACTCCAATCAAAAGGTTTTCTAGGAGATAGAGGATCCCGTTCACGTCCATAAAGCCATATGACTCCTCACAGCTTTAATTCTTCCTACGGCCACCTCATTGCTAGGGATAAAAGCGGAACGTAACACACCAAAGAGATTTGGCCAACGGTGGCTCCCAGGCTTTTGGCCAGGTTGCCAGGAAAAAAAAAAAAAAAAAAAAGTAATGAAAACCCATAAACACATTATGCTTTTCCCCATGTTCCCTGTCATTAAGAGTTTCATAGTATTACATACCATTTTATTGTGTCAATATGCCCAGCAAATATTTGGCTAACACAAAACACAACTAGAAAAAAAAAATACTGGATGAGCACATGGGACGTACATTGCCAAGTGTTTGGTGCTTGCTCCTACCTGACTACCAGGTGAGTGCAAACAATGAACTCGGGCTTGGAATTCCACTGGTGGTAGGTGATGTAGTAATGTGTCTGCAGCCATATCCACTGCTGGCCTTTGGTCAGGAACCGATAGTAACAGGACTTTCCTTTTCCAAACTGCATCACTGTTAAACAACCAAACAAAAAAACCCAAACCAAACCAAAACCAAAAAATCCAAAAAACCAAAACAAACAAACAAACAAAAAACAAACAAACAAAAAAAAAAAAAAAAAAAGAGAAAAAAATAAAGAAAGGAAATTATACCAAACAGAAATTTCATGGTGCAAAGGCGATCAGAAAACCCACTCGGTCCCAACCCCCTCTTGCAATCTGCTACTGCATTAAAATGGTTCTTGAGGCTTCATAAACGTGACAGATGATACACAACCATGTACTGAGATTTTATTTGGTTTCTTTTCTGCTACTGATTTTCGAGAGTGCACTTGGCAGCTTTGAGGATGTTCTTATAACTAATAATTGGTGTAACTATATAACCAGCTATATTCTTGTAACTTAATTTGTAGGCTTCTCTGAAATTAGCATAAATAACTTAAATAAAGTATTGGCCTTTCACAAATACATGAGAATGCATTTCAAAGACTGGGGGCTTGAAGTCAGGATCCTAATAATGGCACAGAACAATAAGATAGTGACATTTTAAGAGTTTAATTGAGAGGTTTTTTTCTGAGAGATCACCTAAATACACCAGACCGGTACATATTATCAGAGCATGTCCAGAAAAATCTCAAGTGGTGTAATACAACTAGAAAACAATGATGGGAACTACGTTAAATAACCACATTAATTGTTCCCAGACTTCTGGGAGCACAAAATGAAACACACTTACTTAAAATATCCATAATTAATGCAAAGTAAAATATAAACGTGATTTAAGAAAACCCATTTCACTTCACAGTAGGCAAGATGCCTGCCCACGGCAGTCAGCCTGACAAATGGGAACTTACCAAGCCACACTAACTACTGTTACTTACCTGCACACCTCTACTTTGTTAAATATCAGGGCTAACTTCTTTAGCAATCCCATTAACAGTGAGAGGCTATAGATGAAGCCCTTAGCAAAGGTCTTCTGGCAAACATGTCATGTTGGGGATCTCTCTGCTCCTAGTTCTGGCAGGGATTTCCCAAAGCAACTCCTGCCAGTCACTTTGCCAACACCTTACTTTGTCCTCCTGCACAGTAAGATTAAAAGATCCTTTCCTGCAGGTGTGTTGTGCAAATACCCTTTTAATATGCAAGAGGAGATCTGTGGCTAGTAGAGATGTAGACCATAAACCACTGAAGATTCTGTGCTGATTGAGCTGACCCCACTCTCAATACAGTTAGTGCCCACACATATTACAAAAGAACGTCATCTGATTAAGTAGCTCACTTCTGTCTAAATAGTCTTTTAAGCAGACAGCACTAAAAAGTACTGTACTTGAAAGCAATTAAAATATCCCTTTAATATTCCCATCTACACGCTCGTGGCACTTGACACAACTTGCATGTAGCCCCTTTCACAGCTCCCTTTGTGTGCTCAGCTGGGCAATCTGCTTTCTCACTGCCTGTTTTGTACCAGCACTTTGCCTTGACAGGGCAGGAAAGCTGGCAGGAAAGTGGATTGGGGAAACGACATTCAGAGATTTTTCTCCATTCTCTACTAGGTTCTTTAGCATGTTGCACATGTAAGTAGTAGAGGGCACATGGTAGAGATGAGGGTGGTTTGCAACCCAGAGATGAAGCAGCCTGTTAAGCTCCAGTATGCCGCAGGGCTCTGTAGTTTCTTGGTGTCCTTGCATCATGCTGCTCTGCCTCTTAGAGTAACTACAGACTTTCTCCACTCTCTGAGGTGTCCTTGTTTCCTTTTTACAAAAACACTCTCCTTTCAAATGGAGAAAGCAAAGAGACAAACAGCTAGAGAGTTTGCCCAACAGGAAACTTGCAAGTAGTATTTCTTGGCAAAATACCCAATTACCTGGATGCCTTTTACAAAGTGCGTATTTTCTTTTCATTACGGAGCTTGGCAATGCA
The DNA here is from genome assembly GCA_024336885.1 of Actenoides hombroni. Lineage (NCBI taxonomy): Eukaryota > Metazoa > Chordata > Aves > Coraciiformes > Alcedinidae > Actenoides > Actenoides hombroni. The sequence continues at coordinate 11,370,505 of WUAM01000395.1, forward strand.
AACCAGCTGGAGGGCAGACCTCCTTCTGGCTCAGTATCTCAGTCTGAGGTGTATGGAACAAAATGGAAAAATACAGTCTCAGGGATAAAACACGCTCATCTGGAAGGAACAGCACCCTGATTAACAGTAGACAACATCTGCTGACACCTTTTGCTCTTCCTCACATCAGCTCCAGTCTTCAGCAGGACGCGGCTCTTCAGCAGTGAGCTGCACTGCCACAAGACTTGGGACAAGTGCTCCTTCTGACCTGGCTCTTCCTGGGCCCTTGCAGGTCACAGTATTTCACTTTGCACAAAGATGAACTTTGTGGACATTCTCTGGTGTTCACACATCATCCCAAACTGGACTTTTCTGCTTTACTTTCAGGTCAACCAACAATAAACCATCTTCACCCACCAGCAATCTGTATTTGGTACTTTTGTATTTAAAAAGTGTGTTCATCTCCAGAAGCATTTTACTACCAGCAAGTGAGGTTTCCAACATCTAATTGCCCAGCCAGGCAACCCAAATGCTGCTTTCAGAAGACATTTTGGTGAGTTGAACTTCCTGGCTGAATCCAGAGCACAGGGGAACAGCAAGACCCCATGAACTGTAACAATCAACAAAACTCCCATGGTTTGGGATTGTCCTCACAAACAGGGGGAAGAGCGTGAAAAGTTCTGGCTTCCTTCTCAGACAAGCTGGGTATCTGCCAATTTGAGAAATGTGCACAAAGAGTTCCTGATCTGAGTGAATTCTGCAAGGGTTCAACCTCCTAGATAAGTGTCAGCTATGACAGTCTGTCATGGGAAGGGAGAATTCCCTCATGCCCCAGATAAAGACGCTTTTTTACGACGACAGTAGAAGGTTTTACATGAGTGACAAATGAGATCAAAGACAGGCACACTGCAGAAGGAGAGGAACTTACAGTGTTCGTGGCACCTAGCAAGAAGCTCCAAGTCATCTGCATGGTAATAATCATACCCCGACGTTCCCAGAACCTCAAAGGGTAAATATCCGATAATAGGTGGAGCCCTAGAAGGGGAGAAAAGGGCAGAGAATGAGCACAAAACCTGACACTTTGACATCCTGGCAGATAGGCAACCAAAACCATCTTGTACGATCACTTGGCAGGGAAATGAGGAGTGGATTTTCCTATACAAGCAAAACGAAAAAAACCAAAAACAAAACATCAACATAAAAAACAACGAGGGAGAGGTAAAAATTGAGAAAATGAAAAGGTGTGTGTTTACTGTTCCACAGCCTATTCATTATGTGGGTGTAGAGAAAGGCACGTACGTACGCAAGTGACTCAATTCATTAAGCATGCGTGTGAGACACACAGCTTGAGAAATGCTATGGCTGTTCGTGTGCATAATAACTTGGGACTCGAGTAAAATTATCCGGTAGGTTGGATGTAAATGTCATCTGGGTAGTAACTGTAGAAGAAAGGGTAAGTGGGAAGGTGGAATGTGTGTCAGGACCAGTTTGGGTAAAAGAAAAAGTAATTGTTCCCATGGAAAAGCTTGAGAGATTATAACCAGCAAAAATGTTTCTATGCTGGTAGCAAAGATAAGAATAGGCAGAGGGCTCATTTTTGTTATTTCTATGGCAAGTAGAGAAGGAAATGATGAAGTATTTAGCTAGGCATACTCTAATGACTTACCTAATTATTCTGCTGACAATTCTAGATTTTCTAGGCAAAACATCAGATTTTTTATTTTTTTTTAAGCAGGTGTCCTAACAACACTGAGCTTGTGCCTGATAGCTTACGATTGTGAAACACCACCAAAATGTGAGGAGAAAACCACTAATTTTGCCTCTACTTCCTATCTCAGCATGTCACTTCTGTTCCCCAGCACTCAAGTACACTCCTGCTTGTACCAATTCAAGCACCGCACTTACTTGGTGAGGCAGGACTTGTGTAAATTTGGCTCCACCTATTTGTTTTGGCTGCTGGATGTGCTGATAGCATGAGGCTCACTTGCCAAGTTCAGCGTGTTCCTCAGGAGTAAGGCGGTGGTGTGTTAGTGAAATGGTTAATGATTCAAAACCAGGGCAGGCTGAAAGTGTCACTGCCTATCAAACAAGCCTCTCCTGCTGCCTTTCTCTTGGTATGTTGAATGATCCTCTTAAGGAAGGTGAATACCATAAAGTGGCCAAGAATACGAGCAAACAATTAAGTATAAGTACATTTGGGTTTGGATTAATCAGTCCTGAGTATTCTGGATATTAATGTGGTTAAGTTCTTCTGTCTTGACTGAGGGACCCAGCTCCACATTTGTACACTTGACAGACACAACAGGCATGGATTACTCGACTAAAGAGAGCCTAGACAGGTCTATATCCTCTCTCCTGCTCACAGCCATGGGCAATCTGGCACCAAATGGGAAATGGGAGAGAATAGGAAGGACAGCCAAGGATCTGCTGAACAGCAGCCTTGGGAGGATCAAGGTCTGAGCAGGAGCTCCCAGGTCCCAGCACAAGGGGTTGGCTGGAAGAACCAGTCATCCACACTTTCTGATGGCAAATCTGAAACAGAGCGTGCTTAGTACACAGTGGTCTCCACCACAATACAGCTTTATTTATTCAAATAACTTTTCATAGAGCACTGTGTTCCTTTTCCTCATGTGACCCAGATTTCTGTTAATGATGATAATATGTGTATTATTAAAGTGTCCTTCCTTGCTGTCTCTTTGGCAGAACACGCCAGTGTCTCTCCTATCTTTAATGACATGCTTATATTCAAGACAATAATGTCTTTCAGATGCACATCAGATAAACATGTAAGCTGATCAGGAAAGTATTATGCTTCCCTGATTTTCACTAGAACTCTTTAAATGTGAAAGCAAACAAAAAATGCTCCTCATCTGTCATTTGACAAGGAGCTGCCTTGCTTGTGGAACACTTTAAAAGTGCCTTTTTAGCTCAAGTTCCAGCCTTGAGGCCTGCGACTTGCTCTGTAAATGGCCTTTTGAGCACAGTCTGTTAATAAATGAAGGGAAAATAAGGAGAGGACCACAGTGCGGAAGAGAAATAGATCATTATCAGAGCTGACAGGTTTATTGCCTCTACACGTATTTACATGTAGACACAGAATACAGATTTTTCCTGCTTTTCCAATATTTATCCAGATCTATGGAGGGCTTTCTGCATTATCTGTCTTTACTCCAATTTACGTTGTCATCATGATTTCAACTCAGGCTGGGTACCCTGTGTCCCCAGTGATGGCACAGCTCAGCATCAGGCTCTGAGAGTTGATGCAATTAAGCAAGAAATAGCAAAATACCCAACAACATTTCACAGCTTCCTGTGGACTGTACAGGGGAGAAGTTTGAATTGGTGATTAAATGAGACAACCCACATGATCCTCTACTCATTCGTAGGTCTGGGCTCATCACTGGCATCTGGGGCTGTCACAAACTCTGCCTCAGCATCTGCATCAGCTTAATTTACTCTAAGTAACAATGGTTTCCTCACTGGGGATATCAGTGGGATCAGAATGGCTGCAAGCACCTGGAGCAGAGAGAGTCCTCTCTGAGTCATAACCCAGATTCATCAAAAGACTGTTTGATAGGTTTCAAAGCAGCTCCTGCTTGCCTTATTCACAAGAGCTGCTGGGACACGGCCCTTTGAAAAACCAGCTTACTTCATCAGACAGTGAAGTAAGGGACTTAGGGCTCTTCTACAGATCTTAACATTAAACACCTGATTCTGAAAGTGTTCATTATTGGACAGGCAAATTAAAGTCTAACTAAGTCATTCCAGCAAGATCTTGACAACGTGAATAATAAGCTGACTGTCCCAAACCACAGAGCATTAACCGTAGGGCTGTCCTGATGTCAGCTCCTCCAGGCTTCAAGGTATGATGCGTGAGGTTTACCATATAAATGCAAATTATCATTAATTTATATTTGCTCTCTCTCTTTCTTGCTCTAAATTTGCAGATGATATTTAGGTTTATTTCCTTCCAAATATTTTTTTTTCCCTACAGCTTTATTTACTAGTTTTCTATTTCTAGCAATGACTACATTTGCACAGCTTGCAAAGGGAGGGATAATGGAAAGGGTAGGATTTTGCAATGTGCTTATGCATACATGTCAAATACAGAAAACCAAAAGAGTGAACAAAACCCTCCAGCTTCTTTTGAAGAAAATGAATCCTATATTAATCAGCTTGATAAAGTGGTTCCAGTCTGTTTCATTCACCAAGCTGAATCCTAGCCCACTGTATGGCATTGTCATAAACAAATCTGCAATTAAAATCACCTAATCCACTACTTTTGCCTTTATTTTTATAAATGCCATCATTTCTCAAGCTGAAAATCAAAAGTTTATTGACACAGCAAAAGATTTAGAAGCATTCCTGGAAGCTGTAGCTGGAAAATAGAGGAAGTAAACCAACACAGGGAACAGACCCACACTGCTTAGTTTCAATGAATTAATATCTTGGTGAAGTTAGGCATTTTTATAGACATTTTCCCACCAGTTTGTACAGCTTCTTACCTGCCTAAAATATGGAAAAGGGCACAACATTTAAAGATGCCTAATAAGTAAGTTCAGAGTATTGTTACTTACTCAGTTGCATTTAATTAGAGCTATTCTACTTGGGATCCCAGGAAGTAGCTACATAGTTTTCTATTTTTAAACTACAGTTTGTCTATTCTTCAGTGACTAAAATCAAATCTCTTACCTGTGGTCCAAGAATAAAAACTTCCATTCCAAACTATGCCTTGATGTAAATTCTTCACATGGCTCTTCAACATTGCAGAGCTCCTGCAAAACAGTTAGCACGTTCAGATACTTAATTCTATGAAATGACAAAAGGAACCTTTTATCAAGACCAAGAATCCATATTCTTGGTATAACAGATCCTAAAAAAATACAGTGCTTTTAAAGCACTCGACTTGTTTTCCTCTAAGGAATGTATAAGCCTCATTTTATAGATGCATGAACTGATGAAAAGTGGCTGAATAATTTACCCTGGGCTGAATTTCAGAGCTAGGATAAATAGTCCAAGGGCCTTGCGTTCTGTAGGCAAAATTCCCCAGCTTTTTGTAAATATTGGTATTTGAATGTGGATGACAGTATCAGTTCCAGCCTCAAACTGAGCTGGCTAATGCTCTCTTGAGCAAGAAACACCTATGGTCGTTACCCTGTCACCACTGCACTGTGCCACAGGGCTCTTACGGAGCAGCAGAAAGAGTCCATGAAACACAGTGTTCACAGTGTTTCAAGATGTGGGAGACCTTCTTACTCATGGGAGTGGTGGGATCTATTTCTTTAAAGCTGCCACTTTTCAAGCAGTTTAGCTGTTCGGCTTCCTGGGCTGACAGGTCTGAGACATCCCATCACACGACCACCTCTTCTCAAAAACAGTTCTTGCTTTCTACCTTGTCATTCCAAAACCACAAACTTACGTCGTCTCCCATTCCCAAACACAGTGATGTCCTCTCTTATTTACCAACCCTCTGTACGAAGAAGCTGCACTGCTGAACATACTCTTTGAGAGGATGCTACAAGATGTCTCCCCTCCCAACAGCCAAGCACACAGTACCAGTAGCAGCTCTGCTGCTCAGCACCCGCCAATCCCCGCACAAAAGGGAGGATGAAGTGGCAGAGCTCTCACCTTTAAGAACTGCGGTGTGACAAGACGAACAGTTGCTACAAGGCAAATCTGCTCCGCCGTGGCTGACCTGAAAGCTCGTGCAATAGCTGACTCAAAGCCATTACAGGAGGGCGTAGGCACTAGACACAACCAGACAATTTATTTAAGAAGAAGAGGAAGGAGAGTTATCTTTTCAAGTTAAGACAGCACAATGACTGATGAAACCCAAGCAACAAGCTCCTGCCCACAAGGTGAAGCCACACTGATACACGCTGATGTTATTTAAAGCATAACCCTTTAGGCTCTGAGTTACACATCTGTAACCACCTACCCCTGGCTTGCAGAGAAGCTTCATGAGACAGCTCTGAGCAGCTCACATTATACACCTAATGTCTTCTTGTCAGTCCTTCTCCAGCTCAACATTTAGCAAGTTTCAAGATTTCACAGGTATTTCAAACTATTTAATCTTTAACATTTGATTTCAACATGTGAAACAGGATAGTATATTTTATTGGTTATTTGACTAAGTGGGCTGCTTTACAATTGGCAGTAGGTCAAATGGAGGTAGGATCAGTCTTCACTTCTTTAAGCACATCATGCATTCTTCTGACCAACAGCCTCCCCATCACTTTTATATGAAAAATATCTGCAACATATCCTCAGCTCATTACATCCCTGCCATTTACAGTGTGTTTTCAGATGAAACAAAGGCCTTTAGGAGGCTACAGAACAACACACAATTTAAAGGAGACAGTTAGGGAGGTAAAGGTAGGCTGGAGCAGTAACTTACCATGAGTAAAATATTTAAAATCCACTACAAATTTCACATATTCATACATCAGGGGTTCATTTGGATCTAAGCTGCCTCTTGCTAAATGGCAGCAAAACTCTATTTGTTTTTCTGCTGAAATGAGAGAGAGGGAGACATACACAATGTTAGTAGAAGTCTGCACTTTAGCAGGTCCCTTATGTCACATCTATCCAGGTGCTTATACCAACCCTGCTGCTGTGCTATCTGAGCACACTCTGCCAGGATGCTCTTGATAGAAGCAATGATCAGCTGGTTCTGCTTAAGGAAATGTATTCTCACCCTTTGGCCCATGGCTTCACACCACCATGCTGGGCACGAAGCCCTGGCAGTATCAATCAGTGATATTTTCCCTTGACTTTGTCCATGCACAACTTCACGCAAAGCTGCTAAAGGATATTTCATTACTCTGCTGTGGCACTGCCCAGTCGGACCTAGATCCAAAGGGCACTGAAATCACCCTGAACCTTTCTATTAATGGTGGAGGGCACTGTGCCAAGCTCTTACTCAGTTTTCTGCCTAAGGTCTGAACTCCATGGATTAGACCATGTGGTCTTCAGGCAGAGGGAAACCAACCCCAGGACAAAGCACCAGCACAAGGGCTGCTCAGTTCTCACTGATGTGTATGGGCAGCAGAGAGGGAAGGCTATCTCTGCCTGCACCAGTGAACCCCTCAGGAAGAGGGGGTTCCAACATAGGCTTAGTGAAATGTGGATGTTAGGAAGACACTGTTGTCTGCTTTGGTGCTGAGGACATTTTCTGGGAGAAGGGGACATTTTGGAGGTGTGACAGCAGCCAGCAGTAGATGGACTGTTCAGATAGGAAGGCTGTTGCTTAAATTACATGTAAGGTTTCTCAGGTGTCTTGAGACATGCAATCTTCCTAAGGATCAAAGATTCTGCCAAAACCTTTCTGGATTTCTCCCACCATTTTCCTTCCCTCAGTCCTCTCACGTTTTTCACAGGCTCAGTCCAGCATCCTGCCCTGGGAAAAATATCTAATGAAGGCAACTTCACTGTCTTATGATGGAAAGCAGACAGTAAAACAAAGACTATCCAAATCAAAGACCAAGCGCTGAGAGCTTGTACGAACATTAGATGATGTGATGCATTAAAAACCATAAAAATACTAACTGTGGCAAAACAGAAGTGGCAGGTAGGAGAATTAAATAGCTGGAGAACCCTGTGCAGGCTCCCCTGGGAGTTGTTTGCCTTTGGCAAATTTCCCTGACTGGCAGACAAGAAGAGAGCTTACCATTTAGAAAATCAGCTGCAACGGGATCTGTCATGAGCACATGCGGAGAAAGGAGCTTGTACACCTCACTCTGCTCCCGCTCAGGAAGAAAGTTCAATATATTTTGGTCCACCAAATCTGACTGATACAAAAGAATGCTTTGTCATGTTCAGCAGTACAGCCTGACACAACCACATGCCTTTTTGTCCTGCAGCAGAGCACAGATGCTGCTGGTCTAGCATGGATGCTTAAGACAAGGAAGCCCAGTCAATCTGTCGATGGATGTAGGGAAGAATATAACCCTAATGTTATTTTACCCCAGGGTTGCTATTTATTTGCAAAAGGTTGAATGGGTCCTAGAAGCTGCCCTTAGTTCAGCCAGGTGCAAGCTGGAGAAGAAACTCTGGTACCACAGGAATACACATAATGAGAAATACTATATCTAAATGAAAATTTGAAATAGTTCCCTTTGGAAGCAAGAGGCAGAAGTGGGAGAGCTTCTCCTCACGTCCTCCATTTGTCTTCAAGGCTGGACATCTGGTAAAATCAGCTTAATCTGAAAGTGTTTCAGTGCTAATAAACCCACACATCCTGACTAAAGGGGTTCTATCAAAATGTCAGCATGTATTTGGTTCTTTGCACACCAGGACATTCAGCCAGGTTAACTATGTGCTCATTTAGCTTCATTTGTGCCTCATGCGTGGCACCAAAAAAAAATTACAAAATGCTTTTGAGGGGCCATCAGAAATTTCTGCACCCAACAGTTGATTTCTAGAAATTCTCACAGAAAACTTTTAGGTCACACACTTTTTACTAAAGACCGTAGGCTCAAAGTAGAAAAACCTAATGCATAGATTCAGTCCTGAAATAATCTTTAAAGTCTCTGAAAGGAACTTCATCATGCACAGATTTCACAAGCATGAGCTCTTCCATATACCTGGTGGGATAAACACCACCCAGACCATCCTTCAGGTGTGCAGCCAAGTGGTGAGCTACAAATACAGTAATTTTGCAGAGTGGTTTTTTTTAGCTAACTCACAGACCCTGAGAGCTCATCTGTGATTCACGGAGCTTGAGAAACTCCCTAAGGGTTTGGTGGTTTATCCTCCACCAACAGCCAGTTGCCTCTTTTGTTTGGACAAAACCAATTCCCAGCCCTACAGTGATGGGGCTGCATTAAGGCAGGGGAATGATTCTCCAACATATTGTGCTGTCAGAACTTACCGGTAAGTGTCCAAGCAGAGATGAAACACTATCAGATACATAAATAATAATCCCATCAGTGGTGAGAGCAATGAGAAAGCCATCTAGTGCCTAATGATAAAAAAAAAGGGAAAAAAAAAAATTATTCAAGGGAAGAACTTAAAATATCATAGGCCAATTTATGCTTTGGTGATGCTTCTAACAGCCTAAAACTAACATAAATCAATTATGGAAATGTTAGTTCAATGCATAAAAATAAAAATTACGCACACTGTCTAATTCAACATTTTCTTAGATTCTCATTTGCTCATTAATATTCAATTGACTTGTATTTTTCACCCAGGGAGTATTTATTAACATGAAGCAAGACAGTGGTGGTTAGAATTTCTACACCCACACAATCCTAGTGACTTCAGTCACTTCATTATGTTCTAAATTACACCATGGTTAACCAGTTTGGTGCGTAAGGAGAAGTCAGATATCATCGCAACAAACCCAGCATTGTGGATGGATGGATGGATGGATGGATGGATGGATGGATGGATGGATAAGCAGAGATTGAAAAATTATACAATGCTGTATTCTTAGCAACTTATGGACAATATAGACAAGATCTAAAGCCTGATTTATTTTGTTTAAAGCACTCATTTGTTAAGCTACTGACAAAACAATTTTAAAGTTTGTTTTGTTTCCCCTTATTCACAATGGTTTCTGTTCCAGAGTCAAGGTTCTCTCCCTTTTAAGTCACTGCACTCTTTGAGTGCTCCCCTTACTCTTCACAGCATTTTCTTGTATTGTTGATCTAGCGTTTGTCCCTATTCTTCTCTAATGCCAAGATCTAGGAGGTTTAATCTCTCTGGTCAGCACCATGCATAAAGCCAGCTTTTCCAGAGACACTGTTAGGCTGCTCTGCAGCTTAGCTACAGAGAGCCAAAGAGACAGTGTTCATCTTCCTGACTTCACTGTCATACTCTGCCTTTGCTGAAAATAAAACCTCTCTGGAAAAAAACCACTGATTTTAAGTAAACTGGTCAATGGTCTCACACAGTGCATCAACTCAACAGTTATCAAAGGGCTTTCTCTTCCCCACCACTTTTAAGGGGGGGAATTTGTTTTGATTCAGCTGGAACAAACTAGCTTGTTTGGTGAGAGAAATTCCCAGAAAGAATGAACAGACTTTTCCAGGGAGGTGAGTCACGACATCCTGATGAAAAGGAATAACTAAGACACTGCAACACCTCCCATCTCAGCCCAGCATACACCCTTATTTTGGTGGGGCAAAGATCAACTGCTGCCCACACAGGATAGATGTCCTCACCAGAGGAACACGCAGAACATACCCAAAGCTGCGTCCTGTTAGATGGAAAGGAAAAGTGTAGGCCCAAGGGGGGGTTCTAGATCAGCTAAGCATTTTAGAGGTGAGAGTATTGGAGCTGTTCTCCTGGATGTGCTTAAAGGCAATTGAAGGAAAAGACACAGCACTCACATCATAAGCACAGCACTGCACAGCCAGCAGCAGCAAAGGCAGCAAAGTGCGTGCTGTCTGGCTAATGGGACGTGGGAGGAAGAGAGCTGCTCTGCTTTTTTTCAGGTCCTTTCAAGCTTTTGCTAAAGCTCTAGCAGCTCTTCTGTGAAGGGCAATTCTCATTTTCCTCTCTCACTGGGCCAAAGTTGTCTTCAATCCTAAATGAAAAGCTGTTTATCTTTAAGGGGAAGCAATCATATTTTTAATTCTGTGTATGCAAAGCATTTAGCACAACATTGGTTTCTGTTGAGTTTGTATTATATGTGCCAGCAGAGTAGAAATCGTTCACTTTAACATTGGGAACTACAGGTGAAAAGGAACTATATACATCTGACTACTCCACTGAACTGATTATTTCTCACTAATCTATGCAGCTTTAATTTCTTCTTACCTCTAACATCAACTGGGTGAACTCCTCGTTGCTAAGAAATGAAGGCTTCCAGTCTTGTCTAATCTCACAGGCTTCTGTCTGTGCTGTGATTTCTTAAGGAGAAAACATCAAAAAGCAACATGACTCATGCTAGTTGGATTTTTTTTTCATTTTCAAGTAACACTAGATTTCTTTTAAGAGGCTTTCAGAGGAATCATCCTCAGATCATTCTCCACACAAAGCCTTCTTGTATGCTACAGTCATTTTCCACACCATCACAACACAAATGCATTAGAAATGAAGAAAAGTAAGAGAAGATGTTTTGGTCTGAAGAAATTCTTCAAAAATTAAGGTCAATGGCTAATTTCAGAGTAGCTGAGCATCACCATAAGCAGACGGTGTCCACAACTCTGGACCCCTTTCAGGAAGGCTCCCAGGAGTACTCAGGCAGCAGGACAGGCTGTACCAAGCCATCTCCTACCCCAGGAGACCTGGAACAGGGCTAGAACCCCCTGTTCCCTGACTTTTGCAGTGCGTGCTGCCCCTCAGCTCTTCCTCCCTCATGCTCTATTTGAGATCATACAAAGCCTGCCAGAGAATGAGGAGGCCAGGAAAGGAAATGGAGTGATGTCACTTCATGAAAAAGCACACAGCACTTCATCTTTTTAAGTCTATCTATGTTTAGTTAGTCAGCACTGTATTCAAACCGAGCCCATTTTCTGAGGCCAATTGCAGTGCCTTATTCTGCCCCTCACTTGGGTTCATGTTCTCACTGGAGGTCTTAGATAGTTTTCATCTTCTGAGTGGAAACTGGCTGCTGGTGATGCAGAGTCAGTGCCTTCAACAGGAACAGGCCAACACCTTCCAGTACCTTTCTGTTTCTGTAAGAAGTCAATGGTCCTCTGCAGTATTGTGGACTTGTCCATCTTGAGAGGGTGGCCGTGGCCCTGCAGCATCGTGCAAAGCTCTTTAATGAGGACATTAAACTGGTCTCTCCTCTTCTTTTCAGATTTGTTGCGTGATGCCCTGAGTGACAGAAACATAAAATGAAGGACCAACAGATCAATTCAGGGAGAGGTAAATGGTCCTGCCCCAGCAGAACACTTCAAGTACAAGAATCTAAGCTCCGCTGGGACTGCTTGTTTGTTTAAACTTAGGCTTGGGTGTAAGTGCCTTGCAGCAAGACTGAATTCACCATCAGCAAGCAACACCTGGAGGTAACAAAACATGATTTAGACTCATTTGAGCAAGACCGTGTCCTTACATACATTTCATCAGCAGTTCTCATTGTTTCAAAAGTGGTGATAACACGGTGAAGGTGTTACAGGAGAAATTTCTCTAGTAAAAGAAGTCCTGGCATCTACCTGCTCACACTTTGCCCACCTCATTTTTATGAACGGTTTTGCAGTTACTACACAGACATATAAAGGTCAAAATGCGAAGGATTTCTCATTCTCTGATTTGTACTTGCAAAAGTATCTTATCAAGAGACAATACTGTGCAGAGACAACTCAGCTGCGGAGTAAAGTCAAGCACATTCTCTTGTATCTGGTTTTGAAAGTCTGCTGCCATGATGCATGAAACTGGGAATGTTAAGAGCCTGGCTGCAGAAACCACAGACTAGTTTCCAGCTTGTATTAATACAGTTTAAGAATGTTTTATTAGCGTTTTCTCTTTCATTAAAAACAATAAAGGAGAAAGCAAATCCATTCCATTTCTTCCAAAATGTTCTCTCCAATGGCCATTCTCTTCCAGTAACAACTTATTCTCTTTACAAGTGTATTCATGATGATACATGCTTCCTGTGATCTAGACCAAGCGTGGTATACAGAAAGTATTTCCATTCATATTCAGGTTGGCATTTGGGAGATCTCAGATCCAGCATTTACGTTCACAGCCATCTCTGTTTTGGCACTTGCGTACGATGACTAATCAGAACTGAGCCAAATGCTTCTCTGGAGGGAGACTAACTCATACCTGTGCTAAAGCAGGACTGCTCTCTAAGTTTCACGGGATACTCTACCCCAGTTGGGCGGCACTGCATGATGCCAATAAAATCACAGGTCAGGAGTCCTGCATCAAGATAATAAATAGCTGTGGGATAACATGAGATTCTGAGTGCACAGCAACATAGTTTAAGGACCGCTCAGTTGATTAACCCATTTGCAGGGCTGGTCAAACACACTATGAGAAGTTTGAAAATGGTGACTTAAATGTCATAGAATCATAGAATTGTAGGGGTTGGAAGGGATCTCTGGAGATCATCAAATCCAACCCCCCTGCCAGAGCAGGATCACCCAGGGCAGGACACACAGGAACAGATCCAGACGGGTCCTGAAAGCCTCTAGTGAAGGAGACTCCACAATCTCTCTGGGCAGCCTGTTCCAGTGCTCTGTCACTCTCACAGTGAAGAAGTTTTTCCTCATGTTGAGGTGGAACTTCCTGTGTTTATGCTGTTTGTGTTGCACTATACCCAGCCTGTAAACTGCATGGGGGTTTTGCCTCTGACATCAGTGGTCCCAAGTACTTTTCCAAGCATCAGAGAACACAGCATTGACAATTCTCTCCCACAGAGAGCTTCCACTCTCTCTGCATCCCTTCATACCTCTTTGCCCTGTCCTTCTCATCTTCATCCATCAGTTCGTTTACACAGCACAGGGCTCTGGAAGGAAAAGACAGAAGTACTTACTGAGACACATTCCCCGATGTTGCTGAGGATGTCAGAATTGCAGTTTACTGGTTTGTACTTTATGAATTCCTAGATGTTTCAATCTTCCCTTTCCCAAACTCCACACTTCTTATGTAGTTTCTTGCTTGTTCTGCCAGCTACTGATGGGGAGCCAGGCAGATGCAAGCAAGACAGCTGCTGTCAGTCCATGTCGTGTGACCCAGGTCAGGTCTGCTGGGTTGCACCCCCCTCAGATACCTCCAAAGAGGAAATCGCACCCATTCCCGGCATTAGCACCAATCTGACTCCATCTTTAGAGAGCACTTCCACTGCCAAAACCCTCCTATCCCTCCTAGCACCCAAGGGGCATTTTTCAATGGGTACATCCAAATATTTTTACCTGCTTTGAGACTACTCCAAGCTCAAACAACTTGGTATCTATAAAAGTAACAAGAAATAAAACCACCCTCAGCTGATAAGAAGTCAAAGATGTTGCTTACAGTAAAAGCTACAAAAATTTACTCTTCTTTTGCTGCTCCAGGGCAAGGATGTCTCTCCTTGCAGATAACTCAGGCAGAAGAAACCATATGATTTCTTTTGTCTCAAAATATAAATGCACTCCATGAGGAGGGAGTGGTTCTCACTGTCTGAGTCATTGAAAGCTACAAGCCAAATTAGAAATTACCTGTTCTATTCCTCAGATTCATCAGTCCAGACTGACGGAGTGGGATTAGCACTTTTTATCACCATGTAAATAGAGACGGAGAAAAATTAATCCTGAAAGGAAAAGCAAATTCAGTTAAAACAGTGATACAGGCAAGTCAGCCTACAGAACAGCGAACACTTCAAGATGAAAAAGACTACCACCATAAATTAGAAATATGCTTGAGTATAACTGGTGAAAGCTCAGCAAAGCCTCCAGGAACAGGAGCTGGACCATGTTCTGGGGCTTCTGGCTTTGTGTGCACCATATGCTGTTGCAGAAAAAGCCTGGGAAGGCCAACTTGACCTCTCATGCCCAAAAAGTCACATGGCCCAGCAGAGTGGAGGAACAGCCCTATTAGCTTGGGGACACTGAGGATCCATCAGAGTCCTTACAAAGTATGAGAGTTTATCTGTCATGTGTGCTATGAAAACCAGCAAGTATGAGATATGCTTCATCTATCCAGTCATGCAATCGAAAACCTCGTTTGAGATGAACATGATCAGCTAAAGTCAGCATAAGCCACAGCTGTGGATGGATATAAGACTTCCCATTAAGATTTGCTGCTGACGGGACACACACACCTCCTTTTCATTTGCAGTTTAAACAGTTACTAATGAATACCCCAAATCCTGACTACATCCACATCACAGCACTCATCTCCCAGAAACCATCACTGTTGAAGCTTGTTTGGCTTCAGATGAGCCTCATTCTCAGGAAGGACACAGATGCAGCCAGACTGTACATGACTGCGGGGCTTCCAAATTCAACAACCTTTTAACGTCTTTGACGTGACCTCCCCACTTTGAGCCCAGGTTCACGGCTGCTTCTCCTGTTGCCATTTATTCCAACATCAGCTCAAGACACTGCAAAATCTTGCTGCTAGTACCAAGGATTACATGTTTGTAACCATGGTGAGAGAGCAAACATGCTCCCACATTTTTGATCATCTAAAGGACTAGCAAGAGCTTGTTTGTTTCTCCAGCTAGTGAAAACATTTACAAGAAGGTGGCTGAAGAACCACTGCAAGAGACACATGTCAGGCACGCACGCTGGAAAGGGCAGCTGGGACAGGGTAGAGACTGACATTGTGGGGCTGCTGCTAAACACCACCGGCAACACACATCCCTACCAGTGACACGGCGAGGGTGTTTTGTAGGGGAGCTTTAAGGGAGTAACAGGAGACAATGGGCCAAAATCCAGCTCATTGCAGCCAAATGGAATTATGTCAGGCTTGAACCTCCTGACACAAGAGAAATACAAGAGTAATATATGAAATACCTAACGTGTTTCAGTGGTAAGTGAATTGATAAAAAAATGCAGCTGGGACAAAGTGATCATTTTCAGTTTGGAACATGAACTTCCAAGGAAAATCTCACCCAACTCCTGACACCCTCAGTGAGGCAGCAACTGAAAACCACCACACCTGTGTAGCAAGTTTAAGCACAGTGGATCTGCTGTGCTTCTATTCTCACAGTCATCACGTGCTGGACAAATTACAAGCTTTTATCCTAGTTCAAAAGGAGTGTGTGATCTTATTTGTAGTCCACTGAGCTATCAGTGCAATAGGTTAAAAAATGCTTGTGGACATACAAATAGATCTGTCACAATTTTTCAGGAAATCTTTTTTCTGTACAAGCTTAAGTATACAAAAATTCAGCCAAAGAAAAGGATTCTTCCCGAGCTTCAAGTGCAAAGGTTTATGAAGAAACTTTCACACTGCCTTGCCCATAGGTTGTCTAACAACTCAAGACTCCCAGGAAGCCTGACAGGTTTTCTGCCTTGTACACATGGTTGACCGCCCAGCCAACCTGTATAGCAGTAAGTTGAGGGAAGCTGTTTGGTCACTGAGAGAGATAACAGTTCAGTTAATGCTCACTGAGTCTAAACTGGGAAACAAAACAGATTCTCCAGTCTCCAGCAGCAGCTATCACATCCTGCTGCTGTATGGTTGATGTGAGCTGCAAGGCACAGAGGAAGGAGGCTTCTCAGGTCAGTCCCAGTAGGACACCCCTAATGAAAGTGAGACATCTTCAGTCAACACCAGACTTTGAGGCCTTAACAGAATAAATGGCCATAAAAGAATTCACAAGCCCAAACACACAAAGAAGCTTTTTGCATGATGCAGCAGGATGGTGAGCTACAAAAAGTCTTAGTAGAAGACACCTAAGGACAAACTATTCTTAACCGGATTAAGCACTTCAGGACTACATTTAGCTAAGTGCTTTTTGTCTTGTTATGAGCCAGAGCTAAATATAGTAACCAGAATACTTAAGAATAGTTTCATAAGGGTTGTATACACTCCTCATCAGGATAAGGCACTTAGCACTACTGACAGCAGTATGTCTGCATGTTAAGAGTATTTTAAATAGCTCCAGATAGAATCTCTTTGACCTTAACTGTATTAACCAGAGGGATCAAAATTTATTTATTGCCTCCTGAAAATCCCCTCTTGTAACACTTGGAGAGAAGGATTTCTGAACTCTACAGGCAGATAAAGAGAAAGGACACTTGTCAGTGCTGTGGGCATCATCTTTCACCCCACCTACAACAGGTGAGGATCAGCTCAAAGAAATGCACCTTCATCATTGCTCAGTGCCCTCTGTAAAGGAAAAAGATTTTTTTCTCCCTTGTACAGGGAGTCTCAAAAAAACCCTCATGGCATTTTAAGGGCAAGTTATATTTTAGACTTTTCAACTATCACAGCATTTGAAGTTGTTCCAGGGTTACAAAAAGGGTAATGTAGTAGAACAGCCTTAACAAGACAAATGGACTTCTCAGACACACAGCTAACAATTAAAGCACAATTCCATGATATCTGAAATATTCTGGCATATTTTTTACTCAAGAGAGAGTGAGAGAGCGAATTATTTATTTATTTATTTTTAATGTCTTGTTTTGCAGAACTGTCTGACTTCAGGAGCTATCTAAAACCGCAGACTTTTGACTAAAGAAAATATATTGGCTTGCTTCATCAAAATAGTAACATTACCTTAGGATAGCTCTTAATGGAACACTGCATTTGTAAGAATTATCCCCTGAAACCAACGGTACCTATGAACATTTCAATTTGAGCTAAAAAGTTTTAAAATTTTAATTATTTGGTATGTCACTAATATCATGGAAAAGATCACTCTATGCATGTAATGCTGCACATTTCTTTGTGATCAGCAATGATTAAAGCTTTCGTTGGTCACCTAAACAGGGTCCCTGAGCCCAGGTAATTTTATTGCTTTTCCCAACTGTATCAATGGGTCTAATTAAAAATATTCTCTCTGCATAAAAACTTGCTTTTAACTTTTCATAAAATTTTGCATTTGAGTAACGTACAGCAGTTAGAGAGTCTTCTGATCTATACTGTTGGAAATATTTTAATTATGGAAATGCGCTGTGCTGATAATTCCCACAGATTTTACATGCAACAAATTCAGCAGAGAGTCCTCAATTACAAGACGCAGCACTTTGTGGCACGGTGCAGTCATAAAGAAGAGAGTTAATGCATTCTCCAGCGATACAATTTATATGTCAATACGCCAATGCGTCATTCGTCTCGAGGCAACAGGAGGGCATGGCGGTGGCTGACAGCTGAACAGCTGATTTAATTTTTAAAAGGCAGAATTTAACCTTTTCAGCAAAGTGCTCCCGATTCAATTATAAGATGCTAATGGAAATGACATTTGAAAAACCAAACGGCGCCAGTGAATCTTCCTGGCAGTTTAGCACAGAAGCGATCACCATCTCTGCTTGGGCACCGCAGCCCCTCCGCCTGTCCTGCGCTGCCCGACGGCTTGCTCACAGACAGAGCACGCTGGACAGCCACGGCAGCAGCTCTCACAGCCCTCTGCTGCGAACACCTTGCTCTTATACTGAGCAGACTCGATGACAAACTTGCCCACCTTTGGGACAAATGTTTCTGGACAGTCTCTGTCCCAGGGCTAGAGCAGCGGCTTCTCCGTACGGCTGCAGCATCGCTCTCTGCTGGGGTACCCCAGCCGGCACTGCCGCGGCTGTGTCACAGCTCGGCGTGAAAGCACAACGTGGAAATGCAAAGACTAAAACAGATGTGGCAAAGGAGTTGCGTCACTGCATTGTTTGACCTGCTGGCTTAATTTTTTTCTTCTGTTTGCGTTTTACCCTCTCCTTTCCTTGCCTTGTCTTGCCTTCTGTTGCTCTTTCACTTTCCTGCTCTTCTTTTGCTTATCCCCCTTGCTTAACACCCACTAGTTTGCAATTCAGAGAATGGGATCTTTCTTGAACGTGGTTTCCCTACATCTTGTTGTTTCTAATGTTATCTCCCTTCACCTTTCCGTTGCTTTTTCTTCTCTGTGTTCTTGACTTGGCTCTTCTCAAAAGAGAAAAAAATGTTATCGTGATCTCAGCATTGACAATTAGTCAACCATTTAACTGTGGGAACTCCTGGCTTGCCCAGGTCTGAGGCATACACAACTAAAAGCCTTAGAGATCATGCTGGTAGGGATCAGATGGCTGCCTTCAACATGGCTGGCTCCCACAAAACCTTGGTCCAGATCCAGGAACACTGAGTCCTGTCCTGCCTTACAGCTCCTAACTCTAGTTTCAAACCCTTTGCCTTTTGGAGGAACTGGAATCCCCTTCAGTCCAGTGGTGGAGTTGTGCAGCTCCATCCTTCAGAGAAACACTGCTCTACATCTCCACCATGGGACAGCTGAGGGAAATGGGCCAGGCCAGCATGCTCATCTGGGGCAGCTGACACACCCCTTCACTCTTTGGGGCTGTGGAGGCAGTGTGACATGCTGTGACTGTCCCTGTACTTTCACACAGCATCTTTGTTCACTGGAACTTGGGTAACGGTGGTTCTTCTTTTGTTAACCTGTCAGAAGTGGACTCTTTGTGCCACTATTGTAAGCATGGCATCTCGATGTGCTCTCTTATCTACAGCATACCCTCCCCTGGTTTATTGAGCTCTAAATTTAGCTTGTTACCTGTGGCAGATTTATGACTACATTCATTATAATGGTAACAGCTCCACACAGAAGCTAAGAGGTGCCCAAAGAAAATGGATTATACAAAACAATTACACCATAAAAAAGGCTGTATCAGAACACTGTGATTCCACACAGAAATGAAATGAAAGATACAGGGTGGAACAATGGTGGTGTGTTGGGTTTTTGTTTTTTGTGGGTTTTTTGTGTGTGTGTTTTTTTTAAACCAGGATATGCTGTTTTCTGACAAAAGACATGGGAAAAAGGATTAAAAACTAACAGATACTTGAAAAGAAAAGATGATTACTGGAATAATTTGTTCTCTAGGATTTTTGTCAAATCCTGGAGAAAATAGCTGGCAAAGTTTGTTCTGTTCCAGCAAATTACTGTACCTTGCAAGGTAATGATACAACACTGCAGAATATTACTTAAAATGTCTCCAGGGTTGCTGTAATAAGAAGGGCATGCATTTAATTAATTTTATCAATTTGTCTAATAGCCCCTTAACATTCTCAAAACATGGCAAAAGGCAGAACTGCTGATTCACAACCCTAAGTAGTACAAAACTGTACTGCTACTGGCACAAGCAGGGTAGGATAAAAATGCATATGCAGATATTACTTCCTCTTGTACTGGATACCAGTCTTGGATGAATACCTGTGTTCATTTGTAGCTATTCAGTTACTACAGGAAATGTAAATGTGTGTCGTAGAATAAAATGATGCCATCTAACCTATAAACAGTTCTTTAACACACCTGACTCAGTCAGACATACAGCCAAATAATCCTCAAATAATAACAGAGTTTTCCCTAGTGTAGGATGGGAGCAAAGGCAGTTGTCCACAGTTAATCCTTCAGCAGAAATTGAGATGAGTGTTTTCATGGGACTATTTCCAGGAAAGGCACACAGAGCTAAAGAAGAGGCAGCAATATTGAAATCTAACAGTCAGAAGCCTTTTGAACAAAATGTTCCCCGAAATTTCCACCAAATACAAATGCTCTTAAAGCTCTGCTTCTGCTTATGGCTGATCCTGATGGTGCAAATTCATGTGTATGTGGGCGAGTGCATAGACACAGATATAGACACGCATTTTACTTCAGAGTAATTTGCAAAAAAAATACCGAGAGCAATTTCCACCAAGGAACGCAGCAGTGACATTGAGGACGAATCCTGCTCTGCTTGCCTCCAGTCCACAAGTTGGAAGTTAAGTAACCATTCCTCCTGGGTGCAAGTGAAGGGAAGGTGAGCAGAGCTCCTCTCGTGTCTCAAGCCACTTTCTATCATATTCACAAAGGATGGGTGGTGGTGGTGGTGGTGGTGTGGGAAGGTTAATCCAATAAACTTCAGCTATGAAAAGAGTGTCTCAACAAACTAAAAACCCCCCAAAGCTATTGATTAAACAATATGGACAACACCTGATCATAAACCCACTGCTGAAATTCTGGCTAATTTCAGGGTTTGATTATCATAGAATCATAGAATATTAGGGGTTGGAAGGGACCTAGAAAGATCATCTAGTCCAACCCCCCTGCCAGAGCA
>WUAM01000395.1:11391201-11408010 GCA_024336885.1 Actenoides hombroni
TAGGGGTTGGAAGGGACCTAGAAAGATCATCTAGTCCAACCCCCCTGCCAGAGCAGGATCACCTATATCAGATCACAATTCAGAATAGTTTTACCACTTTCCAAGCAAACCAGCTGGCAACAATTTTAAAAGAAATCACCACTCTCTGCTAACTCGACCGTGTTCGCTTCTGCACCCACTGCAGAACTGCCTATGAAGTGGGTGCTGGGCACCCTGACGCCTCGTGCTCCCTTTTCAGGGATCACCAGCTGGAACTTCTCCCTGGGAGGTGCTGTGCATTACTCCCACCAAGAGGACATAGCTTGCATCAACTGTATGCATGGCATCAAGTGAGGTCATTGGGTCCTTTTTCAGTTTCAGATGTTGTTTTGGCAGCTACGCAGATACTAGGACAAACATGTCAAAGCTGTCTTTTTGGATGTGTTACCCTGAAATCCCTCTTGTGATTCCTCTTCTATTTACTACGGATGAAACACAGCCCAAGCAGACAGCTACATAAAGTCTCATTAAAGAAAGTTTCATAAAGTGTCATTAAACTACCTACTTTTATGCCTTATGCTCTCTCTGTGCACAGAATAAATGTAATCATTGGAGAATAAAGAAAATCATCTACCTAATTAAACTAAATACCTCCTCCTCCATTTTTCTCAGAAAGAGAACACCCCCAGCAACTACCAGTTCACTGAAAGAGGCAATAGTTCCATTCATGTCCTTAGCTGTTCTCTTTTTCTCCTCAAGCAATACATATTTTTGCTTTGTTTCTTCTTTGCCTTTCTCAGTCTTTTATATAAAACGCATTTCATATGCTTGAGCACAGTACAGATGAGGAGATGAGCACTTGTGTTTTGTGTTTGCTTGTGCTGGAGGTTGAACTCATAATGCAAAATAAATGTAAGGCACGAAGGCTGCTTGCCTTGCACAGTAAAAGCAGAGACCTTCACCTGGGTCAGGAGTGGGTCCTAGGTGGTTCCAGGACCACACTTTCAAAGTGTTCTGCTCTAGTGAGGAGAAAAATACTGCAGACGACTTGGCTTCAAAGTCCACCTGCTTACAGGTTGCAGGACCAGGAGATGGTGAGAGCTATTTGTGGACTGGAGGATTTTCTTTCAAACTGGAACATCTTATTTCTACATACAGTACTGGCCATTGCCCTGTGAATGTGAGTCAGCTCACTTCAAAGCCTGATAACAGCCACAGTCGATCTTAGAGTCAGGATGCACCTGTGAAAGTGATATACATTTCTATCACCCATGAAAGCAAGAAGAGTTGACCAACTCCTAATCCCATTTAATGAAAGGACCCTGATGCTATCAGGACCCTTCCACTATGTGATCAAATGTTTGGCATAGTTGATCCATACCTGCACAGTAGGTCTGCCCCTTACTGTCATGCACAAACTCACTGTATATGACACAAATCGGAGCTTCCTGGAAGAACAGAGCTTGCTACACCCGTGCTGCCCTGTCCACACTCAATGCTACGTCCCTGGATACCCCCTCCAAAGGCAACTCAGCTGCTCCTCTGCTGCTGTTGGGCAACACATGTGAAGGCAGCTGGATGGGCTGGATGCTGTACAGGCAGTCTGCAGATAACTGGCTATCCTGTCATTTCTGCCCTTCCTTAGACCTGCTTGGTCCTCTGTATGGTCTGGGGAGCCCTTTAGCTGGTAAAGTGGTCTTGGAAGTCTGGTTCTTGTTCAGAATCCTTTGATTTCTGCTGAACAGTGCCTAATTTTGTGATGTTTTGAAAGCAGCTTGATGCCACCCTTTCCCTCCTCCAGTGCTTTTACATCAGGAAGCCTCAGCACACTCCATAAACATGGTCATCCATCCTTGCTGTACAAGTGAGGAAATGGGCACACATTTCACTTCTGTCTCTTTTTACACGTGTCCCAGTTTTGGGAAGCTGAAGTTGAAACAGTAAATGCAGTTACAGCCTCAATTTTAGTAATGCTGAAACACAGCATAGGCACCTACAAATAATGCACATTTTGGAAAAGCTTGACCTAGATCATTGACCCAAGGTCACAAAGCAGACTTAAGAAGTGAATCCAGATGTCCTGATGATTAGCTCTGTCTATTGGCATTCAGTCAAGTCTTCCCTCCTAAAATAAGCTTCCTGAAGCATCTAATACTATAGTCTTAGAACTCCCTTAAACACGCAGCACTGGTAAGAACTGATTTCCAAATTAAGGGGGGTGGGGGGAATCAGTTTGTTATTTTCTCCTCAAGTGATCACTGACTGACCAATGAAAGAGCAGCTCAAAGTCACTTGATCTCAAACTTTTTCCTATAAATAAAAAAAGGAAGATTCTTCTACCTTTTCAAACAACATGAAGAAAAAAACTTTCTGCCTCAGTATTCCTAGACCTGAGTAATTTAATCTGCTCCCTGTTGCAATCTGTTTCCCATGTGTATCACCAGCCTGGAATTTCTGGAACTCAATACATAAGGAAGCTATTCAAAAAAAGGAAACAGTATGACAAAAAGATTAGAGATAGGTATGAATCAGATTGAAAGCCTCCCTGTACCAGAGAAGAATTCAGCTCCTGATCCAGAGTTCGACTTCTTGACTTCAGCCCAAATTTCAAACCCAAAACCTGCCAAAATGATGAATTTCCCAGAGCCAGATCCTCTCTCACCTCTGGTTCAGAGACAGAAGAAGTGAGAAAACAGGTTGAGAAGACCTGCAGTGGAATTGCAGTGGTCTGAACTGTTAAACTGCCCTGTAGAATAGAATAGAATAGAATAGAATAGAATAGAATAGAATAGAATAGAATAGAATAGAATAGAACAATTCAGTCGGAAGGGACCTACAACAATCATCTTGTTCACCTCCCTGACCACTTCAGGGCTGTCCAAAGCACGTTGTTACGGGCATTGTCCAAATGCCTCTTAAACACTGACAGGCCTGAGACATTGACAACCTCTCTAGGAAGCCTGTTCTAGTGTTTTAACTACCCTCTCGGTAAAGAAACACTTCCTAATGTCCAGTCTACATAAAAGACCTGTAAGAAAATTATGAAGAGCTTTAGTAGTTAAAATTCAAAGTCTCCCACGTGAGCTTACTTAGAGTTTTATCCAATATCAAAGGATTCACTGCAGCTGACCTCATTTTATGCCTTTGGCTTCATGCATCCAAGTCCAAGCATAAGAAACTTCTTTACCCTCTTGGTGTGCTTAATTCTAGAGCATTCCAGGTATAATGTGCATATAAGTCAGAAGGAATTTAAATAAAGCGCTTACAATTCAAAATTTGTCTTATCCTCATTTGGCTCTGAAAATTTCAGCTGCTTTTCTTAAATGATCTGCTCACATCTGCTTTCCAGCTGAGCCGTGTTCATGCCCCACTGACCTTACCGCTGCCATCTCTGTAATCTTGCAGCTGAGAATAACCAGCAACGTACCCAGTCCCTGTAAGCATCAAAAGCCTTTCAAGAAAGGGGAGGTAGAAATGAATCAGCCTTTATATAACACGGAAAAGAAGGATTTCAGAGAAAAAACGCTGTTTGACTAAGGTGAGTAATGGGAGCTGCACGCCTGAAGTGCCCTGGCCCAGGTCCCTTGGGCAATGGGAACCAGAGGCGTCAGCACCTTGCAGGATTACACTCCACAACGGCAGCTGGCAGATATTTTTCTAATAGAGAGCACAGCAGCATCGTTCACACTCATTTGATTCTCTTTGCTGCTGCTCCTATTCAAACTTGGCTAATCCGATCGAGTTATTTCTTGGCCTGTGCCTTAAAGCTGAATAAGTAAACACCTTTCATAAGGTCTGAGCCCACTTGTTTCAAGTGTATGATTAAGGGCTAGACTTGAGCATTACTGTGAGAAAACGCATTACTCAGAATTTCCAAAAGCACTCACACTTGTCTTGAAGTGGCACTTTTTCATCCAGTGTTTTACTTCCTGCATTACAACTATGGAATACAGTTGCAAAGGGACCCAAACACCAAATATACATTTCTGTTTCAGCTGCCCTAATGAACAGCTCTTTGAGCTGAGAATAGCTCTTAATGGCACCAGTTAGACACTATGATGCAAAATATTTTCTGTGGCTACCAGACCTTCTCCAAAGATGTCTCTTCTTATTTGCTATGAAGAAGACAGATGACAAATAGAGTCGGCAAATGCATTTTGGACAAAGTCATGCTCATTCGTAGTATTTGCGTTAAGTAAGACTAGAAGACTTATTCACCAGAAAAGATGTTGATCCAAGTGTAATGCCATTGCTGTTACATCAAGCATGGATTTGAACTATTGAAACTTACAAATATCTTTCTTTCAGGAAGAGTTGCTGCCACTTGTGTTACTGGTATTGTTAATAATATAACCAGTTTTCTTTCCTTCTTTAAAACACGCCCCCACTACTTCTCTTTCTGTTCTCTGAGGCACTTTTAAGTTCACATCCAGTATTTTCTTTTGCACTATCTTGCCCACATCACTTCTCAACTAGCTCCTCAAAAGATGGTTATTTGTTTTGAAAGCTTCAGGAATAAAAGAATATTTAAACAATTAACTGCAATCATATTCATCATTATGCATAGCACTGCTGATATGCACTAGAAATATAATGAGAAAGCAAAACTTTCCTTCAGAAAGAAGAAAAGAGAAGATAAACATCCACAGATCTCCCTCTCCCTTATTACTTTGTTATCTCTTTTAGACTGCAAATATGTCAGTCACTGGAACACTTTCATATTAGGTCGTTATTGTTACACATATTATGCAGAAAGACCCAAGGCCTCATTCTGTCGTAGATAAGATATTCACGCACATCCTTTTTTTCCCCTCACAGTTTATTTGCATGGCTGGATGGATAATCAGCCATAATAACAAAACATGACTCAGCACGACTGAATGTCCACTTTGCTTTGGGGATTTTCTTGTAGGCTTGTTTTTTTTTTTAACTATTTAAGACTGGAAAAGATCTGCCCCTCCCAGATAATGTTCATGTAAAACAGATCTGAGTAAACAGAGAGACTCAGGGGAAAATTAATGGATCAAACAGTAACATTTCTGCTGTCATGCCCTCCCTCTTTTCAGCCTCTCTGCCCAGTACTGCAGAGCCCATGGTCCCTCATCACCCGCTGCAACATGGGGAGTGGGGAACTCTCACTGATGGTAGAGGGAGGACACAGGACACTGCTCATGTCCCACAAGGATGGGCATCCCTGACATTAAGGACATATGGGTTTTTCTGGACATCTAAATGCTGTTTATAGATTACAATTGTGCAAGCACACACAACATTTTAAAATACGCTTTGTTGCACAACTTCCAGTACTAAGAATCCTTCCAGCAGGAGTCAAAATCAAGACTCTGATACAATCAGTAAATTAAATATATGGGTCCATCTCTCTCAAAGGAAAACTCTCCCCTGCTAAGTAACTTAATGGCAGCAGCGATGGATAGTGCCATTCTGCTAAGGGATCCTGCCTGCATGGATGTGGCTGGCAAAGATGGCAGATCTGTATCTGTAGATATCTGTGGTCCCTGGTTTTCAATGAAGAGCCCGGGCCAGCTGTAAAGGCTGCAGTATGAGATTGAGTCTCACCTAGGACAGAGTGAGAAGAGCATTAAAGAGCTGGCCCTTCATTTAGCCAGATCCACTGGCATGTGCCTCTTTTTTTAACCATCTGTGTAATTCTTAGGTGAAAACACTGGGATTTATTTGTACTTTCCAGAATTAGGATAAACGTGAATTTATTACCCAGGGCTTTCCTGACCAAAGCATTTTAAACTGTATAACCATATACTAATGATGTCCATATTGTATTTAACACAAGAAAACTAGGCTGGCTGAGAAAACACACATTAAAATCAGCTGATAGAAAGAATCACACTGTAATGCACATGCATAAAAAACACATGGGTAAAAAGGGAGGTTGCTTCTGTGATAATCTGACTACGTCATATCACCAAGGTCAACAAGATTCCTGACGAACATCTACGCAGTAGCATGGAGCCAGGAGCAGAAGTTAAAAATGCCCATGACCTTTAGCTGGCACTCCCAGTTTCTTCAGAATGTCATACCATGTTCAAGAGGAAAAAATCATCTGTACTCCCAAGCTCCTTCTTTCATGCACTGCTTTTGTACATGTCTCCTAAAAATCACAAGCAAACTATACAATAGTTTAGCCAAAACTCAAACAGGGAAAGCATTCAATCAGACAAAGAGAAAAGCTAACTTCCACCTCCCTTTTCTTCCTTCCATCAGCCTGTCTGCAAAAGATCAGTAGTGAAATTCCTATCTACATACTGATTTAACGTTAAAGTTTCTTTCAGTTTAATTCAGTTTTGTTTTCAGCAAGGGAGAAATGCAAAACAAAAATGAAATTGAAGTTGTGTCCTTCATTATTGCCTGTGTATAGCCAATGTTTCAAAGAGCCAGCACAGTTACCGTGTAGCAATTTCATGACATAGGCACCGAGCACCTAGTCCTGCCTCGACTCCCAGCCAAGGACTATGCTCACCACCAAAGCTCGGCATCAGGTGGGCAGCTGCAAAACCGGGGCAGAGGATGAACATTTTGGTGCTCAGGCTGTCATCTTCCTACTGAAGCCAAAATTAATTCCTGTGCCATGACCATATCCCAGTGGGAAAGTGCGCAACTTTGTGCTCATCCTGTGGACAAATGCTGCACGTTGTAAACCAGGACAAAGCTGGCCCTGTTTATTAAGGTTAAGCATGTTTGGCTCTCTTCAAAGTGAGCCCCAGTTATGATCAGTGCTGTCACAAAAAGTAATCCGAAGTACCTAAGCTGCTTTCTTCTACCCTAAAGTTTAGATGAATAAGAAATCAAGTAGAGTAGCACAAAATGCTTCTCTCCATCCCCAGAAGCTTGTTTACCATTGCTGTAGTAGCTGAATTGCTGAACGAAATATTTACAACTATTCATGCAATCAAACTCATTTTCCTTAGGAAATAACTGATTAGGTGTCTCACATCTGTTGCTGACAATGATTTAAGCCTGTGATGATCCATGTCTAGAGCTGACATGAATGTTAATGTATTAGAAACAGTCATCCTTAATAGGAGGGTGACGACAGACTATCCAGGTTGGTGGCGATTGACTGCAACTGGGAAGTTCTGTATCTACAGGTAAAGGATGACACAATCAGCCCATAATTTTCTCTAACCTTATGACCTAGGGCTTAGGAAGCCTGGCAGGAGATAGAAGTTGGAGCAGAGCTTGACGTGGAATTATATTGAGAATTATCTTCCCATCCCTGTCAGAGGTTTTTAATATCTCACAGATGTTTGTGTCCTCTATGCAGAGCAGCAATCCTGCTGCGCCAGGGTCTGATGTTGCACGTCATCCTTCCAGCAATGTTTCCCCATCAGAGATCTTTGACTGAAGCTGCTGGAAGTATTGCAAGGCTGAGAGGAAAGCCAACTGCTAGTTGAGATGGTTCCCCAATAAAGCACGACATTCACGTCAGGAAAGACAAAAAAAAAGTAAATTCCACAATTTATGCTCAAAAAATAGCTGGTTTATGGCTAAACAGACAATGCCAATGCACTGTTAGAAACAAAGAGAATTCTAATATTTAGTTAATCTGATTTGATTCATCCAGCAATCCTCTTTTCCACAGGAAACTTATCACAAGAACTTACAAAAAAAAAAAGTAAGAAAAAGAAGTATTAATTGCAATAGCTCTAAACTCCATAGTCTTCACTTTCGCACAGAATAAGGGAAAAATCTCCATCCCCCTCAGATCAACTGGAAAGCTCTGTAATGTTGTGTCAAAGATGCCAGTGAGAAAAGAGATGATCTGTACTCCTGCTCCTTCTGGTAAGATGCACCCATTGAACTAAGTTCTCACACAAGCAACTAGGTCAGAAGAAAACTCTTGGCAACAGCTATAATCACCAAAAACTTAACTTCAAGGTCAAGGAGCCAAATAAAAACAACCAAAAAAAAAAAAAAACCAAAAAAAAAAAAACAACAAAAAAACATTTGCCTGCAAAAGAATTTGTAAAGCAGTAAATCAAATATAAGCGATGTCTATGTAAGTGTCTGAACAGTCCAGAATGCCTCATAAAAGTAGATTTCAAATACAACCCAAAGAAGATTAAACTGACAATTTATCTCTCTTAGGAATTCTATATGTTATAAATAAGCATTATGTCTTCTATGTAGAGTAGCTCATTATCTGATTTATTCACTTGTATCTCTTCTTATTCAAACAATTCAAACTGGACTATATTAGAAAATCCCAGAATAGTTTCCTCAGCAATGAAGCTTTTGAAATAAGATGATGGTTTATATTTATAAAATTTTACTTACTGTGCAATCACATTAATGTTAATATAATACACTATCTCTAAGGATAATTTTAAAGAAAGATGTTATTCCAGCTGGATCACTTATTAATATTCATATGCTTTCCTTAAAAAAAAATAATAAATCAAAACACAGAAGTTGTCCTTTGCATTAGTCTTTTTTTCATCCCTCAATCAAAACCAGGGATTCTGCTCTAGTCATGACAGCCCACTACCAACCAACAAATCGGCCTAACACTCTCTATCTTGATAGCTCTACTAGTTGCCTTTTCAACTATGAATATACCCCAGATAAGGAATTTAGCTGCAGATTTGAAACATGTGCCCTGGATAAGACAAAGTTCTGATTCAGCCTCATTTCCAAATGGTTTAGTGACAATCTTAGTCCATTGCATTTATACTTCTCCCATTTTAGGCAATGGATCTTTGCTCCTTCTGGACAGTATACCAGAAAAATTGCAGAAGTCTATACACTCACCTACTCTAACAACCTTCTTCTGGGACCTTCTCCTTCCAAACTCTGAATTATTTCCAGAAAGCAGAAAAACAGAGTTGTAGACAATTTTCCCATGTAACAAAATTTTCAGCAAGGGTTCCTGAGTTGTGCAAACTTCCCCAAATAACTGACTTCTGCTCCGGGCCCAGGGAGACATAGATACCAGGAGGTCTTGCAGTTGAAAAGCCAAGTCCCAGGAGATGTGAAGATTCCCCAGATAAGAAAGTGATTCAGCCTCACAGAAGTCCATGCTCCAGTAGAATGAGCATTGAGAATTGTCTGTCCCAGGACTGGCAGCCAAGGCTCCTTCTGCAATTACACAGCTCCACATCACCACTGCCAGGTGGGAGGCAAACCTCAGAGCTTATGACGGAAAGAAAATAATGTAACTCACTTTTTCTATATTGACACATTGCTTCCACCAATGACAAAGCCCAGCCCTCTGCAATAAGCAAGATTAGGTGGGAAATGTAGGCGTTAAGCACAGGGAGATTGTTTTATTAATATTTCCTACTGTGCCCTTTCCATTAAATGCCTGCCCCCAAATGAAGCTATTCTGATATTTGTACTTGAGAGAAAAGGCAAACTGTTGATATTCTTCTTTAATATATATATCAGTAGCAGAGTCAACCGAAGTCCCGCCTTTTTGCCACATGTGACTCACTTACCACACACGCACTTAATACATCACTTCATAAATTTTGATTGGAAACAGTTTGATCAGAGTGAATATTCTGAATTTACTGTAAATCATGCCAGTGTACACTGCACTAAGAGACAGGACAAACAGGTTTATGGCCAAACTTCCTCAGCAAGGTGTGTAACCCTCCTCAGCCTCTCTAATTGCTGTGTTTGCTGTGACAAGCCAGCAGTGGACCAAACACACAGCATCCTCCTCTATACATAAAAACATACTTGCAGCTTGTACAGTAGAGCCTTAAACAGCCTAAGCCCAAGGGCTGAATCCCAGGGACATTTATTTTTTCCTTGAGTGATACACCAGGTGAGGTCCTCACTGCACAGAAGCTGATGGAAGTTCAACCTTTGCCAGGGCCAGAGGTTCATCTCATCCCTTTCAGATAAAGCCTCTGCATTTGCTTGAAAATCTTCCCATAATGTTTCCATGTCTATGCAAAAAAATTAATGGCAATGGGATCCATTACCAGCTCATCTATTGTTTATTTATTTCTCAAAAAAAAATAATGGTTTACTTAGTATGTTGCTTATGGTCAAAACTCTATTGTCCTGAAGCAATGTGTCACATTGTGCTGTGACTTAAAACAAAATTAAAGTAGGCTGAGCCCAGAAGAGAATAAACAAACTTTATTAATTTCTTTTAAGCGTGTGTGTATGTGTGTGTTTGTGGGCTGAACAGATGAAGCAAGAGAGATTAGCATTTTTATAGCTATGATTCCTGCCATTGCTACATACTTGAAAATCTTGCCTAAGCTTGGGCAGTTTGTAAACAGGAATAAACACACCTACAAGTATCTTTGCATTTATCTATTAGTTAACCAATTAATCAATCTGCCTATAGGTGGCATTCAACAAAGCACCTCACACTGACTTACAGGTGAGAGGGAACACTAAGTGTCTGCTGAGCTGTGACACTGCCATCAGGAACAGCAAGCAGGGCTTGCCTAAAGCCCTGGCCAGAGCCAGGGCGCAGCAAGCAACGCAGGTGGCAACTGCAGGTACACCACAGCTACCAGCCAAGCCCAGGTTACTTGGAGAACAACTCCACACTTTTTGATTTTACGCAACAGGTCCCTGAGAAGCAGTCCCAGAGGACTGAGGTCCCAGAAGCTGATGGAAGGTGACATGCAGGCTCCATAGCCCTCCATGCCATGTGAGCAGTGGCACAGGAAAGACCAAGCCCTTTGCTCTCCCTGAGTCCTCAAGACCCCTGGTTGTTAGGGATCCAGACGGAGGGGGGCATAGTTGTCCCCATTCTGTCTGCTCTGCAAAGGTCAGATAGCATTAGAGTTCAAGGCAGTTGTCAGCCAGTGTCAACTCTTAAATCATATCCAGAACATGTTCATCTC
This sequence comes from Actenoides hombroni, assembly GCA_024336885.1. Classification (NCBI taxonomy): domain Eukaryota; kingdom Metazoa; phylum Chordata; class Aves; order Coraciiformes; family Alcedinidae; genus Actenoides; species Actenoides hombroni. Next base: position 11,402,031 of record WUAM01000395.1, read on the forward strand.
CAGCAAACCATCTTATGCTCATCTTTGACCACCAAAAGGCCATTTCCAACTGGGTGCGCTTGTGGGTGTGTGTATCAGTCCTCCAAATTAGAGCTCCAAGGTCTTTGTCTTCTCCCCCTCCCTCTCAAGGAAAGATGTATTTTACAGTGTACCCTGTGACAATGTTTAGCAAGCCTCTTGGTTACCATAGTGTTATGCACTAAAGAAATGTTGACAAATTAATCAATTATACAATTGTGTTTGCCTAAGAATAAAAGTCACAGTCAAATGATTCAATGCATTTCAACAGCTCCGTGGAGTTTGGTAAACACACTTCCTCTTCTACCATCTCAATATTGTCCTCATTTGCACTGTCATTTTTCCATATTTCAATTTCTCTTTACAGGCAGCTTAGCAGGTATGTGATCCCTGCTTCAGGCTAAGTCAAGCTGTTCTCCTTGCTTGCCTGATTGCTCTCCGTAATTTTTTTTCTTTTCTCCTCTCTTTCTTGTAATAAGATGTGCATTATACATTTAACTTACCTATAACAAAACAGTGGTTTTAAATGTATTAATCCATCACTAATAATCAACAATCACTTCTTTTTTCAAGAGGTTATCCTTCACAGTTTACAGAATTTTGCTCTGATTAGCACGAGAGCAGAGCTGATTTTAAGTCCAGTTTTGCAACATATTTGTCAGGTAAAAAGGAACAGCAACCCTAGCACTATTAATGGCTACTTCACAGCATCTCATCATCCTGTTGAGATGCATCAGGAACCCTAGAACACATCTTCCTATTGTACAACAAACTTATGATACACATAAGATTAAACTGTCTTGTGACACAGAAAAGGGCAGGTGAAGATCACTGCCAGTACTGTGCATCCTGTGTCTGAAGGGAACACAAAGTTCATTAAACAATGCTAACAACTGATCCCAGAAAATATACCGTGAAGTACAACACGGTTACTGGCAACACAACCTGAAGGAAAAATGCCTCTCTGGCCCAAATTCTGATGAACAGTTAAAACAGGGACCATGCCAAGAAAAAACTGTAGGCAATTGTGCCCATCTAACGCTACAAGGAGTCTGCACACTTTCGATGTCTAGTGCTTAAGACGACAACAAATATGGGGGAAAAAGGTTCAAATCTGCAGCAACAGGAAAAATTCATTCTTGCCTTGGCTCCCAAGAAAACGGCACAAGCCTTGATGCATTGGGCTAATAGTCCAAACAAAACCAGGTCCATTCTCCTTTCAACTTTACATTAAAAATATGACTGTACTGGAGACCAAAGGACTAACTCTGCAAACTTAATTTCCTATCTCCAGGAACTCTCTGATTTAATTGTATAACCTCTTCCATAAGATTATCAAGATCTATCTCAAAACTACCCTAATTGAAAGACTATTACACAACTTCAATCCTTAGATAGCTAGAAGCTTTTTTCTTATTTCCCATCCAAATTTATTCATGACCAACTTAGACAATTTGATCTTGTGCAGATGCTATCTTTTGACTTAGTTTTTCTGCCTTCTTGCAGAAGTGTGCATAAAAAGACCTGCTGTAACCTGTGCTTTAATTTGTTTAACTGGCCAGAGCTAAGTAAATCATGTTCTTTAACCTCCCTTCAGACAACAGACAATCTGTTCATGTAACCACATCTCTAGCCTTCCTACCGCTGTAATTCAATATTTTCTTGACTGGGGTGTCCAGAGATATGCAAGGTCCCAATGGGCTACTCCATGAGCAATGGAAAGCTCTTGTACTGACGCTCTGTATGATGATTTGTACAATGATAATATCACACTTCCCTGAATCTCCACATTATTTTCCTTTGATATCCAAGGATGTCATTGGTCTCTCTCACAACTGTATTTTACTGCTTGCTCACAGGTATCTCCTGACTGTCCAGTGCATCCACATCTCTCCCTTCTGTCACCGACAGCTGATGAGCTCCTGTTTCACACTGGAAATTCTTGTTACTGGTCTCCATGTTGAAAACTTCGCATGACTTTGCACGCAGCACTAGTAAATGTCATTTTATTTGTATCACGCCAATCAACAAAGTCATCTAAATTCCTTTCATATGATGGAACAGCTCCTGGGCACACACCCAGACCCTACCCACCGGTCAGAGCAGCTCCATTCAACAGGCGCAAGCCTGGTCCCAAGGGAGCAACAGCACTAATCTTCTTCCATCCTGATGATTTTCTTTGAACACCTCTCTCCATTCAGACAACTTTATGTGCAGGCAACTGTTTAGTCTTTTCTTTAGCCAGTTCCTTTTCCACCTTTCAATTCTTGTATTCAGCCAACATCTTCATTCTAAGCAGTAATGTCCTGTGGGGCATGGTATCAAATGCTTGTCTTTAGATAAATTACATTCCTGCCTTACCCCACCTAAATAATCTGTTATACAAAAAAGATGTTAGATTAGTCTGGCACAATCCATCTTTGATAAAATCTTGTTGTAATTTAGCCTGCTTCCTCATTATTTCCATGTCTAATTATTCTTTCCTACAAAATACGTCATGAGACACTGTGTACTATTGCACTTAAACCAGCAGGCCTATAGCTCCCTGCATCAGTTTTTTGGTTTTTTGGCTGTATACGGACTCCATGTACAGGACACAACCGCTTCCCCTCTTCTGTAGCTGAAGAGCCATGGGAGAGCCCTGCTTCAAGCCATGCAAGCATTGTGCCAGTGCTTTCAGTATTCCAGGACTGGGATTATTGGCACTTCTTCATTTGTCTCACTAAGATATTTAAATTTGGCTCGTTTTCTTTGTTGTTGGGTTTTTTTGTTTTTTTGGTTTTTAAACTTTGCTATGAATAGCTTTCAGCCTCCTGCAGATTTGTTAGTGATTACACTCTGTTCCAGATTCTACAGAAGGTTCTGCTTTCATGAGAAAGTTGTATCATTATTTAGAGACATCAGTTCTCCTTTCAGTTTAGGCATGGCTAACTTCAGTTCTGTGCAAATTGACTAAGTTCAGGTTTTGGCTGAACCCAAATAAATTCAATTGAACCAAAATAAGAATGTCCTTATGCAAGGTCACATCAGGTTAATCAAATCACTTTAAAAACAGACTTAAAGTAAACTGGTGTAATCTCCCCATGTAGACAAGGCCAAAGCCAATAATGGAATATGAAGTAGGTCAAAGTCTCTCCTTAATTGTCCACACCTCTGTGGTCTGACTGAATCCAGTGCTTCTGAGGTTGAGCAGACACATGGCTGGCAAGCCCAGCTGTGCACAGAGCGCTTGTCGAGGCCTCGCCACCACGTGAACCCCACTTAAAACAGGGGTTCAAATGAGACTGGAGTAACAACAAAGAGGACAGGGACACTGTTTGCTCAGCATACAGGCCACAGGGCAAGACATTGCGCTGTGCTGCACAGTCCTGCGTGCGCCAAAATAGCGGAGAAATAAGGAAAAAAGAGAAATGGGCTCAGCTTGGGCAGCAGAACGGGACAGCCACGGCAGAGCTGCAGCCAGGTGAGTCCTGCCAGCTGGGGCTGTGTTGATGAGCACAGAGTCACGATGTGGCCTTAGGTGAACAAAGATTTGCACGACAAAAGGGTGTCATCCAGGTTGTAACAAATAAGTACAGTTTTTGCACCTGTCTGCCTTCCTTAATAGAGATTTGAGACTGAAGTGATACAGAGACGTATCGTTTTAATAATACCAGCAAAGACTGATCCATACTGGTTTGGGTTTTACGGTTTTTACTGTTTTGGTTAAAGCTGTATTCTTCCACTAGAATTTATAACTGCTCCAGTACAAGCCAGGAATTGGTTCTTCTGGTACAGGCATATAGCTTATTCCCCCAGTCTTGAATGAATGAGCTATGCTGGCATCAAAACCTTTGTATCATTACACGTGAATCTTGAGAGGCTGCATTATTTAAGGCAGAACGATGCAACTTCTGTCCACAGACAAGTCCTAGCTCCAAACTGTAAAGACATCCTACCAGCATTTTCATACTACTAATGAGCAGAAGCTGGATTCAACATCAGTATCTCTGAAATGTAATGCTGCTTCAACACTATGAGACTTCAATTATGAACTACTCTTTTGCTAATTTTAATCTTTAACCTTGAGGTTTTTTGAGTACTTTATGCGTGTCTTAAACCAGCAAAATAATTTAATACAGACATAGTCTTGAGTGGCTAAAGGACAGGAACCACCACATGCCTTACTGCCAAATTTCACTCAAGTCTGTAGTTTATTAAAAAAAATCCAAACCAATTTTACTTTTTCCTCTAGAACAAATAACTCTAATCCACAGCACTAAATGAACAGAATAAATGAACTGTAAGCAACCACTCCTAAAAGTCATTTGCATTTTTCCTATTACATCTTCCAGAAAAATTCTGAGGATTCAGTAGTAAACATGTTCAGCCCAGGAGATACGAATGCCCTCCTTCCACACAAACTTCCACTTTTGGTTTAACTCCCAAGACTCCTCTCCTCATTAGCACTTGCTGCATCTGTCAGAACTTTTGTCAACCACTGAGCCCCGAGTGCTGTCACTGCAGCGCATCAGTGCACAGGGTGCTCTGTTCCTCTGCCACGCATCACTCACACGCTGGGTTACTCTGATGGGCACATTACAGGAAAATTATCTTTTTTTTTAAATATGGTTTCTAGAAAACCCAAAGTCCAAATGTATTTTTCTGACTGGATAACCATGGTGAGGCATCACAGCCTGGGAAGCTCATAAAAATGACACAAACTCCCAACTAAAATAGCACATGTTGTAGTATGCTCAGTACAAGGGGTTCATATTGCATGCTCCTGAAATTATCTGCTGCTTCAAACAACAGTCATAGGACCTAGGAGGGCTGCAAACCCTACCTTTCAAAAACATGAAGAGCCACCTCTTTAAGGTAAATTCCCATTTCCAGAGTTGGGGATTAGTGAGCATTGACGCAGCAAAATGACAGGGGAGCATCGTCATTCTGCCTCAAAATGAAGCGACTCCTGACATTTTCCCATCTGTATTATACACCAGAACGTCTCGTCCCATTAGTTAAACGAGCGCCGCCGCTTTCATGGCACACAACAAAATCAACTCCGGCTAATAAATAACCGTTCCCTCCCAGGTAACACGGCTCCCTCGCAGGCGGGTAGAGCATGGGGCACTGTAACAGCTTTGATGCAGGTGCGTTATCTCCAGGGCTAGTCCCCTGCTGAAGAAGACAACTTCTTTCAGGGACCAGCGCTAGCTGGCACTTAGGTGCCGGTTCTGCCCCCAAAAAGGGACTGCTGTGCTGGACTTCTCCAAAATCCACCCAGGGGGGACCTGCTCTGAGGATGGCTCAGGAGCTTCCTGCCTTTGGGGACCGTGGCATTTTGCAAAGGGCAGGTGCTCTCTACGGTGCATATGAAACCTTGTTGATGAATCACACAGGGCTCCGCTTTGAACTGGGCTTCCAGTGCCAGCTGCCCAGCGCAATCAGCTTGCAATTTCTGCCATTAAGGGCCCACGTTTTGGAGTTACCATTCACAAATCCACATCCGAAAGATCTGAGGGTCCTTCAAAGCCGTCACCATCCCCACTTATAACGTAAACAATCCGTAAAATCAAATGACACAATAACCCTGGTGGGAGGAGTAACTTTTCAACCTGGATTTTAGATGCTATCTATAGGTTCAAGACGCAGATCGGAGGTTTTTCCCCCACCGTGTTTTCAGACAAACGCAGCCCCAGAACGACAGAAATTCAAGACAGACCGAGGAAACTGTCACCGGGACCATTCTAGCCTCCAGCAAACCGGTTCCCCCCCCCCCCCCCCCGACCCCCCGCCGCACTCCCCTGTGCCCCGTCCCCTGGCTATTCCCAGGCCGGTCCGTGACCTGGGGTCCGCGGGCACCGGCGGGGCCGGGGTCGGGGAGGTGGTACCCGACCGTGAGGGTACCGCCGCGCTCCAACATCCCCTCCCGGGAGCTCGGGCTGCAGCTTTCGGAGACCCCTCCTCGCTTCATCCCTTC
>WUAM01000395.1:11408110-11450582 GCA_024336885.1 Actenoides hombroni
CAGAGCTGTGTTCCCTTCACTACACATTGTCATGAAGAAGCTGATGGGCACAGACCTTACTGAAGCAGTAAGGTTTGGCTGGGGCTGCAGCTTTCGGAGACCCCTCCTCGCTTCATCCCTTCGACAGTCACCGAGCACCTCAGTCCCGTGCTCGTCCTGCCGATACACCGATTAATTTTTTGGAGGGGGAGGAAATCAGACCACTGAAGTTGCGGCTGTAAATTCTCCTCTCCGAAACTTAATCGGGACCGTCCTGGAGGTGTTGGACGAGGGCAGGGGCGGCCCTGAAGCGGGGGCTCTGCCCGGGGCACATCGCGGCCCGCCCCCCCGGTGCCAGGGGGCCGCGAGTTGGGGGACCCCCCCCCTCCCGCACGCCCACACCCCTCCAGGGTCCGCGGCACCGGGCGGTACGTACCGTCTAGGAGGATGCGCGTCCCGGAGCCGCTCTCAGTGCCATGCCCAGCCCCGGCGCGGTGCCCCTCCGGCGCCAGGGGTTACCGGCCGTCCCGGGGTCCCGCTGCCCGGAGGAGTCATGGCATGAGGGCGGGCAGGGCAGGGGGCAGGGCCGGCACGGTGGCGAGGGGCAGGGGGTTGGGCGCACGGTGGGTGCGGGCTCTGCCGGCGAGCTGCGGCGGGACTTGTGAAACTCGCCCGCTGCGGCGGCCGGTTGTGTAACGCGGCGGCGGGGCTGAGCCCGTCCTCCCGGCACTGCACAGGCGCGCTCCTCCTCCCTCCCCGCTGACACCGGCGGCAGCCGCCGGCCGACGGCAACCCGCCGAGCGCGGGCCCGCCCGCATCGCCCCCCTCCCGCGCCGGGAGCGCGCCCCGGCGGAACGGGAACGGGAACGGGAGCGGGAGCGGGAGCGGGGCGGGGGCGGAGCGCGCGGCCGGACGCCGGGCGGGGGGGGGGGGGNNNNGGCCGGGCCGGGCAGGGCAGGGCAGGTGGCGCGGCGGGGCCGTGCGTCGGGAGGAGACGGCGGAAAGTAGGTCACCGAGCCGCGCCGCACCGGAGCGGGGCGCTGGGCTGGGCCGGGCCCCGGAGCCCCGCCGGGACCGGCCGCTTTCCCCGTCCCTGGTCTCTGGCGAACGCTGTACGGAAGAGAGCTGGGCACGGCCCGGGCTGCCCAGCCCCGGCGAGCCCGCGGCTCCCTCGGTCGAGCCGCCCCGGCCGGGTCCCAGCCTTGCTGCTTTCCCCACGGGGCGCTCGGCACCAATTCCGTGCCCGACGCGAGTTGCGCTGTGACGGGCTTAGTCATCCCATCCCATGACTCACTGATTTAACATTTGCGGCTTCCTTCCTCATACGACTCTTTTTAAAATTCCTTTTCTCTACCATAATTATTTCCCCCCCTCCCCAGGGACCGGGGGTTGCTCCTGCCCCTCTTCCCGCCACAAGAGCCGTGCCCAGCACCGGGAGAGGGGCCGGGCCCGGTGGCAGGAGGCAGCGGGTCCCCCGGCCCTGCCGCGGTAGCTCCGGAGCTGGGGCCGCAGTTCACTCGTTCCATTCGGCAATGCCCATTGCCGGGGGATTAGATTCATACTTCTCTCGTTTCTGTGAGTTGTAGGTACCAAAAGCTGCGGCATCAAACCCGGTCTGTAGTCTCCTCCTTTCTCAAGGTGCTGTCGGGAGGGGATTAGCCCTCCCTGGGCACCGCAGTGGGACAAGTGTGTTTTATGCCACAGCTGGGGTGACCTGGGGGAACGTGGGGCTGGGGGTATCATTGGGCCCTTGACCCAGGCCCCAGGGGCCTGCAAGCAGCTGCAGCACGTAATCCCTTTCCAAAACCGAGTGAACTCTCTAACAGGTTCGATTCCCAAGCCCCCACCCCCTTCAACTCCTCCTGGAAAGCTGCTCCTCAACCTGTGCAATGCTGGAAGATCTGCTCCTTCTGGGAGCACGTTCCTGTCCAGTAGCCCTTTCCCACAGCTGTCATCCCTGATCCCTGAATTTTTTTGCTCAGCCAAAATTCCTGTTCCTCTCCCAGCGCTCTGCCAGAGGAAAGGGGCAGCTGGGCAGCCTGACTCCACAGCCCAATCCCCTGCTCAGGCCAGTGCCCCAGAGCACAGCACAGGGGACAAAAGCAGAATGAAAACGGGGACAAAAGTAGATTGAAAAAGGGGACAGTGAACAAAAGGCTTTGCTATGAGGTTTTTAATAAAAACCTGATGCCACTGAAGGGAAGTGACGTTACAGCAATAATCCTCAGGCACATAGGCTGTTATTGATAAAGACAAGAGAAAGGGCACCTTTGAGCATGGTGTATTTTCTTTCTTATCAGGGGAAAAGCAAATAGTGTGGCTGAGCTGAGTGCCACAAGTGGCAAATCTCATTTCCCCACATGTTTTTGAGGCATGCAGCCTCATCCCACAAAACCCAGCAACCCTTCCCTCCTTTATGTGGGAAAAATCCTTCTTGCCCTCTTTCAGACAAGGTACAGGTAGGTATCAAATGCAGCATTTCTTTCCTTTTTAAGCTTGAGTTAAGGTGTGTCTGCAGCCTGCAGTGCAGCCCGAGTGACGGTCACTGAGAGGAAGCCTTTGCCCACATATGTCAGCACACAGATACACATTTGGGGAATTACATCTGGATTAAAGAGAAGACCACACTCTGCAGCTGAGGCACTGAAGATTAAGCACCCATGGACGGATGCTGCGGGCTACACAGGCAGGATGTGGTCCCAGAGGGGCTGGGCTGGGGCAGGGGCAGGTTTCTCCTGGAGGCACCAAGTGCCACAGCCATTGCCCCAGGTTGTGCTGGCAGCTGGCTGGGTGTGCTGGCACTGCCTGGCCAGGTCTGCAGCTGGGACACTTCCATGGCCACCCCCATCCTGTGAGCCCGGCAGGCACTGCAAACAACAGCAACACGCTCTTCTAATACAGCAAACCACTCAGAAATACCGCTTTACACATTAATTACAATAACATGATTTTCTGACCAGAAATCATCTTTTATGTGAGGTATTTCACCCAACTCCCCTGCGGCTCCTGGCAGATAGAGACATCAGGCTGGGCAAATGCAGGGGCTACTCTTCCTATAGCAATGCTGAAAGAGTTTTCATGTTGATTACTTTAATTATCTACTTTAGAAGAACACACTCTCCACTAACGCCCTTCCAAAAGTTAAAAAATGAACAGGGAAATAGACATTTCTGACACGACAAAATTCACACATTGCTCAGCAAGCTGCAGCATTGGGCAGCTTCGGCTGTACTCTGACATGGTTGGCATAGCCTCAGGTTTCTTTATATTACAAGTTTTTAACAATGCTGTGTTGCAAAGACACGGCAGCAGCAATAAAACCAAGAGAGAACTGGTTTTGTCCAGAAAATAAGAACAGCAAAGAATATATGTATATGTGTGTGTGTGTGTTTGTGTCTCTCTACATGTATCTATACCAGTCTGTTCCTGCTGCACTCACCAAGTGGAGTGGTGAGTGGAGACTGGAGAATCCTGCAGCCTGGCAGGCACCATTAAGGAGTAACATAATTAAACAAGGAAATAGAGCGGTAGCTTGGGCTGTGCTTTGCAAGATCACACTCTCGTGCACAATCTTTCATCCAGAGCAAAGGATTGTCCAAGCTAGCCTTTAAATTACATACTGCAAAAATTCATAGGCAGGAAATACTTGTATTGCATGCTGCCAAGTCGAGAACCAGCTCCGGTACAGGATGAAGCACCTCAGGCTTGTCACACTCCGGAATGTGTCCAGAAATTCAACATTATGTTCTCCCTTTTCACACAGCAGTAACCATGAGGACTGGGATAACGCAAACCAAAAGGAAAGAGAAGAATAGAGATAAAATGTGGAAAAAAATACCCTTGCCTTGATCCCAAGAGGCTGGTTCTGTGCAGGTTTTGCCGTGACTCCGGGATGCAGCAGCCAGCGGAGAGTTGAAGTAGTGGAGCCCACCCAGCGCCCACCATGGGAGTGTGTGGGTGAGGCAGGAGCCCCACTGCCGAACAGAGTGGTAATTGTGTCGGTGCTATTGCACAACACTGTTGCCTTGACACTGTGTCATGTAAAGATTTTAAACTGCCTCTTTATTAGTCATCCTCCATTCATTTTAATTGTCCCTGATAAACAGGGCCATTTCACCTTTGTGTTCCAGTGTACACGCTTATCTTGCATATTTATAACACCCAAGAGACTTTCAGTCTTTTACTGTAGCATTGGTGGGTGCAAAGGAATGGGTAGGCATTGCCATCACAACCTGCTGGCATTATCATGTGTTTGCTTGCTGCATTTTCAGTCCTCTGCTCTCCCAGTGTGGAGATCTCCACAGGTCCTTGATCCTGGCACTGAAAACGTTCAGGCAGAGGCTTAGGTTAATGCAGAGGAACCAGTAAGAAGGGATAGGCTGACTGAAACATGCATTTAATTTTTTTTCAGGATCAAGTGCTGTAGGTGTGTGCTTAACACCACAGGACTCACTTTGATCTTCTCAGAGGACCGAATTTTCTGCGGATTAAATTCCTGCCTCTGAATTATGGCATTGGTTATTTAACAAAATCAAAGTTGAGAGATGAATAAATAATTATTGGATTTAATGTAAAAACATAGTTAAGTTTCTGGAATATTTTAGTCACACATACTTGCAACATAAAAATGTGATGTTCAAGAGTTTGCTTATGTGAAACTCTGTCCCTGCAATTTATCTGTCCTTTTGTTTGTGAATGCTGAAATTTCACAGAAAGCTTCTGAAAATAGCAAGGCATTTTCCTTTCTGTGGTACTATGACCTTCTCTGCATCCCAGCCCTTCAGCCCCCACTCTTGCGGTGGGGAGAAAGAAGTGCAGTCTGGTGAGGCACAGCCCTGCTACCGTAAGAGATCTGAAGTCAGGCTTCGCAGTGGCTTCCCCAGCAGCCCGGAGCACTGGTGGCATTGCTGCTGCACTGTGGGGTCTGATTGCTTAGAGCTCACATCTCTGCTTCAAGCAACACCCTGCAGTTACTCCTTGTCCCTCTGGAGATGCATCTGTTCTTTGGGCTTATATCGGTCGACCTTCATTTTGTCCCTATAAGAAGACTCAAAAATAAAATTCAGGTTTGTGCCACAGTCATGTGAGAAGATGGGTAAAATCCCATTCTTATTTAAGTTCAGAAAAAGGAATGGAAACTCCATTAAAGGCAGAGCAAAAACCACATTTACTCCAGTGTGAACAGGATTTCCCCCTTAGCATAAAATCTTCAATCCCTGTGGGCTGGAAGGAGCTGCTTGCTGTCCTACCCAGCATCGCTGAGTGCTACTTTGAATCTTTATGCAACTGCTTAAAAGGATTAGGAATATAAATGAGATAATCACCATTTAGGACAAAAATCCACCTAAGCTTTTGAGAACCAACTGGAATATTTTCATTTCCGTCCTCCAGCACCTTATTTTGTAGAGAATGGTTTAAGATTCCTCTTGTAGAGACATGATTGGTACCCAAAGTTTGTGTGTATCTAAGGTCCTGTATTTCCTTGTGCTGGAGTAATAGTATGGCCAGATAAATGTATTGATTTGAAAAGCTGAGAGATGCCCATGTCAGATGTCTGGCCAGGAAAAGGAGTAAAAGAATACTTCTAATGTGGCTGATTATTCTTTCATCAATAATTACTATTTTTATAAAGGAAAACGTGTTCTCTCTTAATCGCAGCAAAATATTCTGTGAGAAGTACACTTGTGATCTGTTATTCTGCCTGACTCAAAAGAAGTGGGGAAAAAAAAACCAAACTTGCACAAACAAGAACATAGCTACTTTCTTCTGCTTGTGTCCTTCCACGAGAGCATACATTGACTCTAAAGCTCCTTAACCACATTTTAGCTTGATCCCAGAGGATAATGTACCTTTGAAAGAATTTTCTTTGATGCTGGGTTCATATCTCCTGTAGACTGTACTGAAGACAAATTCAGGCTGCTGAATTTAAATATGGGTTAAGTGGGCACAGTCAATAATCACCTCTGATTAGTATAATCAGCTACCAAGGGCCTTCATGAACAGGGACATAAAATAGAAACTTAATAATAATGATGTTAAAGGCTCAAATCCCCCAAACTCAGCAGTCAAAGGACAAAATGGGCAGAGGGAGCACCAGGCAACGGCAACAGCTGTGGTATCAACCATGGATGAAGCACAGAGGAAGAATGAGCACGTCAGTGCAGAATTGCTGTCCATCATCTAGAGCAAATGCATCCTTCCTAGTAAGTCACAGTTAATACTAACTAGCACACTAAATCCACATTGATAAACATGGATATTTCCTATTAATACTTCTGCTGATGCTAAGTTTTATTCATACAAGGTGATAACACTTTAAAGCTTCTCTCTGGTACTTGCCTGTTCTTAGTGACTTGATCCCATACACAGCAGCTGGGAATTCTTCAGGTCAACTATTCCTTGCACTGAAAAATTTCCACTTCTCCTCTCTGTCTTTTACCCAGAGCAAATGCCATGTTAGCACTGTCATCTGATGGAGTCTTCAACATCATGGGTTAGAGCAGCAATGTCTGACTCCAAGACAAGAAGCTATGTGCTCCTGGCCAAACACAGCAGACAGAAACCTGTCCCTGTCACCAGATCTTCCTCCCGGGGTTATAACCCAGGGCCTGACCAGATCCCTGAGTTGCACATGTGGGTGACAAAGGACACAAGGACAAAGGTGACAAATGTGTCGGGAGGGTCTAGTAGTCTGTGATGGGACAGGAACTGCCTCCATCTACACCTTCCCCATCTGTCTTCCAGCTACTGACATTTACCTCCTTTGCTCTGCCTGGACTCGTCTGCAGCCAGAGGGCTCCCAACTACGTCCTAATCTTTGGAAACTGGGTAACTGGGTCGGAGAGTGACAGTAGGATGGCTGTGACCTGTAGGCACAAAGTACTGCAGCTCCCGCATCCCCACTCACCCCCTGAGCAGCCATGCTGATGGGGAGACCTCCCTCTGCAAAACCTCGTGCCACGGGGTGCTGAGAGAAGCTATTGTCTGATTTGGCTTTGTAAGGAACATAAAATCTTCCTCTCCAAGGCAAAGTGATCCGTGCAGTCCTTTCCCAGCTCTGCAGCTTGTAGAAGATGACTTTAAAATCTATTGAAGATCACGGAAGGACCCAATAGGAAGCACAGTGGAGTTTACAGTCCTTCTACCACACCCTGATTGGCAAAGACTGAAAAACAGGTATCTAATACCATGCAAACTCATTCACCACAAACAGCTGCATGTACTTAACTACCAAGGAAAGACCAGCTGTAGTTTGACAGTCAACCAGATTATAAATGTCAGGCGGTGGCTTCTTAAGCACAAGCTGTGCCAGTGGGTCCTCAGAAGAATTGAGCAGCCTGATTATCTCGAGGGGCCACTGACAACACAACCCAGGTGCTATAAAGGACAGGAGCCTGGAGCAGAGGCCCCAGGGCACAGCTCTCCAAACACCTCCCTTAATGGTCTTTTAGGATACACAGGAAAGAAAATTTGTGTCCTTGATTCCAAGTGCACCAAGGTCAACAGTATTCTTGGGTAACTTCCACTGTTTTCCTTCTGCCTATTTTAAAACCACAGAAACCTTCTAAATAAATTCATGAATGCCTAAAACAAGTGGCCTAATATTAGACAGAGGTTTTACCCTGGGAGCAGGACAGGTCGAAAGCATCACATTGCTGATGCTGTGCCACTGTGCTCATACCTAAACAAAAGCAAGTTAAAAATGCAAGTCTACAAGAATTTATCACTGTGTTTTACCACTAAGTGATACTGAAATGTGTCAAAAAATACTCAGAACTGTGTCTGATGTTACTGCACTCTCTACTCACAGAAATGCACATGTTTTTTCTGGGCACAGGGGAGGTGAACAGCGTCAATGAATTGACCGTGATGCTAGAAACGAGTATTATGTGACATATTTTTCCTACAATCAGTCCTACTAAGTGGAAACAAATCCCTGATTGACCTGGTGAAATCAGTTTCTATTATGCAGCTATAAGTGACTGATACATTTTGCATGTCTGTGAGAAATGAATATTTAAGACAGTTGGAATTTCCTCATCTAAACAGGAATACCAAGATCAGTTTTGGTTGGGGATTGTGAATGAGTGTCTGGGACTGGAGAGAGGAGATATATAATGAACATACTTGTCATGAAACTTGGGACATTTTGCAGCAGCAAGACCTATGGAAGATGGATTGGGTTCTTTTTGTTTGGACAGCTTGTCTCTTTTCTTGGCTCTACTATGATGGTGACCATGCGGGCAGCTAGGTTCTGCTACCCTTCTCAGCCTGACCCCAAGATCCTCCATCGTACCACTGACTGCCTTAGCAATGGATCCTGCTGGTCCTCTCCACATCAAGAAACCCCCTCTGCCACCCTACTCCAGGGGAGCATCCATCTTCTGTGGTGAGCCAGTCAGCACCTTCCCAGCATATTTGTTGGCAGCCAGATGAGCCCAAGGAGCTTTTTGGTTTGTGTTTTGTTTGTTTTGTTTTGTTTTGGCGGTTTTTTGGGGGGGTGGGAGTGTAGGGGTTGTCAGAAAATGGTTCCTTACCAACTTCTGTCAAGTTACAGCGTTCCTTATGGGCATCATTCACCTTTGTACCCAGTTTTGCATTCAGCAGGGTATACACACAACATGGTTCTGCAGCGCAGAGCCCAGGGCTTCTCCGAGCGCAGCAAATCACTGTTTAAGAAAATGCTGGCTTACAACAAGTTTCTTTTCATTAAAGTGAAAGACTGTCCTGCTTTGCAGCACCATTGCTTTTATAGTGACATCTCCTAGTTCCCCCCACTTTTCATCCTCCCCTTGTCCATTTAATACGTCTGCCCTTAACACCGGTAGTGGCGTGAGTTTGCACAATAATGAGTCATTTCAACTGAGGGAAAACAAGAGAGAGAGACTCCAAAAATAGTTTTTAAAAGAAGTGCATTGTTTCCTGTAGAGCTTCAGTCCTTTCACTTGCAGAACTTCAGCTGACCTGCTTTAGACAGCACTTGCACAAAGTGCTACAAAACCCAGCACCTGCTAAGGGTCTGCTGCCCTGTTACCATCTCCTTCAGTTAATTTAGACACCATGCAGTAGTATGTACACGGTGCAGATAGTGTCACTAGCTTAGCAACCGGTGGGTGAATCATAATGAAACTATGAAGAGGAAACATGTCACAAACCGAAGGAAAAGCTTGCTTTTCAGTGGAGAGTTTTGTCTACAGGAGAGTGCTCAACTTAAGGATGCCGACGAGAGAATTAACTTGTGCCCTAGTCACTTAATGCAGATTTTTATGCAGTTATTTACTAGTTCTGTTGCTATGGGAAATATGAATACTCGCCATGACAACTGCAGCAGAGAGTGGCACAAAATCCACTTCACACAGAGCATCTTCTTAAGGAACTGCTCCCATTCATGCATCCTACAAAATTCTGTGTCCTTGAGATGATTCAGTGTGAGGTTTTCAGGCACAGCGATTAATTCTTCTGCATTTTACAGTAGGATATTGACTGGTGTTTAATATTATTTATCACTTGGTCCTTATAGAGCCTTTTCAGTATTACACCTGAAAGTACTTTGCAAAGGTAACCCTTACAAAAAAATACCCTGCTTATTTTACAGATGAGCAGTTCAGGAAAAAAAATTCACATAGAACCCCACAGCACAGCAGTATCAGGACTGGTGTTTGCACCCATGTCACATACATTAGGGTGACAGGAGCACAGCTCTCGTTGCATTAGGGTAGGGTGACCCTATGAACTCTGCAGCCAAAATCTGCACCATGGGGGTGGATTGGCTGCTGGGGAAAACTTTAGTAAGCTCAGTGTATCTGTACCTCTGATCAAACAGGAGCAACACACCACAGCACTCTCACTTGAACCCTGGTTTGTGGTATAGCTGGGTGACTGCAGGCTCATGACTGCAGGCTGTTGTAGGCAGGCCTGGAGACAGAGGGCACTCCCCGTGCCAGCCAGTACGCTGCAGGAAAAGGATTACATGCCCTGTAACATTTGTTCCAGAAGATGCTTCTGGAAACATCCTTCCCCTGATGCTGCTGGTCTGAGTTGTGCACACTGAAATAAAGCGGGTGCTGTGTTGGGGTGTTCACCTTGGTCAACCCACAGCTCCAAACACTCTGCAAGCCCACACTTCACTTTGGCAGATGGGCTTCCTCGTGTCAAATCGTGTGCTGCTCACTAGGGCAGAGATGCACCCAACAGGCTCAGGCTGCGGGCAGAGTGCGAACAAGTTAGGTGGCTGGATTGTGCTTGTTTTACAATAGCAACTCACTGAAACTCTGTCCTGCCTTGGCCATTAGTGAAGCATGGAGTTTTCTAAAGTTATTTGCTTTAAAATGATTTCTGCAGGGGAAAAAAACAACCCGTCAAATTGTGATCAGGAGTTATGAGTAACCTGGAACACAAAGAATGTTCTCAGAGTACGTATGTGGCTGAGAAAGCCATTACCAACCCAGACGATAATCATTCTGGCTATTTACCTCTTAACCTTGCCAGACATGTTCAAAAGTGCATAATAAGTGACATCTCTCTTTTATCACAACGTTTAGCCTAGAGGGAAACTCTCTTTTAGTTACCAACTTTAACCGTGTTGCTTTTGGCACTGGATCTATTCCTCTATTCTAAAAAAAACCCAGCACTGACAACTTTTTTTCCAGTGTTTGTGTAGTCACAGTAATTAAATACGCATCTTCAAATATTGCTTGACATATTGCAGATTTATCATCAGTGAAACAGTCTTCTGCACATTTCCATAATTGCTGCTGTTCAGAAGAAAATGGTTATGCACCGAAAGACTGACAATTTTCTCCTTTTGGTTAAGTTCTCATTTGTTTGCCCTCTTGGCAGTGCTGTGCAGCCATTTCATTTCATAATTAAATTATTTTCCGTTCGCATATGGAGGCAATAGTTTACTTTCCAAATTTTTGTTGTTGTTCTTTGCATTTTCCATCGTTTCTGAAGATGCGGAATCCAATATGAGCAACAAACCCTTTAACAGCATCCCATGAAACGCTGAGTAACAGACAAATATAAATCACATAGATACTTCATTTGAAAACAGCATGGCCTTGATGGCCAGGAAAGAGTTTTGCCTGATAGGTGGCTTTAATACTTCATGCTTCTGTGGGTGGTAAATTTTGCAAAGAATTAACAGTGATTTCAGACCTTAGTTCAGACTGAAGGGTCGAGGTTTACCATCTCTGTAGTGTGCACTTTTACATCATGATTGCCCACCATCTATGCTTGTTTTCTTAGAGAGGACAAAGATTTACATTCCCTGAACAAACTTGTTTTGCAGTAAAGAGGAAAGATGAAAAGGACAAGTAATTTTGGGGACCCTTAAACCCCATCAGGAGCAGCCTGTGTGATTTCCATGTCTCAGAAAGTGCTGGAGCAAAGCACTTCCCATCTTGACTCCCCAGGCAGGTGGGTGACTAAATGTTACCTGCCTGTCAGTCACCTGTCAATCATGCTGTTACACAAGCTGTTGTGATAGTCTCTGCTTAACTGTTCACACATTTGTATCTGCTCAGAAACCCTCTGGCTGTCTTCCCTTCAGTAAATAAATGCGTAGCTTCTTGTGAACAAAGCCTTATCAGATTGAACAAGCCTCTTGGGAATGTTTGAGGTATGAGAACCAGTACAAAAAACTGCAGACTGGTTGAAATATTTCAAGTGATAAGAACGCCCAATTATTTTTTTTCACTGAAAATCAGGATTTTATTCTAGGGGCCAGGTTCCCTTTGCTCACTGTTAAAGATGAGAAAGGAAGAGGCTGGTGCACATGCCTTTTGTAAACCCTCCACAAGAATAGCTGCTGATGTCTCACCACCCTGCTATTTCTGAGTGCTCTCAGGTGAGCCCCAGAATGGGTGCTGCTGTCACTCCACAACACATCTGCTGGATGGTGCCGGGAGCCCAGGTGCCTCCAGGGACAGTGGTGGAAACAAAGGAGAAGAAGGGTTGAAACCATGACCATGACCGTTACATTAGTAGGGAGCAAGGAGGTCTGCCCAGCCATGATAAAGCACAACCTTTCAGCTGCCTGCCCATGTATGTCCAGGACCCACTGCTGGTGCCTGGGCTGAGGAGAGAGACCTCCCAATTCAGCCAGAGCTGCCACTCCAGCCTTCCTGGTGGGATAATGCAGCACATGGTCTCATGTGGCTCCTGTCCATCTCGTCATACATCTCAGGGTTTCATCACAGCCCCTGAGAGCACGAGAGCATCTCTTACTTCACAAAAGTCACATCAGCCCTCTTCTTTGAAAACCAGCTCTCATCACAGATTAGTGACTGTGAGATCACATCTTTTTATTTTTTTTTTGATCTTCAGACTTTAGTACAGAAAGGTGGAGTCACAGCCTGTGGTGGGGGTGGCCGAGCCTCAGCTTTTCAACAGGTTTTCTCTAAAAGAAAGACCTACAGCTTGTGGGGCTGAACCAACTGACTTCGTAATTTCCTACTTGCCAACAGGAAAAAAACTGTGGACATCGGGCATTTTTGCTATCGCTGACCAAAGCATACTGGGGCCAGAGAGTAATGAGATGATCTCTGAGGAAGGTGCTCTCCTCTCTCCTCGAGGATACTGGAGAACTTCCAGTGCATGACCAACATTCAGCTGTGTGTTTCTATTTCAGATCTTGGCTGCTGGAGCTGGCTGGAGTAGTTGATCGGCTTACCTACTGTCTTGCCAGGATCAGGGCTTAAATGAGGGCAAGCTGGCTGTGACCCAACCCAGATAAGTCTAAGGTTGTGCATACAGGCTGGGGAAGAGAGATGCTGGGAGAATTTCTGTTCTCCGTGAGGACAGTTTTTGGACCAGCTTCTGCCCTATAAGTAGAACCAAGGATGGTCTGTTTGGGTTTTTTTTGAACTGCTTTTCTGGATCAGAAGGTGGAGCCCACTCTTTTGAAGATGGGTCTTTTCTATACCAAGTCACCTTGAGAGGGGACTTCAAATGTCCAGGCCACTCTCATAACTACATCTGCAGCAGGAGTGATGCAAGCTTTCCTTCGACCAGGTCGAAGCAGCAGTTTGAATGCACAGCTCCCCCTGTTCACAAAGTTGCAGCATTCAGAGGTGGCACAATAAATGAAAATAAGAGTCAAAAGCATTTGCATCCTCTGTACTGAGTGCTGGAAACACAGATTTCCACGGGACAGACTCTTCATCCTAAGGCTCACTGGCAGAGCTCAGGCATCCAAGATAGTGCTTATTTGTCATCCTTGGAAGAGTAATTTTCTCCTTTATGTAGCTTTGCTGCTGCATGAAACTGCTAATGGACTTAGTGGCTCTGTATCGTGACCTTTCCTCGTACAGACAACTGTAATCAAATTAACATTTTGATTATCTGACAGACAAGAGCCCATATGCAATGCTAGAAACAAATACTGATTTTTTGACAAAGCAAAACTGCTTGGATGGGGCTCGTGGCCCCCTCGTGATGGCCAATCTCAGCATGACCTCTAAAATTAAAAAGAGGTGTCTTGGAGAGCTTTATGGAGTAATATGCACTGTTGGACGCAAAGGTGAGACATTAAACTTTGCGTAAGTCTCACACTTGTAAATCTAAAGCTGAAAAACCAGGCAGTATTTTTTGATTACAAAACTGGTATAGCTTATGCTTCGAGGGGGAGTGGAAAGGCATCCCTTCCTTCACAAAGTCTGGTGGGGAGAAAATTTACTCCCATTTTCTGTAAATCCTCTCAGGATGATACTAGAAGGGACCTTTGCTCCTGTGTCCTCCTAAAACACTTAATGGGCAAAATTTTAAAGGGAACGAAGCCTTTGTGAATACCAATTCTCCTCTCTGATGACTGCAGGGGTGATGACTCCGTGCTATGAAGCAGCACACTCTTTTAGGCTACCTTGCATGTTGGAGCACTGGATTTAATTTTTTGGTACTACAGGGCCTGAGTTGTATTTTTAGAGTAGCTTGGAAGGTATAACTGAGATTTCCAGCCAGGCATACGACTGTGGTTTTTTGTGCAGTTTACAAATGGGAAAAATTGGAGCCATATCCTTCGCCTGAACAAAAAGACAGCAGAAATCTTCAGGCAGAATTCTCTTCTCAGATCTACCCACGCTGTGCACAGTGATGGCGAAGAAAGTCATCTTCTGCGCTGCTTGCAGAGAGAATGCAGCATGAAAACAGATGCCCAAAGCACATATCTGAGAATATATTTAGCCTAGAAGTGTTTTAGACTGAGAAGTGATCATGCAAAACACAGCTTTCTTGCCAGAATTATTTTAGTAAATAAGGAGGAAAATATTATTCTACTTACTATTACAGATAATCTGGTTAAAGTGGGGAAGAAGAAGTAGCTTTGAGTGTGCATTGATGAGAAGTACCATGACATTTAGTATACTCAGGCTCTTAGATCTTCATTTTCGATTCGTTGGTCAATAAATGGAGCAGAGCTTTCAGTTTTCAGTCCTTTTGGGGAAAAGGAAAAGGAGTTTGAAACTTGCTCAGTCAGTTTATCAGGGGGAAATCTGCCAATTTATACTGAAAGGTGATACATACAACTTCAGAGGGCTGATTGTTCCATTTGAGGGAACTACACAGGTGTGTGAAACATTGCATACAATAAAGAGAGCTCAGGAGATTTTAGAAGACCCATCCTAAGGGGAGAGGGGAGAGAGCCCTGGGGCTCATGCAGCAGATACACTGCGTGCAGAGCATTGCCTTCATGCGATCAGGACATTGGTGCATGCCCATCAATATCTTACATCATTTCCCATGTACCACAACACTATTAACTGTTGCTATCACCATGCCAAATGGACTTTTGCTCTCACTGTTTAAAGAATGGGCTTCTAGATGTTACTACAACGGTTTGCCAAGTGTGTGGTTCATTGCTAACACAGGAACGTATTTCAGACACTGTCAAAATTAATCAATAACCTTCAATTAGGGACACGATCAACCTAGAATGAGGGGTCTAATGTAGGCAGGCTTGAGGAGCTTGTCATTATCCTTCTCTAAAAGGACAAGTTGAGAGCCAAAGTACAGAGGATACTAGAGCAGAGTAAATACTCTATATTCAGAACTGAGCATGCATTTTCCAGTTTAATCCACTCCATTCCAGAATAAAACTAACAGACCCAATCCTGAAATCAGTATGTAGAAAATACCTCCACAATGTAACTGTAACACAGAACACAGCCCTTCCACTGCAAAAGCATTCAGAATTCCACACACCATTAACATTTATATTGTAATAGCTATTTAGCTATTCTTTTACAGAGAAGTCCTTATGAACACTGAAAAAGCATTGCGAAGATGCAGGTTGACTCTTTCCAAGAGTCATCATTGTTCTCAATAAAAACATTCTTTTGGAGTTCACTGGAAATAAGAACTTCTGTCTCTATTCTATAATTAATAAAAATTACATGATCTGTTCTCCCACAGGTGCAGGAGAAAAGGCTTTTAGGGTGAGCTGTGGTAAAATCTAGCAGGCCTATGATACAATATCAAGGATATTGTTGTTGTTGTTGTTGTTATTATTATTATATTAAATTGCTATTATGGCTGTCATACGTCAGTTGCAAATGGATAAAAAGCAGCTTAAGTTTACTTAAAAAGAAAAAAGCTCCATAGCACTTAGGCTTCCATTATTAGCGTACTTACCAAATTGAGCTAAATTTTTGTTCAAACAGTTCAGACTTTGCAGTCAATGCATAGTTACATCTATTTATTTTATTAGTTGCTTCTCAGGTAGAAATTCAATAACTTAAACGTTCTTCAAGCTGAAGTTCAACCCAGTGTCCTCAATTCATCCCTGCAGCCCTTTGATGTAAGTGCAATCTTAAATCTACTTCACACAAGCATAAAGCTAAGACGATAATGGCAGAGCTACTGCCCTATGTGCTTCAAGCTCTTTCCATTTTATATAACCCAGCAGCACAAGTAGGCTTTTCTTCTGTTGATAAAAACTCCAGATGTGGCACAGCCATACCTATGACTAACACATTCAACAGTAACGTTCACAAAATATATCGGTCAGGAGGGCAATCAAAGCACACAGCGCTAGCCTACATCACCTCTGCATTGCAGCACCTATGGAACACAGTCATCTGCTTGCAATAAAGGCTCAAAAATAAAGGAAGCTCAGCCACCACTCCCAAGGCTATTACAGCGAACAAGAGAAAGCTACCTTTGCATTTTGGCTTTGGAAGAGCGTAGTCTCTGAATAAGAAAAGTGGAGTTGCTGGAATAGTGTGGATTTTGATCTGTAGTTGTTTGGGTCAGCCTCACAGCAACTGTGAGTGTGTCTTGCTTTGCTTTTCACTTTCCTCCCATGCTTCACCTTGTTCCACACTCATTTGGTAATGCTTCTGGTTTTCTTAGCAAATGCATTTTCATCACCAATAAAGCGCAGTTTTGCAAAGATATGGGATGAAAATGACAGTGGTTCTCCAAGGAGGAAATGCGTGTGTGTTACCCTACCTGGGGTTTCAGCTCCTTTCCTTGAGCCATAACAGCCCAAATATGCAATGGAGGAGGCAATGCTATGACAAACCAGAGCTATAGGCACTGGCAGAGAAACATCACTGGATATTTAAAACCTCAACTGAATCAGGGGAACATCCTTTCCTCTGGTACCAAAGGAATAGGGTGAGGTTTGGCCAGACAAAATGGGCTGGTTTGGTTTTGCTGGCTGTTTCTCCAAATATACTATTATTCCCAATGAGCTGGCAATTGTATTTTCATCACTTGTTACCTATGTTGCTCAAAAGCCACTCCCTTCAGTCACTGGCCTAAGGAATACTCCAGCAGATCAAGATCAGGAACTTCTGCTGCTTAATGTCCCTTCCCCAAAACCGGCAGCCCATCTCCTCCACAAAACTGGATCACTTTCATGCTAAGAGGCTTAGAGCTACATTTTCTTTCCCTTTGCCAGGTCTCTGGGGATCCCCATCTCCATGTACCTGATGCCTTGAGCCTGCTGCTCCCCAGCTCCACTGGAGAAGATGATTACACTGGGTGGGGAAATCCTGCCTCCCTGAGCTACCCTGCTCATGCACTGACTCTGCCACAGCCAGGTGTCCCCAGCCAGGGGTGACCCTTCCCTTGCTCCATCCCCTGACCTGGTTCCCAAACCCAGCATGCTGTGGCTGACACCTAAGGCTGTCACAGGCTGTGTCTCAGCATCTGCTGTATGCTGAGTGGCAGGGAAGCAACTAGTTTGCTTCATGTCAGAAAGCCACCTGATTTTGCAGGCATTTGAGGCACGGTGCACAGTATGTTCTGCAGCCCCTCTGCTCCCTCAGGCCTGCCCGCTGCTCAGGGATGCAGCCAGAGGAGAGTTTTCATCCAGTGACTGGGTGCGGCCATAGTGGGGGTTGCCCCATTTCTTCACCAGTACCCAAAGGCAGTTGAAGAATTTGTGTTTTGCGCAGATCTTTATCTGCACAAAAGACATCACAGTGAACCATCAGGGTGGGTGACTCTGGACAAATCATCACATGAGCCATGAGGTGTGACAGCCAGCTTTACATATTACAATATAGATCTATATTACAATATATAACTTGCTGACAGGCAGAACTTGCCCTCCAGGACCACTTTGTCTCTAGGATGAACTCCTCTACTCCATGAGTATTCTGCGAACAATTACTTCCTAGGTGGGAAAGAGGACACCAGGGAGACAATTATGATGCATATGGCTAAAGCAATTTATGGATTGCTTACCCTTCACTAAAGAACACAATTACCCATAGGAAGTCCATAAACACTGCTGCAAGAGTGAAGAACACAAGTCAGAGGAGTCTTTCTCATGGCATCACTGCAAAGATCTTCCTGTCTATCAGATGGCTCTGTTAAAGTCAGTTTTGTACTGGGAATGGCCACTGGCAGGATGACAGCCCACACTTTGCTCCTTAATCTTCTTGGCACATTTAGTTGCAGAGGCATCCACAAACCAGACAACAGTAGCTACCCAAAATGTGGATTTATTGCAACCAAAATTACCCGGCACTCTGACAGACCAAAGTAAATTACAAGTTCAGGTGTCATGTGGGAATTTACTACTACACAACTAATTCCTAAGTCTTAGGAATATTCTTTTCAGAAAGATGAACCAAAATGTGTGCACACTGACTCATAAAAGGGAAAACCTCTCACTCAAGGGTACCCAGAAAGGGGGGTTTTCACCCAAAATGGGGTGACAGCTCACACAAGGACACATACAGAAGAAATATTCATTTACCAAAGGAGGGGGGTGCGAGGGCTCACTCAATCCTGGGAAGTTTCCTTGGGTGGCTTCCCTATCTAAAGGGAGGGTCTTCAACTGCAAAACCCACTTGCTCTGAGGAAATCCACTCAAAATCAGCTCTTCATCAGGGCTGCTTAATCTCCACACCCAACGCGATACCCTAGTTGAGTCTGAACTGTGGCCATTGTAATTAGTTTTGACCAAGTGCACGACAAAGGCAGGCTAAGGACCTGGAACAAAGTAATCAAGTTTTAACGGCCATGAAGCCCCAGTCTTTATTTTAAGTTATTGTCAGGTCTTTGGTAAACCCTGGTCATTTTCAGGCCTTGGTCATGGTGGCTGCATCTGTCATAGTTGGCCAGAGTTTATTTAAAATTAAGACTAGATTGATTCAGGGCTGCAGTCACAAAGAATGAGAAAGTCATAATAAGGACATGGAAAATAAAGGCAATTTCTACACACACAATAGCTCCTCTCATTTTTGCTGTCCAGAATTTCTTCTGAAGCCTCCAAACACCTCTGACTTCTCTGGGCTGGAATTTGGAGGTAGGATGACTCCATAAACACACTGGTAAATAGCACTTAGTAATGGAGAAACCTGAAATGATGAATCTTCTCAGCTCCTCTGAGATGTGGGTTAGCCAGCAGAGCCAGAAGTTGTGCAATCCCCTGGCAGAGCAGTGGAACGTGCCCGGCTGCAACACCACCCAAGACCAGCGTAAAGGGAGGTGGCCATTTGTGCCTATGCAATGTGGAGAAGTGCCCATTCTGAAGCAAATATAAAAGGCCCCTCTCAGCACTCCAGGGGCATATGTGGGGTGGGTGATGACTGTGCACGACAGCTTCTGCAGAGCTCCAGGAGGGAGTGGGACAGGCCTGGGAACTGCACTGCAAGTGGCCTTGGCACCATGGGTGGTGCAAGTCAAACCCAAATGACACCACCACCCTCTCTGTTCCACATCTGGAAGTGATAATACCACAAATAGATGGCACAGGTACAGGCCTATAACCTTACTGCTCTCTTCTACCTGATCATTAACTGTGTGATCTGATGGCTGCTCTTTTATCAATATTAAAGTACATACAAATCCTCTGTTCAAGAAGGATGAGACTGATGGGAGCCCAAGTACATCAGCCCTATGCACAAGAAAAACGTAAGTTGATTCAACCAACCAGCAGAGATTAAGGTCTGAATAATTTATTTCACTACATCACAGGGCAACTCTACTGTGACATAGATTTCAAGCCAAAAATGAGTAACCTTTTGAAGGGCCTCCGTGATATGGGAACCTAGGTTCTTCTCACTCTCTGTAAATCACAAGGGGCTGCACTGATCAGAGGGCAGTGATGTATGTGCTTCTGAGGAAGGAAAATAGGCATTTTTTGGAAATGTCACACGTTAATCTTGCTTTTCCAAGCACACTGAGATACAGTCAGAGAAAGCACTAGCTGTGAGAAAAATTATGACTGTGTTGAATAACTGTCTAGCCAATAGAATCTCCATAAACAGTTATTCAGATATGCCCTGTTCACACCTATCACCAACTAATTGCAACATGACTATAAGATCACCAGGACATGTGAGGAAGTGATTATGAACACAGAGCTTCCTAAGAAGCAAGGGCTGTCCCACTTTTCACAATGATGTTGGAGAACAGAAATCTCTGCGGAGCTCTAATGGGCTACAGGGGTGAGTTGACAATAAGCACTCTTTAATTAAGCTCTTTGAGAAAGTCAGGCTCCCACTGGGCTTGTTGTGAGAGCAGCAAAGCTCTTGATTTATAGCAATTCAATGGCCGAGCTTCCTAATACTGATGTAGGACACCAAATCACCAAGACCTCTTCAGTCTAATTAAAGGCAGGATGTGCTCCTGGCTGGTTTACTGCAGCTCTGAACGGGAATGCAGTCAGGTGTATTCTTGGGGTTTGTTCCTGTACCTTATAGGATCTATGTTATATAATAGGTTGTATTGATGATAGCCAAGGCTGAGTTAATTACAAAGGAGGAAGAAGTAGTGATGAGGAAATTATTCAGGATCTTTCAAGTTCTGATCGTGCCACAAACTTGCTGCAAAGTTTTGAGAAGTCTAAAGTGTCTCTTTTCCTCTCTTCAATAAAATGAAAAAAATAATTAAGCACGTAAGTGTGCAGGGGTTAATTAGTTATGGCTCAATTTTCAGAAACGCTAAGCAAATTTCAAGTCATTCCTCGTGCTCTTTATCTCTGAAAAATCAGGCCATACTGTGTTATATTTCTTTGCAGCATTTCTAATGGCTCCTATATTGCTGATATCTGATATTGCTATATCTGATATTCAGATCACTGAGTCCAACCATGAACCCTACTCTATCAAGTCCACCAGTAAGCCATTTCTCCATCTAACTACAACACTGTGACTCTTAAAGTCTTGTTCAGAGCTGTTGCTTTTAGTCCTGACAGCCTACCTTCCCACCTTTGTCCTCTGAAGCACGACTCTGTATTAGTCCATACTGAAAGGAAAGCTAAGGGTTTGCCACAGGTAGCTATTCCCTTTGTATTACCTTACAGGGCTGAATAAAAACAAGGAGGAAATCACAGCACATCTTGAATCACCATTATTCTTACTTTTTAATTAAAAACACCATGTCAAACTTTGAAAAAACCTCAGAATTTCAGTTTTCTGCTTTGGTGCAAAAATACCATATGAAAGAAAATGCTAACAACAAAAACATCTGGACACCATTACAGCCCTAGAGGTCACGACTATGCTGTGGCCAGTGGGACTCCTTTGTGGGTGAAGTTAGTTCCTCTGTGGTCAATCTGAGGCCTTTGCTCAAAAAATTCTTCAAAAATTGGTTCCCCCCAGCAGGTAGGTTTCTCTTTTACTCAGGATTAAATTTCAGTCACTGTTCATATCAGATGAATAGGATTTAGTCCAATGAAAAGAGTCTGAAGGGGAAATTTTTCAAGCTGTGTGATGTGCAAAACCACCCAACCCATCAAGAAGAAAGGCATGAAAAAAAAACAATAGAGAAACCAAAAGTATAAAGAAGGAATAAAGACATCCTTCGGGACAAGGCAACGGAACACGTGTGGGTGGAAAAGCACACAGGAGAGATATGGAAAGTATTCAAAGAGAAATTACTGTATGCCCAATGGTTATGTGTGCCATTGAGCTATAAATACTTCAGGACTGGAAACAAGGGTAAAATTTATGCAAGGATGTGGAAAAAGTCATCTGATGTAAGGAAAAGCTCTCTGAAAGCACAGGAAAATTGAAAAAAAATTATGTGGGGGAAAAAAAAGCACAGCCCGGTTAATGAGATGAAGAGAGCAGGTCCAGAGATGCATTTGCTTCTTCCACGTATGGATCTCTAAGTTTGCACATTTATGGAAATCTTTCTGTTTGCAATCCTGGCATCATCTGTGAAAGAGCATTTTTCAGAAGCAGGCTGTACCACACAGGCTTAGCATGGCCCTTTGGAGCCACCCTGGCTATACCTCCTGGTCATCTTGTGTTTCTCCCATCGCTCGCTGGATCCACGCACTGCCTCCTGCATCTTTTTACGCTCAACACTCCTGAGGGTCCTGACTGCTTTTCAGTTTTGTATTTGTTCAGCACCAAAGGGGCCCAGTGCCTCCATGTGCCCTGAGATGCAGCAGAGCTATAGATCACATCAGTGGTGCTCAGGCTGTTGCTGCGGCACATTCATTTCTGTCTGCCCAGCAGCACACCCATCTATTGACACTTATAAGCAGGAATTTCACATCCCCAGGTGATGGATGTAAGTATACAAAAAAAATGTTGCAAATCCTGTAACGACCGCTACACCTTGAGGACCACCTACAAGACCTATGCCCAGAGATGTGAACAGCTTCCAGTGGGGGTAATTATGCATTACCTTAAGGAATTCAGGTTCCCCAGGGCAGGCTTCATCTCACTTGACTTTAGTTCTTTAAGAGCTCAGTGCTTACTCCTGGCTAATTGCATGGGCTCCTTTCTAGAGACAGTGGAGGGAGAAAGGCTCTTCCAAAGAGACCAGCTCTGACTCTCCAGTGAAGATTGCATGCAAGGGCCCATCTCTCGCTGTGGACAAGCACTCTGTTGGACAGGACATGGGTGGCTGCCAGGTGACTTCAACCTCATTGCAGGCAATTCTGTTTTTCATAACAGAACAGATTGCACTGGTGCAATACTTTGGGGTATGTGTGTCAAGAGCAGAGAAAGAATATTTGAAAGAAGGGTTTGAAGCGTACCTTCAAAAGCCCCTTTGACCTACGACAAGCAGATGCATGTTAAGCGCTGTTGAAGTTCATCCCAACAGGAGACACCTTTATCACCACTCTCATTTCACGACGGGCAAGTACATTTGCTCTCTTATTAACCATATAACCTCTGCTGAGTGAAATCACACACACACACACACACACACCCCCAATCCCCTGTATAAAAGGAACACGAATTCCAAGTGTAGTCATACTTTGCCCTGAGAAGTGGGCATGCAAAAGCTGGGCACAACTGCCCGGTCTCTCCTCTGTCCTACTTGCTTTGCCATAATTGCATAAGCAGCATTTGCCTGGCTCCTACTTTCTTGTTTCCTTTGTTTGTTTTCTGATTTTTAGGACAGTCTTTTACTCGAGTTACACTGACCTGTTTTGCAAGAGAGGGTAACATATTTTCTGACTAAAGCCTCTTAACTTTAATAACCTGGCACATTTACTGCCCAAGTCAATAGTTAGTCTTGGGAATTCTTTTAATTAGAAAAGCGACCACTCTAATCAATAGCGAAACCTGAAAGCCCCATGCAACAGAGAAGCAGCTATGTGGAAATCTAGACCATCTGCAAGCAAGACAGACACCTACAACAAGTATCACACTCATTTTCTCCTTTTCATTCAGCAGTGGAAAATATGTGAACATATTGCAGGGTATCCAAACGACCCTAAACACAGTCATCTGTGAGAAGCTCTCCTTTAGTTATAGTGGAACAAAAACTGGCAGCACCACTGATATTCAGGCCTTCTAAATATCGCTCTCCTCATTGAAAAACACTGGGTACCAGTTGATATATTCCACAGTGCTCCCTCCACTCCAGCCATTGAGGTTTAACCATGCAGGTGCAGGAGACTGTCAGCAGCACAGTGGCTTATCTGCCTTACTAGGAGCTTCCCAAATACAAGCTGAGGGTTGACTTTTCAGGTGTGCAGAAGTGTAGCATGGGTGGCAGCTAATGCAATGGCACAGATAGCCAAACTCCCACTGCAGCCAGCCAGCCAGCAGAGCAATGGATTTTCTTTTTAACCCATGACAGAGCCAGGGTAAGAAGAAAACTATTTTATCCTTGATACAAGAAAACTCGTCATGTGGAGGGCAGAGGTGAAAAAGGGAGCAGAAGACACATGGCTGGGGGAGAGGAGAGAAATGGGTTAAACCAGAAGTTAACAAAGTACAGAAGGTCCCGAGGTCCAATCCTCACCCTGCTGCCAACGGACAAGTGCAGGACAGCCAGCACACGGACTCAGTGTGTGCCGGGTACTCGAGTCGTGCTCTGTGTGCATCCTAGATATGAGTTAGGATGCCAGAGTCTTGCTTCAAAATCTACTTGTTATAGTGTCCTATGGAGAAAAATCTGGCCCCCCAACTTTAAGCTCAGCCGTTGCCAACCTCCCAGCTGGAAAGGCTGAAAACCAACAAAAGCAATTTTGCTTGAAAGCCTTTGCGCAGGGTGACTGCTGGTTAGTGAGTACCGAGCGCCTTTTGTACCCAGCCCAGCGTGATGACACTTCTCTACTCAAACAGAATGGAAGATTAATCAGATGTTAAAAATTACTATTCAAAAAGATACTCTGTGTCATAAATATCCAGACTCACAGCAGCGCATTCAGCAGCATGTCAGAACCCCCTTCCTCTTCATGAGAGGAACAGAAACTACTTCTCAAACAAATGAGAACAAGACTTTTGCTTTGTTACAAAGAAAAATCAACTGATGATAGCAGACATTAAAAAAAAACAACCCCGCTTAATTATAATCTTTCTGGAGCAACCAGGATGGCTTCAGATTATTTTACATAACTGTGTTAAATCCCCCCTGAGAATTATTCGCCTCCTACACTCCAGGGTGCCTGAGCTTAAAAGATGGCCAGTTATTTAACAGGCTTGTGAGTAGCTTAAAAATGTACCAGCACTTCTGTAAAAGAACAACTGGGAGTGGGTTTACTTCATTATCTTCACACCCCCTCTACAACGGGCAGGAGATTGTTCTTTGATGGTGCATTTTATTTTGAAATGTGTATTGCACTTGCTCTGCTGTGTATTGAAGTTGTACTGAACTTAAGATATACATATATGTATGTGGCCATGGCTTCAAGTCTCTTTTCAAGCAGTACTTACAGCAGCAGCCTTGCAAAACTTTACTAGTCGGCTCACCCAAAGACAGCATTTTTTCTTCTGTAATTTGGAAAAGGAAGGAACATCTTACTTTCCTGCATCGCCTCCCTAGGAAAGGAGAAGCAACCTAACTAATGAGTAACCCAATATTTCTTCAGGGACTTAGAAATACTTAGACTGGGAAAGGAAAAGACAGCAAGATTCAGCCCCAGCTGTGCTGTGGTCTTTTCTTCTTGGGTTACATTTCTTTCTTTTGATTTTGGTGTTTAAGCTATGTTTCTAACCACAATTCTCTATGTTTACCTAATAGACATTATGAAGATAAATAACAAAGTGAGGAGAGAACTGAATTTTTGGGCATGGACTTTTAAGCCCAGTAATTTTCAAAAGAGTTTGCCTGCAGACCACTGGAAGTTGCACCTCTGTACGACCTGAGTATTCCTCACCTGAGGACAAATCTCTTGCCTGGGCATGAGCAGGCAGAAGACAATTCATGTGTTTTCTCCCTCCTCTGGGCTGCCCTTTCTGAATATATGCAGGTCTTAAAGCAGGAAGGTAAAGGGAGCAAGCAGTGCATGGGCTTTAGCATGGCCCACATATTACCTTCACTTCCATAGAGACAACAAATGAGAACAACGGTAGTATTTTCATTTTCCTTTCCCTTTGGTGGCCTATTGCAAAATATGTCATCTGTTAAACTCTCAGTGAGCTATACAGGGGCAGGAGTGGCTATTACCTGCAACCATAAAGGTGGAAGAAGTGCAAAGCCAGATGCAGCAGCACTTTCTCAGCTGCTGGTGGCAAACACCATCCCAAATATCCCACAGAGCTGTAAAAGGAAGCTGAGGCCATTCTTGGGCATCACTGTGCCACCACCAGCACCCTTGGGACTGCACCTAATGAGGCTGTGGAAGCCTTTTCTGTTATTATTTTTGAGGAGGCTGGATGAGCAGCATTGTGCTCACAGTGAGCAGACAGCACTGAGAGTAGCCTTTGGAGGGTCAACTGATCTCTCTGCCCATATCAGCTCCCAGACCACCTAAAGGAACCTTTCAATTATAACCATGACCCTGTCTTGTTCCAGCAGTGGGAAAGATGTGAGGACTGGAGTTACCGCTGCATTACTCTGCATTAAATCTCATGCTGAGAGGTTCAGAGGAAGGTCTTCCTGTGCCCAATGGCTCCAGTCCTTTCTGCCAGACTCCTTCACCCAGTAATCCCTACCCTCCTCTTACACAGAGGGGCTGATGCAGGTCGGGGAATGGAAGGAGGAGGCACTTTGTGGAGTCAGTGTCACTCCTTCTTCATGCCCTGGCGCTGCATTTCCTTTTATTGTGGCAGGGCAGAGGGAAAAAGTGGCCCTGAGCATGATGACTGTCATTCTCGTAACCAGGGATGATGTGAAACCTTCATCACTGAAATCAAAACTGACCAAGAGGGTCTGTACACTGGTCACTGTGTGGAAAAACAATCTCCTGCACACTGGCCAGAAAGAAGTATAGACTACAGTGTCCAGTTACAAACCAGTTGAGAAGGACAGAAGTTCATCATGTCCCAGGAAAGACTAGACAGACTCTCATGCTTAACAAGAGGGTGAATTGAATGTTGGTGCAAACCCAGCTGTATGGGAACCTGCTGCAGGGAATCCCTTGGCACTGCTGCAGTGCGGGTCAGCGCCATGCTCCCTTCACACTTGGTTGAAGCTGTTCAAGAGGATGTGCCAAAACATGGATCTCTAAGCTCAGAAGGGAAAAGGTACAAGCAGAGTTCAGGCTGACAGAGAGACTGTGCCATAACAACCAAGACAAGCTCCAGGGCGAATGGAAGAAGGGATCAAGCCTGAGCAGCACTGTGTTGGCCAGAGGACCAGGCAGTGGCTAAAATAGGACTCGTTTCTCATGAAAGCTCTTTGCAGAGCTGGAGATGGCAGCAGCAGGCAGCTCATTGTGCTGCCTTGGATGACCAACATGGAGGGACTGATTAAGCCTGCACTAGGACCTGCATCGCTATCTCAGACCATGCCAGGGTCCAGTCCCTGCATCTTGACTCATTCCACATACTGTGAGAAGTGTCTGGCTCTGGGCCCCCATCTCACCCAGACTCTTGGGGCTGTGAGGTAGGAAAGAGGAACTCTCCTTCCTTCTCTCTCTTTCTTTGTATATGTAAAAATTTTCCTCTGAATATAAGCAAACTCATCTAGAAACAAGAAACTCGAGTCAGCTTTCTGAGAACACTTTGGAGAGATACTGATTTCATGTCTGTAAGAGTGTAAATTGTGCGTGTGGGGGGGGGGAGCGCTTCTTGACTTCATCAGAACTATTTTGAATTTGCTCCATATAACAAAGCTGGCCATTTTTTAATACAAATAGAAAATACAACAGTTGATATTAATTACCTTCAATCCCGTTTTAATGGGCTCTGTATTTCAGAGCTGGGATAAGTGCCTCCACTCTCTGTGAGTATTATGAAAGCTACATGACTACCCAGTATTATCATATGACAGAACTGACAGGGAGCTACAAGCTTCATCTTAATTGCTGAAAAGAAAGTTAAGAGTACCTATTTGACGAGCTTGTCTTATTCACCCTCTGGGTTTGCCACTTACTCAGTTCAGAGGAATAAACATACATGATTTACACTTGTAAGTACATTATGTCCTTTCTTCCCCTTAAATAAGTCCCAGTAGAGAGCATCGCAATTGAGGTGCAAAGAAGGAAACCTTGGAAAAAGTCAAAATACACAATTTTAAAGCTTAAGTACATTGAAAATCTACACTGTCAGTGTGACAGATCTGTATTTTATAAATCAGGTCTCTAACCAGCTTTTGAAAATATCATGGAGTAGTCCCAATTATTTCTGGCAGCTCAGCAAACGGGGAGTGGGGACATAGGTGGGTACTACAGGAGGAGCACCGTAAAGAGCAGTCCCCTCAAGCACTCACTCCCCCTATGCAAGAACAACTTCACTTCCACAGTGCCCAAATCCACCAGATGCAGGGGGAAACCTGCAACTGGGGAAGCAATAAAGTGCATGGAGATTTTTTTTTTACTCTATTCTGTAACTTTTCACCAGGAATTCTAGCAGCATTTGAAACACCAGGTCCATCTCTGAAACACACTGTCCTGGCTGGCAAGCAACGTGTGGCTGAGCCAAGATTTGGGTCTGCAGTGGAGGAGATGGTCCATCCCTCAGCAGACAGGTACAAGAAGCCGAGCTGCACTCCCTCTTGCCTGTAGTCACCTTGCAGGGATGGCCCAGGGAAGCCTGCAAAGGGACTCGAGCCAGGGCACTGGCCCGGATCCATTGCTGCTGTTCAATGAACTGTAGAAATCAAAGAGTGAAGCAAAAAAAACCCTGCATCAAGCCATCTGTGCCTCCTGTCTGTTCAGCGTGCGGTAGAGTTTTAACAAAGAAAGATTAATGTGTGGAAATGGAAAGAATCATGCACAGAAAAATGCAAATAAGCATCAGGACTGCAGAGCCAGAGCAGGGGCTGAGTCATAACTTTGAGACAAATGGATGGAGCAGCTTTTCCACAGTTCCTCAGGAATCAGCCTGGGTGTCAGCTAAACCCTTCTAGCTGCAAGCGGAGAATTGAGGAAGGCCAGAGAGAAAGGGAGTGTTGCTCTGCACCTCGAAGGCTGCAAATGCTTCAGGGCTGGGTTACTGCAAACACTATAAAGAATGCAGAGGAAAGTGTCAGGGCAACAACAGGGAGATGAAAAACTTCCCCTGCTTGGGGCCTGAGCCTCACAGAAAGATAAAAGGGAGAAATGACCCACAGGTAGTAGCCACACACTGCAGGGCAGAAGGATGGTCAGGGCAGTCCCTCACCAGCGTGAAGCTGAAAGGTTTGTGCAAATCACATCTACTGTGGGTCTGGGCCTCTCAACATCATCTATGCATGGTTATTTGTATTAATCATCCTAGACAAACTTTGTTATCCAGCCTCAAAGAACCTTTAGTTTTCCATGCGGCACATGTAGAAGTAACAAAAGAACATTTTTACTTGAAGCCTAAAACAGAACTCCACAAAATCTTTTGGTTGCATTTCTCACTGAAAAGTAACAAAACCATTTGCAAACAGCACCACTACTTGGTCTTGTTTGTCCCCTTAGCCAGGGGAGCTCTGACCTCAAAAATCCCTGAGGGTTTCATAATTGATCAGGAACTATATTTTCCAGGAGAATGACTTATTTAAAAAGCATCTGAAAGCTGACTCTCAGCTAATCCCTTCACACCAAAAAGGCACCTTTTTTTCATGCTTTCTTCTCTCTGCTATTTTTTCTCTCCCTGCCGTTTCCTACACTTTAATGTATATCCACATTTTCTGGACTTTCCCTATCACCCACTCTGTGGTCAGTTCTTAGAAAAAGGGTGAGTAAAGGACACTGCCCACTGCGTGCTTTTGTGCGCCTCGGGGAAAAGCAGGTCATATGAAAGAAAGAAATGGATGTGTGAGCCCCACACCCCGTCTCCATCACTGAGTGTGTGAGCAGGATGGTAGCTCTGATCTCAAAGTACAGAAATACCAACAACCCTGGTCTGGAAAGAGTGGATTTTCCTAAATGCTTAGGCAAACCAAAGGCTTCGGAGCTGGTATTAATAGACTGGGATAGCTGGGAGAAAGCTCACTGTATACACTAATGAAAATGTGTCTAAGTACTTTGAAGCCATGAATTTCTATCTTTAGAGAGACGTGGGTAGTTAAGTAGCCCGTGGCCGCTTGTCTCAGAGGAGCAGAGGCAAGTGTCCTGCCTATGGAAAACCTCAAGCCACAGAGGACAGAGGTATTAAACCATTTCCTGTAAGACTGACACAGGGCCATTCAGCTGAGAGACACCCAGAGCGCAGTGAAACATCCGGATGGTCAGACAGTCACACATCACTAGGTGAAGCCCAGCCAAGCCTTCGTAAAAGGCAGCAGTGAAATAGCAAAAGAAGGCCATGACCCACCAGCCTAGGAGGTGCAAGAGAGAAGCTCTCCCATTAAAATCACAGGGAGCACGTCAGGTAGGCACTGTGCAATCATTCCTGTTGGAATTTGGCCATGGAGCTGGAATTAATGGCCCTTCCTCAGCCAACAAATCCCACAAGTGGTCAGAGCCCCTCAGCCTGGGAAGAGCACAGCTCCGGCAGCCCTGAGCTGCTGCACGCTGGCTCAGCCACAGCTCTGAAAGCAGAGCACCCACATGCAGCACCTGAGGCTGCAGTCTCTTGAAGCCTCACAGTCTCCCTTGAACATCTCCCCTGAGACACCCACCCCATTTCAAACCTTGTTATCATGTAACATAAAACTGGAAGAGGTGAGAGGCAGGAGCAGAAAAAGAAAATGATTTTGTAGTTTCAGACGAGATATGAAGAAAACTGGGGACAATTAAATAACCAAAAGCAACAGGCATGGAGACAGATTTTTCTACAAGTGTAGTATATAAAAAATGTTAATCACTCCCTGTTGTATCCAAAAGAGCCTACTATAAAATTCATTTGCCTTGATCACTTCCTATTCATAAGAATGAAAAAAAACCCCACCAAAACAAAAACCAAGCTATGTTGATGCAATTTAGAGAACGTGGCTAATGTTCAAGCTTTGCTTTGTCCACTTTTTTCATCTGGACTAGTACTGCTGAGCATCTAGAGAACTGCAGAGAGGTGAGCAGTCCAAGAGCTGATGAGGATCTAATGATTTGATCTGTGTCACAGTCCTCTTCTATCTTTAAAAAGAGATGAACATTTTATTAAGGATGCTTGTGATCCTTCTACGTACAGTACAGGTGCTTTACTTAATGGCATCTCCACTCATCATCAGCTTAGACTATTAAACACAAAAATGGAAAAACACAAGAGCAGACTTAGATGTGTCTCTATGGATGGGTGGATAGTGAACCCAGAGACAAAGAAAGTTCAATTCTCTAATTCATTCAAAGTGGAGATACTCAATCTCTTCTCCTTTGGCATGTTCCAAAATCCAAAACAAAAGCACTCAGTGAGGAATTCTCCCTGCAGATGTATTCCTTTTATTCCAATTTAAACTCTGCAAACCACCTCTCACACCACAAACTAGGTGTTACCTGACTCTCTTTTCAAACACCAGAGAGGAAATGGATGTACTAGGACCACTAATATCTCTGGGTTCTGAGCAATGAGGACCACCAGCACCATCACTGTCTCCAGGAGCATCACTCAGTAGCACTGTCTCAGGTACCTGCAGGCAGTTGGTCTGCATTTAGGATTATCCATGGTGGTGGAAGCAACAGAGCTGATGTCTCTCTGAGGTCTTTGGATGAGGCTCAGTGTGGTCTCTTGAAATAATTTAATTACTTCACATGCAGAGTCCTGGGGAGCAGATGACAGAAGTGGAACAACCAGGGAGAAGGTGCAGTACAGAGAGAATTATGGTGCTTTGCATAGAAGCAGCACAGATTTGGTGTGGCCACCATTGAGCTACTAAGCAAGGCTGGACCCAAACTTGATTCCTGCAAAAGTTCCTGAGTGACTCCATGACTTCTCCTGGGAGTTTAAGGTAGGGCAGGGTTTGATCACATGATAACAGCTCCAGTAGTGCCTATGCTGCACTTGAGCTAATGTTTCTCCCTGAATCTGGGAGCTCAGGGCAGGTACACCAGGACAGTGGTGATGAAGAGATGACCGGAAGGAACTTGTTAGAAACTGCCCTTACTAACTTAGGGAGGCTGTATTATCTATTGCCTTCCCTTGGTATCACAGAGGTCACAGAAAAACATGGTTCACAGAAGAACATATCTCCAGCTCATATCCAGCCTGACTCTCATGAAGCCAAAGGTTCTGGGACAAAACTTTTGATCCTGAGGTGACAAAAAGATAACATCTAAGTAATCGTGGAGCTTACTGGAGCACTGCAGGGATGCTGTGCCATGCTTTTAATTGGTGTGAACCACCATAAGCAGACCAACAGTGATACACATCAGTCAGCATCTGGCTCACTGATTCTGCTTTGCATTTCCTTCTCACTAGATAAAGGCTGTGCCAATGGAGATGCTGTTAGTTGTCCAAGAGGGGATGTAAACTCTGATGAAAGAATTAGAAGCTCCCAGAGATACAGAGAAAAGGGAAGAAGGAGATTCCCAGCCCTGCTGTTTTGGTATGTCATTTTGAAAAGTTTCCTTAGGGTCTATGGTTGGGAGTTGGTGTGCCTTCAAAACAGAGGATAGAGGAGCAATGCCCTGCCACTGTAATATTACCAGTGAAAGGGATTATCCCAGGACTGAGATCTTCACTGGAGAAGACATTGCTCAAGAGCTGCTTAAGAGTGGCAGTTTCTGCTAATATATTCCAGGCAATTTGGGTTCAGTTGTGTCCTCTCCTTCCCCTCTTGCAATTTTCCTCCAAAAGTGGTGATGTTTCACAAGAGCCTGGAGACATGGGAGCCGGGTGAGGACCACAACAGGAGGCTGGCTCCTGGGTGGCCATGGTCTGAGGAAGTCAGCATCAGGCTCCCAGTTCTACAAGGAAGGGCAGCCATGAATCTTCCTTGATGTCCCCCGTGGGGTGGAGGTAGGTGCCAGAGGAACCAGACAGATTCACTTGGTAGCATGTGGCTATCAAGATGGGGCTGCCTATCCCCTGAGAATCCTCAGTTCCCATCGCTCAGAGGGGGATTGCTCAAACCACAGCTGCAAGTCACAGACCCAGGTTTAGCTCACAGGGAATTTGAATTCTGTGCTTGACCAGCCATTGATAACAATAGTCTTCGCTGCTATAAAACTCTCTCAGACACAAACATCTGTGTGTGAACATTACCGTGGCCTTGTTTTGATGACAGAAAAAGAACTACCTCCTTTCACACAGCCCTTGTCAGGGTAGATGGTAACTATGGAGCCTTTCACACACATCCGGTGTTTTCAGATGTTTTTTTAAAAAAAGTCTTACTGGATATAAATGAATGGGAAAGATATATATAATGTAAACCTCCACCATAACAAATGGAATACAAACATGTCTGTGTTTGAATGAAATTGCAGCAGTAAGGAAAGGTTTTCTTAATTATCTCCACTTTTTCAAATAATTCTTTAAAACAAATATTTGGGGTATTTTTCATGTGAGAGACAGAAGGAGAGGAAACCCATGCATCATCCTTTACAAGCTACTACTATTTTTATATTCCTAAATAGCTGCTGTATTAAGAAGCCAAGAGAACACAACTGTGTACTTAGTCCCAAACCAAACTCAGTATGAGTAGAGCCAGTGCTGGCTGTTCTCCTGAGGGCCTTGCTCTAAGATACTTCAGCCTTGATTTGGAAAAACATCTTCAGGGAAAGAAAACACCACAGCCCCATGGCTGCCTGGCTGCTTGCCTGCCTACAAACAGCTGGCCATGGTGCTAATGAAAGTAGGAATGGGATTGCAAAAGACACTTCCCCTCCTTAAAAGAAAAAAAAAAGAGGAAAAAAACCAAACCAACAACCTGAAACCCCAAAAGTTTATGCACTGGCTCCTGAGCTGAGTCTCATTTTGCACAGGCCACTGGACAGACATCAGATGGTAAGACATTTTAATTGCTAATGGCCTGGTCTGGATTTCAACGCGTGACACAGAGATAAAGGACTCTATATCCTATTATCAGTCCCCTGAGCAACTGCTACATCTTATTAAGTGTAACTAGATTCATAGGTCAGGATCCCATACACAGAGAGTAGATGTATCTTCTTTGACTGGAAGCAGAGTATTATTAGGGCATTCCTTTGCCATAATAATGGCTTGTGAGTTCCAAAGCAGAACCCTTGTATCAGGCTTTGATATTTTAACTTTCATGCTACAGCTGTTGGAGTGACAAAGCTGGGCTGGAGAGCTATTTGTGCAGCAGGAATGAAGAACAGACACAGATTGCTGCTTTTTTATGTAGCTTTCCACCCAAAAAAAGGTCTAGGGAAAAGCACTCGGATAGTGCTGTCGTCATTGTTTGGCAGAGAGAGAAATCAAGGCCAGGCACAGCGATGGGCTTTGCATAAGATCACACAACAAAGCAATGCAAGGGCAGAAGCAGAAGCGAGCATGTGTGATGTGGCAATGCTCTGTAACTAACAGACCATCACATCCTTTGCTAACCCCGCAGCGGGAAGGGGGAAGGCAGAACCGAGCTGCACATGGTGGCAAACTCACCAGTGACTCGATGCCCAAGAGAAAGACACTGATTCCCATACAGGTCAGCTTCCAGGCCTAGTTAGCATCAACACACTCCCCTAAGAAACAAGCTGGCAAGAACTAATGCTGGATATTTTGTATTTTAAAGGCCTGCCCCTCCTTAAAGCTTTAGAGCTTTTGCTTCTGTATAGATTCCGATCCATTGTACATCAGTGTAGCTTCTCTGAAGGTGACGGAGCCACATCTATTTTTATCAGCTAAGAATCTGGTCCAGCCCTCTAAGAAAGAAGGGGGCTTGCAAGAGATGAGCCATTCACATCTTTCCTGCCTCTTGTAATGCTGCTTCCCACACCAAACACTCAGCACCTCACAGGACTGGGGTCTTCAAGGTGAGGCTTAACATATATTCTCTGGTAGTCACTGAACTGATTGCCAGCAGAGAGGGAACTGTAAGTCAGCGGTGATAACCGAGGCCCTGCTGAGCCGTCACCGGTGGGGAACCTTTGCAGCTCCAAGAGGTTGATAGTCTCTCATAAATAACCCATCTTCTAAGAGATGCTGTAGTTTGACTTGTATTTCATAATATGGTAAAAAAATGAGCTGACCCCTGCTTTGACTAAGGAGACTTGTGGGCTTATTAGCTGCATTACCTACTTCGCCCTTCTTTGAGCAACGTATTTTTCCTCCAGTTGCAGAAAGTCAGATATTTTCAAGTTGCAGGCAAGAAACATGAAGAGGCATGTAAAAACCATAGTGCTGAAGGGTGGCCTTTGCAGGCTGTGCAAACCATCTTCTGGGTGCGCTGCTGATGCGCTGTGATTAGATGCCATTTTAGCTTGCTGAGGAGCATTAAGCGATGCTGTTCTTTCTCTGTCCTGAAACATCTGGCCTGGCAGCAGAAAGCTCTCTGTGATTTAAAAGAGATTTTGCAAGGTGCAGTCTTTCTTGAAATCCTGCTTTTTCTCCCTTTTTTTTTTTTCTTCCCTTTTTTTTTTTCCTTTAATTTCTTTTAGATGAGTTTTCAGAAGCACTGCAAACTCAGTAACTCAATGAATCACTTGGCTGAATGGCCCACATAGTTTCCTCTTAAGTCAGCTTTGGCAGCGAGCCACTGAACACATTCTGAGGCTTGGCTTCAAGTAATAATTTTATTGGTGAGATTATTCAAATATTTGAAGCCAAGCCACCCATCCTCACTCTTGCATACCCCACGCTTTGCACTTCACCAGAGGGAGAAGGGCTGCAGGATCAGGCTGTAGAAATCTAAGCACAGAAGCACTGATCAAATGGAAACTCTGCTTCCAACACCAAAGGAATTTCCCTTCAGCTATCACCTTATATGCCCAGCTGCAGGGCTGGGGCAGTCCAGCTGCATGCCACTGGTGTTACTGGTGGCTGGATGCAATCTCTGGAGTGACTGGGCCCAGGAAAGGCTGGTGCCAGCCCTGGGGATGAAGCAGCTGCTGCTGCCACCTTCACACACCGGGACAAGCCAGGCTGTGTGCTATCACCTGGCACACGAGAGACCACAGGGCCCGATGCTCGGGGCAGGTACAAACTCACATTCAGCGTGAGTCAGCTTTGCCTCCACAATCATAGAATCAGAGAGTGATTTAGATTGGAAAAGATCTTTGAAATCATCAAGTCCAGCCATAATCCTCCTGCCCCCGTGCTCTCGCTGGGAAAGTGGCTGCAATTGCATTTCTTGTGCTCTCCGTCAGGGTTCCCACCCCCAGACTGGTACCTCGCTCTGCTTTGCAGATCCCACCCCAGTCGGTAGCTGCCCTCCATCTGCATGTCCAGCAGCAGTGACAGGGGCTCTGGCTTTGCAGAGGCTTAAAAGGACAGAACGTCTGCAGGGCGAGGAATCGGGTTTGGACAAAGCACTGCAAGCAGCTGGGGAGTGTTTCAAACAGATTGGAGTCTGCATCAAAACTCCTTTATTCCAAAATCCACTGTTCCGAGCTAGATTCAAATATTGTACATGTCCCAAGAGATCTTCTCTAACATACCACTGGATCTGGGAGCAAATTCTCCTAATATTAAATTCTGAGTGACCCCAAGACTCTGTACCCTCCAGCGGGTTTAGAAAGTTTTTTGACTTCAAGGTAACCATGTAGGAAGAAGGACAGCCTTTTTTTTCAAGCAACTGGATTCCAATTAGCTTTACTTTTCGTTTCAAAGAAAGGAAGCCACCATAAAGCAAGCATCCTGAAAACTGATAATCTGATGCGAGTACAGAAGGACAAGTTCAATCAAACGCGTCTTGCTGTTTTAAAGCACTGCTTGCATTCATTGGAGACTCACTTTAGCATGGCAGGTCACAGCAGTATAAACATAGTGGGGGAAAAAAAAAAAAGCTGGAGCTGGCAAACAGTCAGAACTTGCTGTTCCTGACCCAGTAACCTACTTTTTGAGAGCCACGTAACATGAAAGCCACCCCTAGCTCAGACTGCGACATCACCTCTTACTTAACTTCTTAGAGGCAAACAGTGGGTCTGGCTGGGAAGAGTTAGATGGGATGTGGTAACCATTTATTTCGTTCTGGTCACAAAAATCATTATAGGTGAGACAGGAAAACAGAGAGTGGTTTCTAACCTTGAGTCATTGAAAGCCACCATCTGAACATGCATGCTCCATGTGGCAGAGTGGGACCTGGGAGTCTACCGGGCTGACACATAGAGCAACCTCAAATTTTGTCTACAGCAGCAGTGCCACCATCAGCATCACAACCATGAGTAAAGAAATTGTCCAAGGGGACAACTTAATGAAGAAGACCTGGTTTACCTCTGTGATGCTGCTTTAGCTGGTTCTTACTTCAACTCCCTCATTCTGACCTGATATGGTATTCAGAGATTGCATAGCTCAGTCTTTAAAGGCAGGGAAGACTTGAGGACCTCTGTGACCAGCAACAGCTGCTCTCTTGTGATAGCTTTCCATGCTTGTTCTCCCTTCAAGAGGGCAACAGCAAGAGTCATCAACACCTAACAGCTTTGGGATGATATCCACTTTCTTCTTCCGCTCTTTGCTCCCCCAGATTTCTCCCGTCTCAGGCTTCCAAAGAAGCAGCCAAGCTGATCCTGTACTCGTACACGTGGCCACCTCTGTTCAAGTTAATGAAGGACCTTGGGGAACTGCTGAACATGGTGGGAAAAGGTGTATTCTCAAGGATATGCAGTATCCCTTTTGTACAGGGCAAC
The DNA here is from genome assembly GCA_024336885.1 of Actenoides hombroni. Lineage (NCBI taxonomy): Eukaryota > Metazoa > Chordata > Aves > Coraciiformes > Alcedinidae > Actenoides > Actenoides hombroni. The sequence continues at coordinate 11,444,991 of WUAM01000395.1, forward strand.
TCCTGGCGTACTGGGAATTTTCTCCTGCATCTTATTTACAGTTTCTCTTCACTTTTTAAATTACAAAAGTGGCATCACTGGTTGAAATGCACCTGGATACAGTGTCAGTAGCCTGCAGACAAGGAAAGCAGTAACCTGTGGTACTCGTCACTCAGGGACAGTCCACGGTGAACACATGCTGTCCCCAAATGGGTCAGGCAACAAATACCAGCTGCAAAGTTAGTACCTGTCTCACAGCATATGGTGAATGATCTATTTGCACATTGTATTCCTGGAACTTCCAGAGGCAAAAAAAACCAAACCAATTATAGTACTGCTATCCTGACAGAGCAAAGGAGGAGAGCTGGATCATTGGATCAATGCTAAAGCAAAAAGAAGCAAGAAGACTTGATGGGTGTTTTGGTAGCCTACACCTCACCTGAGCTAGTGGAGATATCAAGCTGCCCTTGCAAACTGCGGTGTGAGTGGAGAACTATATAGAAGCCCAGCAAAAAGAAATCAAAATTGCAAGACTTCTATGAGTGCCAGGGTGTCTCAGCACAGCATTGCAGGACCAGGGAGAGCTTAACAGGGCCCCAGTTCAGCAAACCTTTCCCTACAGGTTCAAAACATTTTGTTTGCCTAAAGCCATCGTGAGCTTTCCTGTCAAAACACAAATGGAGATGGACTAGGAATAAAGTTTTCAGGCAGTTTTCTACCAGAAATAAAAGAAGCCCCGAAACAGGAAATTATACTCATCCAGTGTTGTTTGAAACTATACCACTGTGAACATCCTTAGAAATCAGTGTTTAACACCAGCCATTAAGAAGCAAAAGATAAATTGAAAGACTAAATTCAGGCTTAACAATTTGAAAGGATTAATATTTTACTAAACATAAGGGAAAATGGGTAAGAGTAGTAAGACCAAGTGAGAGAAATTATGGACGTTACTCTTTAGGGAAATGATTCTTTACTGGAATATGCCCATTTTTGCAGCCAATTGCACCTCTCAACTGAAACACACACACAAAGTCAGAAGAGGAGGAAATGAAATGACTTTTAGTCAAACATTCCAGCTACATGCAAAAAGCAGCAGTTGAAATAATCATAACAAAATGTCTTGAAATTATACCACCTTCCAGCTGGCTCAAACTGACTATGATCTTATTTCCGTTGGCACTTTGACTTTCCTATTGCAGAGCAGAAAGGGACAGGGCGCTGCAGTAGCTTAAAAATTCTAGCTACATTTTCTTGCATCATCACAAACTATTCTTCCACCATCTCTTGTACCAGCAGTTGTAACTTAACCTAAGATTAAAAACATATGGAAGTATTTCACTCTAGCTGGCATAAGCACCACACAAAAGTAAATGTTCTAATAGACATAAATAAAGTCATTTTTCTTTACTACAATGTCTAATTTAGCTCTCTGAAATTGTAAAATTAAAATCTATTCTAATCCATACTTACACAGAAATGCATTTCTAGCAGATTATAATATCTAACTGCTTATTACACAAAAATCTTGAAATGACTGGATTGTAAAAAAAATAATTGCCTAATTATGAAATCCTGATGATGAAGACACTATTGTCATGAAAACATCTGGGCTACCAGCCCCCCAGAATGCATGAAATTTCAATAGGCAGAGAAAAATCAGGAGGCAGATGAAAGAAGAGTTATAAAGAGGTCCAGAGAAAAAAAAAAAAACATTACCCACTGCAATTTCTATATTGAAGTGCGGGTGATGACTACAAACAAACCAGCCAGTAATAACTTACTCAAAGTAGTAGAGCAGTGACATGTATGGTGAGATGAGGCACAGTTATCAAATATTATGCTTATTCTTGCATAATCATGGAAAAAACCATACAGCTACTCCACCTTTCTATCATGACATCCTGGAAGGATATTTGTTGTATCAGGGTGTTAGAAGACCATTTACTAATCTGATGCCTTAGAGTAACAGAGCTGACAAATCGGAACAGAGAAGCCATCAGTAGAATTTCTGTAGCACTTAGCTCACGTTAAAACAGCATTTAAATGATATTTGAAGCACAAAACAGGAACAGGCATAAGAAGGAAGGAGCGGGAAAGGTCAGTTATGTGCAAACAGGTGAAATATTGAGAAAAGTTAAGAGAAGTTTGAGTGTTGTATTCAGTTCAGTTGAACAGGGCTAATCACCAATGAGAAATCCGGTCCTTGTTAAGCCTGCTGTAGATGCTATGCTAATAGTGAAGTTAGTGGCCGTGCATATTTTACCCGCTTATGAAATGATGAAAGCTCCTCTTGGAAAACAGGGGAGTACAACAACGTTGTTATCCCAGACGTGAGCTGCTACACCAAAAGGACCCGAGGAAGCATGAAAAGGTCCCCAGTATACTGGGGGATGCAATCTAGGGAGAACAGACCTTCTCTGTGAGCCAGGATATTATCGTGTTGGGAGGATCTCTCTCAAAGCAGGTCTTTTCTCCTTTTCCATCTGAGCCCAAGCCCTGATGACATGTACACCTATAAGTAGCCTGGAGCACACAGGCAACTCCAGGAAGGCCAATGAGGATTCATTGTTCAGATGGTTAAAAGTTAAATATTTGACAGTATTCACAGGTCTGACAGATCCAGTAAGACTTGATTTCTTATCTCTAACTAGAGTTCCCACCACTGGCAGTGACTTTTCAACAACTGATCAGTCTGAGCCTTGGACTCTGAAAGGAAAACCTCATGTGTAAATAATTTGCAAGGCCCCAGAACCAGACTTTATGGATGAGACATCAGAGGATGATGTATCACTGATAGGATAAGACACTCTTTTATGGGGGTGATTACAATGCAGATGGCATTAAAAGCACAGTAGCCTTCTCACATGGTTGCCATCTGTGATTCCCGGCTAAAGGTTATATTGGGACTCCTATTATAAAACGCTGAGATTTATAATTCAGTGGACATCCAAGTTCTCAGCCAATAAGTCCTTCAAAATGAAACCTGTTCAGTCATGGGTATTCTGCTCATGTTGGATATTTTTAATGACTAACATAATAAAGCCAAGAAAGCAGCATCAGTCTGTACCTCTGATACGTTTTCCATAAATGCCTCTGCACAACAAACTGATGGGGTCAAGTATCTCCTTTGGCCTCCAGTCTGCCTGCTTGTTTGCATGGTGTTCAGATGCTGGGTTTCATCCTAGCATCAGCCCCGGTGCAAAGGCACACCACAAGATTTGCACAGCATTTAAGTCTCCCCGAAGCCTGACGTTTGGGCTTACAAGGGATTTAAGAAGTGTGTGCACTGTGGAATGGCCTGCAGGGTACTGGTGAATAGAGTCACATGCGCTAGGAAAAGCTTTCCTATCTTCTAAAGAAGTGTTACTCTTCTGTCAAGTAAATAAAGATGTGCCTGCTATTTACTTACCAGCACATATTGCAAAGCTCATGTTAATTAAACTTCTAAAACACGCAACAGAATAAATCTGTATTGATGTAATGCCAACAAATTGTATACAAACTCTCCTCCATGCACTTAGTAAATATTTGCTTGGAAGAAAATATCTTGTGCTGTCCTGGACAAAGGGAGCCAAAAGCCAAGATCCTCCTTTCTGCTCTCATGGGCTCAAGGGATAAAAATCTAGGATCGCCCAAGAAGACTTACATAGAATTCAAACATAAGGCAAACACATCAGAAAGGAGGCAGCCGGGATAAACCTCACAGGCCAGATGCCAGGCTCACCATTATGATGGCCACTGATATCTCTGTCGCACCAGATAATCTTGGTATGACATCAAAGACCTAAGGTTTTTCCCTGTGTGGTTTAAAGTTTGTGGCATTGGTTATGCCAGTGGTTGAAAGGATGGCCCAAGTCCAAAACCATCTTCAAAGCTCAATGTACACATTTCATTGAAAAGTCCCCTTTTCATCAGAGAAGATTAAAGACTATGGTAGCTCTCAAAATCCAAGAACTAGAAACCTAGGAATATTGGGGGTCTGTTACTCTGCCTCTGACTTCAGCCAACTTCATCCCTAAAACCCGATGAAATTTCAATCCATTAGTATCCCTATTATTATTATTATTAACCTTTAATGCAGATGGACTCATTGCACAAGGCTGAAAGATGTCCAAAAGAGAAGCATCTTCTACTTGGGAGCAGGGTATGAAGCATAAGCACTTCCAAAATACGTGAATCACGCTGGCTGGCTGTCACAGCACTTTTTTGACTTTGAGCCTACACAAGCTGAGATCCTTTTTCTTGGTGTCACACCATATTTTGACTCTTGCCAATTCTCACTGGGCAGCTACAACTCAGTTCTGAGAAATTTCAAGGAAATTGCAACTATGCCTACAAAGCTTCTTAACCTTCACGTCGAGTCCCTGCTGAAGCACACGCAGAGATACATACAAGGGGGGGGGGGAAAAGGAAGATTATTTTCAACTGTAATGTTACTCAGACTTTCATGTCTGTCTTTCAAAAACTGATTAGATAGCATTACCATCCTGGACTAGAGGGTCTGGGATTTTGTTTAAGTCTCCCAATAATGGTCATGGGAAATTGCTTTTATTGGTCTCTTCTCTTTTGTGATCCACAGGGAGAATGGACACACTAGCACTGCTTACCAAATTATTGTACTCCATAACTACATCACTGCTACTCAGGAAAGACAGAAGCATTACTATTGATTCCTCTATATGAATAAGATAAATACAGTTTATAAGAAGGCATATTTACATAAGTTTTGATGACTCATGCAACAGATAAAGAAGTCTTAATGTAGTTCTCCTACACATTGTGCTCAGTGCTTTGTCTGGAGCTATTTCACAAAAGAATGTCTTAACAGACCCAGTGTATTGTCACTGGGCTATTTGCAATGCAAATCCATTACAACCCACTAAATGTCAGCATTGCTGAATGCAAAGTGTAGTTTTCAATTTGGTGTTGCAATGCATCGGGCTCGTGTGTTTGTAAAATACAGTCCTGAATTTCCTACATAGCTGAAGCCAGTTCTTGCACCAACTCTTACTTGATGGTATTAATTTAGACCATTATTCAGCAAAGGTAGTGAAACTTGAGCTTGTGTTTAGGTTCATCCCTATTTGACAAAGTGCAGCTTTTCTGTTTCAATAGTTTTCTTTCAGCAAGGGGCAAGATTGTAAATGTTACCCATGTTATGTCTAACATGGCTCGACTTCCTTGGTTTGGCATCTTCATGGGGAAGCCTTAATTACAGCATCCAGCTCAAAAGGATCACAACCATCACAGATCTCCCCACCAAAACAACGAATCAAAATCACCCCAAACAAAAGTAGCAGCTTTAGCATGCATTTATGGGTAGCTGAAGGTTATCAAACCACCAGAACTGCTGCTGAAGTACCTTCTGGTAGAGCCCAATGAGAACTCACAGTTAATTGAGTGAGATGAAGCCAGGCTGCAGAGCTGGCACCCCGCACAATGATGGGAGCAGAGCACCCACCTTCCCACTTTCCAGGAAGAAATTCTGGCTTGTGTAAACACAGACACATTTGTGAGAGCCAGCAGCAGCTTAGAATCATAGAATCATAGAATCATAGGGGTTGGAAGGGACCTAGAAAGATCATCTAGTCCAACCCCCCTGCTAGAGCAGGA
>WUAM01000395.1:11565970-11597105 GCA_024336885.1 Actenoides hombroni
ACTTTGGCCCCAAACTTCCTCCTTCCTTAGGCAACAAACCCGTTCTCCCCTTAATCGGGAAACTGCCGACCGTTCGGAAACCCAACGCCAAAAGATACGAAGAGTCTGGGCTGGAGAGGGGCGAGGAGCAAGAGCTGTCGGATTCGGAGGATGTTTCCCAAGGCCTGGAGGAGGCTCAGCTGGGTGGCCAGTCCCTCCTGGAAGACGTGGTGATGGTGATTCAGGACAAACCTCTGGACGAGCAGAAACGTGACGAAGCCGCCGTGGAGATGCCGTCCGTTCCCCTGGAAGCCCCGGTGCTCCCCGAGTGCTTCGGTTCCGGAGACCTGGTCATGCCTCACAACTTCCTGACGGATCCGAGCGATGGCGATGGGCTGGAACCTCTGGATGGGGGCAACCAGCCGGTCCCGGTGGAAACCGGTATGATGCCCTTGGTCGCAGACGTCGAGCACTTTCCCGGCTACGTGCCTCAGAGCGGGGAGCCGAGCCTCGAAGGCGAGCGGGAAGGAGACGACTCCTCTCTAGCACCCCTCGAGAGCCAGCCCATCACTTTTACCCCCGAAGAAATGGAGAAATACAGCAAACTGCAGCAGGCAGCTCAGCAGCACATCCAACAGCAGCTTCTGGCCAAGCAGGTCAAAGCCTTCCCGGCCTCGGCCGCCGCCCTGGCTCCGGCGGCTCCTGCCCTCCAACCCATCCACATCCAGCAGCCGGCAGCGGCCTCGGCCACCTCCATCACCACGGTGCAACACGCCATCCTGCAGCACCACGCCGCCGCCGCCGCCGCCGCCATCGGCATCCACCCCCACCCCCACCCCCAGCCCCTAGCTCAGGTCCATCACATACCCCAGCCCCACTTGACCCCCATTTCCTTATCCCACTTGACCCACTCGATTATTCCGGGCCACCCCGCCACGTTTCTAGCCAGCCACCCCATCCACATCATTCCGGCCTCGGCCATCCACCCGGGGCCCTTCACTTTCCACCCGGTTCCTCACGCTCTGTATCCGACCCTCCTCGCCCCCCGACCCGCCGCCGCCGCGGCCGCCACCGCCTTGCACCTCCACCCTCTGCTGCACCCCATCTTCTCAGGACAGGACTTGCAGCATCCCCCCAGTCACGGCACATGAAGGACGTCAAGTGAAGAGGCAACCGTAGAGGAAGGAGAATTATTTTGCATCTTGGGAAGGGGTTGAAGTTGGTCCAGCTTGGCAGGTGAGGCCGGAGAATTTCCTTTCACTCTTTAGCAGCCAAAGAAGCCGAAGGCTGGAGGGCTGGCTGGCGGCCGGGCGGCTCGGGAGCGTCGCGTGGAGCCGCAGCCAGGGACTCTCGGGGACCCCGCCGTCTCCGTGCGCGTAGCAGCACTGGCCTCCCAGAAGCATTTCACGTGTAGACCAGCGAGACCCTTGGAAAGGCTTTTTTTTTTTCCCTTTTTTTTTTTTCTTCCCCCTTTTTTTTTTTCTATTTTAATTTTTTTTTCCCCTTGGATATCAACAGTTCTTGTCCATCCATGATACCTCCTTTTAATTGTATTAAATTAATTTATAAAAAATAATGCCTTAGAAGGAGAAGAAAAGTAGAGTAATGATAGAAGCCTTCAGGAAGACGACAGGCTTTTGAAAAATCTTTCACCCTAAACCTGTTTTTTTTATATCTTCAACAGTGAGAGAAGGAACAACAAACACTCTAATTGGAACCCACAGTAAAATGTTGAATGTTTATCAGGACGTTACGCTGAAATGGGCCACACAACTACCCCACGTTCCTGTCTCAGTGAAAGTAGCAAATTTACAGTAAGTAACTTGTTACAAGTTGATTTTTTTTTCCACATTAATTTCCAGTGGTGAAATATGCTTCTAGATCCTAACAAACAGTTCTGAGTATATAAAAAATAAAGTGACTTGTAAAAGGAAACTTCAAAGTGGTTTTTTCTTTAATTTATAAAATACTCATTTCATTAATGGGCATTTTGTTAATTCTGGAAGAATACCAGAATTGGTGTGCTTGAGATTTTCTGTTTGAGTGAAGGTAAAACCTGGGGCCTCATACCTTCAGTGGAGCAGTTTCTTTAAAAGAATGAAAAGTGAAGCTTTGCAATCTGTTAAGATCCTTCCCTGAGACAGGAAAATAGGACACATTACTGAAAATCTGTTCTGCATTAAGCATTTAAGAGCATCTGAATTTGAGATGACTTGTCAGACCAGATTATTAAACTCCAATATTACACTGTGGAAATTAAGGAACTGTTAAAATGACTGAGGATTGCACTGCAACAGAGCAAAACTTTCTGTAAGATGCCCATAAGAGACAAGTCAGGGAAAAACTGGTTGGGTGGGGTATCAAGTGTAGAGAAATTCTCATATATCACTAACTTGTCCCCAGTGTATATATATATATATATATATATACACACACACATATTCTCTTTCTCTCTCTCTGAAATAAGCAGATAAGTTCTGCTAGTGTTTTTACAATGCAGTTTATGCCTGTACTGTTTGCCAGCAGAGCTGTGGTGGGTGCCAGCTGCCTAGTGCCTGTGACCATAGGATTATCCTTGTCAGGTAGATTACTTCTGATCCCCAGCAAGCTTGTGGCTGCTGTGCCAACATGCACTGGACTGTTGAATACTTGATCATAAATATTGTGCATTTTATTTCATATCATATGAAAATGCAACTTCTGACTGAACTAGCTTACTAACTTGTGCAGAATAATCTGAGGGGTGTTTGTGTTTGTTTTGGTACTAATGTTTACCTAATGATTGTTTAATACTTTATAATTTCAATTTTTTTCTTTTAGACTCTCTGGAGAGAGTTGGGCTGGCTTTCATCCAACAGGTCTTACAAGTAACATATAATGAATAGTCTCAGTAGGCTAATTAGTATAAAAAAAAGTTACATAAAAGCTAATTATGCAGGATATGACAGTTCAGCTTTTGGAATTTGGAAAAAATATTTGTCAGAAAAAAACTGAATAAGGCATTGATTTTTACAACAGCAGATTGTACTAATATTTGTGTATAGAATTATTTGTTTGGGAACTAGTGTTATTGAACCATCTGTTTCAATAATGCCTCTAAGAAGTACATGGAGATTCTGCTTGTTCCATGTGAACTTTAATGCTCAGCATTTGATCTTAGTGAGAATTTCGAGTGACCTAATTTATCCCAGATCATTTAGTTAGATTCAGAATTTCTACAGACCTACTAAATGGTAGGATTTGCTTTGGGGTTTTGTTCTGTAGAGGGCAAGAGAGCAATCTAGTCATACAAACCTCTTCATGCAGGTACTGATAAATCAAGGAGCATCTGTGTGTCTAGACCCAATGACATGAAAGGCAGGGAGAAACGTGGGGCCTCTGTGTTTCAGAGCTATGCTTCTGTCTTGAAAAATATGTGGTATGCTTGGACTTCTTTCTGAAATCAAAAATAGAGATCAGCCAAACAATAAAAAATGTAGTAAAGCATACAGAGGTAGTAATTGGATTTCAAGAAAACATAGGTTGTTTTTGGTTTGTTTTACAATAATTTGAAAGGGATTCGTTGAGTTGGTGTGACAGTGATTTTTCTAGCAGTCCACTCAAGAGAGGCCTCGGTCTCAGCTGGGGCCTCTGGGCACTACTGTAAGATAAATAATATTAAGTAATTTAATAAGCATAGAGTTGTTAATTTTACACTGTTGAGAAATTGAAGTGTCTTAAATATGACCCATGTCTATTAATTACTTTCACATCCTTTCCACTTTTCTTGCCGTAACACTTCCAAGGTACACGGAGCGTTTTGAAAGCAGTTGTCTCTGTGACAAGTGAGCACTTACTCTTTTGATGAGGTGTCTCTGCACTGGAAAAGTGGTGCATTTTCACGCTGTTGAGCTACACTTTTTTTGCCCTCTGTTAAAACCTGAATGTTCTCTGTCAGGAAATTGAAAATTTCCTATGAAAGCTGGTGACCAGAAACTTGGACTGCAGGGAAAAAATTGAGTTTATCTTATTTTTGGTTTTACCTGAAGATGCCTGTAACTATGACAACTGAACTGGAAGTTTGTTTCTAATCATTGTTATTGAAGTTTGTCCTTTGTTCTGTTAGAATGTTATATTCTGGTTCTGTTAATGTATAGTAGTTAATAATGGTTTATGACATTGTTTTAATGTAATAAATGTCACTTCTACATGCTTAACATTGCCTGGGTTGCTTCAGCAGTATAACCATTTACATGGACAGTTTGGATTCATTGAATCTGCTTAGGGCCTTTCTCAGTGCAAATGCATCCTACCATTGATAAGCCTGCTATGTGTCAGGTAATTGTGTGGGGAGCAAGTAGGATGTGGTTCCTACATATGAGGAGGCACTTTAAGTAACAGGAACTCTATGAAAGTAATTTTTTTCTTGTTGGCAGAGATTTGAGCTTCTTAAGGTAGGTGACTTAATAGTTTTCCCCCTCCAAAAGATGGATTGTGTTTGTCTGAATCATCTGAAATGACCTGTTCAGAAAGCAGCAGAAAGCACTTTTTAAGGGCCTATCACAAGATGTACTTATTTTTCTGTGCTTGAATTTTCCTGCTTGAATATAAAAGGTCCTTGGAACAAATGACTTATCTACTTTTCTATTTATTTGACACTAAAACACTTGGCAAAACTCTTCTAAGAGTCCTGTGTTTTAATGGCTGATGGATTGCACTAAGTATTACTCTGAGCTGTGAGGCTTGTAACCAGAACGCTGTGTTAAGGTGCACTCAGCCTTCAGCGAGGTAGCTTGTGTTGCTTGCCTCAGGGATGATTCCATCACCAATAGCTCAACTGCCCCTGTGGGCTGAGTTAGAACCACGTAGATAGAGCATTCTAGTTTGGATGTAGTCTCAAGAAAGGGATTTGTCTTTTGATCACTTCCAAGTTACAAACCTCTTTTTGCCACAGGAAAGCATGAGGCCTTTAAATCAGGGACTTCTGTTTCTTCTGAAAATTTTTTAAAGTTCACTAGTCAATTTACTACTTGGATTTTTTCACATGCAGCCTTCAAGTTATATCTGATAAGCCTGTGAATGCTAAAAGGTAGCCTGAAATGTTTCTTTTGAACTGAAATAGAGTACAGACTTCCTCGGATATCTCTTTTCAAGTCAGTATTTCATGATGTCCCAAATTTTGATTCTTTGTGCTTTCATCAAGAAATGAAATCTGATGATATCTGTATGTGGGGAAAAAAAATGTTGATTTCATGTGTAACTTCTCATCAGGCACAGTTCTAACAGTAAACCAGCCTTCTCTCAGGGTGTAGGGGATGTGTTGTGGGAAAGATATTTCTTCCCTCTCCAATCAACTGGTGACTCTTACTGCTTTAGGCACCAGTTTGTCAGTGTACTTCATGTATAGATAAAGGATATTTTCACCCTCAGCCACACTGGAATTTGATTAGAAATACCCGTAAGAAAAAACTTCAGAGCCTCCTATACTCTATAGTAAATGAATGGTTTGCATACGTGGTGCCTCTTGCTTTAGGAGATATATCTGGGAATTAGAATATGAGAACCAACCTTTTTTTGGAGAATTTATATGTACTGCTGTACTTGTGAGCAGAAGGATTGTTCATCATGGAAGACAGATTCTTGAAGCAAATAATCCATAAAATAACATGTATGCCCTGTAAAATGTGAAGCTCCTTTTATTAGAAGGGGTTGACAGGTTTGGTTGACAGATAATTTTACTTGGTAATGGAACTACATATTTTCTGAAGAGGAAATATAAAGCAAGCTGGAAAGATTATTTCATTTATTTGTGTTTGGTTTGGGTTTTTTTGTTTTCTGCTGTGTGTACAGAAGTAATATATGACCTTTAAAGAATAAGAATTTCTGAGTTTCTTAAAATATAAAATTTCCAGAACCCAACTTTTTAGCTTGAGTTAAGCTAGTAAATAGATTTTCATTATTTGAGATGGGGGGAAAAAGTAATTTTCATTTTTAAACAAAAGTAATTGCTGAAAAGCCAGGAAGTAAAGTTGAAGACTTTCTGTACTCAAGATGGCGAGCGGGGCTGCTTAGGAAGGTACATCCACGCTTCAGCTCTTCAGGAATTTCCAGTCTACCTGCCTTTATACTGAGGAATCATCCCAGAAAAATGTCACAGGGTTTCATGTCTTCACCACTGATTCTGCTTTGCTCAGCTTGCAATCAAAAAGTGAATTTTTTAAATTTTGTTTTCCTGGTTAATTCCTAACACTACAACTGACTGTGGTATTTGGAGTTTACTTGGGTCATTTGTAGTTAGTGTTTCTCTGAGTGTGATGCAGGCTTGACTGGAGGGGTCATACTTGAACTCCTACTTATGAACCCCCAGCCCATTTAGACTGTATCACATACTAATATATTTGTCAGCCATCTGTTGAAGCCAGCTACCCATAGCATACTGGTGTTCATGGTTTGACTTAGGCTGTTATGTGTATGGTTAGAAACTTCAAGTAATGTATTTAAAGCTGCATTGTGCAGGCTGAAATGCAGGAAATACTGCAGCTTACTGAATCACTTCAAAGTTACTAACTTAAGATGCTATAGTAGTGTCCAATTTTCTTAGTACTTGCAAGACAAAAAAAAGTTATTCAGTAGATCAAAAATTCCTAATGTTTCTGTATGAGTCCTTCCTCTTGCAGAAATAATAAAGTAGACTTTTTGACTAATGAAGGTACTGAAAATTGGTTTTCTATGTAATCATGTTAATTAGTATTTGAATATTTGTATTGTTCCACGTGGTGCTGACAGACATGGCTAAAGCACTTTCCTGTTGCTTGGAAAATCCCCACTTGTGTTAGGGTTACAGAGATGGGTTACAATGGACTATTTTACCATGGGTTTAAATACTTCCAAATTAGTTTTGGAGACAGTGACTTCTAATGTACTGAAGCAACAGTCTCTTGCTGTGTCCACAAGCTACTTACTGCAGGCATGTGACATTCCTTCTTTACAACCAGAGGTGGCCTGGATACTTCCAGATCAAAGTGGGAAGGGTTTTTGGCTTGATAGTCTGACATGGCACCTTTGACCTGTCAGTGTTGGTGTTGGCCTTAGCAATTGGAGGACCAAAGGAGCAATAATGAATGCCTGTAAAGAAATTACCAATGCTTTAACTTTAGGCTCAAAAGAATGGGAGGAAGGGTTGGATAGCTGTTACGGCTTAGTATCTTACTGTGTGTTCCAGTGTGCTGTTCCAGTGTGCTGTTCCTGTCCATTCTCTTCCCATTAGTCTGCAGCTTGACTGGAAGGCTGAGAACCATTGCTGCGGTGGCTCTGACCAGTAGGGATTGTCTCTGTCACCTTGAAGTGTAAGCCCAGTTACATATGCTGCTGTACTCTGGGATTGCGAATTGGTTTGTGTTTTGAAGGGGAATATACTAGAGAAAAAGACCTTTATTTTGTTTATTGCATTTAAAAACAAAGGCGTTGGTGTAAAGGTGGCATCACTTTTTTTCCTTCTAGAAAATGTTTAATACAATATTCCCTTTGGATTTTCTGATTTGTTAGTACTGAATAATATTAGAATGACTCATAAGAAATGTGTGGTTTGTGTGCTTATTTGTCTAATGAGATAAAAGGTTCCTGAAGACTGCTGTTCACTGGCTTCATAGAACCAAGACTTCTCTTCTGTATGTGAGTAATTAATTTGAGCCTGACATAGTTAACATCCTTTTAATTTATAGCATTGTCTTAAGTTTATATATAAAGTCTCTGATTCAGCAACCTGTCTCCATGAGGAAGAGACCACAGGCTAGTGTCTAAATTGTTTGACACAGGATTAATTCCCAGATTTGAACCCATGTGTAGCCCACCAGACTGATCAGTTTGGTTTAAATGAGGTGTGTGATTCAGAAGGTTGGAGTTCAGAATTCTGGTGTATAGCCACTGGTTCAATGTGCTTTATGAAGTTTTAGCTTCTGGTATTTTTAAAAGAAAATTAAAATCTGTGATCAGTTTGCAAGGGAGAAAATACTGGCCTGATTCAAATAAGAACTTGAAGTTAAAATTTGCTCTCTGGCACAGACTCATAGTACATTGGTGTTAGAAATGCAAAGGTCCTAAGAAAGGACTCTCAGCAGATGGACTGGTGAAGCAGCAATTTATTAGACATTCTTGTAAGAGCGGGTGTCCCAGCACAGCAGGCACCCTCTGGGCAGAGCTTGCAGCATTTTATCCCCTGTTCCCGTCCGCAGAGGTGCCTCCCTTGGTTCCCAATGAATTGGAGACTTCCAAGGTTTAGAGGCTGAACCGAGGCACCTTCTTCAGAACAGCCCATAATAGTTTGTAATTGCCTGTCTGACAGGTTCCTGCTTCCCCTTGGAGAAACTAATATTCCTGAGCTTACTGAGCAAAATGCAGCATGTTTCTAACTAAGAGGAACTATTGTTCATCTTAAATAGTCCTGAACTGTTGCCCCTTTCTCTATGAACACATCTTGATTGGCAGTTGTGCACTTCAGTCCTTTATCTTCCTTTTGCCTTAAGACTGAGCTTCAGGCCTCAGTTTCCAGTAAGACCACTTAAGGCTTCTGGTCTTTGGCAAACTATTCTTGATAGGGCAGCTTAAGTCTTTTATTCTTCAAGTTAATATAAAAATGATTGTACTTACTCTACAGTTTGCAAAAGCACCATTTCTCAGCATTTTCTACATTGGGTGGTTAAATGAACCTACTTTGTGTTTCTGGGCTCTCAGAACAGGAGAAAGGCAACAGGAACTGAATGTAACTGGAAAAAATATGAATAAATATTGTAGTTGAATCAAGTATATAAGGTGTAAAAGTGCAACCACATATAAGGTAACCATGGGTGGAGTCAAAATAAAACACCTCTTACTGAATTTTTTAGCTATCCAGATGCTTGAAAGTACTTTGTTCTTCATTCCAGCACATCTGTGATGCTTTGTTGTAACTGGCATCATCACAGCTATCACAACCATATAAAAATGGCAAAACTTACATATAAATTCATCAAAACTTAGCACTCATTACACAGTTGTATGGAAAGAAAACTGTAGCAATTGAACTTTATAGTTTTTTGAAAGATTTTTCCTTTTTCTGTGTGGTGGTACTTCAATAGAAGCATTGCCAGCTACGACACACGGTATGAACTGTTCAGGTATATACATGTATGTACATATAAGTTCTTATCTCAGAGTTCTGTAAGAATGTTGCCTGATCTGAGAAGTTAAATGCAGAGAATTCTAGGATCTTTATACTTAAACATAATTGCATTTTAAATAAATGTTTTTAAGAAAGTGAAATGTTTGCATTTGTTTTTTCATCACTCAGTTGCCACTGGATTTGTCAAGAGATGGCAGTACAAAATATTTCCCTTTTTAAAGGCCTTTTGAAGAGATAATGTGTGGCTTAGCCACAAAATAGGAGTGGTTGTATTTCTTTTACCTTAGTAGGATTCTGATCCTGCAAAAGACGTAGATGTGCCAAATACTATCTCCAGCCTATACTGTGATTCAGGACTGGGCTTCCTAGCAAGTTGGTTTCAAATGGTACTTACTGTATGATATTAAGTAACTGCCCATATTGCCAGTTCTCCTAATTTTATTGCATGTCACTTACTTGATTTTTCTAAAACTCTACTTTTTACAGTCATATGGTTTTGTAAGATTTATTTGTTTTAGACTAACACTTAAAATATTCCTGCCCTCATGGTTTTAGAGAGAGCCTTAAAAGTGGAAATTCTGTCTGCTGTAGAACAAGAAGGTAAGTAACTCCCCCTCTAGTATTTAAAATAAATTATTTGCTTGTAAAAAAATAGTATGGGGTTTTTTGGCTAACTTGAAGTTTCAATGTCTAGTCATACTGTGACAGACTGTAACTGTAGCAGGTTCTGGACTCGGTTTTGGGAGTTTGGTATTGAGCAGTAGGCTGGAGTTTGTGGATGTTGTGACATTTGCTCTGCCCATAGCAGTGGTGAACATCTTGTTTGAAAAAGTTGCTATGAACAGTTTAAGTCTGTTGATTTTGAAGGTCTTGATTATTATGCTATTAACATGGAAGACATTTTTTTGTACAAGGACTAACAGGTGGGTCATTTCTGTTAAACTATGGAGATGAGAGCCAGCTAGCAGTGCAGAATGCTAGAGATACTTTTAAAGAACCCCTTTGATCTTTACAGGTCAGGGTGAAGGGACACTGGTAAGTATTTTTAAGTAATAGCATATGCACTTTTTCCTGCCTGAAGGGCTGCTCAATTTTGAAGCTTGCAGGCATGTCATGGAAATTAGAGTTGGGTCTTGTTAAAGTTATGTAAATATTTAGTCCTTACAGGGTAAATCTGTGGTAAAGACACATCATGGTTATTCTTGTTAGCCTCTTTGTAGTCTGTGGGTAGTTTATTTTTCCTTGTGTACTGTCAGTATTAGCTTCTATGAAACCAACAATTAAGAATAAAACAAATTTACTAGAGTGTAGATTTTTATCAGTATAGCACCTTGCATCTCTCTCTTATTGAAAGCAGAGATGCTATGGACCTCTCAGCTTGCCTAGAATGAAATGGACTCCAACCCCTCTCTTGAAGTGGAAGAAGAAAAGGTTTAGATGAAGGATAAATCCTTGAGGCCTTCCAGATGCTGTAGCTGCTACCTGTTTTGTATAGCCTTTGGAAGCTGCTATATACCTGTCTGCCAGTGAGGGAGTCTGGCCTTGAAACCGATTTTAGACTTCAGGCAAAGGAGGTGGAAGTGAAGAAATCCGTACTTCTTGACGTAAGAGGAAGAGAAGCATGGCAATAGTTTAGGTGTATCACAGCTGTTCTTTCTTTCTTTAATGCTAACCCTGGTACAGTCATAAATGAACTCGCAATGCAATTTCTCATGTTTCTTATCATTTGGAGGCCTAACCTAGAGCTTGCACTCATGTATGATCAAGTTTCTTTTAGTTCTTATATTCATTCTCAATTCAGATAATGCCACTAAGTGTATTAGATATGGAACTGTGATGATGTGAAATACAATGTGGAAGTTATGAACTTTCCCTTTAATATGTTATACTTCAGAACTCTTCACGGTTTTTTGCTTAAAGCGAGGTCATATATTTCTGGAAGCCTGGGTCATCACTGTGAATATTCTGGGTTTATTCTGCTTTGTGACAAATTACTGATTTTGATTTAAATCTGCATTTTGTATAGCTGCCTACTTCGATTTGTAATAAAACCCTCACTGCTTTTGAAATAGTTTTGATTTTATATTTAAAACAACAAGAAACTAAGTTGGTTAATCCTTCAGATAAAAATAATATTTTCTGTAATTTGTAGCGTGCCCTTAAATTGCATCTCTTAGCCTGCCTGTGCCAGTATGCATGCTTCCTGGAACCGGATGATGATGTCGTGAGTGGATGTCTGTCCCTCTGCATGCGTTGTTAAATCTTAGCCTTGTAAGATTCCCTCGTATTTAAACTGTCAAGATATTAAATTAACCTTGTTAAAACCAAAAAAGCCCTGCTTCATTCAATGTCGCACAGCAAGTTTCAGGGCTCTCCTCTGTACAAGCTGTGCTGCTGGCCTTGCCCCGCGCCGGCCTGGCCTGGCCTTGCCCCGGCCGGGCCTTGCCTTGCCTTGCCTGGCCTTGCCCCGGCCGGGCCTTGCCTGGCCTTGGCCCGGCCCGGCCGGGCCTTGCCCCGGCCGGGCCTTGCCCCGGCC
This sequence comes from Actenoides hombroni, assembly GCA_024336885.1. NCBI lineage: Eukaryota > Metazoa > Chordata > Aves > Coraciiformes > Alcedinidae > Actenoides > Actenoides hombroni. The sequence continues at coordinate 11,577,622 of WUAM01000395.1, forward strand.
GGCCTGTCTGGGCTGCCCCGCAGGTGGCAGCAGTGGTCTGGCAGAAAAGGCCCCTCACCCAAACTTCTGCGAGTGGTGTTTGTTTTGAACGTGGCACTAAAAGGAAACAGAATTAATTTCTATCACTTTGTTCATTATTTTGTTTGGTGGAAGATGATGGTTTTTATTTGGTTGCTGGCGTTCGAGGTTTTTAGGCAACGAGTCTCTTTCAAAGAGAAAACACCACAAGCTGAAGACCTGTCTGAACTGGTAGTACAGTAAGGTACTAGTTTGTTGTCTTGCTGTGTGGTGCTGATGCAGATGTCTTCACTCCGAAGTAGAGAGTGCAAGTACTGACCTGGACATGGGAGAACCCTTCACGCTGTTAAAATGGTAACACTCTGGCCAAATTCAGCTTTTACTCAGTTCTGACTCTCAGTGGATTTCAGTGCCTTTAAGCTGGGATAGGTGTTGGCCTGTTGTTCTAGTCATAGCTTCTCCTTTTTTTAACTGCTTTTCTGATAATTAAGGTGAAATCATGTCTAATTTCCATCTTTCTCTTACATATATTTCATGATGTTTTTAAACTAGATTTGTATTCAGTATCCTGTTAAGATCATCAATGCCATGAATGGGAAAGATGAACGCTTTTCTGTAAAGCATAAGCATGAATTATTTACTACTTCATAATATTAAATAATTACATATTGTTAAACAATTATAATTAAGCATTATATTTACATTGTTTTCACACCCTCTGAACAGTGTGCAAAGCTTATTAAATGCCTAATAAATAGCCGTAAAAGAATTTCAGTCTCTGAGAGTAAACAGAGTATCTGTTTTTATGTATGGCAGCAGAACATGCATAGAAATATTACTTTTGATATAAAGTTTAAAAAAGTTTTCTTAATGAGAAAGGTGTTTTCCAGAGAGCCTGAGTATGCTCCACAGATACCCAAACCAGTTAAAAATCAGTGCTAGCTGGCACCCAGTTGCACTGGGTACGCTTCAAATATCAACTGAAGGTCTGATTTGAGAGTGTGTTTCATAAGAATAAGATGGGATTTTGACTTGTACTCCCATTAGTTCATGTTAGAAAATTTTTATAGTTTACTTCTGGTCTGATCTTCCTTCAGCATTTCATCAAACACTTCTCACAGTTACAGCTAAAATGACACTGAAATGGTTGTGAAACTTGGAACAATTTGGACTTTAAAAAGCACTAAACTAAAAAGTGCTCTTGCAGTTATGTTCTTGCATATTATTACTTTAGAGGATGATAAAATGGAGAATTAGCTGAATTGTGCTCAAGCATTTTCAATCTATTACTTTCCTAATTTAGTAGTTTATAAATAATGCATTACCAATAGAGGACTGAAAGTATCATTGCAGAGCATCTTGTTTTCTAAAATGATTGATAGGTATAATATCAGTTAAAACTAGTTCTGAAATTGAGGTAGAAGGTTTGTGCTATTACAAATATAAATAATTACAGCTGTAAATGATGTCAGTAACCAGTCCTTGCCCTAAGAGTTGTCCCAGGCTTAGCTTGTATTATTCAAGTAGAACTTAGAATTACAGATTCAACTTTTAAGTTGCTTATTTGAGTGATCAGTTTGGTATTCTGTAATTGGAAACATGCAAAACATTTTATTTTCTTCAAGAATTACATTGTGAGCAATTGTAGTAGGAGAAAACCTACAAAAAGCATATGCCATTATTATTACCCAGAATCCAATGAAAAATAGTTTTCCAAATTATTACCATGTGTGTGTAGGAGTTGCTTTGTACTGTAAGGTTATTTTAGATGCTAGAATTATTTGTTTCATACTTTGAGTTCCTCATTTAAAATGTCCCCTTAGATTTGCCATTACTTTGACTATTGTGTGATATATAGTAAAAAAATGGTTTACAAAAAAAAAGACATTTAACAAGTAATTGAAATTCCAGTTTGTGTGCAAAATGTGCCAAATGAAGTAATGGTATTTGCAGGGATATTGTATGAGAAGAGTAGTTGTGAGGAAACTACTGTAAAACTGCTAAATATGATCCCCTCCTCTTGCTGTCTTTAATCACTGTTATAAAAGCTGGGGAAAATAAAGCAATTGTGAGTGGCTGACAAACAATCAACAGAGAAATTAATGTATTATAAGTCATATATTGTAACTGGCTACCCATATTTTCCTTACTGTTTCTGTTGATTTACAAATTCACGGACAGCTTTAACAAGGAGAGATTACTGAAAAAGGCTTTTTAAATATTTGTATGGTAATTTCCCTCTATGTAGATGAACAATCTTCTTAGGACTCAGCAGAACAGTAACTGAAGCAAAGGAAAAATGTCGTTTGAAATGCTGCTTGCTTAAACAAGTGCTGTTGTGTCTGAGCTAGTGCACACTTAAAGGGTGTCGTGACTAACAGGAAAGCTGCTTGAAATGAGTTTATTTTAAGGGGGAGTTCTTGAATGTGCATTCTGTAATGCTAACATAAACTCCGAAGTTGAGAAAAGCATAATTTATATAGGAAAATTACCTCATTGATTTGAGGTGACTTTGTTTGATAGACTGATTACCTGCAGATGACTGCCAGCTTAAAGGTACATGGGAAGGACTAGTTACAAACCACTGCTGAATGTATCGTACTTAGGTAGTATATCAGAAAAGATTTATTGCTAGCAGTGTAGCTATATTTCTTCATGGCATTTTGATTTATATTCAGATGTCCTCATGGATCTTTGCTTCTTAGCTTAACAGATTCATAACCTCAGGAAAGGAATTTTATGTTCCAAAGCCACTGGAAATTCTTTTTTCAGGTATCGGTTTTCTTACTCCAGTTGTGGAACAAGCTCATGATCATTGTGTTGTCTCATTTGATTTTTAGCAACTTCACGATTTGCTGTAACTAAATAGCAAAGTGTGGGGCAGTATGTTTGGTGGTGTGGTAGCATCTGCTTCAACGATAGCCCTGGTTAGGGGACTGTGCTGTGCAGTATGGCAAAGTTCTTTGTAAACACTTGGCAGGCGTTAAGCAAGGTGTTGTTTGCAGACTGTGTTATGGTCCAAATATTTACAATAGTCTTGTCTCCTTGTGGTGTTTGTATACAGATCTTGGGGTTAGCCCAAGGTATTTGTTCCATGTGACACTGGGTGTGTAAGGTGAAAATCAGTATCAAGTCTTCTGCTTGCTTTTCTTAAAAGTATTTCTTGGGAGAGACTTGGCATCTCCAGCCTCATGGCACCCACAAAGGCTGCAGTTTCCTTAGGTTTTGTAGTGTTAATACACGTCAAAAATTGCAGTAGTTTTCTGTGACAATAGGAACAGTAGTCCAAAAAGAGAATAATGTTTCTGTTTGAGGTGAGCTTATATAATAGATCAGGCAAACAAGTCTATTTTGAGTCGTATTATGTGTCTTCTGTTCTGGAAGACAGTTCAGATTTGCATGTTCCATCGTCAGCCAAAGACTGACTGGGGATACCTGTTGTCCAAATAAAAACCCCACCCAGCTTCCATACATTCATGGTAGAGATTGATTTCATTCACTGAACAAAAATTACTTTCTGTACAAAGAAGGGTCAAACTTGGCCTGCAGCAACTACTTATTTGTATAGTGCCCAATGGGGTCTTAACTTCTGTATGCAGTTGGAATACAGCTGTACAGGATTCAGGGGATCTCAGTTATAACAATTTTTCCAGAATATTTGATTGCAGTTGTGAAACCAACCTGAGGATTGTGACCTTTGCATTCTGTAAAAAGGCATTGTGGACTGTCCAGTTGGACCATCAGTTATCAAAAGTAATCTGTGACCCACGTTTGCCTTCCTGATTACTATTACCCTAGAAAATCTTGGAATGAGGTTTCCTATCTTGTGTGTGCTGAAGTCATGCTACATAACAACATAGGAAACCAGAGAATTCTGGTTTTTTATATAGCTACCTGTTTGTTAATGAGAATTGTAATAGAGGAGGCACTTGAAAGGTATCTACATATGTAAGTTAGAAGAATTTTTGTTAATTATTTATGAATTACAGGTTGTACATTTATAAAATGCTTTACATAGGTTTAGTTAGTGGATAGTGCATTAGACTTTCTTATCAAAATTTTTGTATCTTAAAATTTGATCTATTTTTGCTATAAATGACAGTTGTATTTTATGCAAGGGGCAGTGCCAGCTAGAAGATATTCTAAGTATGGAATAAGAGCAAATTATTGGTATGAATGGGTCACTTGAGGATTATGAATGTAAATACAAGCTTTTAATTAAGAGTAAGCATTTTACAAAATAAAATGAAAGTTAGCTTTCTCCTAACTTACGCTGTTAATGTCTATGCTATTGTTTCTTTATTCAGTTCCTCTTCTGTTTAGGAATAAACTTGAAGTTAAGCAGAATGTTGGCAGTACTCCCTGTTGTCTCCTAATCTAAATACTTTCCTAAATCTTGCATTTGCATGGTATCTGATCAGATGTACAAAATGAATGAGATTTCTTGTAGCAGTAAGTTCAATGAAGTACTGTTCCTGAGAAAGAGTCTGTCATGTAGCTAATGAAACACTCATTTATATTGAACCAGAGGAGTGCAAGGGTAATGTCTGGATCCACGTGGCTTCCTTTCACGAAAATACTGCAGGGAGAGCCAGACAGGGTTTGAAGACAGCACAGTCTGCTGTAGAGCCAAATAATGGCTGTGGGAAGCTACTGATACCATCAAAGTCCTCCTGCTGTCTTCACTGTGAACAGGTTCCATCCATCCGTGATTTCTTCTAATGCATCCCTTCCCTACCCAGACTTGGTGTTCTATTTCACCAATTCCTCTTGCTGCACACCAACAGAAATATGCAGACTTGAAAAAACAGAAGTAATTCCTGAATAAAAAAGGTTAGAACTGTACTATCTACGCTGCTTGTTTGTACTGGTCCTTTCCTTTACCTCTCTTGACTAGGTAGATACTTGTGTGATGTTTGTCATCAGTAATCTAGGTAGCACAGATTGGCTCTTAGGTGTGATTGCAGTAAGAGTAATGTTAACAAACACATCTGAATTGCAGAATAAATATGGCCATTTCCTCTTGGTCAAAGAATCTCATTGAAAACAGGAAGATCTATTATATTTGTAGATGGAACAGTAGTATCAGTATGAATTCCATGTTACTGCTTCTGTGATTCTTCCTTATTCCTTAATAAGCTTTATTTTTTATTTTCCAGAGACTTGAAGGGTGTTATAGTCACTCTGAGTGATAATGGGCATCTTCAATGTTCCTACCTTGGAACTGATCCTTCACTCTTCCAGGCTCCTAAGGTTGATTCTAGGGAAATAAACTATGAAGAACTTGATGCTGAAATGAAAGAGCTTCAGAAAATCATCAGAGAGGCTACAAAAACACAAGGTATACCTCTACCTTTTCTGTAGTTGTACGTACTTTTAACTGCCTGACTTCTTATGGGACTTTAAAATGTTTTATTTTCATACATGAACCATAATTACGTTCCTGCAGGAAATGTAGTATTTCAAAAAGTTTAGGGATTAATAAAAGAATGTACTAACAAAGTCTTAAACTGTAAAGCCCTTGGATACAGAGTTTTTTCATTGTATTTTCATAATGCCTGTTGGAGCATTCAAGATATTTATATCAGGATGCAGGTAATTCTTGCTAGTTCAAGGATGCAGAGAAAAAGAGCAAGAAAAACTTAAGGACACAGCAACAGTCTAATATACTTAGGCTTCAGAGAGAGCAACATTATTGCCAAATTCTGTTTTACAGCATACATGCAAGTAACAAAGAATGACCTTTGTTAAAACAACTTTTATGTTGCATTAACTTTTCAAAAGTGATTGTATTTGAAGAACACAGTGAGAGATATCAAAACCCAAATAATTGATCATTATTAATTCTGGAATTAATTTTGCTGATAACTTACATTGATTTTGAAGTAAGGGCATGTTATTTCTACAGAGATCCTTCAAAGCTTGTGTTTTCATAATTGAGTTTTTAAACTGTGTATCTGACTTGCAGAGGGAATTGGAAGCTTGAGAATTTACACAAAAAGATAAGAAAATTCTGTACAAATAGAAAGAACCAATTAAGATCTTCTCCTGATGATAGTTCGCATGTTCTTAAAATGCTTTAAAGAAATTCTTGTCTTTGTGTGAAAGAGTGAAAAAGCTCACAACTGAAATCCACAGAAAATAACAAATTATTTATCTGCAGTCATGATCTTGATTCTGCAACTCAAAGGTTTCTCTTAATTGCATATAACTTTGTTCATTATTGTAATAGACTAATATTTATTTCTTTTAATTTTACAATTCCAGTAATTGGTTATTTAAGCATATAGATATGGGTAAATTTGATTGTGTTTTACTGGGTAAATTTGATTTTTACCACAACCCATCTTTATGAGTATTTGACAATTTTGTCAGGCTGTGATAGCCAAAGGAAAGAGAAGCATGCTGAAGGGAATAAATCCTTTTGAAGTGAGTCAACTTCTGTTTGTTTTGATATATTGTGTGGAAGATATACAGAAAGATATACAGAGAGTTTCTAATAACTCATTATATGATTGACAAGTTTACTGTAAATATTGTTAAGCAGTTCCCCATTCTTTCTTCCTTTTAATTTTGTTTCCTTTCTCAGTCTTTCTAGACTGATCTAAACGTGTTGCAATGGTGTTTTCAGATGAGTTTTTATTGATGCTCTTATGATGTTGTTTTTGGCTTTAACTGGATGTAAAACTGGAGAGAACCTTTTGTACAATACAACATTTTACTTTGAAGAATGCTTTTCAGTTTTGGATGGTTTGGCTTTTTTCTCAGAGCTTTTGCTAAATCTTAAAACAACTGCTAATCATGTCTGGTTATACACAAAACACTGTTGAACATTGGTCATGACTGGTCAAATTGGTCATTCCAAAGCATGATCTTTAAAATGAGCCGTTGACTTGTCTGTCTTTGAGAACCACATTTGTGCAGTAAGAGCTCGTGTTGATTTGAGAATATCTTCCCTTATATGGGAATAATTATTCCTAGCTTCATTTTGACTTCCAAATATGGAAGATATTTAGAATTAGGCCATCATATAAAAAAACCCCAAACTTAAGAGTAGCTATTTCCATAAATGCCTTGTATTTCTGTCCAGTGCTGACCATTAAATTGTTGAACTTAAGCTGTTTTATACGTTTTGAAGAATAAGGATTTGCAGTATAAACTGGTGAAATATTTTAAAATCTTAACTGTTACACTAACTTAAATCTAATGTTACTGCAGCAGCCTGGGTGACACAAGCGGTTAAACAGAGGTGCTTTGGCTCAGTTTAATAGTAAAAAAGCTGATACTTGAGTGTAAACTTAGGTTGTTGTATGTAATCTCTGGCCTGTTTATAATAGAAAAAGGACTGCATGACATAAGTTACATCATAGTTTGCTTGAAAAACCAGCCTGAATAGAAATGGTTAAGAAAGTATAGAAAAGAATTATTTTCTTCTCTGTACAAGTGGAATGGATTATGCTGAGCTGTGTGTGACTGGCAGAACCAGTCGTGTGCAGTTGTGGCAGTGTGAAACGGGCCTGGAATTCTTTGGCAGGTAGTACTGGAGGAACATGTTTTGGTTTTGCTTTTTTTCCTTGTAGTAAAGGGAATCATTTTTCTCTGCACACGAGACAAACCCCCCTTAGTTTCTATCTTGATAAAAATTTTTCCCCTTGACCCTCTTGTTAGAAAGAGATAATGTGCTGTCTGCTTGTTCTGGGTCATTTTCAGGACACTTGTGTGTCATAAAATTCTTACATGATTTATATATCAAGATGTTAATTTCCCCTTTACATTAAGTATGTGCTGCTTGTTACTTTAGAAACTATATATTTCCCGTTTGGGTTTCTCTTTTTCCAATACATTTAGTATTAAGAAATAAAAGTGCTTTTCAGAAAAATGCAAATAACTTAGAGCAGGACTTCTGGACTCTTAAGAGGAGATTACATAATTCCTTATGGTATTTAAGTGCCTAGTTTTTAATCTTTACACTTTTTTTACATACATAAAACTTCATAAGGTTTTATATTATGGTTATAAATGAGTTCGACTCGACTCAAGCTTCATCTCCAGGACTGTTAACTGGTACGCTGACAGTCCTGGGAATTATCAGGTAATGTGTTGTAACCAAGGCCCATAAAATGTTCTATACATAAAACTTCTATATATGCTCTTATGTAGAGGAATTTCTGAAATCTGTTTTGGTTTTTATACTATCAGGCACAGAATCTTTCTATGTCTGACATTCATTGTCAGATTACTCGGATGAAAGTGCCGTGGGATGCACAGTGTGTGTTTTGGAGATAGTTGTTTATTATAGGTGGGTTAGTACTATGCTGGTATTAGTAGAGGCATATGAGGACAAAAGTTAAAAATCCTTAGTCTCTGAAGATCATGGATGGTAGGTGTAAAAATCTCTTAGAATGCATGTTAATCCTTTCTCATACAGAAATCAGAATAAGATCCAGGTTTAGGTTGTCTGTAGAAATCTTAGAAAACTGAGAAGTTTCCCTTGTCAAAAAGCATATGCGTTGTTAATTTTTTTCCTTTACATTCGTAGTTGTTATGATCTAAGTCTTAAACTTGCTGCTGCTGAAATAGCATTGTTTTTAGAAACATAGCTGCGTGTTTGTTAAAGGACAGATGATTTACTTTTTCTTTCAGATGCTTTGCCCAACTCTGAAAAACACAGAGATCTAATTGTGACAGCAGAAGTTTCTCCTGATCTGGATGCTGAATCTGTACGTGCCTTTATATAAAGGGAATTCCTCTGAGAAAGTTGTTTTTAGTTATGAGTAAATAATGATTGATCATGGATAGTGGTTACAACAGATTGCGGGACTGAGCTTCTCCGGTGCCTCTGGTTTTCCATTCATTAAAATGCACTTTTAAAATTTATTTTTAACTTAATAATATTATTTAGTATTTTCTGTCTGGGGACCATTAGATTCTTAGCTAAGCAAAAGTAAGTGAATAAGAACTTAGGATTTGGAGTAACTTTTTAGTGGTGAGAATTTGTAATGATGAGGAGTTAATACAGGGGAAAAGTAGAAGTGTCAATCTCTATCTCTTAAAGATAGAATCCACAAAGCACTCAAAGATGCATTGTAAGAAATAAGCTTTCTTTGGCTAGGCATGTTTGAATATTCTCTAGTGTTGCAGTATAATTACTTTAGTCATCTTGTACACATAAGTAGTTTATAAACATTAATTCAAATTCAACTGTTAGGTCCATAGAATGCACTAATGCTGCTGTGCTCATTTGCTCAACCTTCCAGATGCAAATGGTCTCTTTTGTATATAGTAACTCAATATATCAAATTACAACCTTGAATCTTTCTGTCCCAAGGCTGTTTGTATATCACAGATTCCTGTATGTTAGGCTTTTGTGGGACTTCTTTCTGTGGCCATCTAGAAGGGAAAAATCTGATAGAATACTTACGGGGAGGATACAGCAAATATGAGGACAGTCTGAGGGCTTCTGCAGTGACCTGGGAAACTACAGCTTGCAGATACTACTTCTGCACTGGTGAAAAGATTGACATTGTGATGTTTGTGATGAAAGCAAAGAGGATATAGATGTATTAAAATGGATTAGATAAGCAAGTGGAGGTCCATTCTGGTTCTTCAGCAGCACCTCCCATGTATGGCCTCTGATCCAGAAGGTCCAGCTGGTTCCTGAAAGCTGCATATGGCAAGGGGCAGTCATTTTGTGTCCGTGCTGTTGCTTGTCACCAGAGACTGTGGGTGTGACAGGCCAGTATGAAAGCAGCTATTTTTTATCTGAAAAAGATACACAATGTACAAATGAAAGTCCTATTTATAGAACCCAGAGCCTACAAGCTTCCTGACTTAGGAACTTTGCAGATGTAGTAGACCTTTTACACTGTCATACTGGGATGGAAAGGAGAGTGGGTAGAGGACATCAGGTTGTTCTTAATTTACTCTTACCATGAGAAAGTATGAGTTCAAGTTAGTAATTTGGTATTGTAGCAGAAGTGAAGTGTTTTTTCCAAACAAAATCGTTTAAGCAAACAGGAATGTTTTCTTAGGCTGTAATGACTGACCCATTGCAAAATTAAATATAAGCATAAAATATTATATAGACTGCAAGGTCAAGATAAATTTTTATTTAGATGGAATTGCCTATTGAAATAGAAATTTGCAGGAGTATTAAGATGACTGCTTTTGAAGTGCAAAATATATTTCTGATTATGAGATAGTGTGTGATGGTTTTATAGTACATACTATGGTGTATATATAATATATTGGCAGATTGGAAGTCACCTTTCCCTATGGAATAAGAGAAGGTATTTCCAGAATTTAAATAAATATGCAGTAGGAAGTAGTGTGCCAAACAAAGCAGTTTCAAATATTCATATATACATCAGAGTGCATTAGTTTCTTATATACACAACATTCATGACCTTTTGCTGTGCTTTCTTCAGGCAATTTCAAACAGAGGCTTTAGGTTTTCAGAAGGAACTCAGACATATATTTTGTGTATTTTAAGCTGTCAGAGGAATGATAAGTCATTTACCGTTAATTCCCTGTTTACCGAGTTGATGGTAGGAAATAATATTGCATTCACTGTATTCACTCAGTCATGTGTAATATTGAATTTACTGTGTTCTCATCTTTTTCTTCACAGCAAGCCATTGACAGTGAGGTAAAAGCAGAGGCAGTACCATCAGTCACAGTAAAGGTACTGTGCCTAACTTAAACAGTATCATTCAAATAGTGGCGGCAAACTTCAACAAATCTGTCACTTTCTGTTTATTGCCCTTAGATCATGAAAATAACTAAAATTGGAAATGCAGTATGTACGTCAAACCTTTTCTCTTTAGTATGTTAAGGCTTCATTGTAGCAAGCCTTCTGCTGAAGTCAGAAGTGATTGGAGTTTTATTTCTGATAGGCTTATCAAGAAGGAGACAAAAAAACATTATTAGGATGAAATTAAGCTGGTTTTTAAGTTATAAGAATAATTTTTCCATCACTTTTCAGAGGGAATAAATGTTTGCTTACTCAAACAATGAAGGTTTTTTTTTGTAGCCTTTCAAGTTAATTGTTCCATTATGGGTTGCAAATAAATAGGAATTGTAAAAGGGAAATACTGGTTTTGAAGTTGAAATTTGAAGTTCTTAAACATTGTCATTGAATTGCCCTTTGCAGATCTTTCATATCTTTTTGCTGATTACATTTGTTTTCTGCTATATAGAGATTATTTGTTGCTTCCTTTAAATTCTTCTGTACGTCGCTTGATTTAGATAACCATCCAGAGCAGAGTGACTGTGCAGAAACCAAATCTGGTGGTGTGTGTACAAGCTCCGTTAGCTGTGACCTGTGACCAGTTCATCTTTGATGATTTAGGTAAACCATTAGAGTACCATTACAGCTGTGGTTATTTTTCCTAAAGATGTTTGAAAGGTATGGACCCCTAAAATCAGGAACAGGAAGCTTGTTTACCTGTGGATGGTCGAGCATGTGTTCCCCACGTAGCATCAACTGTTTGCTGGTTCTGTCCATTTTCCAGCTCTGCTGGTAAGGCTGCAGGTGGTATTGCCTTGAAGACAAAGTGGAGCTGAAGAGCAGAGAAGTGTCCTGTTTGGATATTCTCTGTGTTTCGTGTGCTGAATTGTATTATTAGTTATGCTTCAAGATAGTTACAAGTTGGAGGGATTAGTTTGTCTTTTACAAATTATGGATTTAATAGAGAAGGATTTACAGTGATTTGATAAAGACTGAATTGATGAGAACTGTTACTGTAATTTCATAGAGTATTTCCCTAAGTACTAGAAAATATGTTGCTTTCATTTCAATGTTCCTATTACTTGATTTAATTTTATTTTTTTTTCAGAACCAGATTCATCTGAAACTGTGGTCCTGTCTGTCTTTTTGAAGGGAAATTGTTCTCCATCAGAACTGGAAGGAGATTGTGTTGTTTCATATAGTACACCAACAGGTGAACTGCTGGAGATTTCAAATCTATTTGCTTTTTTTGAGCTGCTTTTCTTTATGTATTTCTTATATATTCTCTTTTGAAATATATTGAAGGCAGTAGTAATTAAAGAAATTATCTGTATCAGAGTCTAGTTTTCAGTTTAATTAACACTTTATGTAACATCATTAAGTTATGTAACTGGCCTTATAAAGGTAAAATGATATGCGTATGGCTTGGGAAGCAGATGTACAAGTTTTCCCACCCTTTGCTATCAATTTACTTCTGCTCTTTAAGGGGCCATTTCTTGGAGTGGGAAGTTAATTACATCTTTATGACTATTCAGCCTTCTGGGCTGAATACCAACAAATGTGACACTAACTGCCTCCCCACAGAGGAGCAGATCTGAATGAGCATTGGGAGTCATTATTCCTCACTTCCCTTTTAGCACTTGAACATACTCATTCTAAACAAATAACCCAAAGGAAGAGAAACAAAGTCCTGTATAATACCATCATGTCATGACCCTAGAATATGTAAATTTACATTGCTACAACTGAAGAGTCACTTAGTTTTCTACACACAGCCTTGTGAATGTGTCAGGCTACTGAGAAACTGTATTTAGGCAGAGCTTCCATGTTAAGTTCAATGCAGTATAAACCAGTTAAAGTTGTCTGTTCTTCACTTTTCACTGCTTAGCTTTGCTCCTGCACATCCTTCCCTGTTGTGCTCACACAATCAAGTTGTGTCAGACAGATTTGCTGAATTACTTCACTGTGGAAACAGACCTATGCCAGTTGAAAGGGAAGGATGACATGGAGTAGACTGGCATCAAGAAATATACACGGAATTAGGGCTTCTGTGAAAGGGTGGTAGTCTTGAGTACCTTCTACATAGACACTTTTAGTTAACACTTCAAGTGAGACAAAGCAAATGCTTGTGTTTATGATGATAGTCTAGGCTGTGTGATGATTGAAATGTTTATTTCTATACAAAACAAACTCATGCTTTTAAAGAACGTGGTCTTAGCCTCTTTAGACAAGGGTTGCAGATCTGTGCAGAGCATGGGACAAAATGATCCTCCCTCTTTCCTGAGAGCCTGCACAAACAGGTGGTATGACTTAGTCCCTCTCTGTTGTGCATGAGATGCTGTACTGTCATAAGTGTCAGCCAAGTGATGTGGTTTTAGACAGGTTTTGTGGTACGGGTAATACATATTTGAGTATCTTGGATCCTCTGATTTTGAGAGCTTGCTTTTTGTTTTGCTAGTTCTGCTTCTGTGATTTTGCTTTGCAAGACCAGAGTATCAAACTTAAAGGATATTTGTCACTGGCAGATGAATGTATTTTCTCCTCTCAGGTGATACTAGTTCAACTTATCCTTGTAATTTAGATATTAGGCTGGATTTTGCAAGCCTAATAATAATCCCTTGGCTAGGGAAGTAAAGAAGTCTTGTATCTTAAGCATGTTTGTGTATATGCAATTCAAAAGAAATTCCAGAAGACATGACATTAACAGAATTGGGGAACTGAAGAATAAATTTTAAAACCTTACCTTTAATGATAGAATTTGGAAGACTTGTAAACAAAGGAGCATAATTAAGATCTTGCTTAATATTTGGATACTCATTTAAATTATAAAAATGGGATAATTCTATTCCATTAAATACTAATGTTATTTGTACAAGGCAATCAGTAAACAAAAACGAAGTGCCTTTGTGACTTCATTTTATCTGAATAGAGACATTTTCCTCTTTTTTTTTTTTCAATATATCCATGTTTGTGGCCATATCTGTCTTGAGTGGGATTTGTACAGCTGAAGGTTGTTATCGCTCAGTTGGATGGGATTGCAGTATTTATGAATGGGGGCTCATGTCTGGTTTTGGGCTAGTGTTATAGCTTTATGTATTGTCTACTTAACAAATGTGGCTTAAATTCTTTAAAACCTGTTACTACATTTCCTTTTTTTCTTACCTCAGTAGCATCTTAAATATTCTTTTTTTTCCTTGGTCCCATTGTTGGTTCTGCGGTAGACCTCAGTCCTGAAGGTGAGTGAGTTGGAGAAGTTTGAATGGTTGCATGAGTTATTTCTATAAATCCCTGTTATCCTTTCTTTGATCCTATGAAAGCATAAATATTTGAGAAAATTGGAAGTAAATGCAGCTTAGATATATGGAGACAATTACCCATGGGGAAAATAGAAAATAATAAAGACATTTTGTGAAGTATATTGCACTTTCTCCTATGTAACATAGGAATTTTGCCAAATATGTGCCTTGTGCATTGAGATTGGCAATGGGAAAAGCAATTGTATGTTCATTCTTTACTGTATTTTTAACTATTTTTTCAAGTTTCAGCTAAATTATAGCTTTTTGGTGCAACTGAAACAACTTAAGGATTTGTAGCTAATGCTGTGCTGTTAGTACTGAGTAGGGCTGAGAGTGATATCACTTAATATCTCTTCATTCCAATTTCTATTGGAAACATCTTATTCAATGCTAAAAGGTGGCTTTCTACCTGAGAATAGAAGCAGTACAGAATTTAACTGTGATTGTGGAATAAACGGAAATAACTGCCTAAAGCATCTCAGTAAAATACTCCTCTTGGCAAGAGCAGCTATCAGTGTGAGACAGATTTCTGGTATTAAAAGTAATTTTAAAAGTACAGTAAATATATAAATAAACTATATAAAAATAACTCTATATAATTTGACAGGGTAGCATTCTAAAAATGAAGATTTGGTTTTTGTTTTAAGAAATTTCTCCTCAAGATAAAAAGCTGATATTGGAGAGAATATTCTGGAGCACGGTAAACTTGGTAGAATTACCTGGGACAAAATTCATTTGGTTTACTGTGAGGTGCACTGGACCAATTAAATTCAGGGTCATCAATACCAGAAAAAAACTTTAGTTCTCTGAATATTTAACATCCTAAACTAAAGATCTGAGGTTTAATGTTTTTATCATGTACATCATTATGTTTCAAATATAATTCAGATGAATGCATGAGTAATTTCAACTGAAATTGTAACTACAGTGCATGTGGCCTTTCTCAGCTGTGTGGTATGCCTTTAGTAGTTTCTTCTGAGATAATGTTACAAAATTTCTCTTGTGTTTCAGATTTGAAGAGAATCTGATTTTTCTTTTTCCACTTTTTTCACTATTACAGTGCTAATATTGTGTATCATGCAGTGTATCAACTGTAGATGAAGTGGGATGTATTACTAGATGTAACACCAAAGGATTGAGGGAGTTCTGACTCCTATGCTTTGCTACTGCTTTGTTGCTTTTCTACCATTTAATATTCAGAAATGTTCTGAAAGCATTTCCCAGCAAGAGTTTTTACTCTAGTGATAAATTTTGTTGTAGCTTTTTTTAGTTTTCTTGTATAAAGTTGCTTTGGACTCAACAGCTAGTCATCTTCCCAGTCCCTTCCCAAAGCCAGATGCTTTGTGATTTAGTTTTGATTTGACCTTTGTCTGGAATATTGAAAAATTCTGTTTATCATGAGGCAGACTAAGAGAAGCCTATCTAGGAATTGCTGGTTTGAAACAAGAAGAAAAAACATCTTGTTCAAAATAAAAATATTTCAAAATATTTTTGGCTTATTTTGTCACTAACTTTTTCCTGTTGGTAAGTCTCCATCCGTGCCTGAGTTCAATAGTAAGATGTTTTTATGTTGTCATAAACAAAAATTAATTTTCTTATCGAATTATAAAGATACAGTTGTGAATCATTCTGAAAGGTCATGGATTTATTGTCATGTATTTTGTCAGGAATTTTCCCTGGAGCCAAGGGATATCTTAGTTTTGATGACGTATCTTAAGCTTTTTATTTGTTTTCCACTGATTTTGTTTTTTACAAGCTGCTGCAGAATCATTACTTTGAGGCATCATCAGTCAGCCAAAAGAGCTTATGAATTGACAACCAAAGGGATGAATCTGAAACTTTTAGTAACATTTTTCCCTTGAGGCAAGTCTTAGAAATAATATTTCATTGCAAGAGATCCACAAAGCAGCAAACAAGCAAGAAGGGTTTCTTGGATGACTGGTTGAGCTCTTTTTATAGAAACCTGCTAAGCTTACATGATTGACAACCTCTGTGTAGCTATCAGTTTCATGACTTTTCTATCTCCATATAATCCATGATGGCAACTTAATTCTCTCTAAAAATGTATTTTGTTAAATGAAAGTTGAGTGTATGGGTTTATATGAGTTTCATGGGAGAGAATGAGTGATATTAGTACTAATTTCAATGAGGTGAATATTGATGCCTATAGTGATATATGTATCCAAACAAAACAAGGTTTCCATGCTATCTGCTTCATCAAAAAATCAGCATCAACAAAAGCATAATCTGACTGCCCAAAAGAGCAAGAACTCCCTATTTTGTAGCAACTAGCACTTTTACCTTTCAGATAGAACATACCGGGCAATTGTTCTGCCAGCAATTTTAAACAATATTTATATTTGAGTAAAATTTTGACACATGCTAATGAATGGGTTTTCTAGAGATTAGAGTTAAAACTGCCTTGTTTCTCTTGCACCATTCTGATAAAATTGCATGATGTTAGATTCCAATTTCAAAGGTGGAACCACTTTGTTTTACAGTTTTGTTATGAAGCGATGAGTTGAAAGATAGTTTACTATACCTCTGAGTAATAATCTCCATTGCATACAGTTTTTCTAAGTGACAAACCTCTGATGGATGATATGAAGCTTGAAGGTGCATAAATATTATTGAAGAGTATAAGAAAGAGTAAACGTGTTCTTAGGATTTAGTTTATGCTATTCCTGATGAAAAGGTACATGCTCCAGTTATGTCTTGGAAGCATCAGGAGTCGCTGTCATCGTGACACAGCTGTCCTCTGTGTTAAAGTAGGATTGTTTCTCTGGAGGATCAAATAAAACGTTCGTTGTCATTGTGTGTTAATTGGTATCAGTCCAGATGTGCAGTGGATTTGGCTAATGCTTTTTGCTCTCCCATTCAGTTGAAAATGTTCACTTCAAAAGGTAATTAAAAGTATTCACATTTAAAATTAGGTGGGAAATTTAACAAAAATGGGGACTTTCACAGATTTTGTTTTCATGCATTCCTTAATTGCACTAAAAATATCATGTTATGTCTCTTTCAGGACAGCAGAATGAGGTGTCTTGTATTCAGAATATGGATATGAAAGATGAATCTGTGTTCTTTCCTTTTAGGAATAATGAAAGTTGCACAGTGTAACTTCAGGCTGCCTTTGCGCTTAATTTGCTCTCCATCTCACCCTTCAAAAGCAGCAAACCACAAGCTAACTATTGATACCAATAAACCCCCCATCAGTTTTCTCACCATTTTTCCAGGTAGGTTTTAAGATATGTCTCTGATAGGAAATGTGTTAGGAAATCCAGCAGGGATTTTATCTCTAAAGTAATGGAGTAACTAACAAAGCTAACATTAGAATGTTTAAAAAGTATATTTTAAAAGAAATGATGGCATAATATTTCTATAATAATCCACCTGGGCAAGTACATGTGTCTGGTAAAACTGCAGATATCTTTTCACAGTGGGCGTGATATTGGTCTAATATTTATGTATCCAGACAGTGAGTTTACTTTGCATCAGTGACGTTGTGAGGGGGAGAACGTCAACAGTCATTTAAAAGATGCCAAGCAGGGCAAAGCCAAGGTGGTAAATGCTGCATGTAAGGGCTATAGTTGCATTGAAGGAAGATTTGTGGAGTTCTTGATATAGCGTTCTGAAGCTGATCTTTAATAACTTCATTAGACTTCTTCAGCCAAAAAGAAGACTTGTGCTTAACGATGCTGCCTGATGTGCCAACCGAGCTGCGTTTTATATTCAGGGGAATATTAAAATCGTATGCAGAAGGAATTAGGTGCCATTTAGGAGTGGAAAAAGAAGAATGGAGTTGAGTACTATAAAGTGTAATGTTATGAAAACCATTTCTGCTGTAATTATGTGCTTATAATTTGGAAGAGATAGAGGAGGAGGAGGAAGCTACCACAGGAATACTCTGTAGTACAATATCATATAATCATAAGCAAACAAAGAACTGAGAATGCATTAGATAAAATGTTTCCATGCAGCAAACTAGTATGATATTATGTGCACTGGCACACTGAGTGCTGGTTGCTGATATTAAATAAAAAAATCATTCAAACTCAAAAGTGTAGAAAAGGATGATGAATGCTAGCTGAAGATTTGAAAATAATTAAAAGAAAGTGACTTCTCTTAATAATACACAGGCAAAAAAAGGGACTACAGTTGCCTTCAGTAAGTGTTTTGTGGGTGTATCATGGACCTGGATGACCATATTAGCACAAGAAGAAATGAATAGACAGGGCTTATAAAGTGATTGTGAATAAGTCCAGTCTGTCAGTGATTGTTTCTGAACTTCAGAGGACTCAGGTTCTGGAACAGTTTTCTAAGAGCTGTATGGGCAAGCAACATCAATGTGATATTTTTCAGGTGGACCTGCATCTCTCTCTGAAAAGCTTATAGTATATTTGTCTGAGAGCAGTGAGTAAGCATAATTGGGTGTTTTGGTAGCATGATTTTCTTAACTTTGAAGGTGTATAAATAACTCTTCTCTTAAATAGGTGTGCTGTGTAATAGTTATTGAAACAAACTCTTTTTCAAAGGTCTACATTTTGGCTTTTTAATCACAGGCTTCCATTATGGTTAAGCAAGAACATTTTCAAAATAGAGCATTGTATTTTTTTTTAACCTAGGCATGCATTGTTGAAAATATAACACTAAGTGTAGGCCTAATGTGTTCCAGAATAAGGTATTAAAATCTTCTGATTTCTGTTTATTCCATTCTCAATGAGGTGGGGGTGGGAGGGAAGCTTGCTCTCTGATGTGGTCTGTGAAGGAGCTTTGGATTCTTGGTGTATTCAATAAAAATTGTATGTCTTCTGCTCCATGTTCTGCCTTATTTTTAGGGGAAGGTTGGGAGGAGAGGTGACATGGAGTAGTTTTGAAAATATGGTAATCTAAAATTGAGGCTTTACACCTGGTTTGAACCACTACATAAGTGAAAAGAAAGGTGGGCATGCATGGAATTTGCAGAGTAGCTAGTTGTAGCAAGGTAGATGTTGTGCTCTGTGCTGAAAGCTGAAAAGAGTATGCTTAAACATTTTCATGATAATTCCCACATAATTTTTGCATAAATACATGAATTAAAGGTGGCCTTGCATCTGGTAAAAGGTTGATAGTCTTTGGGCTGTGTACTAATCACAGTTCTTTTTAGATGATAAAGACTGAACCTCTGAGCAATGTTTGTTTTTTCCAGGCTGGGGAAGAACAAGAGTGTGTGGCTCAGCTTCCACCTGTGAATGAAGGGAGGGGAGGGTATGTGGAACTACTGCTGAAGGGTCTGTACTTACCCCTGAGAAGGGGAGCAGTCTCATGCAGATTGCAGAAACAATGTAGGGAAGACAGAAGTTGATATGGTCCTGGCTATGGCTTGACCTTAGTTGAATACCAGTGTCTAACTATAGAAAACTGTATTTAACTTTCCCTTTCAGACTTTGTTGATCTGTCTG
>WUAM01000395.1:11603260-11637828 GCA_024336885.1 Actenoides hombroni
ACTTGCCCTTGTTGTGTTTCATTAAATTTCTCCCTGCCCAACTCTCCAGCCCGTCCAGGTCTCTGGATAGCAGCACAGCTCTGCTGTGTCAGCCACTCCTCCCATTTTCAGGTAGTCAGCAAACTTGCTGACAGTGCACTCTGTGCCCTCATCCAGGTCCCTGATGAATATATTGAATTGTACTGGCATATGTATGCAAGAGTGAGAAACACATTGGGTGTTCCTTCAGGCTGCCAGATTTCCTGTGAGGTGGATCCATGGACACACAAAGATGGAAGTTATGGCTGGGATTCTGTGGGATTTTTTCAAGGAGTCGGCCTAGACCCAAGTCTGTGTCTCAAACTTATGAATAGTTATTCTGTTAATCTTTCAAATCATTTGAAATACAGAAAGGTTGTGATTTGGTTTTTTGGGTGGTGTTTTTTTGTTTGATTGGTTTGTTTGTTTGGTGATTTCTGGATTTTTTTTGTTTGTATTTCTTTCTTGTGTTTTTGGTGGGGTTTTTTGTTTGGTTTTGTGTGCGTTTGGGTTTTTTTGTGGGGTTTTGGTTTTTTTTTCATTTTGTGGTGTTGTAAAATACATCATAGCCTTCATTAGATTGTATCAAGCTTAAATGCAGTGAAGTTTGAAATATAAGTGTGATTGCTGGAATGATCATTTAGGTTTTAATTATGTTGCAGCTGGCTATTTTGAAATTTCTGAAGTTTGAAAATAATGAAAATGAAGTAATGAAGTTTGAAAATGTCTAAGAAGTCCCAAATGATCTCCTGTCCCTGTTTAGTTTCAATACACTTTTTTTTTTGGCAAACTTGGGAGAATATTATCTGAGATGTCCTTTTGTACTTCTACTAGAAAAGCTGCAGAGTGTTTCTTTTTCTCTTGGCTTCTGTGAACTATCCTGCATAATTATGTACTAACAAAATGGTACGTTTACTTATTTTTTTAAACAGAATCCATTTTCTAAATTTAGGAAACAATTTTTCTGCTCATTTTGGGGCACTTTAAAATGGATGTGCTGGAATGCTTGCATCTGGAAAGCTGTGTGCTTCTTGTAACTTCTGCTGCTTACAGCGTGTCAGGTGTGCAGGGGACTCTCAGCTTTTTGAAAGACCTTTAGTGATTCTTGTGTTAAATGGTCAGGTGATTAAAAGATAAAATAAGAATTCTTATTAACTGGGCTTTTGATGTACAATGCTGTTGACAAAGTTTTGTGAACCCTTTAAGAGTTTCTTTCTGTATCTGATCAGTGTATATATAAGAGAAAAAGGATTATGCTTCAGAAAAAGACAATCATTCAAGCAGTGCAGAATTCAGTACTTGTGTTGATGCTGAAGGGTATGATCAGTTTTTCTACTGCAATAACCATCAAGTCCAGTCCACTGTCTGTGCGTGTCATAAAGAGCACACCAAACCTGGAAGAAGCCTTGGGATCCTGGTGGTGAAATTTTACTCTTGTTACAGGGCTTCTTGATGAGATATTTATGCATTTTCACAGATTACTGTGGCTGTTGACAATTAATTTTCATTTCAATGGCAAGTTACAATTCTTGGAAATGTTAAATTTCATGAGGAGTGTAACATCTAATCTAGTATAAATGACACCATACTGTGCCCCAAATTTTACTACCATTCTCCCATTTCTTTTGGAATGCAGGTCATAATATATATATGACCCTTAATCTCAATTGTTGAAAACCTTTAAATTGCAGCTACGTTTGAATGCTGAGAAGTTTCAGGAGCTGTTATCTGAAAGGGCTCTACAGTTTCGGGCTATTGAGCGGCGATTGCTGACACGATTCAAAGACAAGAATCCTGCTCCTCTTCAACATCTGGACACCTTGCTGGAAGGAACATTCAGAGAGGTCAGTACAGTTTGATTATCAGCTTAACCTTTAACATAGATGCAGTTGATAAAACTTAGCTTGAAGCATGTAAGCTATGCTTTCCTGGTTACGTTTACTATCCAAGAGACCAGGAAGCAGTGATTTGTTTAACCTAATATTCCATGTAACTTTTCAGAGGATTTGCAATAGTTTTTCTTAATCTGTGACCACAGAATCTTTACTCCTGGGTCACACCAGCTTGACAGCACATCATTCTTTCCAAACTGATGTTGATAGTGTAAATATTTTATAGTTCATGTGAAAATATTTTATAGTTCATAGCTTGTGTAAATATTTTATGGTATACTGTAAACGGGGGGAGTCGTTTGGCTGGTGTAACATTCACAACAGAATTGTCTGGGGCTGACTGTCTCCTTCCTTATGCAGAATTTATGTTCTAATAATTTCAGAATGTGATAGTTGCAGAGAACAGCATTTTTTTAAAAAATTGGTTCCCCAACCATCTCCATACTGAAAGTGCAGAAGGAAAAAAAGGATTTTTCTTTCTTTCCCCACCATTGCTTTAGAATGACCCTTGTTTCATGATGCATTCCCTTTGCTAAGAAGTTACCCTGTGCATTTTGTGTTTTTTGATTGTTGGATCTGGTTTTACTTTCTGATATGCCTTGTTAGAGAATCTGAGCCACAATTGGATTCCTTCCTGGAAAAAAGACACCTATATGTGCCATTTTATATCACAACAATTAGAAAACAAAGGTGTTAAAGAAAAATATTTTTCCTTACTGTTTACTCTAAGAAAACATTTCTGTAAACTGGAGAAAGCTGCCTTTCCATGTATGATTATCCATGAATCAGATTTGCCTTTATTTCAGTCTTTACTGTGAATGAGTTAACTATGAGGTGTTCAAGTTTGAAAGTGGGGGGGGTTCTGGTTACATTAAGAAAGACTGTGTATTGTTGTGATGCATGGGTGATTCTGTAGTACTTTGGAATGGCATGACTAAAGTCCTGAAGATAAACATGAGCGAGTCTCTTGAGTCTGACTTTGCTGTGTAGAACTGTTGGTTTTAAACTTAAAAGCCACTGGGACGTTCTTGACAATTTCCTTATGCAATTGAATTGCAAGTTGAATTCTGAGAATGACAAGCATCAGTTAGCTGCAGTTGATGCATGTTGCAGAAGCTTGTTTTAGTCCTTCAAAGCAAAATTAGATGGGTGCTTCTCTTAATTACTGTTGTAAGGCTTTTTTAATTGGAATTAGTATAGGCAAAAGAAGAATGAGGAAAGATTTCTTTTCAGAGAACAAATGCTTACATTTTTCCACGTTTGTTAAAACTTTGTTTTAGGCAAGCTCATATTTTTCTGGTGGCTTTCCTTTGTCATTTTCTTAGGGTGAATCCCCTTACAACAAAGAAATGTTATTGTTAGAACAAACCAAAGTGTGGTAAAATAGTAATTGCTATAGAGAGCTCACTGCTGCACGTTTTGAAAGCATGAGCTGCTGTAGGGTTTAATACTGTGTCTATGTGAGTGAAATAAAATTACTGGCTGATGCATTTCCTGTATTAGAAAAGCTGTTGTTTTCTTTAATTACGAATCCTGTCTTTATTTGGACAGTTATATCTAATGCCAATAGCTGAAGTATTCAAAATATGATATATGTGTTTTCAGGAAGGGAATCATGAGGCTGGATAAATAGGAACAGTGAAGTCTCAATTCAAAAATTCTTTTAAGTGTGTAACCTTCGTTATTGGAAGGAATAGGATTGTAAATTTGAGAATACCACTTTCCAAAAGCATTGTTTGAGTTAATTGTCTCTCTTTCCTTCTGGAAAGCTGTCTGTTTTAAGCACCGTGGCTATGTTTAGTAGTTTTCCTAATGCAGAATGCATTCAGTGAAGACTGATGATCCATTACCCCATAGACTCTTACTTGCTTCAGTGGTATTTGGATTGAACTCTAAATAAGTGATGCAATTGTTTTAGTTTGGCTTTTTTTTTTTCTTCAAATAATATAGATATGATCAATCCCCCAATGAAATGCTATAACTGTTAGAATTTTTTTTATTCTCTTACCATTGTCTCAATCTCCTTTCCTCTCTCATGTTATATGTTTTCTATAATGAGAAAAGAAAAATTTGCATTATTTTATCCCCTTATTTTTCACCAAAGTAATTGTTATATACAAAGAAAGGTTTTATTACTTTTTACATTGGGTTTTGCAGTCAGAAGGGAAATGTTTGTGTTTTGGTTTTATAGGGTATTCCTAGCCTTTTCATCTAGGAGAGGAAAGAGTTGCCAGTTAATATGTCTGTTTGATTTTATTATTCTTTTTAACCCAGACTCTCCTGGACTTGGGCTCTACACGGGTTACATTCTTAACAGGATAACTACTACAGTTCAGGATTTTTTTAAATTAAAGCTGTAAGGGTATAACCTCTGTAAATTCACAGGGATATAAAGGTGCCCCTTATTGCTTCCCTTATTTCCTTCCTTCAGAACAGTTACACAGCAGATATGTAACCTTTTTGTGAACAGCTTTTCAAGTACAAATCAAATAATGCTGAATATTCAACTCATGCAGTTTCATTGCCTGGATGTGACACAGACATGTTTCAAACTTACTCCGTGCAGTTTTCTCTGCCCACCTGCAAATTGTTACGAATTGCTGAACTGATCTGAAATTCACAGCTGAAGTAGATGGCAAATGTTAATTTTCAGATTTTCACTTTCAAGCAGAAGTTGTGTTTGTGCACTGTGTAGGCAGATGTAGAATGTGTGTCAAAGCTATAGATGCCAAACCAGAGAAAACTAATAAAAATCAGAGAATCCTGGAACGTTAGGCATTGGAAGAGACCTCAAAAGATCATTTATTCCAACTCCCTGCCAAAGCAGGATCACCTAGGGCAGGCTACACAGGAATTCATCCAGGTGGGTTTTGAAAATCTCCAAAGAAGGAGACTCCACAACCCCCCTAGGCAGGCTATTCCAGTGCTCTGTCACCCTCACAGTAAAGTAGTTTCTCCTTCTGTTGAAGCGGAACTTCCTGTGTTCTGGCTTATACCCATTAGTCTTCGTCCTGTTACTGGGCACCACTGAAAAGAGACTTGCCCTTCCACTTGACACCCACCCTTCAGACATCTGTAGACATTAATGAGATCTCCTCTCAGCCTTCTCAAGACTAAACAGTCCTCTCAGCCTTTCTTCATGGGAGAGATGTTGAAGTCCCTTAATCATCCTCATAACTCTCCCTTGGACTCTCACCAGTAGACCCCTGTCTCTCTTCAACTGGGGAGCCCCAAACTGGATACAGTATTCCAGGTGTGATCTCAGCAGGGCAGAGTAGAGCGGGAGCAGAACCTTCTTAAACCTGCTGGTCACAGTTTTCTCAATGCAGGATACCATTGGCCCTCTAGGCCACAAGGTCAGATTGTTGTCCCGTGGATAACTTACTGTCCACTAGGACTCCAAGGTCTCTCTCCATAGAGCTGCTTTCTAGCAGGAAGCCCCCTCACCTCTACTGGTGCATGATGTTTCTCCTCCCCAGATGCAGGACTCTACACTTGTCCCTGTTGAACTTCATGAGATTCACCTTTGCCCAGATCTCTAGCCTGTCTAGATTTGCATTTGATTATGTAGTAAAAAGCATTTCTGTTTATGAACTAAATTTTTTCATTAGTCCTTGTACAATGAAGGCAGGATGTATTCAGTGCTACAATAAAACTACTAATGGCTGTATTATAGGGAGCTGCAGCCTTACTTTTCACAATGGGGAAATGTACAAGCAGGTGTATAAGTGGGTGCAATGAAGAAAAGCTTGCTTTTGGTTTTATAGTCCTGTTTAATCTTTTCTTTTAGAATTTCTCTTTCTGAAGTAGCATTATAGGTCTGAATAGATTTGAGTGTTATCAACAGTTAGCAAATAGTGGCATCAGGTGTTCTATCTTGGAAAGAGAAGAAAAGCTGTTATATACATAGTAGCCTTATGTATTAGAAAAGGAATTGTTGTCATGATGTTTAGCAATGATTGGCATGAAGGTGCTGTGAAAACAATGAAGAAATCAATTCACAATAGATGCTACTTGTATGCCTGTAAACTAACTTCTTTATCTCTGGTTAAAAATCACCAGTGCAATTGGACTTGCTGTTAGCTCTTGTTCTGAGAAAGGAATTTAATTAGATAAATTTGAAATCAGTTGAACAGTAGTTGAGATTTCATATATGCTTTGTAGTTTAAAGGACTTCAGATAGGAGATTGCAGCAGATTTTGTGGTAGCTGTTGTGAACAGCATGTACTTTGTATAATGCTCACCTACTAGACACCTCTTACTGCTTGAAAGTATAATTTAATGATCTTTAATCTCTACAGTATGTTTTCTGTCTTATTAAAATGCAGCTACTGCCAAACTGTGATTTTATGTGCTTTTCCTGAAGATGTAATTGTTGTGTTGACTCTTGACATGTATTATTTGGGTTTCCATGTACAAGCTGGAATTAACAAGTGTCAACAATCCGATGGTTCAATTTATTGTTTCAACCCATGTGAATTTTATAGTAGTGAATCTAGGCAATACAAACTGTGGCTAGTTGTAAACTGTGTTTAACTCTGTAACCATGTTTAGCAGACTATTGCACTTACGTTATTTTAGGGAAAGAGGAAGTATGAAGTTGAAATGTGGAGTGGAGTTCTAGGGCAGTAGTTATTGGTTGGCCAATTTTAAGTACTTAAAGCATGAATCTGAGATAAGATTGAACAAAAAAATCTAATGACAAAGCAATTGCTTCTACTTTGCACTGTATTACAACAAAAGGTAGCAAAATTAATATAAATTCTTAGGAAAAAATCCATTTGCTTGTATTCCAACACTTCCATCATATGTAGTAAGCATAGCTCCCTTCCTGGTCCTTGTTGCTCCTATTGCACAGCATCTCAGGTTTGCCTGTGTTCTGAGGCTTCTTCAACCCCACGCAGTAAAACCAGTAAGTTGCTTGTGCTTTTCAAGACTGGCACCTCAGATTTTACCCATGGCCCCAGCACTGCCCTGTCTCGTGCTTATTTGTGCACTGTCAAGTTAGTGCACTAGTGCTGACTGGTGGCAGCCACCCAACCAGACAAGATGGTGTCTCTCCCCTTCCAGTCTGCTAATCTAAAAAATATATAGAGGAATGTAATGATTTCTGGGTCCTCATGTCACTGTAAAATTGTATGTGATCATTGGAAACAAGAAGTTACTAGCAATGAACTGACAGAACAAGTCTGGCATAAATAACGAGTTGCATAACCTTAGACATCTAGGTTTAATAACTACACAATTGACAAAAGGGGGTGGTTTTGATGGGGGATATGTTTTAGCTTCTTTCTTTAAGGTACTTGGAGAGCACCTTGCCATTAGCAGGGTGACCTTACATTTCTAAACAGAACAACTGATTGATGGTGCAAGTTTATTCCCATTTTTTTGTCCTCCTAATTCAGCTATTCTGCTATGGTCATCTATTGATATAATTACCCAATAACCTGTTTGTCTGTAAGTAGCAATCAGGTGCCTTTCAACATAGTTTTCAGATCTTGCTCTGTTTAAGTAGAAGTTTTCCAGTCCCTTCTGCTGTATTTAGTATATGTTTAAATTTATCTTGTCTGGTCTTGGTCCTGCATCTTTTGAGTTTTGTGTATGAATTGCATGAATTGTATGATTTTTTTCCCTTAAACTCTGCTTGAAACAAGGGGAAAAGTATTAAATTAGTTTTTCAGATTTTAAGAGGTGCTCATAGGTCACTGTTTACAGTGAATAGGAGCAAATGCAGTTCCTACAGATGTTTTTTTGTGTACTGTCCCTCATCTGTCTTCTCTCCAGCATTCCTATATTGTTTATCATATACCTGGCAGCACTGGAAAGTACGTGTAGCTTTTCACTGTCAATTAGAAGTGGACAACAAATACAATTGCTTCCAAGTAGAGATACCATGACTTCATTTAGAATAAAGAAGGCAATTTGATCAGGAGGATCTATTTTAATTCTTTACACAGCAGTAAACTGTGTAGAAATTTGTTGCCTGTGACTTTACCCACGTGTAAGGGTGCATGAGGTCTCTGACCTGAGCTGACCCTTACGTAGACAGCCCTGGATGTTAGTTGGGCATCTTGACCATTCATCAGAGACTGCTGATGAAACAGATGGGTGTTGTGAGGTATTTGGAAGTGAAATGTCTGTAAATGAATGCACTAATTCTTTTAATTAGTAATGTCACAGGAGTTGCCCTTTCTTCCGTGTGATAGTGTTGAAGAAAGGGGTTTCTAATACTTGCAGAACTTGAGGAAATTCATTACACTGCAGTTTCTTTGTTGTAGCCTAACTGAAACAGAGAGATGGACTACAGCACGATTTTGAGATGGAATTTAAGCAGTTGTGCTATGAATTAATGCCAGCTGCTAAACATTGGGGCTGGACCAGTTTCATGCCACAGCACAGGGCTGGTGTTTAGTCCTTGTATTTGTTCTTTGTTTATGGTTCACGTTTTATAGCTGTTTTCATCCTTTTGGAGCCCTTGGATCCCATGTGATTTTCAGAGCGCTGCTGAGTAGCTGTGCTACATGACACTTATCTATTCTAGTCGGGAAAGCTGGCATTTAAATAATCAAATCTAAAGCTGATTGTGTAGCATTAATTTTCTCAAAGAAAGAAAAAAAAAATGGGATAAACACCTCATTAAAGCATGTGGGATCTGAGTTGCAGCTTTCTTTAAGTTTACTATAAAATACACTCCCCAAAAGAACATTCAGCTCATGTTAGTGTTAACAAAATGTTTGGGTTTGTTTTAGAAAAGCATCCAGAAAGAGAAAGCTACGATACAATAAACTTCCAAAGTTCAGTGCATGGAGAAAAAGCAAATCTTTTGTATCCTTGGACGTAATTTAGGAGGCCATGGGAAAGTGCGCTAAATATTTATGTTTCTTGAGGTTTCATCAGAATGTGTAATTAATCTGAGTTTTGGAGAGAACTTAAAGGAACTTAGATGTGCTCAAAGGGATTCTAAACTACTGAACGAGACAACTGTGAGGAATTTTTACCCTAGTGCTGCTGCTCATGCCTGTTGTGTCTCTTATTCTGGTTTGTGGTTGAGTGTTTAAACCTTGCCAAGCATACTTTAATGGCATTGTGAAGCATACTTGTAAGACTTAAAATACTGTGTGCCAGTTCTTTTCCACTTCATAGTACTTGACGCTATCAGGCAAGATTAGTTTTTGGGTGTAACTCATTGTCACAATGGAGATAACTACTTGGTTCTGAATTATATCCTGTGAATCGTATCATTTTCTCCCTCAAACTTCAGCACTTCAAATGAAAAGCAGTGTTCCAACTGACAGTTAAGAAATATGTAAATGTAAGCATGTTTTGTCCTTTTTGTGTAGCACTTTTGATCAGTTTTCAGAGCAGATTCTTAGCTGCTTTAAATCACCATTAGTCCAAAGAGCTTGATTTCTGAGACAGGGGGTTCAGGTGTGGTGTTTGCAGGCTTGTCTTCGTGCCTGTGGATGTTGTCATCTCTACCCCAGCTACACGTGCACGTGATGCCATCTGGGAACTGTGCACCTCTGTCAAAGTTCAACAAAACCTACACTAACACACCTTCATAGCACTGCACTAATGTATTCACATGGCTCCCAGTTGGAGATGGTTCCTGATCTCCTGTCTTTCAGCTGGTGTGCAACAATTCCATGGGTGTCTGCACCCTTCTCTGCAGACCTGTTCTAAGCTTTTGCTGTGCTGTGGCAAGCAGAACTGCTGGTACTTTCTGTCTGTCAGTCTCTAGGCATGTGCTCGAAGTGTAATCTCCTATCTGGTATCTTTCTTGCTCAGAGTTTCCTGGAATCCAGTTAAGTCAAACTGGTGACAGGTCTTCCAGCTTTGTCCAGTTCCTGTTACTAAATCCCCCCCCTCCTGACAATAGGTGTATTTGACATTTAGAGTACATTATAGTTAACTCTGCAAAGGAATTTGTAAATGTGCACGTGCGTTTTGTTGTTAGATAGTATGAAAAGTAAAGCTCTGTGGAGAACTGTGCCACCCTGGTTAGAAATTTTTGACTTATTTTCATCTCTTCAGCAAGAGATTTGGATCTTGTCACTGCCTTTTGAAAGGATGCACAATCTCCCCTCTTTGCCTCTGTTCTGTTTCCTGTTTTCCTCTGGTCCCAGAATAAGATTCTCCCAGCTATCAAATGACACCCTCCCATTTGATTTTTGAGTGTTATTTCTGAGATTTAGTTGCAGAGTGACATGACTGAACTGACTTCTCTACAGTAATTTCTTTTGGTTTGTTTTAGGGAACCGTAAATCCTCAGGTTAGTGATCCTTGGTGGTTGCAAGCTGTTAGGTGAAATACTTGCTTTTAATACTTCAGTACAAAGATGAAGACTACATTATAGGCAAATAAATGCCTTTGCCCTCCTTAGATTTAGGTAATTTATAGGCAGCAGTACCAAAGGATTTATGTTTGTGCACATGCATGTATATGTATACATACACATGATTCATCATATCTTCATTTTAGCTTTTTAGTTCCTGAATGTCTTTTTAGAATTGTGTATCTTAGGAATCAGCATTTCACTTCGGTGACTATTGATACCAAAAGGTCCAGCACCTAATATACTAAACAAAAAGGTATCACCCATTTCTCTTCTCGCTTCGTGTCCATCAACAGATTTAGGGAACTAGACTCTTTATTTCTAATCTGTAATCTGCTAGGTAGGTGTAATACAAAATAAGTATCATTTTTTAAGTAAACATAATGTTCTATCTTTTGAAAGCGTAAGTTCTGCTCCCCGCGTTATTTAAACACTTGCAACATGCGGAGCACTGTGATCGTTGGTAGCCTGTGGTCATGCTGAATAAAAATCATTCTGCTCTGTTCACTAAAACACAGAGAATGTCATTAAGCATCCATTTAACTCTGTTCAAACCCCTTAACTCCTTTCCGTGCTTATTACTCAGTTGATAAAAATCTCCGGAGTGCTCATTAATGATTGGGCATTCACTCTGGAGTCATGCTTCTGACACACATGGCCTCAGGAACTCAACATTTTGGGCATGATTCATTACTTGATTAGTAAGGACTTCTACCTCAAAGCAAAGCCATTAGGGTTTTATCATGCATGACTCAAAGGCCATATATCACACCCGCTGCTGTAGCAGTGCTTTTCCCAGATCGTGTCAGAGGGAACGACACCAGTGGTATCAATTCTCTCTCTTTGCCTTGAATAAATGCACTGTTCTTTGGAGGAGTTATATTTAGCTTCTCTTCTTTTATTGCTGTTTCTACTAAAAGTAGTTTTTTCATAGCCACTAAAGCTTATAGGCTATCACGTATAATTAAAATTCTCTATTTTACTGGTGTTCAAGTAGTGTTACGTTTCTGTTTCCCTAAGACTTATTTAGCTTTAACAGTGTTAAAGTTGGACCTGAACTTACAATGTCATCAAAGCCCCTTTTTTTTATTAGATGTATTCAAAAAATGTCTGAAAGTAGTTACTTGTCCTTGGGAAGCATGTAGTAGGGTTGTGGGCACAGCTCTTCTGTAGTTTGGTTCATGGTAGCAATTACTTGATCCAGCGTGGGACAGTCTTCTTTTCAGGTCAACCAGTTTGAGGGATAAATAGGTAAAATTGCTTATATCTTCAGCAAGTTATAGTTTTTTGTGTGTGTTGTGGTTTTTTGTTTTGGTTTGGTTTTTGTGGAGGAAGCTAGACACCTGTAAAATCTGAGAATAATACAGCCATCCCAGGAGAAAGCATCGTGGAGTAAAATGTCCTTCTGTGTGTAAGTATGGCACAAAGCACCTCAGCTGGGGCCTGCTGGCCTGCACTCAGTCTGACCTGGCACGTCTTCCCAGAGGAGGGTTTCAGCTACACTGGTGTGTCCTACAGCCCTCTCTGCTGAACTGCCCCCCTGAACCTGTGAGTAGCCCGGCTGGGACACCCACTGCTGCATTCAGATCACTAAAGGACCAGGGCTGTGATTATTTCCTTTTTTTTTCCTCTCCACACCGCACCCTGGGTGCAGTTCCCCCTTGAGCTGTTGCACCCATGTCAGCTATCAGAGGGTTCTCCAAATGTTCATTCAGCCCTCAGGGGTGTGGGCAGATTGTACCCTCTGCTGTATAAAGGCAATGGCAGGAAGTGAGTTATGTCACTTGGGATGTAAACCTGTACTGACAGTTCTTGGGCCATTGGTTTCATTGGCCTTTTTGAAGGGGGGAAAAAATAATATGCCTTTGTCGGGGTGGATCTTGTATCCTTAGCCTAGGGTGAGCTCACCAGACCATGTATGAGGCCTTTCTGTAGGGACTGAAAGAACCTGTGTGCGTTTGAATGAGTGGAAATAGAACTGGTTGGCTACAATCTCCCAAATAAAGGAGTACTGCTAAGTTTTATTTCTTTGAAAGAAATGTCCTATCTGATAATGTGAAATATCAGGTGCCTGTGCTGAAGCTGGGATCGACGGGCTCTTTCACTGGGCAAGAGAGGAAGTGCTATGCTGTGGTGTAATCAAAACTTCAATTAAAAAAAAATGATACAGTTTTCATAAAAGCATGGGGAACACTATCATTTTGTGCTCCCTGAAAGTATATCAGCCCTGTAATTATGCAGTACAAAAGCACCTGAGGCATAAAAGCTGTACAGCCCAGAACAACTGGTGAGCATACATCATGGAAGACACAATGGTTACTTTGCAAGTTTGGATACGTGATCTTTGTGAAGTTGTTCATTTCACTGAAGTGGTCAAGATGTGCTAACTGAAGTGAATATTAAATGATTATCAGTTTTGGTCGATTTCTGCACGCAGTCCTAAGAACACTTTTTGTGGCTTCAGTTGTCATCTTAATAGTTTGCTTTTAGGTGGCTACTGTGCTTGTTTTATCAGTGTGTCCATGGGTGCCGTGCCTTCAGGTAGCTGAAATAACATTGAACTACATCATTTTATGATGTAAGCTCATAAGTGATACTGATTTCTTTAATGCCAAATTGATGTTGATTTTGCATTGTGGTTGGATGGCAATATCTGTCGGTTTCAAATTCACACCAAGTAAATCTCCCAGAGACTTTGGTAGTCAGATTCAGTGAAACGCTTGGGATCCTGCTGACTTACATGGTAATTATACCACCAACTAAATAATAAGGGAGAAGGCTGCATAAGTCATGTAATTTACTAGCATTTTATGCCAAACTTTGTTTTCAAACAAAAAGACTGACACTCCCCCCACCCTACATACACCCCCCACCCCCATCCCTCAAGAAAAACATTGGGGAAAGAAGTATCTGAGGGGCAAAGTAACTAAATTTACTCATCTAATGCTTGTACATCTTGGTGTGAGTTGAGTATTGAAGTTGATTTGGTTGCTGTTGTATCTTTACTGTAAACCCAGCAACACCAAGTTATTTTGTCTGCTAACTTAATCTAATTTTACAACCACTTATTTCCATTAACCTATGGAGAATAAGCATCTAAATCACGGTTGTGTTGATCTTTGGTACTCTTACAGGTCTGACATGTAATTTAGTCACCGATGATGGCTGCCCCCAGTGATTTGTGTAGACCCTTAGTCTGCCCTATAGACAAATGGCAGAGGTGCAAATAGACCTCAGGTCACCAGCCCCCTGCTCAGCCCAGTACACCTT
The DNA here is from genome assembly GCA_024336885.1 of Actenoides hombroni. Classification (NCBI taxonomy): domain Eukaryota; kingdom Metazoa; phylum Chordata; class Aves; order Coraciiformes; family Alcedinidae; genus Actenoides; species Actenoides hombroni. Next base: position 11,616,776 of record WUAM01000395.1, read on the forward strand.
ACTGCTTACTTCTTAGTTGCACACTTCTGATAGCAGAGTTAGGATTCTGCTTGGTATCACCTACTAGAGGCAGTGCAGTAGTGGACTATGCAGTCCTTGAGGGAAAAAAAATAGTTCAAAAATAGTATGGACACTTTATTACAAAAAAACCCCCGAACAAACAGTTTCTTTGTGCCTGTGTTCCTTGCAGTCAGGACAGAGCTGCTGTTCTAGCTACTGCCTCTCTGAGGAAAAGCATAACTTGTGTGGCCATTCCCCCAATTTACATCTTTGTAACAAGAGGTACCGTTTATATTGGAGCTGAACTGTTAGTGAAATCTGTACATTGACAAAAAACAAAAGGGAAAAGAATTTATTCTCCATTGTTTTCCTTGCCAGTTGGCATCTCAACAGGTCTATTTTCTGTTTCATTATACCACTGCCATCCACACAGTAGGTATTTCTGCATTGTGAAACCTTTAATTACTCTGTTGTGGATAATTTAAACCAGTATGATAAGGAAAAAGATGGCTAATGCAGGAAAAGTTGGTGTAAGGAACTGAGGAGGTCAGAAGTCAGGAAGGAAGGGAGACAGTAATGATAAGCATCATAATTCTGTCTATTCTGTTTGCCTTGACAGAGTTTGTGGCTGCCAGTGTCTGGGTTTAATATTGGCAGTTTGTTATGGATACAGACATCTTGTTCTGAGATCTTAAAATTGTGTGCCAGAGTCCCTTTCTGGATGGACAACTAGAATGCTGAAATGTTGAGAGGGCAGTTTGGCACCAAAACAATTCTAAGCCTTACTGGTCCAAAAAGCCTTTTGGTCAACCTAGAAAATACTGTGTCTGGGTGTTGAAGACTGTTCTTGGCTACATTCCTATGACATGGGAAGGAGAAGTGGAGAAAAAGACTTATCACAAGAACTGGATTTTTTTTTTTTTCTGCATTTTTAAGGGAAACATTCCATTTTGCTTTAGGAAATTTTAAAGTATTTGGTATGGATAACATAATTTTTAACTTGCTTGTTGTTTATACTCTTTAGGCCAATCTCCTTAGAAAAAGCAAGACCTATTAAAGGTCTTTGAATTCCAAGTGTTTCATGTCACAATGTGTCTATTTACTGCTGTCAGAAAGCTTGCAATATATTTAGCTTGAGGAGGTTAACAAGCATACTTTGGAGTGTTACTTTTATTTTCTGTTCTGTGACACGTAGCAAAATCCCATTATATAATTGAGTAGTATTATAATGTTAAAATGTTAATTTGTTCTGCATTCCTTTAAAATTAGACTTTTTTTCTTGTGCGTCGGCCCACGTGTTTCGTATAAAACCTGTAATTTAAACACTACACCATAGAAATGCCCTGAATTAGTAGCCTTTTGCCTTCGCTTCCTTAATTACATCTCATTATTTAGTACTTAAAGAGCAACCTCTGGCTGTTGGTTAAATATTTGCTAGCTAATTAGATTTGTCATGTTAAAGAAAATGATAGCCCTTGCCTCTGTTCTAATTCGAAAGGGCTTTCCAAGTTTTGAAAACCAATTCCATGCTGTGCTGTAGGAAAAGTAAACTTTCTGCATTCTCGTTATTTTTTTTCATTTCTCCCCAATGAGCATCTCGTGTGCATTTGCTGTCTGTTGCATTCCAGTAGGCCATTGAAAGTCTGTCTTAAAACAAGTGTTTTTGAAAAAGACTGTGTTTAAATATGTTCTAGGTCTTCTAGATACTTTTTTTTTTCTTTTTATCTTCTCTAAGCATCTAATCCACTGAATTCCTGCTCTCTTTTTATTGTGGAGACAATTATGAAGCTGTGTACTTGTTATCTACTAACAGTTGTCTTTCAGATTTTTACCTCCTTTTGGGAAGAAGTTTGGGTTTTTTACCAGAATCCCAAGTAGTGTGATTCATTAAACCATCTGCTGAATTTCTGACAAAGACCACTTCTGTTTGTCTTTTTTAGTTGTGCGCAGAACTTAAGCTGCAGAACCTAGGAGCAGCTTGCAGGTCAACTTCAGTATTCTATTCACATCTACTGGATTGTATTTTTGCTTTTTGGTCTGCTTTCTAGTTGGCTATTTTTTTACTTTGTATAAAACCATTTGAAGAGATTATAGTTTATAATTGCAATTAGTTTGAATTCCATGATTTGAAATTCCCCGTCATGTGCAAAGAGATCTTCTTCATTTCCTCTCTCTCTCTCTTTTTTTTTTTTTCCCTTCCTGATGTCCACAGCAGTGGAAGGTTGCCTGGAACAGATTTCTCTCTGACTTGTTTGCTACCCAGTACTTAACTACTGCTCTCCTTATTTAGCTTTAAAAGTTACATTTTTTTTTTACACTTTAAAACTTAAAGTTGTTTCCTGCACTGTCCATTGCTTTTGGAAGCTCAGTGTCTCCAAAAAGTTCCTTTGCCAGAAGTTTTGTTGCATTACAAGCTGACATGGTTATAGTTTGAATTATAACTCTCCAGGTATGTTTATTGTTGTGATATCATTGACCTTTTTAACAAAGGCCCCAGAGACAGATGGAGGAAAACACCTTGGTGTGAGTCTTCACCTTGCCCGTGTGTTTTTTCTTCTGTGGGAAACCCATCTATGGAACAGAGCAACATTTGGCCTCTAGTGTACAAATTTGTTCCTATGAAAACCAGTTTTAATTTCTGAAATGTGTTTTATTAAACTTTTTTGAGGGTAGTGGTGATGGGAATACCAACAGTGCATTTACAAAGAGGCTGGTTGACTTGTCCAATTTTACACTAACGACTCAACCTTGGAAGTAGCTGGTGTCTCTGAAAACCTCTTGTCAGGTTTTGTTTCCTCCGTCACTGTTTATACATTCTGTATCTGTAAGCTCTGAATCCAGTACTTCATATTCATGGGAGCGTTTGAGGGATTTGTTGACTGCTGTATGTAGTTACTCTTGGTTTTTAACTCAGGAAGGCAATCTGTAAAGGCTTGGGAAAAAAAAAAAAATAAAAAAATTCTGGGGAAACCTTTCTCCAAGAAGAGGTTTTTGGTATTTATGTGGATTACAAAGCATTAAGAATTGTCAGCCCTGAATTTTGATTTCTGAGCAAAAATTCAAAGAAAATTTTAGCAGTTAGTAGTAAAAACTGAAAAGTCTGCTTTGTGTTCTGGGACTGGTCCCGACACCCGTATTTGCAGCTCCCAAGACAGGTCTGGGAGTGAAAGCTTTCAGGACTTCTCCTCATTGCCATCAGAAGACTGCCAGAGCAAGCTGTGACATTGCAGTCCTGTTGCATCTGGGTTATTTGCTTCCCCTTAATTTATTTTTTTTAAGTCTATGGTCACTGCAAAGGTGTGTACTTTGTCAGGGGAGGGAAGAAATAGAAATAAGTCATGAGCCTTTGTTTTGATCACAGGTCCATTTTTCTAGTAGGAGGTTACACTCAGTTTGTGTAACGTGTTTGGGTGATTCTGGAGCAGATCCGCAGACGGAATGGATGATCATGGGAGTTAGAGCTCTGATTGTTGACCCAAGCTTAGATCTGTTCTCTAGCCCAGGTAAGTTTCTTCATTTTTGTAGTGAGACAAATGGAACTGAAAATTCTAAAAATTCATAAAACGCTCAGTATGTTGTAGTGTCTTTTTTTTTCTTAAGAGATTCAAAGTCTTGCCTCATTTCCCTGTGGATGTTATAATGACCTATGTTATCTCTTAATTTTTTCATATTTTTATTAGGGATCAAATGGAAGGGGTTAGTTTTCTGTGCATATGTTGAGCTTTTAAAATAGTGTGTTTGTGTGCAAGTCTGGACTCTTCCAATCTTCAAGAGGCTTTTCAGTGATGCACGTAATTTATTGTTGTTTGAGCAGTAGGGAGCCTTCTTTAATCTTGTTCTATCTAGGACTGTTTCAGGTGCTCTGTCTTTGAAAATAGAGCACTTTATTAGGTCAACTAAATACAGATTTAAATGTCTAAATTCCAGTTTGAAAAAATGTGCTTCAAAAGAATTAATTTTTATAAGAAATAAGATTACTTTATCCCTCCCCTTGTGTTAACTTTTGCATCGCATACAGTACAATGTTGCTTTGAGTTGAAAAGTGGATTGTTCCAGCAGAGTGCAGCACAAGACAAATATTGTAAATATGTTTAGCTTTCCTGTCAAGAGTTGGCACACTGTAAAAAAAGAAAGAACTTAGATAAGGAGCTCGTAATTCATAAAATACTGAGTACATTATGGAGGAACTGTATAAGAAGACTGTGGTTCAGTTCAGTGCTTTCTGCAATTCTGAGACACTGGTAGAATTTACCAGGCAAATAATCATTAAAGAAGTGTTACTGTATAGTGAATAGGCAAAGTCTAAGACCTCTCAAGCATTCCTGGTAAATGGAAGCAGAATTTTGAATTGTAAGTAGCTAAATGTCTTGGTTAGTAATTTGTCTGAGGCTGGACTGCATGCTGGTGGAACAGTTGAGATTACAGTTCTGAAGTTTTGCCTTGTTCTCTGTTCTTCAGCTATGAGACTCCCCTGCCTTTTTATAATTTCAGCAACTTATGCTTTGAGGTTTTTATTCCCCTGCTTGTTTGCCTTATCTAGCCATATTTAGCAAGGTATATTTTTTGGGCCTTTGTTTCATCATAACATGCAAAAATTTTCTTTATCCTTTTGAAGCCTTACTTTAAATGACACCATTAAGTAAAGATTATATAGTTACCTTGACCCCCCAAAATGTAAATAACAGTAGTATACAAATAATGGTTTCTGGATAATAGATAAAAATTAAGTCAGTCTTCTAATTACCAGTGATGCAAAAGGATTCTTGCATGTTCCTTAAATATCTGCATAAACTCACTTGAGGATAATTTTTTCTTCATATAGGTGTACCTTTGATGGATATTAGCAATAGAAAAGAATATTGAAGAGACATCCTAAAAGTATAGTTTTTATGAAACTAAAGCCAGTAGTAGATTTCAGAAGCTGAAAAAAGGAAACTTAGTCTTAAAATGTGTTAATGAGCATAAGAGTTACATATTTAGCTAAGAAAAAAAGTGAATATATGTATATTCAGAGATTGAAAAGTAAAATGGATACGTAAAATATTTTTAGTCTCAAAGGAATGAAGTTTTCCTTAACCCATTTGTTAAAATCTATGTAAATTGAATCAAGCCATACATTCTTACTAATAGTTCTAGTGTTGTTCCCATGTCAGCATTTTCATTTAGGGCCCTAAGCAGGCGTATGTTTTCACTGTTTTGGTTGCAGCCTGGTCCCCTGGTCTTCCTGATCCTGGGTTTCAAAATGCCTTGCACTGCCAAAGCTGAAGTGGGACATGTTCCCAGAGTTTATTCTCAGCTCATTAATCAACATGAACAGGTCAACTGAGAGGCTGAAGATGAGTCTGAGATCCCCATCCAGTCATTTGTGAGCACTGCAGACCCATTATCTCCCCAGGGAGTCCTTTTCACCTCGTGTCACAAGGGGCCCATCCCTGACACCTTTGCTTAGTAGAACTGCAGAGTACTGCTGCTTGTGCTAGTCCCTTTCTCCTCCTCTTCCTCCCCACTGCTCAGAGACAGTTCCCGAGAGCACAGTGGGAGAAACTAACGTTGCCCTGATGAAGGGTAGGGATGTTTGTTTAGAGAGACATCACAGCAGGACTTCAGAAGGTTATCCCAGCATTCCAGTCTGCTGCAACCAACAGTTCCCCCATTTTCCCATGTCCTCTGAGTCTAGCAATTGTGGTAACAGTCTCTGATACATGCTGAATGATTTTCTTCTACATTGTGACCTTGAATCTCTCAGCTGACAGTAAAAGAAAGTTTTTGTTTAATTTGAAAGTGCCTTGGTTCTGATCAGAATCTTTAATGCAGTGTGGAGTAACTCTGAATTTCTGGAGTTTACCTATATCTAGTTGTGCTCAAGGCACCCAGTGTATTGGATGCTGTGCAAGCACAGAATAAAGTTTTTGGGGTTTTTTGTTGGGTTTTGAGGGGTTTTTTGGTGTGTTCTTTGTTTTTGGTTGGTGGTGGTTGGTTTTTTTTCCTGAAAATTTTACCATTTCAGTACACCAAATCCTGACCACATTTGGAGTTTAACATATCTACCATATCTGCAAGAAGGATGAAGGTCAGAGTGGTAAGAATATAGTGGAATTTAAGGAAGGTGTTACACAATAAGATGATTCTGGATTCATTTATTGGCTTTTCTAATACTGTTTTTGTGTTTTAGTTTTTTGCTCTGTCTCATTCTTTAGTCTGAAGGGAATTAGTTACTGACCTTTCCCATACCAGAAAATCTTAACAGACCAAGAATGGTGCAAAACTCAGCTAGGATTTTTCTTGACTCAGCTTTGTAAGGACTTTATTTAGAAAAAGACAAAGGGGAATACGTTTAAGAATCACTCACTAACGAGGAAACATGACTGTTGGAATGGTCATTACTCTTGGGAAAGTGAGGCTTAATTTTACCGAGCACATAGCTAGCCTTGGTAAACTATAGAAAAAGTAGTCAACAAATAGAGGTCAGAGGGATAATGAAGAAAAGTTTAAAATTCTCTTCAAATAGTCTGGGACACGTGGTAATGACTAATTTTAGGACTGCCATACAATATTCCTTACTTTAACATTTCTCAGGTGGTATCAGAGTATGGCCACACTCCAACTGGAAACCCTCTCTACAGGCAGTCAGAACTTCAACCACCAATCATTGTCTCAAATGCTGTACAGTCTCGTACAGTATTCTGTCATTTTTAACATAATGGGGACCTTCACACTAATTTTGTTGTTTTTTTTCTCCTCCTGTTTGCAAGTTGGAAACAAGGGAAAATGAAGTGGGTGGAATTTAGCTGACCAGCATTTCCTTGTCTTCCATTGCTCTAAACCCAGGTGGTTTTGTTGGGCACTGGCAGCAATCTGACTTTGCCTTCCTGCAGGCCCAGCTGTATTGCCTGCCAGCTGAATGGCAGTTCTGTGTGGTAGGTTTTGTTTGTTCTTTTGTCAGTTGCTTCATGAATAGTCTAGAAAGACTGCTGGTAGATCTGAAATCACAACTTGAAAACCTTGCAGAGGCTACAGATGGCTGAGGTAGAGGTGTCACTGTAAAGATTTAATAACAACAGTAACGAACCTGGAGATAGTCATCAAAGCCCTTTGGATTGTGGAGACTTTGGGATGATAATTACACCTTGATGATTACCATGTTGGGAGGTGGTAGCTTGGTTCTGAAATTCATATGTGAAGCCATTAGGCTGAGAGACTTCATGTAAGTAGTGTAATGAAGGTTTCTGAAATTCAGCAAGTGGGAAGAATGTTCAGTGGTGGCTGCAAAGAACATGCTCACTGCTTTGAGGTCTTTTTGAGGGGTGGAAAATAGAAGGTGGGGTGACAACTTGAAGAGAATATGATGTGCCTATGTTTTTTTAATTCAGTGATGATACAAACTATGTGCCTTTGGGCTGACTATGGCATGTGAACCACATGCAGAGGAAGAGCAGAGATTGAGGGCTCTGGAATACAGAACTGCCTTTGGTGTGATGATGCCAGACCCTCTGCAGCCTTTGGTTCTCCTTTCCCTGGCACTACAACCAGTAGAGGATATTTATGATCTGCACAGAATCTGACTGTTCACTGAGGTTGTGGGACAGCAGGTAAGGAGATCTGAGCCTTGGATGGCTTTGTGAAGCCTACAAGAGAGGTGGGCACAGACTGTTTTGAAGTAAGGTGTTGTGTAGGCAAGTGCTATCGATAGTGCTGCTGAAACTAAGAGAGAATCTTAGCTCAAGGGAGGCATGTGTGTGAATGGCTGCTGCTGTTGGGTAAGAAAATAAGAGTTTAGGAAGACTGGGGGCTGGAGCAATGTACTAGAGGTTGTACTTGGAGGAAAAGGTGGATGAGATGACACACTGAACAGAAGAGTAGATTCTGGAACTTTCCAACAAAATGAGACAGATTATTTTTACACATACTACTTTTAGTTTTTAAATCCAAATAACTGGTTTATAGAGGCCTACACGTTACTTACAACAGGAGTGGGTATTTAGATTTTGTGTGTCCTGGCTAGGAGGGGAAGGTAGGGTGGAAGGGAAGAAAACCCAGAAAGTAGAGACGCTAGTCATGCTTCAAAGCAATATAAATACTTGGTAAAGATAAAGCAACATCTATTGTGCTTTTACACTTTTGTCACAGTTGATTCTTTTCATCTAGAAAAGATAATAAATGAATAATCATAAGATATTTGTGTTTGAAAGGTCTTTCTTGATTTTCATGGGGAGTATTTATTTTCCCTCAGTCCATTACAGTGTAACATTGACTGGTGCATGTAATGTATTATTCATACTCTTCTAGTTTCGTCCCATTAGCAATACCAACATCATGCTGAATTCTGCAGTGGTAATCTTGTGTGAAGAGTCTTTGTACAGCAGCATGTGCCGTGGCTCAGATTCCATTGCATATGTAGTGACAAGACAGAGCAGACAACAGCACTTTATTGATACTACTCAGACTTTGTTCCCCCTTCTTCCCCCAATGCAATGGGAATAGTAAATGTAGACCTATAAACCAAATTATGAAAGGCAGAATGTGTATCAGAACTGGTTTATTTTTAGTTCTTGCATTTACCTTTGTTTTCCTGATAACTAATGTCTGCAGAAGAGCCAAATAACTAAACCCATCGCATTGCAAAAATAACAAGGACAGAATTAAAACCAGTGTTCAGATAATAGAGTCTGGCATTTTAGTCCACAAGTATGATCCTATGGGTTCGTGTAAATTGTTGTGTGTAGAATTGATTTAAATGTGCTAAAATCAACTACGCAGCATGGTTAAGATTACTGAAGGGCTGCCTAATGACAGTACAAAAAAGAGAAGTTTTTCATTTGAATCTTCAGTATTTGCTTCTTTAAAATTTAGTACAGGAACTCTTTTCATGTGCAATATGCCCAGCCCAGTGTCCATCAGTTTCAATGAGAATCTATTGACTCAATGCTTTGGGCCTGATCTGGTTAGGTGAATACTTAAGGTTTGTTGTGGGTTGTTTTCTTGCTCTCTAATAAAATGGATTTCTCCATTCACTATTCTGGGAATCCAGGACATAAAAAATTAAAATCTCTAGACAGATGAATGAAGACTGATTTAAAAAATACAGTGTTTAGTTCTCAAATACTTGGGGTTTGGAATTACAGGGAAATAAAATTGAAAGTTAGAAGGATTTCTTTTTTCCAAATGTTGTAATTTTTTAAAACAGCTGTGTAAACAATGAAACAATCTCTTCCTGAGAGGAATACTTAAATAAATAAATAAATTAAAAAATCTCATGCATTAAGGTGGATGTTTCATGAAGGAGAAATGGTTGGCATCTGTGGAAGTGTACTTCTTTGGATTTTTATCTTTGGAGACAGGGAGAACCTAAGCAAAGTTGGGAGAGCTGTCTGAGAAGTAGGAAGCTCACAGATCAGCAAACTGACTTCCACATTCTTGAAAAAATGAGATGAGGGATGGCAAAGAGTCTCAAGATTTTAAGGGATGAGTAAGATAGGATGAGAGAGACAGCTTGAGGTACAAGAGGAATAGATTAAGTTGTCAAGGAAGAGTACACCAAAGGAATAGAAAACAGAAGTTTAAAAGAAAGTCAATGATGGTGAGGGAGGGTAAGTAATTTTGGTTTAAGTGTGTGCTTATTGCAAGAGGCTTAGTTGTAATTTGGTATTTATTTTGGTTGGGGAAAAGATTTGCTCAGCTTTTTGGAGAATAAGTACACTAACATTCTTATACAGCCTCTGGATGGTCTGAAAGGTGCTCATCTTGGATACATGCGGGGGGTTTTTTCCAGTTTCCCTGACAAGGAGCTGCGCGTGCTGGAATTTATCTCAAGAAAACACTGACCTTTCAGAGCCTGAATGAAAATGATGTAGAGAAGATGCATTTGTTCACAGCACTGTTGCTATGTCTTCCTTGTAGTAAAACTTTATCTGTGAGGTGGGAAGTAGATGTATGTATAGAAAACATAGATTATTTACTTTTTTCACTGAAAGCTTATATATTCAGGCTGTCTTTGATTTCACATTAGTTTTTACAGAACAGACTTTGATACATTGCATATGTTTGTCAGTTTTTCAGAAACACTTCTGAGTAAATGGAATGCTTAAAATATTTCATCTACATGAATAGCAGCATGCACTTATATAATGTCAGACAATTATAAAATTTTATTTTTAAAGAACAATTAAATTCCTAATTTAGAACAGCATAGGATGAATCTGTTTGCTTGCAAAAACAGGGAAGAGGCTTCAATCAAATAGTCCAAGAATCAGTGAAACCCTTCCTGAGTGCATTTCATCCCCCTTTTACCTGATAATATTCAGCATATGAGGAATTTTTTTTAAAAATACCTCGTGTGGTATTTGACCTTCACAAGAGTAGTTACAGCTGAATGCAGTCCAGTGCATGCAGCGGGGAAAGAATTTGATCAGTCCAGAGTAAGATAAGCCATAGCCAAGCAGTTCAGTGGATTATTTCTTCTCACAGGCTTGCAGTTTGTATTCTTTATTTTCTGGTATTACAAATTTTGTATTCCCTACTTCATTTGGGTTCAACTTTGGGGGTCCCATCCCAAGCTCTTTCCTCCCTAATGATTAGGGAGCTTAATAGGAGTTAAGGAGGGTTGGGACCTGGTATTACACTTGCTAGGGCAGCACTTTAATCCTGGGGTAGAGAGTCCTATGTAAAGATATGCAGCTTCAGTTAGATGCCTTCCTGCATTTGGCTTTGAGTCTTTAGTGGGTAGCAGAAGCTACTGGAGAGCTGCAAGGTACCATGGGCTTGCCAGCTGTAGTTTGATAAACCAGCAGTATCATTAGAGAACACAGGCATGAGATGGTGTTCTGCACTGGAAGCTGCTGGTCAGATGCAGTCTTGGGAAGGAAAGGCACTCGGACTCTGTAAGGTACTCACAGTGCTATTAATTGGAGCTAGCACTGTAAGAAGCACAGATAATCTGAAGTCCCTTGAGATGCTGGGAACCCCAGGTAGTGTAGCACCAAATGCACCTCTGCCCCATGTGTAGTGTGCTGGGCAGATATCGTCTGTAGAAGAAATTCCCCCTTTTGTCCAGTCAAAATGTTCAAGTATTTACTAGGAAGAAAAGGAAGGAGCTCCATTGTTTCAACAGTCAAAAAGGAACAGTGCTTTCAGGAGACCTTGCTGCACTTGCAGGTAAAGGCAAGGCCAGGGAGGTGGTGTACTGTCTGCTATGCAGGTGAAGATGCCTGCAGGCTCCTCTGGGCTATGTGTTGTGTTGCATTTGTCCTGTGGCCAAGGCTGTTGTGCAGCACAAGCCAGGCCTGAAAGCCACGCTGGGCTTGCATCATAGTGCTGGCCTTGGCCCGTGCCTGGTAGCTGTTGTGTGGATCATGAACTCCATGGTGTGCCCTGGGCTTCAGCAGGAGCAGTACACATGTAAAATTCAAATGAAGTACAATTAATGAGATGCTTTTTAGGTATTACTCAACTCAATTAAAATTAGTGTTTAACTTTTGAAGTAAATTTCTATAATTAGTGTATATACATCACAACAGTGTTATGCTAGATAAAATACTACTTTAAAATATATGACAAGTAATAAAATATTCATTATTCCCAGGACCAGGAAGGTAAAAAGTTACTAGTGTAGCACAAACTGATTGCATACAAACCATAACAAATAAAACAAGCAAGGGAATTTATGAGCTAGTATGTAATTTGGGGTTCATTTTGTGAAGGGTTTCTCTGTTCTTTCAAGTTTACTACACTTAAGGCCAGCTTTTCCTTGCTTACTTCAAACTGCTAAGACAGCAGTTGAAAGCAAATAATGAGGTCCAGCAGGCAGTCTCTGTCACTTAGATTTTTAGACACTATATATCACATGTAATTAGTGGCATCGTGGGCAATGTGATTCAGTAGTCTGGTACTGGGAGATCTGGATGTCTTTGTCTTTACTATGACAACTTTTACAGTCTTGCATTGCTGCATTTTAGTGTGTAAATGCTGCTAAGATGAGTGCACTTGAAAGCACAATGTGAGCAGGAAATGCTATTTGCAAACAATAGTGTAAGAAGAGGACTTATTTCTTAAGACATTGAGTCTCAGTCTTTAATCATTTTGAGTAAAATGAAGAATTTTTGTCCTTCTTTCTCCAGCTACCTTTCTTCCTCTTTGCAGTTATGCAGCTGTGGATTCCTATTAAAACATTATTTTTGTGTAAACTTTGTGAACTGTGCCCCATGTTAGTGTCTGAAATATTCTTACGTGCCTTTTTATTGGTCTGATAAATTTGTTGGAATTGATAATCCTCTTTGAGGTCTTTGTCCTGATACCAGATTTTGCAGTTCCTCTTGGAACAAACCCCACCTGTTTCACCAATAATTAGAAAAATGGGGGGGGGGGGAAATCCAGCAACAGGAATAAATACTGTTTTGGCATGGAAATGTCACTGTGTATTTTAGTATGTTTTAACAGTCCTATCTGTACCAGGTTGGCTTGCTAAATCTTGATCCTTCCGTATTTAAGGTCAGAGGTACTAGAGTCCCATGCTTCCAGATATGTCCAACATTAGCAGAAATACCTGTGGTGGATCATACAACGGCCTCCCCGGTTAAGGTGCAAGAGAGACGCTGGATGAGGACTGCAAGCCACTTACATGGCCAGCTATGGTTACCATACAGACGTAACCAATGAGAGCAGCCAGCCATGCTCTCATTAGCAACACAGGCAAACACCAAGGTTCTCAGCTGCTTTCTGGCTATCTTCAAAACAGCAGTTCAGAGGCAGATGTTCCCAGGCCATTCCCGGCTGTTTAGACTAGCACTCCCACTGCTGCCGAAGGCTGTACTCCCATCCTAACGCTCCCTCGCTTTCCCACCAGCCTGGCCCTGGCAAAACACTCCACAAATATCAGTAGATGACTATAAAATTCATCCTCTAAATGTACAGTCTTGATTGACAGTGTCGCATCATTTTGCTCATGGGATGCTCTCTTCCAACAATGTTGAGTATTCCTTTGAATGTAGTTGAAGATTCACGTGTGATTCCTGTTTCATCATCCATTTAAACCACTGGTTGGTTGTAGTGGTGAACTCATAAACCTGTAACCATTATTCTGGATCTTCACATGTCAAGTTTGTGTTTCAGTTTGATGTTTTAGTGGGAGGAAGACTGATGAAGATGTTCAATTAAACACAAGCAGCAGTTTTCCAGTGTGGCAATCGATAATCCACTCAGAGGTGCAAAAAAAAGTCTCTGTGAGGATTGTTAATAAATTATGAGGAAGCAGCAGAGCACTGCTGGATGAATTAAGGTGGCCCATGAAGAGATATGGGAGTGCTTGTACTCTGCTGAGGGCTTGTTATGGTTTATGTTTGTGTGGTGTTGTGTTATGTATTTTTTTCATTGAAGTGGAAGGTAAGTATACTGAGACTATGCTATAGAACCTTACAGGTGAAGTAGTAGGAGGAAATGTACTCCAGAGTCACTGTTTTTAATGCTATTGGTACTGAAATACTGCAGGATTTGTTCCAGCTCATTATTTTTGTTACATTGAAGACACACTGAAGGATACTTCAGTGATTTCATAGCACAAGTTGTCATTTGAATAGTCGTTAAAATATTTTGAGCCTGAATTGGAAGTAATTTTAGTACGTTCATTGTATTTTCTTCTACAATTTCATTTAAATTCAACATTAAAATACATTGAGTTATGATCTTTTTGTATGAAATATCATCCTAGAATTATGATTGACGGGGTGTACAAAAATATACTGCTGTTTAAAGATTACATACTTGACTACAATCACCTACAATTCCAGATGTCCAGGAGCCCATTCTTTCTGACATCCTGAACATCTACTGCAGATATGTCTCTCTCCTTGCTCTTATTTTTTCTGCTTTCTTTTCTTCCACTACATTCAACTTGGGGTTTTGGGGTTGTTTTTTTTAATGTTCTCTCTATGCATATGGCAGTATTCGTTATTCTGGAGTTCATTATGTCTCTTCTCTGGAGCTATTTAGCTTTTTTTCACAAAGTATTTGTATTGGAAAATAGAGTCACTGAAATTATCCTGTTAACTACTGTTAGCCAGTTCCCAGGTTTTCAGAATTATTTGTAGTTGTCAGAATGTTCTACTCAAATGGTTTCTGTATGAAGCATATGTAAAGATTTCTGGTTCGTGTTGAACTTCAAACTCCTTTCTATTTCCTAAGACTAAAGGAAAAATTTGGAAAGGTAACATTTGCCAATTAAGCTAACAGAATCTTTCACTTGAAAATGGAAAGTAATAATCATGTTTTCATTGTATTGTCCATATTGAGATCATGACCATTTCAAACCTCAAACCTCCCAAAAATTCAATGACTCAAAAATGGAATAGTTTTGAAAATTCTGCTGGAAAGTTTGAGTACTACATGATTGCATTGAGATTTTAAATTGCCTGATGCTCTGTAAATAAAATGTTAAAATTTGTTGTTCTCTGTTAATTACATTTTTCAAGCTGTTATGTAGGTATGGGTTTTTTTATTCATTAGAGATACAGATACTGTGTAACAAATGATTTATTGCATTACAAGTCTGAATCCTTGTTCCCAGTGCACTGTTCTCAGCATAGTCTTCCCTTCCCAGCTAAATTCTGAAGGGAATCCAGATGTTTATTTAAATATTCATAACACAACTGCCATTAGAGCTGGGGGGATCATAGATACCTGTGTTCATTCACACTACATTCATCTTGCAGTTAAAAATGCTGTATTCATTGCAGTGTCAGCAGATGAGCTCTTTGACAGGAAAATGCTTCCCCTCCCCCCTCCCCCTCAAGTGGGGCTTTACAGAAAGGAGTCAGAGCTGTCTCAGGAAATGTCATGTATTGAGTATTGACCCCAGCTCCACAGAAGAAGCTTTGTGTACTGTATTTAAATATTGTATTCTTGAAGAATTCTGAATTTATTTGTACTCACCTTAGCACTGGACATATCTAGAAAAAGCAGAAAACATTTTAAAGAGCCAGCTGCAGCTTTGCAGTTAACGTGGAGCTGAAGTACACATCTAAGATGAGGATTTTATTTCATTGTTTGTGGCAAAGATAGAATTTACTGTCTTGCTTGACAGTTGGTGAAGCAAGGAGAAAAAGAATTGAGATCTGCCAAATCTTTATTAATTTCTAAACCATCTTCAAAAGGCTACTTGTCAATGTTTGCTGCAAGCTTTCCTAAGAGTTGTGATCAAAATCTTAAACATACGATACCTGAAAAAAGTGAGGAAATCCCAATCTGTATAAAAAAGTTTCTCTTGGGCCTGCTTTATCCCTTCAGATATTTATCCACAAGAGTATAAATGGTTAAGGAGATAAAAGTGGTGTGTTGGAGATAATTAATACTGGAGTGCAAGGGAATGTGTATGGTGAAAGGAAATGTATGCAAGGGGGGTGTGAGAGCCTCCAGGCAGGGAATTTGGGGTATGTGTATAGAAAGTCATGGGAAGATGCAAGCACCACTAGGAATCTGTTAAGGGGAAAGGAAGATCAGGAATGTGCTTTCCAGCTAGTCTTGGGAAAGAAGGTATCTGTAAACCTCTCCAAACTGGTACTGCATGCCTCTGCTTTTCTTCTTATTACTGAAAATCAGTCCAAGTTCCAGTGAAATCTGGCTTTAGAAGCTTTAATGGAAAAGCAGAAGTAGAGAAGTATGATTGATATTAATAAAATATAAAATAATTTATAGTCAGCAAAGGTCATGGTGGTTATTCTACCAAATTACTAAAGTCTTGACGACACTATTACTGACGTATTTAAAGGTGTGCTTCTATACATTTCACTATAGATTTTAATAACACACTTATTTTTAAATGGGAATTTTTAGCAATGAGAGCAGGAGTATTATGTGAAAGTAAGAGGCAGAGTGGGCATGTTTGTCACGGGAATGTTGGAACATCTTCCATGGAAGATTAAGTACAAATGGTGCTTTTTTCAGATGTTTTCTTCCATCAAAATTATTCAGACATTCCTTTTCCAATATGGTATCTATTTAGGTGCCTCTGTTAGCAGTTTTGACTTTTCCACCCAGATGATGAATGATGAAAAAACGTAGTTGCGCTCTCAGCTCGTAGCAGTGTCTTTTTAAAACTACTGTAATAATGCATTTTGTGTTTCTTTCTCTGTATCCAGTTTTCTTTGGAAGACAAGTAATTAATTCTTGTAGACAAGCAATATGTATCATTATTGTCTGAAAGAGCTAGGCAGGTATGTGAAAATACTGAGTTTTGATTCCTTCCAAAACACTGGGAAAACCTTTGAATGTACGTGGTGTTTGCTAACTGGAGTTCACTGGAGTGAATAATACATGCAGAAAAAAAACTGAACTGTAAGGGATCAGAAATGAAGGCTTTAGATGCCATGTCTGGTATAGGACATGGGCATGAAGGAATTCTGGTCCCATCAGAGAGCTGGCCGTTGGGATGAAGCAAAGCCAGAAGGCTGTGCAGCTCAGCAGCTGCAGTGCTCCGTTTTGTGGGATTGGAAGCTTGCTTGCTTGTTTCCTGCACTGAACAATGATAATGGGAAGTACTGGTCAGCAGGGATAAATATTAAATCTGTCTTTGGGCCTCCTGACAGGCTTTCTGATGCTTGGGCCATCTTATTCATAAACCCAGGAGAGTTTAGTAATTATCAGAATAAAGTGTCATTAATTTATGGAGTGCTAGTTATTTTGTTGAGTACTGTCACTGGAAGTACAAAGAAGCCTTTCAGTAACATCCAGTCACTGTATAAAACTGTCTTGTGGCTGCTAAACTTCCCCATTATACTGTAGTTGGATATAACAACTCCTTTTATAACTGGCTTGTCACTGAAGTACGCAGATGGCTTGGCTCTGAAAGCACATTTATGAAATGAGTGCAGTGCTGGATTTGTGCCAGGATTGGGCCTCGGTAGTTTGAGGAGGAGTCCTAATACCTCTCGGGATGGGAGGTGAGCTGCAGAAGTGGGCCTCCCCTGTTCTGGCAGCATTATTCCAGCCCTGCGAGGGTGTGCTTGGTGCATATTCGTGGCATTACGCTCCAGTTCACTTCTGAGCACTCTGTATTCTAGTGCTGCTGTGATCCTTGCTGAAAAGGGCTGACTCTGCTGAGTGGAGCTGGTGTGCCCTGATAAACAGGGAAATTAGAAAGAAAAAAAAATAGGAAAAACTTTATTAATTTTGAACTTAATTTCGTGATGATTTTGCAAAATTGTACAGCAAATGCATAGTTCCTTCTGCTTATTTTATATAGCTGACGTGGATGTATGTTTATGTAGTGTGGAGCATGTTACCTACAGTGTGCACAGACACATTTGTGTGTGTATATTCATATGTATATAAACACAGGTTATAAAGATAACTGTAGAATACCTCTAAGCAGCATAAATTCAGTTTGATTTGTAGGACATTTCAGCTGTTTTACATGTGAACGACGTGTTCCTAATAGAACAGGTGGGCCAGAGATGTCTCCGTGGCCAGATGACTGTACATCATCCAAGTTGGATATTACACTTTCTCTTATTTAGACCTAATATGTTACATAAATTGGCAGGAATGTGGTGAAACAGACTTCAACTTTGGATAATTTACACTGTAGTTTTGATCTGGTACTTGAGCCCGAGATGTGAGAATGTATTCGAGTTCCTTAGCACATAAGGGATTGATGTCAGAGTTGAGCCCAGAGATGAAGCGCTTGGTTTTGAACACTGAACCACTTTCTTCCTCTAGTAATAATGATGAGATGTGAGCAAAAATTAAGATTGCAATCTTAAATGTTTTACATGTCAACATCACATCTATTGGACAGGATCCTTGGCTCTCAACAATGCTGTCTCAGTATCAGAAATGATCCTGTGAGAATTCTGCTTTTGATAGGCTCCACGTTGATTACAGGCAGATGGAAGTTAATTTGGACCATGCTGCTATTCTGAAGTCACAGTGTGAAGTGCTGTGTCCAAGTTCACTGGGCTAGCACAGTGCTAAAAACACCTCAGTAGAAATTCTGGGCTAGAGCTGACTTGCAGCCTGATTGACCTCTCCATGTAGTGATTCGAGAATCTTGTTCCATCTGTACTCAGCCACACTGGAGAGCAGGACCCCTTATTTCTTTTGCATTATTTCCAAGGTATTAGTGCTATCTTACAAATCTATCATGTAGTAAGTTAGGTACAGAATTCTTATGTTCAAATGTACAGCTCTGGTATAATTATATACTCAAGCTTATAGATGTGTGAAATGACTTTTAAAGAAATAGTGGGGTTTAGTGGTAAAAGTTATCATTGGCTTTTTTTTATTTGCCATGCTTTATGAAAAAATTGCTTAAGGTACTTGTGCTAGTTACTAGCAAAAGAGTAAGATAAAATGTTGTATTTTAAACTTGTGCAATGTCCATTTCAGGAATACTTAGCATAATTCTTGGGTACAGATAGCAAAATGATTTTATCTTCTGGCTGTTGTAATACTCTAGTTAAGCTGTACAAGTAAAGGATCTGGTCACATCTTCCCAGCTTATTAATCTAAATCGTAACTATGTTTTCTACCAGTTTGCAAGTAGCTTTTGCCTAATGAACAGCACAACAAATTAGCCATAGGTATCAGAAAAGAAAAAAAAATCTGGGGGAAGTGCTACATAATGAGTGGTGTGAAAATGCTTAATGTTAGTCAATTGTCTTTCATTCTGATGTTTAATCCTTTCATTGTGACTTGTTTCCAGTGAAATGGAACAATGCTTTCCATTTTTGAGGTTTATTTTAAGTGTAGCACAGTCACATAAGTTTATAAATTGCACTATACAGTTGGTGGGTTTTTCTTTGCAATACCATTGAATTGTTGCTGAGATCTTTCTCTGCAGGTCTCTACGTAGCCCTGGACACACCCTTCTCTGTATTATACAGGTAATTATTTCTGCTGAAATGCAACATATCATTTTCTTTGCTTCTGTTGCATAGCAAACTTTTAAACTTCCACTTTTTGAAAATTATTTGAAAGTATATTCCTGTTCTTTTGTGTGCTCTCATGATGTGGTGTGTTGTGCATTGGTGTCTGGGTATATTTTTATTCCATGCTGTAGGTGACTATTGAAAATGTGAAATTCAGGACAAGACCCGTTTAGTTTCCTCCTGGATCCTGTCTTACATTTACTCATTTACTGATGATCTCTGGGGACAATTCTAAATGGCATAGCTGTTGAGAAAATTTAGTCACTTGAAGTGGACCTTCCATCTGGGCCCAGGATGAGAGGTGCTTGCCTTTTCATTTCCTTACACGGGCATAATAATACTGTCTCAAACTCTTGTGGCCTCTAAATGTTCCAGCTCAATTTTAAAAGCTCAGACTGGGACAAGTGGATCAGTCTTCAAATAAGTGAATGTCAAGATGTTAGTTTGATTGGGCTAGAAATCACATTTTCTGAAACTTGTCCATCTTAAGTCATAAGAATTGAGATTAGTCATCTGACTTTGAGTAAGCTACAGCAGCAATTCAACTTCTGTGGCTTGGTTTCTAGAGTGATGGGATGATCCCAGCTGCTGGTGTGACTAATGCATTGCATATGTCAGTTTTCCAGGTAAACTGGTCATTGGCCAGTCTCATGAGATAAGATGAGTATCTGAAACAGTAACTAAGAAGAATCCCGGTTATTGTAATACTTCAATATCGTTTTCATAAATGTATTTCTTCTCCTTACCTTTTCAAAAAGACTATGGAGGCAATGGGACCAACCACTCATAGTCACCCTCACTTTATTTGGAAGTACAAGACATGTAAATTTTCTCATTTGTGTAGGGTGGAGAAGGGGATATGGAGAATGGGAATCTTTTGATCTACTCATAATTTTGTAAAAGTAAGTTTGATAGTAGAAATTCCCTTTATTTTGGTAATCTCATAACTTAACCAATAATTTTTCATTACAGGCTTAATATATATGGTAAATATTTTCCTAATATGACTGTTATGAAATATTTTTAAAACATACAGGGAACTATCAGGTCTATAATATAGAGAATATACTAACGTGAATTATGTTAATTCTTTAAAAGCCTTTAAGAAATAGCCTGGCAATGGTTTTATTGGGTTTAAGAAAACTGTGTGTAAAACTGGTGTTTCCATTAATAATGAATGGGAATGTGAATATTTTGGATAAACTCAATGTAGTGTCTTAGTAATACTGAGTGTGCAATCCTTACGTCTGTCTGACTTTGGCCTTGCATAAAACTTGAGAAAAGCATTAGCTAGTGCACTTAGATCTTGCCTCTTAAAATTGAGCACCAGAAAAAGGACCACTCTAGCCTGTTAGAAGCATTGTGGGAAGCTGGTGCCTTCTGTTTGGCTGACATGGGCTTTGAAGTGAATTTTGTTTCACTCAAAATTACTCCAGGTCCAGCAGTGCTTGGAAGGGAGGGGGGGCATGTTATAGACCCTGTGTCCATATTGCTTTTCGAGAGAAACTCCAGCACTCCCTCAGAACTAACAGGTCAGGATGACCCCAGTGTGTCCCAGATGTCCCCTAGAGCATGTTGACATCCTGGTAGCTGGGATGACTTGTGGGCTTCATCTGCTATGGAGCAGTTCACGGGCTCTGCGTGAGGCAGCACAGTGAGTACAAGGAGGAGTGTGCTTGGCTCACTGGGATGGTGCAGACAGGTTGGGCAGACTGGTAGGGAAGCTTACAGGGACAGAGGTGGCTTCACTGCTTTGGAATCTGTTCCTAGAGCACGTAATGTTGGAAACTAACCCCATTTTGTCTTAGATGGTGTGCATTTACTCTGTGGTAGCAGAAAGCAAACATCTGAAAGAGATTTGTTGTGTTTGAACATCTCTATTACATAAGTAGGATGGCAAAGTAGTTGGATAGATGAGGGGAGGGCAGTGGATGTGGTATTTCTTCACTTCAGCAAGGCTTTCGATACCGTCTCCCATGGTATCCTCACAGCCAAGCTTAAGAAGGGTGGATTGGGTGATAGTCCAGTGAGGTGGATTGGGAACTGGCCGATGGACAGAGCACAGAGAGTTGTGGTCAGTGGAGCAGAGTCTGGCTGGAGGCCTGTGACTAGTGGTGTCCCCCAAGGGTCAGTGCTGGG
>WUAM01000395.1:11637928-11668556 GCA_024336885.1 Actenoides hombroni
GGACACGTTCCTGTGTGACCTGCTCTAGGTGATCCTGCTCTGGCAGGGGGGTTGGACTAGATGATCTTTCTTGGTCCTTTCCAACCCCTAACATTCTATGATTCTCTGACATTACTGATTTAGATTTATGATTTTATACATGTGACTTTTAATGCTGTTGTTCAAAGGAATAGATACATTGTCATGTTATATTTTTAAAATATTTCTTAGAGTTGGTTAATTGTCATCAAAACCCACAAAATGCAAATCTCTGAGAAAAGAGAATTGCTTACCTGAATTTGGCAACAATGCTGTTGATGGCAAAAGGCTTTTTTTAGTCTTTAGAGCAATTTTCAGAGTGGAATGTTTTCTTCACTGTTTGCTGACATGTTTATCTTTTGGTATTTAAGAACAGTTCCTCTCTAAATTTGTATGACATCATCAATGAATAAATGTGAAGTGCTGTACACTTTGAGTTGATAATTTGCCTCATTCATTCATAGGTTTTGAGGATGTTTGCATTAACTAAGCAAGTGGCATCATTTCTTCAGGTAGAAAACCTGAAAACTGTTTCTTTTCCTGTTTTCAGGCAGTTTTAAACACCTTAGATGAGTAGTCAAACTGAAGGTTGCAATTAATTGTCCAGAAACATGGGAATGGAATGCTGGTCTGGCATAACCCAAATGAGTTGCACTGAATTTGGCATGGAGCATAAAAGAGGCTGAAGTCACTTTTAAGGGTATCTCCCAATTCATAAACAGGTGTTTGCCAAAGGGGAGCACACCAGTGTTACTGTGCCAGCATTGTGGCACGGTGATTCACTGGAGTATGTGAACACTTCTAACCCTTCCATCTCCCCAAATATATTATGTCAGTCCTTGTAGGAATTCATGCTCAGTGAGGTATTGCTTGCAGCAGTGAAAGACATTGGATTCCAGAGTTTGTGGCACTCTTTTTATCTATTAAGCCATCTAATGAATGTCGTTTTAAAATCTGATTGGCAGCTTCTTTTCCTATCTTAATTAAATTGCTCCTTCACCCCAGTGTCTTTGAAGGACACAGCCTTTGTGAAAGATGTCAAGTGAGTCTTTTATTGTTTGTTTCCCTGAGGAGAAGAGTTTGTTGACAAGTTAAGATAAAGGTGAAGAATCAAGGATATATTTGTTAAAATACTCATTAAAAAGGTCTTAATAGTACTAACTAGGACAAAGAGAAAAATTTACTTAGTGATATTATGTTCTTCTCTACCTGTGATACAAAGAACTTTTAATGTTTCTACTAAATCAAAGTTATTTAACTAAAATAAAGATTAAAGATAATGTAGTAAGGCTTGTTCTGAAAGCATGAAGGCAGCTAAATCCATGAAGAAAAGAATTCAGTCAAGAAGTATTGTTTCTTTGGTAGTGCAGGGGCAACCCTTGCTTAATTTCCATTGGAGGGAAAGTCTCATCAGCTCAATGCTGTAGAAAAATAGCATAGATGTTAACGGGGAAAAGTGCTGGTGGGGAAAACAGTTGATAAAGTATTAAAGCATTTGGTTTTAAATTAAGTGAGGATTAAAACCAAATTATTTTGTCACCCATTATGAGACTAATCTCCTGTAATTTGCATTCTAATATGCACCAGTAGAAATTGCTTTCTTGAAGCATTTCGGGGCTTTATTTGTGTACATTTGACCTCCGAGGTCAGCGTGCACAAGGTGCTGTTGGAAGTTCACTGACATTTCTCAGGAGGATGTGTTCCTGGTCAGTAGCACCAGGTGGCTGGGAAAGGTTTGCTGCTTTAATGAGACAGAATGTTCACTGGCTTGAAGACATAGAAACCTAATTAGAAACAATCAGGGCCATCTTAGGGGGTTAGGGATGTATTTGCCACTCACAGAAAACTTACTGGACCATTGCTTGTAAAATGTTCCTTTCTGATTGCAGCTTTTTCTAAGGAGTTGTCCAGATTCTGATTGATTTGCTAGAAAATTCTCTGCTGCACGCTGAAATAATCTTTGGTGTGTAGCCTAGAGTCGTGTACCTTTTGTGCTTTATACTTTAGATATATTTTATATTTGCATTCTAAATGGGCTCATTCTTTTGTTTGCCATCATGTTTTAATTAAGTTTTTTGGAACATTTTTGATAAGGAGGTGATACCCCTTACAGAAATGAAGTCATAAAACTGTCCTGAAGTCTTGGCACTATGGTTTGTAATTATTAATTGAGCTTAAGGAAATCAAGTTATATCTTTTATTAACAGAAGACCCTTATTTAAGACATAAAATATAACAAACCAAAGGAAAAGTTAGCCAGATTGAGTCAGATTAAAGACCATTCAACTAATTCATTCTAAAGCAATTACAGATTGTGTTAGGAGTGAAGAAATAGTTCATGCTATGATGTTCTAGCAGTGATAGGAAAAAAGTGGTGGGAGTTTACTGAACTTGATTTTTCTGTTCTTTCTTGAACTAAGACAATATATTATGGAAAAAAGATTAAAGAACCCAATTTATTTTTAAAATTGGACATCTCTACGTGAAAATTTCCTGGGCTGCCAAGCAGTCAGAATAAGGGTTGGAAAGCAAGTGGTAAAGATGTTGCTAAACCATGCTTTTCTTGCTACCCCCATAGCACGTGGCACCATGGATTAATGTATTAGCTTTTCAATTATAGGGATCCTACTCAGGGAATACATGGAATGTATCTGTTTTGACAGGTACGTTGGTGCCTATTGTCACATCACCAATTATTTGAACAGCAGTAACAGTAATTGTAATGGGATGCAGGGAAAAGTTCTTTACTTGTTCGACTCCTAAAAATGACTCCTAAAAATAGGACCAGACAGAAGTCTCATGTTTTGCCTGACAATTACTCAAAATGTATGCTAATTGCTTTCTGGAGAGAATAGTTTTACATGTGAAGATATCTCCCTAAAAATATCTTTTTCTATGTGTTATATAGAATATACATTTCTCCATATATAGAGAAAAATACAAATTCTCTCTCAAAATATCCTCTCCAGTATTCTCCCTGGCTGTGGAGAAAAGAACCCAGGAATTTTTAGTGGTTGAATCCTGCAAATCTTAGCTCCTATGACATTTTCTGAGGAAAACTGTCCCAGACAATTTAGAGAGCTGTAGATTAAAAGTACAATCTGAGCCTTACTGAGAAGCAAACACCTATTGAGTGGTGCTGTATTACCGTGGAAAAGAATTGCTTCTGTACTTCCAGTTTCGTAAAATAATCAGAAGTTTGAGTAATGTGAGATATAGTGGAAAGTTAAATTACAGCCACTCAAGACCTTATTTTATAGTAGAATCATCTTGTAGCAAATTAACAAGCACGTCAGCGTTAGAGTCGTAAATGCCACTGGTGCTTTCAAACGCATTTCACAATGTGTTTACACACTGAAATATCTCTATCCATACTGAGAGAGATTTCATGGGATGAGAAAACAAGGAACACGCTGCTAATAAAATCTACATTTTCTATGTTAACTGAACTCTTTATAAAAGGACTTGTAAATCACTTCATCGAGTTAAAGCAAATGGGCTGATACTTTCCATATTGAAGTTGCAGCATCAAATGTTCTTGAAGCAGAGGAATGGAAGAAAATAGGAATTATGAAATGAACAACTCTTTCAGTTGTCATAATTACACTTGTGACACATTAAATGAAAAGCTCTAAGAATAAATGTAATGCAGGTGTGGATTTTCTTTCACGCAGAAGTATTTGTGTCTTGAAGCAGTATCAGTCAGATGGAGAACAGAAAATAGGGATAAAAACCCCACAGAACAATAAGGAAGAAGCCTCCTTGATCCCCTGCCTATTTAACTTAGTTAATAGCATATTTTTCCTCCAGCTTTTTTCTGATAGGTTTTGAAATGTATATATAGCAATCAGTATCAAGGGGTGCTTCTGCAAACAAGGATGTTAGAATATTATTTTGCATTTAAATCTGAAGAATCTGGAAACTTCCAATTACCTGAGATATTAGACACTTTTTTCCATTAGAAGTGTTGCTTTATGGGTTTATTTTTTTGAGCTGTGATATGACATACTAACTTCAATCAGCAGAGACGTTGAATTTATGTATTTGTCATTCAGCTAAAGGGAAAAGCTGTGCTCTCGTCAAATGATGTAATACTTTTCAGTAGTCACTAAGGAGAATGTTAAACATTACTTGAAACCTTTTAAAATACTCTGTTTAGGTCATATTTAAGAATTTTAAAGGTTTGGACAAACAATTCCTTGCACAAGTGAGGTTAATAAGAAGTGACATAGCAGGGCAGTTCCAGAGAACTGAGTAAAGCTGATGTTCAAATGAATTAAAGGAAGACTGAAGTTGGTGGTAAGGATGTTGGCCTGACATTAATCTGGGATAATAATAACAGAATGGCTGAAATGGAATTGTGTTAGAAAGTTATATAGGAGTATAGCATAATCAATAATAGTTCATTAAAACTTACGGAAAGATAGGGGTTTATAAAAAAAAACCAACAAAAAAACCAACAAAACAAACAAACAAAAACAAAACACACAGAGAAAAAACCAAACCAAACAAAAAAAACCCCAACCTTGCAGTGTTTTCATAGATTGATAATAAAGAAATAATTGAAAAATACCCATTTGAAACATACCCATTTGAAAACATACTGAAAACTGGAAGATATTTGAAAAGAAAAAAGCAATTATGGAGGGGTAAGACTTAAAAAAAGCAGCAGATGAATTGAGAGGGACACTGGCTGATAGCACATGGAGGAAAACAGATAAGAGGAGCACTCACCAGAAAAGAAGAAATGAAAGAGGGCAGTTTCCAATTAGCAAGGATAATTACTGACAGAAATACCCCCTTGCCATTTTGAAAGGGATTTTGTCCATCAGTACTCTGATAATAACTCCTGATAATGGTAGTGATCTTTGAATGTTGAAAATGCTAAATACTAACTTTAGGAAAAAGAATTTTTTCATGTAATATGGAGCTACTTTTTATCAAGAGGATTATTACATTGGAATAACTCTTTGCTCTGTCCAGAGCAGTTTCAGTTTTTCTATTTCTGTGAATATTGTTCTGAGTGATAACAGCTGAATATGTTTTATCCACACACAGAAAACTGCTATTTAAGCATAAAATTATATATTAAGAAATATATATATTTAGTGTATTTTTCTCTGGAGACATTTAAAACCTGCCTGGACGTGTTCCTATGTGACCTGCTCTAGGTGGTCCTGCTCTGGCAGGGGGATTGGACTAGATGACCTTTCAAGGTCCCTTCCAACCCTTAACATTCTCTGATTCTAATAATTTCCTCTAGGTGCTTTTCTTTCAGGTGAAATTAATTTAATATATATCTGCAAAGGACTTCATTCAGTCCAAACATTTACAAACAACGTTCATGTTTCACATCAGCTTACTTCCTCCCAAAACATGTGGAAGAAGTAGCCTGCTGTCCTTTTGTCCTTTGCATCCTGCTTCTCACTGATGTCTTTAATGTCTTGAGGATAATCAAAAGGTTGGACATTAGGAAAAACTTCTTCACTGAGAGGGCTGCTAAGCAGTGGACCAGGATGCCCAGGGCAGTGGTGGAGTCTTCATTCCTGGAGGGATTTAGGACACATGTAGATGTGGTGCTGAGGGTCATGGTTTAGTGGTGGAATTGGCAGCACTAGGTTAATGGTTGGACTTAATGATCTTAAAGATCTTTTCCAACCAAAACAATTCTATGATTCTATGAAAAAACAGTTTCTCCTTGGAGAGAAATCCCTAGAGTTCAGAGGAACTGGACTGAGGACAATCTAATTGAAGAAGGAAAATAAAACCAGCCATTTTTATTTCTGTGTGCCATCACAGACAAGGGCACAGTTTTTGCTAGTGATGGCAGGGTGAGCCTGGTGTTTTCTGGGAGCTTTGGAGCAGTTAGCACGAGGAAATCGTATCACATGTCAGCTGAAATTTCCACTGCCAGCCCTGGGGAGCCTGCAGAGAGGTGTGAAATGATGCATCCTACTTGTTCTCCTAACTGGGATGAACCTCTAGCTAGAAGCAAGCAGATGCAAGGTAGGTTTTATAAGGTAGCAGATACCGTGAGTGAAAAACTGCTTTTTTAAGACACTTGTCTGGAACTAGTATGTTGCTCTAAGGAGGCTGCAGGGGATACGCAGCCTCCACTTCCAGATGGCTATGTGGCGCTCAGGGACATTTTGAATGTCCCACACTGAGGTGAAGCATGAGTACAAGTGTAGCCTGTGCTTGTGCTTCACATTTTGAGCTGCTGTAGGTTCCACTTTACATCTGTAACTCATCTGATTCTGGTCATGGGGGTGCCGTGTGATGGACCACAAAGCATCTCAGGGGGACAGCAACATGGCTCAGAGAAAAGGGGCAGTAACAGGTTGGGTTGTTTGTCCTGCTGGATGGCAGCGTGAAATGTCTCTGGTTTAAATGCATCTCCTTGCACGTATATTGCTTTCTGCTGATTTGATCCTGGCTTTCTCTAGTGCCAGAGGCAAAGACACTTGCATGATATAGCAGAGTTATTCAGGTCTATAAAGTACTTGGTGACCTGTGCAGAGTAGTTACTTTCCATACATACCACATACTTTTTACTGTATCAGTTAAAGGTTAGTAGTAGCCTTATACTTTTTTATGAGGCCATAATAAGACTTCCAAGTGGATAAACCAGGAAAGCAAAGGAAAACATGGTACAAGTTGTATTATTGTTCTTAAATGAGGTTAAAGGCAGCTGCTTTACAGCTGAAGGGCACTTGGTATGAAGGGAAATCCTTGTTTCTACCCTGGCCCTGATCTTAAAACTAAGAAACCTGCTCTGTTGTTAAAACCAACCATCTGACTGAGTAAATGCTGCATTTTCTGAAATGTCTTAATTGGGATATAGGGTTTTTTCCTTGATAAACATTTTACAAATGAAAAAATGCAACTCCAAAGTGCAACAGACTGTTACTTTATTCTGCAGGTCATCCCTATTTTGTGACATCTTGAACTTACTCAGTTTTTGGTTTTTTTCTTGAACCCCTGTTCAAGCCAGGCATTCAATGGGATTTGTCTTGGTGCCACTTTGCTGCTGCAGGGCTTTGATCCTCTTCTTCACAGTCAGCCGACGCTCCTGGGTTGTCACTGGGGTCATGTCAGACCCCTATTCTAGGGAATCATTTGAACTGTCTTGCTGTGGGAGAGCTGCTGAAGACCAAGTGGAGAGCTGGTTTCAGCCAGCTACTAAATCCAATAACAAGTTGGTTCCATGGAGGGCTGGGGCATCTGAATACATCTTATGAACCATAATGGAGTAGATGAGTTGGACAAATGAGACAAGATGCCATCACAGGTCCCCAGGCTGACACACTCTTAGCGAGTGAGGTCATTTGGAAGGGATGATCTTTGCCCCAGCAGCCCCAAGCAGTGCCCCTCAGGCAGGGTAGCTGTTTGGCTATGGGTGTAGCTGCCTCCAGCCTGAGCTGTGGGTTTAACTGGGGAAGGCAGCCAAAGGCCAACCTGCCACCTGACACTGTGGAGTGGCCTTTCATCTCCCAGGTCTGGTCCTCTTACTACACCAAGTGACCCAGACATGGCCTGGACAATACCCTGTGGTGCTGATTAGCTATACTCACTGTGCCAGGGTGCTCATGATCTGCCTGCTTACAGAGTTACTTCAAAACATCCCAGAAAACAAATTACAGGGTGCTGTAAAAAAACAATCCAGGAGTTAAACTATTGCTTGATAATAAGATTGGCACATTTCCTTAAAGTATCCAAGAAACTAAAGGGAAAGCAAAAGATTTTAGGTCAAATTAAACATTTCATGTCAAAGAGAGCCTTTGACTTTGAAATCTCGCTAAAGAATATGAACTTTCATTTTAGCGTTAGGAAAAGATACTTGTTTTTTGTGTGACTCTGTAGGTGTGCATGCCAGGCTGCAGATCTCCAGGCTGCAGCTCAGCACTGCTCTGAACTCAGCAGACCCAGCCTGGGGTGGAAAGGTGAAATCCTTGCAGAGATTTGAACCTCCTGTCCCTGGGGTAGTGCGGCTCCCTCATCCATGTTCAACCTGGGACATGTCAGGTTGGTTGTTGTTCAAGGTCAGATTGGATGGGACTTTGATCAACCTACTACAGTTGAAGATGTTCCTACTTATTGCAGAAGGGTTGAACTAGATGACCTTTAACAGTTTCTTC
The DNA here is from genome assembly GCA_024336885.1 of Actenoides hombroni. Classification (NCBI taxonomy): domain Eukaryota; kingdom Metazoa; phylum Chordata; class Aves; order Coraciiformes; family Alcedinidae; genus Actenoides; species Actenoides hombroni. The sequence goes on from WUAM01000395.1 coordinate 11,646,085, forward strand.
CAGCTCAAACCATTCTACAATTCTATGATTTTATGTTTGGAGAGTGGGGGATGCACAACTAAGTGTGACCAAGCCACAGTTGTGTGGGGAAAGGAGGCTCTGGGTGCCTTTCCTGGTGTCCTCATATCAGGCTCCACCCCAGACCTAGTCTAACTTATCCTTGTATTCAGGCTTCACACTTGCATTTTGTTATGTTGGTTTATTTATTGTTCATTCATGACCCAAACATGCTTCTTAGTCAATCTTTTCATGAAGGGGTGCTGAGTCTTGCACTGGAAATCTGTTAGAGCTCAGCTGACTCTGCTCACATCCCAAATCAGCTCCTTGCATCCTGTGGCTCCGCAGGGTTCACTCGCTGCTCTGTGACCCAGCAGCTGGGTGGTTTGATCTGTGTCTATGCCTCAGGTGGGATCAGCATCACAGATCTCCTGTCCTGACATGTGTGTGCCTGAGAGCCTTTGGTAGAAACCACATTTAGGAGCACTGCATTTGATGAGCAATGCACTAAGCGCTGTTTTTTCCAGCTGCGTTATTTTTTTCTACTGCCCTCTCCTTAGCCTGGCATTTGCAAGCAAAGGGCTTCTGCTTTCAGTACCCTGTTCTGCTGGGTTCTGCTGACCCTTGGCTTTCACAGACCTCTTCCTTCTTTGAACCCCCTCGCTTCACCTTCCCTCTGGACAGACTGGCCTAGCCTTCTCCTCTGTGCATTTGCTCTACCTCTTGCTATCCACTCAGCTCCGGGCCCACCTTGAGTATTGATTTCATTAGTTTCATCCATACAAGTGCCATCTGCATATCTCTTGTTTGGAGATTTATAGACATGAGATGGGGTTTGTGGTTTTGAAGTGGTTTGGTTGGTTTTGGTTTTTTTAAAATCTTCCTTCTCACGTGGAAGAAGGACGAATCCATGGGGTTTGTTGAGTGGAGGAAAAGGTGAGGAAATGAGAGCAGCCCTAGAATGGGCAGGATAATGAGCTGAGGAAAACCATGGAAGAGAATATTCAATGACAAGGGGAAAAAAACCCACCCCAGTTGTTGCTTGGGAAGGAGGGAGACCTGGTGGGGAATGTGTCATCTTGTAAGTAGCTGCCTGGAGAACATCAGTGCACCATATGCCTCCTGCAGGCAGCTGCCCAGCCCTGTGAGGGATGCAGCTATGGGGCTGGCAGGACCTCTTGCTCCCACAGCCAGGATCTCAGCTCCCGATGTCTGAACTGGGGTGAGCCTGGCTTTCATTTTGGAGAAAGAAGGACCTCTGGCTGAAGGATGGTCAACACAGGATAGCTGTTCCCCAGGCCCACAGGGGAAGGTTGCATCCTGGAAGGGTGCAGAGCTGTGGACTGGGGTCATGCTGGTCCCTTCGCCTCCCATGTCCATCAAGGGTGGATGCCGAGGGCTGCTGGTAGGCAGAGGGGACGGTGCTGACAGATGACATTCCAGAATACGCAGCATTGGCTCACCCACCTCCAGCTGTGGTCCTGGATGAGTTGACTTGGACAGCAGTCAGGACCTTTTCAGAAAGATACTGTAGGGTCAGTGTACCTTGGAGTGAGCTGTGCCCTGCCAAGCCCCTCTGAAACTCACCTGACTGTGGGGCAGAGCCGTGGGGGAAGAGCAAGGCAGGACTTGGTGCTGTAGCAATCTCAGCACTTCATTCCAGTTCAGAAAGCATGGTTTTCAACAAGCCAAAGCCAGAATAGGAGTAGTATTGGTTAAAAGGAAATGGAAACACAAATAAGAAAAAAGCTAGTCTGCTGTTTGAAAAAAGTCAAAGACGCTTTACATGCTTTGGTTTGAGGACAGCTTTTCCTCCCCACCCCCCAAATCAAAACTCTAAACTGTGCTTGCCATGTTTTCGTTTTGCTCCCTTTTTACCCTAAAAAGTGTGTTAATAAGCATTTCTTTGTAGCTAGCAAGCTGCTTCCAGATGTGTTTATCCTGAATGTGCTTATCGGTTCCTGTGTGCCACTTAGTCATAATGAGCTCAAGAGGGAGCTTGCTCTGTACCCAGCTCAGAGGATATCACTGCCAGAGACATTGCTCTCAGATACTGCTCGCTGCTGCTGGATGGGCTCGAGACAGCTCTGAGCAAAGTGCTGTGCAAACATCCAGGAGACGTCCATTCCTGCCCTCGTTCGTCAAATGTGCACCCCATAAATACAGCCAAGTCAATCTCGGTGCTTCATTTGTGCGTTGCAGAGAGAGATGCTGCAGGGACCTTGAGGGTTTGAATGTCTTTAGTGTTTGCGTTTAAGTTCTTGGTGTTGGAGTGCATAAATAGAGGGCTTTGCATTTAATAATTTATTATTCAGTCCGAGAAGGGCACTAATACCGTTATCAGAGTTACGTGTGTCATTCAAAACACAAAAGCACAAATCACTGAGGAACAGGCAGACATTAAGGGCTGCTGTTCTCCCTACCTCCTGAATGGCAGCCAATAACTAGCAAGAGAAAAGTGATTTTTCTCTCTGTGTGTGTCAATATATGCAAGTTCTCTCTCTTTTTTCTTTTTTTTTTTTTTATTTATTTATTTTTTTTTATTTATTTCACTTTAGGCAGGCCAAGGAAAGAAACAAAAAGCTTAAGTGCCTGAGGTGTGGTGAAGCATTTTGCTCTAATCCCCTGACTGTGCTAAGTGCCAGCTGTGTTTCCCCACTGCTCCTAGGAATGGGAGGATAAGAGCAGGAAATGTGAGGCTTTGGGGTTGGCAAGCCTGGACTGGGGGAGGAATTTCATCTTAGCTGTTCCAGGTCATGGGACCTCTGGTGCTGGTGGAGATCTGATGGCTAGACAGTAGGTGCTTGGTGAGATAAACTAACCTCAGCACAAGAGATCACACTTGAATGTTCTTCTCGCATGTAAAGAGGTGGTGGAGAAGCTTCTATGTGAGAGCAGAGGATGGATTTGTGTGCCACCTAAAGATCTTCATCTTAAAGCTTCCTTCAGAAGAACATCTTGGGGACCCTCTCATGGATCTTTCACAAAAGCAGGTCCAGCTGATGTAGCTGGGCTCGGAGGAAGCCAGTGACACACACTGTGCTGTGAAGGACCCCAGAGGTTGGATACCGGAGTGTGGCACAGACACTTCTGTGATGAGAACCCTCTAGCCAGAGCCCCAGGGTGCCTCAGTACAATTTTCACCAGGAAGCTTGCCAGCAGCATTCACCCTACAGCTCACGGAGCAAAGGCAGGAAAAAAAAGCACTCAGGAGTGCTCGCACATTTGCCAGTGTTGATGTAGCTAAAACATATTCTGGAAAATATGGCTCACACCCGTAATTCATTTAACACTGTCCTGGGCTAAGAAGAAAACAGGAACTGCCCTTCTGAAACCCACAAATGGACCTTCTCCTCCAGTCTCCTGTTGCTGATAAAGCTCAACTTCATAAGCCACGGGCGAAGCCGTAAAACTGGTGTCATGATCTCAGCGCTTGAGCCAAAGGCAGTGGAAAGTCGATGAGGAGGGTGTCATTGACTCAAATGTGCTGTGGAGTTGGAGCTCGTGACATCTCTATGGGGAAAGAGAAGGGGAAGGAAAATGTATAGGAGTAGGACTGCAAGTACTCACTAAAACTGTTTGTTCCCTTATTTTTAATCTCCAGCATCACTGGACACAATCCCCCTTCAGGTGCTGCCGGGCCATTGAGTGCCTCCATTCCTGCAAACCAGGCATCCTCTTCCTGGAGGAAAGTGGGGAACTTTGGTTTTATTCCACTTTTTACCCATGCCAAAGTCTATTTAATACCAGGTTCGCTGTGGTTGTTTGGGGTTTGGTCCCACAAATGCTTCTGGGGCAGGTCAGTACTTCTCCCAAGCTACCACTCTGTTGTGCCTTTGGAGTTTGCAAAACCCCAGGAGACATCCATCCTTCACTTTGAACATCACTCCCCAGTTGTGACTCAAATGGCAGGGGTGTTAGAGAATATTATTGATAAACAATAGACGTCTGCTGGAGACGCTGATTATTTTGCTGGTACAAAAGGCTGCTGCATCCTATGTGATAACTCCCCTTTCTTTTTCTCCTTGTTGGCTTTGTGTTCTAGAGATTTATTTTCGGGCTGGCAAGTGTCCACATCCCTGCAGGAAATGGATGTCTGCTTTTGTGTTTCGGGGGGGGGGCTGTATAAACGTGCAATTTTCCCACTACATTAATTATAGACATTTCTCCCTCACTGGAGTAGCTCCATGTTTTCTCTGCCCTTTTGGTTTGGAGACAGAGCATTCTCCTCACACCCACGGCCCAAGCTGTGGGTATTTGTAGGGAACCCCGACTCTGACATCCTCAGCTGAGCGGAGGGAATGTTGAAGAGTGGGTCACTCCTGTTTGTCAGCTTGGTCTGGTCACAGAAGCTGTAGAGTGGAAACTCACCAGCTTTTTTTACCTGATGATAGATAATAACTCCAGAATAGCAGCACAGCCAGGTTTGTTCTGGCTATTCCTCCTGCTGACACGGTCCTCAAGAATAAAAGTGGCTTGCCCTAAGAAAACAACTGTTGTGTTATGGAAAAGCAATTGTAGAGCAATTTACTTTGGAATAGCAATGCTGTTTAATTCCCAGCTCCTGGAGATAGACCTGGTTGAACTTGGAGCAAAGAAATGAAACCCGAGGCAAAATTCAGGGTGGTTATATCAGGTTTTGTTCAAGAAAAGGCTAGGAGAGTTCACACTGAGACACACTGTCCCAGCACCGTGCTTGGTTGACTCTACTCTGTCGACTAGGTCTGGTCATATGGTCTTCAACATGAACGGGCTGGAAAAGCGTCCTATTTTGTTTCTATCTTATGGAAATGTGGCTAAAATGAAGAATTCCTTGGTGGAAAATCTGCACATGCACAATTCCCTGCCCTGAAGAAAGCAGGGATTTTGTCAAAACCCCTGTTTGGTTGAAGTGCAGGTTTTGTCCCCTACAAGGCCACCATGGTGCTTGGTTGGGTTCGTAGCTTGTGCTTCCCATCCCACTGGATGCCTCTCAAGGTTCCTGTGCAGGATGCTGTCTCCTGTGATCCTATTTGGGACAGCAGTGCAGCCTACAGATCTCTAGGGGAAATAGGCTGACAAAGGAGCCCAGGCACGGAAGGAAATGCGGAAACCGTGCTACAGCTTTGCAGGTCCTATCTTGCAGCCTGTCAGACTCTAAAACCTGAATTTTAGGGCTGATGTGTTTGGGGTTTTTTGTCCCTGCTGGCTGCACCGATGTGTGGTTGCTGTTCACACGATGTGTAACACTGAGGGTGCAATGCCCCTTCTGTGGGGTGAGCTGTGATCTGGGTTTTGCTGGATGCTCTGGAGAGGATTTGCTGTAGCTGGTCAATGTTTCAAGGGTTAATTATAGCGCATGAAATTCTCTTGTTATTTCTACACTGGAGCAGTGCACAGAGATGCCTAGGAAACCCCTGACATTGTGAGTGTTGGCTCATGGTGTCTCTTGCTTGCTTCTGACCCATAAAGTGTTAAAGTCTCATGAAGAAAAAACATCTTAGAAGTACAAATGCAGACAATGCAGACTGGGTCGATGAGAAGCAAACATCTGCTCCTCTTGTAGAGGGCATGCCTGCCAATGAGAAGGCATGATAATGAATCATGTTCTTTCTTTCTTGAGCTGTAACTCCTAGAAATGAGAAACCTGGTCGAATTTGTTCCAGAAGATGGTGCATCTCTGAGTGGGCCCTCCTTCAAGAGGGCAGCTCTGCTGAGCATCCTGGGGATCTCTGCAGATCCACCTGTCATTGAAGGGGTTCATAGCACTTCCAGCAGCCTGGATGTACCCAAGTGTCATTTGGCTTGTAATGTAGGTTCCCTGTAGACTCCTAATGAAATACAAGTCCTGCTGTCATTTTTCTCAGTTTTTGCCTGCCAGAAGTGGGCATGTTCATCACACAGGGTATGTTGTCAAGTACAGAGCAGGTTGGATTTATTACATGCACACAGGCTGTGCTGCCTGTGACCATCCCTGGGTCTCCTATGGAGGCTTTGTAGAGCTGGTGCTTGTGAGGCATATGGGCACACTCAGTTTCCACAAGCCGAAGAGCCAAAAGGAAGAGAGTAGAGGAAGCCAAAGCAATGAGATGTAGCTCTGATTTACAGTTACTCTCCTCCTTCGACACCCACGATGCACAGACCCTCAGGAGGGCAGCGAGAATTTACTCCCTGCCTCTGCTGCTGCAGGTGCACGGGGCCATGACAGGAGACACAGCAAGCCGTGCTGGAGGGAAAGCCAGGCAGAGCCCAGCCGCTTTTGGGTAGTCAGCAGGAGGATGAGGGAGCTGTGGTGACTCGAGTGATGCTGCACATGTAAGCCAGTGCTGGTGAGTAGCCACAACTCATTGCTCTATGAGAAATCTCAGGCTAATGCTGAGCCGTCATCTCGGTACCTTGCCATGAGACTAAGAAGGCAGGGGGCTGTGCCCACCGCATCCAGCCCGTGAGAGCAGAGGGACGCATGCCAAAAGATCAGGGAGGTCTGCAAGGACAGAGTGGAAACCCGACCCAGCTTTGTGGCATGACATCAGGAGGAAGGTGAGGATTAAGGATTTAGGTCTCTACTTCACTCTTGTGAGACTCCACCTGGAGTACTGTGTCCAGCTGTGGAGCACACAACCCAACCTGTTGGAGCAGGTCCAGAGGAGGGCCATGAAGATGATCTGAGGGCTAGAGTCCCTCTGCTATGAGGACAGGCTGAGACAGTTGGGATTTTTCAACCTGGAGAGTTTCTTCCAGGGGCCCCAGCTAAGCATATGAGGTAAATCTGACCACATCCACATGGAAATTAAGCAAGCATTGCTTCAGTGACTCCATACATGCCATGTCCAGAATGTTGCCATTACATACACATGTGGTCTGGCCTCACTGAGTGATGGAAATCCTCCTGGGGAGGGAAGGAGGCCCTCATGAAATCTTTTATTATCTTCAGTTCATCTCTTTTGAGAAAGATACCAGGAGGGAAAGGTCTCAGAAGGGGATGCTGCCACATCCAGCAGCAGTGGAACCAGGGCTTTTCTGTTTAACAGAAGTCAGAATAAGAAATTCCCCCTCCTTACAGCCTGAAGGCATTACTCATATGTGCACTGGCCATTGATGAGGTAGGACCCTGAAGGACTTCAAGCAACTAAGCTTTGTCCGTGATACTTCCTGGAATCATAGAATTGTTTAGAGTGGAAAAGACTTTAAGATCATCTATTCCGTCAGTTAACCCGAGACAGCCAAGTCTACCACTAAACCATGTCACTAGGTGCCACATCTCTGCATCTTTTAAATCCCTACAGGGATGGTGACTGCACCACTTCCCTGGGCAGCCTGTTTTGATGCTTGATAACTTCTGCTGTTCTTGGTCCATGGGTTGCCATGTGTACCCAATGCTGAAAATTGTCTGTGACCAGTTGTTTGGGTTACGGAGTGGGAATGAAGAGTTGGGGATTGAGCATTCCTTTTAGGGGCTCTTATTTCCACCCATCAGGCCTCTCAGGCACCACCACCAGTTCCCCTTTCCCATAACACTAGTGTGATTTGGGCAAGGAGAGCAGGTTGGGCTGTTGCCTGCTTGCCCACCCTTCCTGAGCCACTGTCTCTCAGCCTCTTCTCATTTTGAGCAGCTGAAAGGCAGGACCGTGGGAGGCAAATTGCAGGTCTTGCATCAAGCGCTTCATGATGTGCCCTGCACATCCAAACATAACGCAATTTTGCATCCGAGTACCAAAAGCTAAGCAGCAGGTGAGACTGGGTTAACAGCCTGGGCACGGCAGTTTCTAAAGCAACGCCTGGGGAGTTCTAAACACAAACACCATTAGCAATAAAGGGATTTGGGCACTTAACTCCCTGGCCTGTTCTAAAAGCTCCAGCTCCCAGCAGCAAGCATCCTCCGCTTTATCCTCTTGGTCCAGCTCAGTGCTTAGCAGCCACAGGCAGCCTGAGGAGCTGGGCCACCTGCTGCCACACGGGCATTTAGTTTAAACCTCATCCACCCCCTGTTCCATTTTGCCAGTTTTGGAGACTATTTGCCATTAAAGCCCTTCCTTTCACATGTCACAAAGGTATGGATTTGCTTGTGTGCTGTAAGCGCCGTGAATTTACTGCCATTGTCAGTACGAAGGAGGTGCTGCTGCGATGCTGATACAGCCACCAGTGTGTGGTCTTCAGTAGCTGTAAACTGAAGAAACACCCTTCATCTGAATACTGGGCACTGCAGGGGGAAAGGATACAGGGCGGGTGTGAATGTGGGCCAGCCCTGATATAAAACACAGGAGGGCAAGTGTGCTCTGCTTCCAGAGACCCAGGGAGGCTGCAGAAAGCTGCGGAGCAGAAATTGTAGTGGGACAGCACAGGTGGTGGAGGGAGCCAGAAAAACATCCATTATTTCTATACCCTCTGCAGTGAGCTCACAGTGAGTTGGGATCAGACAAGAACTGGGTCGGGATCAAGCAAACAATACCTGAAGTCCTTTGAGTAAGGCCCTCTGCCAAGCCTGTGCCAATGGTCTCACACTCCTTCCTGCTGCAGCACCCTCCAGCCAGCTTCTTGGCAGCCATGGCACTTGGGCAGGGCCAGCCTCAGCCGGTTGGATATGCCTTCAATCCCAGTGTGGTGAGAACGTATGGGAAGAGTGATATTTTTTCCACTCTGGGTACTGATCAGTTTAATGGCCCACATAAATGTTTTCATCTGGCGCAGTTTTGGATAACAAAATGGTTTGTTGTGTTGGCTGTGTCATGCTAGTGTATTTAGCAAACGCATCTGATGGAGGGGAGTGGTGTTCCTTTACCACAAGCCAAAGGGGAGGCAATGTTTATTTGTCCAGCATGGGTAGGAGATGAAATGAGTTGAGAACCCCCACCGCTTGCTGATATTCACCCCCTCAGTCTCCCTGCATGCTCAGTGGGGAAGGTCATGCATTAGGCTTGTTGGTTTGGTTTAGTTTGACATGATGAGTTGATGTGTGAGCCCACAAGCCCTGTGTGCTTGACATGGCAGTAGCAAGCTATACAATGAGGCAAGTGATGTTCCTGATGAGTGTTTAATCACACTGCATTTTCTTGGGGAAAACAGTGATCTTCAACCACAAGATCTGAAAGGCTGGCTCAGAAGATCTGATGTCCATTAGAATTGTTCTACTGTGTCTTAGCAAAGTCTAGCTGTCCTTGGGGTTCAGCTTCAGGCTTTGTCTGTGCATGTTACGTGGTCCAGTCACTTAAACCCTGTGTGGCAAGCTACACTTGCAGAAACAACAGCCACGTCTGCACTTGTAGAAGTATGAGAATGGTAGATGCAAGCTTACTAGGTACCGTGAGCTGCCTTGAGTGTATGCAGCCAGCAGCTTAAGGTCTGGGCTATAGAGTAACCCAAGTTTATAGTCAAGAAACATCAGCTTCAATGCTATTTCAACCTGCAGTAAAATTATTTACTGGTTTTTGAACATATGAGTCCTCTGGACAGGCAAATTTGTCCATGGAGATCACAAGGTCCCACAAACCACATTTTCCTATGCAATGCCTAAATGTGTCCAGTTCAAGATCCTGCTTTGAAAGGTATTGAGAAAGCTCCAGATATTACAACGGGATATTCTTCTTTAACGGGAAGAACCTGTGAAACACAGGAGTAGCAGAAAACCGAGGCAGAGCACGCAGTAAGTGTTGCGGAACTTTGCAAACCACCACAGGTAATCCCACAAGTGCCCAACGCAGGGTTTCTTGGTTTCCTCTGAGGCTGCTGCCATCAGCCATGAAATAGGGAAAATATTGCACTGGATTGACTTAGGATCCCCTCAGGTTTGGCAATCTTAAGGGAGAGGAAAAAAAAAAAAGAACACTCACACACACTGCTACAACAATGTGAAGTATTTTCCTCTTCAAGAGCCCTTCCTCGCTATCCAACCCCTTCCTTTCAAGAATGGTGCAGAAGTCAAGCAGAGCCGTGCATCATCTGGAAAGCACGCAGCACTCAACCGCAACGCTTGAGGATTCCTAGAAGTCACTGCTTCGCGGGGAGGGCTAAACCAGGGGACTCCGCAGCAGAGCCTGCAGCTGATCCTCCCATCCGGGGAAGCAGGGCTTGGAAACAACACACACGGGGGGTTTGCAATCTGGCAACGCACGCCTTCCACTCAGAGCGAGGAACGTCAAGGAGAATTAGTGAGATGGCTGGAGACTTAGACTGCAATGGGAAGCAACTGCTATTCCTAGGCAGGCTGTGACTGCTCAGCCTTGTTAATCAGATTTCAGAAGATGTTCAGCTGGCTTATGCTGTGGGGTGCTCATTGCATGCTTTGTTAACAGTGCTGTGCTGGGGGGTGGTGTCTGTATTTCAGTGAGGAAGGAGAAGGCTCCCCTCAGGGGAGCCTGATTTAATGCTCTGAGACCTGGTTTTGTTTGCGGAGTCGGAGAAAGCCATTTGGAAACGCCTTTGTACATCTCCGGCACGGCTCTGATACCGGCTCTGTAGGTCAGTTAAAGCAAACAGGGCAGAACCACATGCTCCTCTGAGCACCAGCTGTGAGAACTGAGGTTAACAAACACTCAGCCTTACCTGAAGAGAACTGCTGGCTGGAGGTGACCCAACAACCTGTCCAGCTACCTGAGCAGTTGGAACCTGACCTGATGCCAGACTTATGGTGGCTTGGCCACGCTGGGCCATGGCATGTGAGTGCCAGGTGGAAAAGAAACCACTTCCAGCACTGGCATGTCAGCTTTTATCACTGCTTGGCTGGTCCAGCCTGATACTGTCCCCCCAGCTTTTGAGCCAAGGCTCTGGAGAACACGGATCATTATTTGAGCTAAGGGAAATGGGGATCCTTTGCACTGGATCAAGGTTTTCATTACTAAAGGACTGGGTGATTTTGCACGATTTGCTTGATACTAATTCCCACGAAGCATGAAAGTTTACTTCCATTCCCCAGCGCTCTAATAAAACAGCTTCCGTTAGCGCTGCCTGTACTCTCGACTGTGCTGTATATGGCATTTCTATTTTTAGAAACCAGGGTTGTCATGACAACCCAGTGCATTTTTTGTTAAATATAGCAGCTGTTGCAGGGAACTCTTGTCCTTCTGGATGTAAAGGCTGCGTTTCTGCCCTCTAACAGAGCTCAGGGTATTAAATGCAGATGAGAAAGGATGATTAAATAAGTGGAAGCCCAAAAGAAACCATGGATCTGTAATTACACAGAGGGGTTTTGAATGAAGTTGCATGTGTCTGCTGATTCAGGAGCCATCCTTCTGCATTATAAATGGTGTGGGGACAGGGACGTGGAGCTTTTCAGTGTGGGCTGTGGGTTCTGTGAGACCAACCATCCCCTCTCTCTCAATGGCTGGGATGCTCGCTCACTGGCTGCCCAGTCTGCCTGTCTTTTGCCCATTCTGATCTCTACCCCTTCTAGGAGGCAGGCTGGTTCTGGCTGAGCTCACCAGGACTCGTCCCATCTGGGAGGAGACGTGGCAGTTCCAAATAGGTCTTGCCATCAGAGAATCCCTTCAGGAAGGAAGGAGCCTGTTTTGAGAAAAGCAAGTTTCATCTATTGCCCACATTTAGGGAGCTTGGAGAAGAGGATTCTGTTGCAGGGTTAGGGTCTGGAGCTGCATCTGCTGTTGGGTGATGGAGACCTCACTGAAAGAAGTGATAATTCACATGCACATGTTCCATCTCTGGTGCTGATTCAGGGATTACTGCAACACAAAGCAGTAACATGACCCAGCTCAGTGTTCAATGCAAAATAAACTGACTCTATTACTTTTTTCTTTTTTTTTTCTTTTTTTTTTCGTATGTTTGGCTTTGTCACTACTGGACCCCTGTATGGTGTAAACACATCCCCTGAAATGGCTGCTTTGCATCTCTTGGGAGCAGGAAGAAGAAGAGGGAGTTCTCATTCTGCTGGGTTCTTTTCATGATTGGCTCTTTGCTCTCATTTCAGTGAGAACTTTGAAATCCAGTGAGCTCTGAGGGGCACTTGTGAGCCTCTGTCAGGAGAGACTGTGCTTCACGTTTCCATTTCAGTTCGCGTTGTGCCCAGGCGGCTGCAGCAGTAGCTCTGCACACAGGGTGGGGAGCACTGTTGCCAGGGCCAAGGGCGAAATGTCAGCTGGGAGATGGAGATCTTTTTTTTATTAACTGGTCTTTGCCTCATGAAATGAAAAAGGAAACCGAGTGAAGAGCAGATACACAGCACAGGGCTTAGGATCTTTGAAAGTTTTTTTAAAAAAGCGTATGCAACAACAAACAAATAAAGAACCAGAGTGAAAACAGCTTGATTTTGAAATATCCACGGAGGTCACTGTGACCATGACTTTGAACAGGAATAACATATCTCTGGGATTCTTATCTGCTCCCTGAGCTATCGTGAGCAGCATCTATTGCTGGGGATGTTATTGCTTTTTCGGAATTTAATAGCATAAACATTGCTTATGCAAGCAGAACGCTGCAGGGGAAGGGAGCTCCTCTCAAACGCTGCAGAGCTGCCTCTGCGGACATCAGGGGCTTGAATTCACCCCGCTGCCCTCCAGGCACTTCACCTCGTGTGTGGCCCCTCTCTTCAACCAGCTGTGCAAGGGGATTTTGAAAAGTCAGGGATTGAGGAAGGGAGTAGGATGGAGTCAGATGCCAGCTACGCTACCGACTGCCTGCTAGAATGTGTCCCAGTCCTGCTGCGGAGCTGGAGCCTGTTTCCACTCGTGCTAGAGCACATTTTTCTAGCTGAGGACATAAATATGGGGGTCATCTCTGGGGAAGCGCTGCCTGTAATGAAGGAAGGAGAGGCTGCCACATCAAATTTGAAGATATCCTTGCATCCCTCGGGGGATATACTGTCAGACATTTCTGGCCCAGAAAATGCAGCTTGCAGGTGGGAGAGAGTTTTGGGGCAATCACTTTTAGATGCTGCTTTGGTTTTAATCCAGCGTGAGGCAAAGGGAGGACCATGAAGCAGGCACAGTTACAAACAGAGGTGATTGCACATGCAGCTGGAAGTGTGGCCTTTCAGTTCCTCCAGCTGCGATGCTCACCTTGTACCATCTCTGCCTTAGCAGCCATGGCTGGCAGGACCTGGTACATTTGATGTTCCCTCTCCCCGCTCTGGATCTGCTTAGTTGCACTCCTGAACGTGCACATCTTTAAAAGCAGTGTTAAGCTCCCAGTAACACCAAGCAGCTTTGGTGAACCCCAGTCCCAAGCAGCTGAGCCTGAAGGATTTCAAGCAAGTCATGGCCCTCAGAGTGCCCTTTGGAGTAGCCTTGTCTGACAGCTAGTCCAAAGGCCATCTAAAGACTGAGGACAAAGCTGCTTTCTGGCCTTTCCCCAAGATCAGTGCCCTGGGAATTCCCATAAAAGTGTATTTTCCCATTGCACTTTTATGAGCTCTGTGTAGGGGGTGCCCTTGGCTTGTGACTAGTCCCTGGGCTAGTGGAGTTAATGCCTTCCATTCCTTACCTGAAGCACTGGTGCCGCTGAGACCAAAGAGCTGCTGCCAGGGTGCAGGACAAGCCCAGGGTTGTGGAAAGAGCAGGCATGGGTGGTACAGATCCCAGCAGTGTAAGGAGCCCAGGCAAAGCTGCCAAGGCTATTTGGAGCCACTATCCCATCATGACAGTTCCTGCAGGGTTAGATATCGTGCTATGTGCTAGCAGCTAATGTTGTCGAGTTGCCCAAGAAGGGACAGACACTCCCTGCCCACATCAGCCAGCATCCCACCTCGGCTGTACCCACTGCCAGGCAGGGCTGCAGGGCTGGGGTGATGGAGTGCAGGTCATGGGCTCCACCCTTTCTTCTTGGTGGGTGCACATGCCCAGCTGGACCTGCCCACAGGACACCAGTCATCCAACTGCCTCCACTCTGTGGATAAACCTTCTGCTGGTGCCCAAGGCAAAGCTTCCCCAGGAATGTATATTTATTAAAACTTCTGCCTCTGCTTATACATCCACTTCCCTGTGTATTCAGCAATTGTCTCAGTGTTTATTCTCCCTGCTTTCCCTCCATTGATTTATGGGCTTATTGTCATCTCCCCATTATGTTGATTCCCCCCTCCAGGCAGCGTAGGGCAAGCAGCAGTCCTGGGAGTTTTTTCCTTTCTCCTGGCACGTTGACTGGTCCATCCCTCAGCCATTTGCAGCAATTTGTGTGAGAAAGGACCATGGCAGTGGCACACTTCAGCTGCAGACTGTTGCCTAGGGTATCAAATCCTGATGAAGCTGCTGTTTTATTCCCCAGCAAGGATGCTGTTGAAGGTGGTGGAACTTCCCCAGGTGTGTGAAGGCTGCTGTGAAGGATGAAATGCTTTTCACCTGTTTAGGAGATGGGTAGGGCTCTCAGCTGTGCCTCCAAAATATAAGTAGACCAACTGCTGCTTGGGGCTGGGGACTTGTTTGTGGTCTTTTACTGAAACCACTTGCAGGTGTTTGTATGTTTGATTTGTTAACAGTCTTTTGAGACAGGAAGGGGTTATTTATTGCATTTCTCCTCAGTTTCTTGCCCTTAAACTGTGGGGCTTGTGGTCTGGGTGGTCATCATATCTGAAGCTCTGGTGAGAGGGTACAGCTGCCACGAGTGTGCCTGTGAGTCCCTGTCAGGAAACAGGTGTGAGTGTTTGGCTCAGCAGCTATCTGGAAACTTCTTCTCATGGGTGGTTTTTCTTGCCTGCTCTTTCCTACAGCTTTGTGCAATGCTTCTCCTGCAGCTTCCCCCTATCTCCCAATGAAGATGCCTTTGCAGTCTGATCCTGAGGCACCTGCAGCTTCATGCAGTCCTGAAGCACTGTGCTGTACCCAACAGTGAAGGCTGCAGCCAGCCATGAAGCTCATCCCTGAGGCTGAAGAGGGGAGTTTTGAGTGTCCAGTGCACTGAAGAGCTGCTTGAGTGCCTGCTTTGAGCTGGGGGAGATGGAGAGAGTCCTGGGAGTCATCTTCCCCCAAGCAGAGAGGTAAGAGGAGATGGGTATCTCAAAACCTCTAGAAGTGTGGCTCAAATTCTCTTGTCTTCAGACCTGTACCTAATTGGGAAAGACCTCTTGAACATGCAATGAGGCTGATGTTCCCACCTAGCATCTGACACTGGATGTTAGGACCCCACTAGGCTGGACATCATGTGCCAGTTCAGTGGGTGGTCTTGTCATTGTCCTGCTGCCTGGAAAGGCTTTGTTGACTTGTACAAAATAAGGGGGGGGTTGGGAGGGAATATACCGTTTAGTGAACAAGAGCTACTGCAAGGGCAGGGCCGTACTGGAAGTGTGTGTGTTGGGTGTTTTCCACATAAGTTTGGTTTTTTGTTTGTTTGGATTTTGGGGTTTGTTTGGGTTTTTTTGGAGGGGTGTGTGTGTCGCAGAACAGGCTGGGATAGGACTATTGCTATTTATTTGTTTTTCCCTCGAAGACAAGCAGTCCTGCTCTTTCCTTTCGAAGCTCAGAGCTGTATCAGTACTCTTTGTATTTGCCAGGCCAGCCTTGGTAGCCTATTTTTGTGCCATTAGGGGAAATTCTCTGAGAGAGGACTCTCAATAGTAGCCTTGATTTAAGGGGGAAGCTCCTACCTTCTGTGTGAGTGAGGATTTCTGGACACCAAGAAAACTTGGGAAGAAGCCCTCAGGGTGAAGGCACAAAAAGGAGAAAATGGCTTTGTCTCTTGTTCCTAGCCAGTTCCTAAAATGATTCCCTGCCCCTCACAAACCTGCCCTGCTCATTACTTTTTCCCAAGGCCTGCTCCATACTGATTTCACATGCCAACAGACACAGAGCCATGGGAAAAATGTGGACTCTGTGAGGGTGGAGTCCAGCTTGCCGCTGGGTGCTTTGGTTATTTTTTTCCACATCCTCTCCAGGCTGAGCACCTGCAGCAGCTCCCACTGTCTGGAGGGGTGACTGAGGACCAAAGTGGCAATGAGCTGGCTCCCTGGGACTTGTGGAAGCAGTGCAAGGTCTAAGGTGGCTGCTGAGTGCCAAGTTGTTTGGAAATCCCAGGCCCAGCAAATGCTGAGCCTTTTGCGAAAAACTTGGTTTCAGCAGGGAATCCTAGAATCATAGACTACCAGGTTGGAAGGGACCTCAAAAATCATGTGGTCCAGCCTTTCTTTGCGAAAGCACAATCTAGATAATGAGAGCATCCTCTGTATGACAGAGGATGGACCCAGCAAGACCTTTTTAGGCTACCTCCTGACTTACTGCTGGTGAGCAGTAGCATCTTCACTTTTTTCTGGTACTGGCAAGTGTCTGTAGCCTGTATCAGCCTTAGGTGAGCTCAGGTTAAACTCCTCACTTGAACTACAGGAGTTCCAGTTAGTCCTTAGCAAAGGCAGGAAGCTTTCAAAGGAAGAGGTTCAGAGAAACAAGTCTTGCAGCCTGGAAGTGACACCTGTGAGTCTCCTGGCTGCTTTAGGACCTCTTTGTCATTGGCTTCATCCCTCTTCCCTGTTTGTGAGAGAGCCCATAGAGAAGACCTCTCCAAGGAGCAGAATGAGGAATGAATTATGATCAGATTTGCCCACTAACTCTAAAGGAGACACCCTCCCCACAGGAAGGAGAGCTGTTTGAATAGCACTTGTGTCTGAACCAAAGCTGTGGCAAGAGGTGAGGAAGCAGTGGGCTGAGTTTGCTGTAACCACGTTTGCTTTTAACCCAGCCTAAAACCCAGTCACGCATGGAGACACCCCAATTGGTTGTGCTGGTGCCTCCAGTTTATTTAGATCTTTTAATTTTTTATTTATATATCTTTTCAGTTTTAGCCTCCTCAGACCCTTAGTTCAGTCCCTTCTAGGAGGAAATTCAGGAAAATTGCCCTGTTGCTGTGATATCCCTGTGTCCCAGACCTTCATCCCCAGGCTGGGCTGCACCCCTGGCAGCCACAGGGCCTCTACAAGGTGCTCTTGCAAGAAATGGGAGTCCAGAACAGATAAGGTGAAGATGAGAATTCTCCAGTGAGTCTGTGCCTGTGTCCAAGGCTGCGTGAAAATTGCTGCTGGAGCTTCATTCTCTTTGATATATTCTTGGATGTGCAGTGTGTAGATTTTCACTTTCTTGAATTTCACTTTGAGCTGTGCATTTGTCCAAACAGGGAAGCCTGCCCTGAACCCTAGACATGACCACACAAGACAGCCAGTGCTTGTCTTGCTTGTGTTGCAGATCTCAGGAAAATGGCTCCACCACCTCAAAGTGTGGGGGGCACTGGGAAGACAGATGCCAAAACCTCCCCTTTCCCAACTTGGTGATTCTCAAAGGTCAGCCACATCTCTGGAGGAGAAGCGGGAACAGCTGGAGCAAAAAACCAAGGCCAAATGAGATGATGCCATTAGGATTATTTCATCTCCCTGTTGAACAAGAGCCCAGAGCAGTCCCTTTGCCAGTGAAATCCTCTTGTGTGGGGCTGTTACACCATCGCAGGGTAGAGGCCACAAACACATGCAAGTCCTGGAGAGTTTCACACTCCGGGAAGGACAAGATGTCCCAGAGAAATGGCCACAGGAGATTTTTCAGCTCCTGAGCTACCCGTCAGAAGGAGCACTGGAGGAACCTGTGCTGAAATGGATGATAAAACCAGGGTGCACTGGACACATTAAAAAAATGGCAGAAGGTGGATAGTACCCCAGGGTAGTGCCCCAGGAGGATGGTAACCCCAGGACAGCCTGTCAGAAAGTTTAGTTAAAGGGTGTCTTACATGAATAACAGCACCTCCCTTCCCCACAGCAAAAGCTTTTCATATCCAATCCCAAAACTGTTTTTTTGTTGTTGCTGTTTTATAATTTTTGGTCTTTTTGTGGGTGGTTTTCTTTTGTTCTTCAAATGAATGCTATGCTGCAGGTCAGCTGCTTTAGAGCAGGGGGTTTAGCATGGATGTGATGACAGGGTGTCTCTTCCCTTCTCGTTCTCTGGGTGTTTTTCAAAGGGCTCTTTCTTGCTGGATCTTATCTCTAGTGCTCTTTGTGTCTTTATTGGATCCATCCACAGTATGCAAGTACCTGTAAAGGGCTTAGAAAAGGAAAGCATTAGGCAGATGTAATTATTGATGGTAGTAACTGTGAGAGGGATCCTACTTAAAAAGACACTCTGAAATCACCCACTCCTGCAAAGTGACCTCTTTACTTGCTCTGTTTTGTCTTACATCCTCCTGTGTACCATTTACTTAACTCATCTCACTACATGTTTTTCTTTCTTGTCCCTGGAATTTGGATCAAGTGCCCCTTTCTGGGGTCATGATATGCTTCCTCCATATCCTCCTCCTACCTTGTCATGTGTAAAGAAAAAGAAGGGGAATAATTCTTTTAATCTCTTGTGAGCCTTCTGATGTCACTCATTGTGTCCTTGGATCCAAAAGCCACATCAAGCAGCAGCTCTAACAGCTGGTCAGTGGTTAAAGGCTGCCAGTTGAGTGCATGCAGCAAGGAGAAAGGACCCCCCCCGTCTTCCCTCCTAGGACCTGGGAAGCTTCCCATCTTCCCTGACACCAAAACACCCTCTCTACAAGGCTTCAACATCTGGTGCTGTTAACCCTGCTGATCCTAGGTGGATTAGATGGAGGGGTCTGGGTAAGGATGATCCTTCTCAAACTGCATCCCCCCCACCCCTCTGCAGAAATTGGCTTGCTGTGCTTAGGAATCATGGACTTAATTTGCTTGAAGGAGACCTTTAAGATCATCAAGTCCAACTGTTAACCCAGCACAGCCAACTCCACCAGTAAACCATGTCCTTCAGCATCACATGTGCACAGCCTTGAAACCCCTCCAGGGATGGGGACTCCACCACTGCCCTGGGCAGCCTGGGCCAGGCCTTGACAACACTTTTGGGGAACAAACTTTTCCTCATGTCCAACCTAAACGTCTCCTGACACAATTTGAGGCCACTTCCTCTTGTCCTATTTCTTGTTCCCTGGAAGAAGAGAATGACCCCACCTGGCTCCAACCTCCTTTCAGGGAATTGTCAAGAACAACGTCTCTCCTGAGCATCTCTTTCTCCAAGCTGAAGAACCCCAGGTCCCTCAGCTGTTCCTCACAAGACTTGTGCTCTAGACTCTCCAGCTTTGTTGCCCTTCTTTGGACACACTTCCCATGTCATCTTGCCAGTGTCCTTGCGGAAGACTCTGTCACTCTCCCTGCTAGAAGACGTTTGTCCTTAGCAGCCCCAGATCAACCTGCAGGTAGCAGAAAGTCTAGTATCTGTATGAAAAGCCAGGATCTGTATGAGAAGCCCAAGTCTACTTAAGCAATGGGATGGACCCCAGCCAGGGCAGGTGCTGAATGTGATTCCTCCACTGGCTGGTGCCAAGCTGCCTTCAGAAAGTTGACCTTGGCTACCAAAAAGCTGACCTCACAGGTATGCTGCATTTTTCAGTAGGGTAATCTGTAGTGTGTCCCATATTCAAGAGCTGCTTCACAAAACAGGGTCATTTTTGTCATCCTTTGAAGCTGGGGATGCTTCTCTGCTGCAGCTTTGCCATGTGTGCACAGGGACAGCTGTTTAAAAGTCTCTCCCACCATCATCCCTACATGGCCTGTCTATGGGGGACAGGGGGAGTGCTCAGCAAACACTCTGCCTTCCAGTGTGCAGCAAGCCCTGCACCCAGGCAGCCTACAGCCAAGAAACCTCATCCAGGGCAGGATCTCAACTAATCTACGATCTGTTTCATTTCTGGCACCAGTGAGGAAAAAGAGCCTCCAAAATCTATAAATCAGCCATCTCTCAAATTATGTGGATTGAGGAAAAGGTGCAGAATAGAAATCATTTCCATGAGGGAAAGCACATCATTTCATTTCCCCAGGAAAATAAAATGCTGTCTTTTTGTGTGTCTTCCAGGGGCTTTAAAAAGAATTAAATGAGGTGTCAGAGGGTGCAATTATGAGTTTCTCTGGAGGCAAAGTGGGTGGAAGAAAATTCCCCCTTCCTCTAGGTCCTGGAGGTTTGTGCTTGCCCTAATGCTGCAGTTCACTGCCTCCGTAGTCATGTTGGTAACTCCTTGTTCTCCCCCTGCTATAGCCCCCTAGAATGCACATACAGAGCGAAACACTGTAACAGGCCAAACACCAAAATCTGGCAGTATATTATTAGCTTTTCAAACCAGATCCCACCCAACATGGGACGCTATCCAGGGGGTGGAATGGACTAACCCAACTTTGCTACCAAAAAATTGTTCTCATGCCCCGCGCTTAATGTCAGCTAGTAACTGGTAATGTTTGGCAGTGGTTCTATGATGTCATCCGTGGCGTGGGTCAAGAACTCAACACAGCACTCCCTGTGCTGAGGGCTGTCTTTGCAGTCATCCTCCTTGTGTCCTGGGGTACCCTGAGGAGGCCATGTTGTGCTTTACCTGGCTGGTGGGACCTTCATGAAGTGTGGTTGGCAGGACCTCTGTGAAGCGTGGCTGTGGGCTATACGTGCAGCCTGTACCCCTGTGCTGTAAAAAGGAAGATGAGGATGGCAAGGTGAAACAAGGCTTCAGAGACCCTTTGACATGCTTTCATTAGCTGGTGGGCCCAGGCTGTACAGCCTCTGACCTCGTGATGCTAATTTAAGACAGAAACTAAAGCTTTTTATTCTCCCCACACTGAAATATGAAGCAAAAATCTACAGGAGGCCTTCTTCTGTCAGCTGTGATCCCATCGGTGTCCATGGGGCAGGGGGAAATGGGGCACCAGCAGGGCTGGGGGGTAGAGGAGATGGACGGGTGCCACTTCACAGCCTGTGTATGCTGAGGCACCTAATAAAAGCCAACCCTTGGCAGCGTTGGTTGTATTTTAAAGAGACCATCTGCTTCCACCAGCCAGCAGCCCAGCCGCTCTGGCAGAGCATGGCCAGCCATAAAACGAGAGCTGGCAGAGACTGTCCCAACGGGATTGCATCCACCAGGAAGACCCCAAAACTACTGCGTGATGAGGGGGCTGACACTGACACCTGAGGTCCCAGCTCTGTGCTGCCTTGAATGTATCTTTCATTAATTGACCAGAGCCATTTGATGTGAATTTCTCCGGTGCCTTTGCTCCATTGTCCCATGGCAATTGGGTTGATTAAGCAGCTTTGGGCTGCAGCCAGCGCACTATCCATTCCAGCAAACTTTCATCCAATCATTATTATACCTCCCACTTCTGCCATCAATAAGATTGAAGGCTTTTTCTGGGTCTCTTGTTGGTGTAGGATGGGTGTGAATTACTGGGCAAAATCAAACAGGTGAGCCCAGCACCACTATGCTCCTGCCTGGGACACATTCCTGGATGGCAGTAGAATGGGGTGATGATGAGTGGCTGCAGGTTCCTCCTGCACTGTGTCAGGAGCAAAGACTATGAGCAGCTGAGCAAGTAGAAATGATGCTTCGTGAGCTGTGGGTTTGCAGATTGATGCTGCAAAGCCTTGGCCAGCAGCGTGGCTCTGTTCATCCCAGAGGATGGTTGAGCAGCAAAAGGGGTCTGACCTCTTCTCCCCACCAGCCTGCATGCACAGATGAATGTTCCTGGCACTCCCCTGGGGTGTTTCTCACCTTGTTTTGTATTGAAATAGGGAATGGATTGGTTTGACTTCTTAAATTGAGTCATCTCAAAGCTTGATGGCAGATTTCTGTGAGCTCTGAAATGAGTGGCAGTGAGTGTCCTGCCTCTTTGAGGACCCTCTGTCCATGTTCCTCATGAGAAGAGGCTCTCTGTGTGTTTGTGCTACCTTGCAGACAT
Organism: Actenoides hombroni; assembly: GCA_024336885.1. Taxonomy (NCBI): domain Eukaryota; kingdom Metazoa; phylum Chordata; class Aves; order Coraciiformes; family Alcedinidae; genus Actenoides; species Actenoides hombroni. The sequence goes on from WUAM01000395.1 coordinate 11,667,692, forward strand.
CCCAAATCCCCACTGCCTGCTTCAGACCACTTGTAATCAGTCATGTCACTTGTATTGGGGCCTATTCTCTTTAGCATCTTTATCAATGAACTGGCTGACAGGACCAAGGGCACCCTCAGTAAGTTTGCAGATGACAAGTTGGATGGACTGTTGATCTGCTTGAAGGTAAGGAGGCTCTACAGAAGGATCTGGCCAGGCTGGACTGATGGGTCAAGGCAAATGGGATAAAGTTCAACAAAGCCAAGTGCTGGGTCCTGCACTTGTATCACAACAGTGCCCTGCAATGTTCCAGGCTTGAGAAAGAGAGGCCAGAAACTTCCCATCAGAAAAGGATCTGAGGGTGTTGGTCAACAGCTGGCTGATGATGAGCCAGCATGTGCCCAAGTGGCCAAGAAGCTCACCAGCATCCTGGCTTGTATCAGCACTAGTGTGTCCAGCAGGACTAGGGCAGAGATAGTCCCCCTGTATTGGGCACTGGTGAGGCTGCACCTCTACAGCTCCATGACAGGAGTTGGAGCTAGGTGGGAGTCAGTCTCTTCTCCCAAGGAACAAGCGACAGGACAAGAGGAAACCTCATCAAGGTTTAAATCCCTGGAGGGATTTGAAAGCCGTGTAGACGTGGTGCTGAGGGACATGGTTTAGTGGTGAACTTGGCAGTGTGGGGTTAGTGGTTGGACCCTATCATCCCAAAGGTCTTTTCCAACCTAAATGATTCTATGACCACACACAGAAACCCATGGGCCCTGATGGGCTGCACCCACGAGTGCTGAGACAACTGTCTGATGTTCTTGCTCTACCACTCTCCATCATTTTTGAAAGATCATGGAGAACAGGAGAGGTGCCTGAGGACTGGAGGAAAGCCAAT
>WUAM01000395.1:11668656-11679996 GCA_024336885.1 Actenoides hombroni
CCAATGTCACTCCAGTCTTCAAAAAGGGCAAGAAGGAAGACCCTGGAAATTACAGACCAGTCAGCCTCACCTCCATCTCTGGAAAGGTAATGGAGCATCTCATCTGGAGATCATATCTCAGCACATGGAAGAAAAGAAGGTTATCAACAGTGGCCAGTTTGGATTTACTAAAGAGAAATTATGTTTGACTAATCTGATAGCCTTCTACGATGGTGTGACTGAATGGGTAGATTCAGACAGAGCAGTGGATGTTGTCTACCTTGACTTCAGCAAGGCTTTTGGTACTGTTTACCATAACACCCTTATGGGTAAGCTCAGGAAGTGTGGGTTAGAAGAGTGGGTGGTGAGATGGGTAGAGAACTGGATAAACAATAGAGCTCAGAGGGTTGTGATTGGTGGTGCAGAGTCCAGCTGGTGACCTGTAAGTAGTGGTGTTCCCCAGGGGTCAGTTCTGGGTCCAGTCTTATTCACCATCTTCATCAATGACCTTGATGAAGGGACAGAGTGTACCCTCAGGAAGTTTGCTGATGATACTGAACTGGGAGGAGTGGCTGATAAACCAGAAGGCTGTGCTGCCATTCAGCATGATCTGAACAGACTGGAGACCTGGGCAAAGGCAAACCTAGTGAAGTTCAAGAAGGATAAGTGTAGAGTTCTACACCTGGGAAGGAACACCACCATACACCAGTACAGGTTAGGGGTAGACCTGCTGGAATGAAGCTCCAAGGAGAGGGACCTTGGTGTCCTGGTGGTCAATAAGTTATCCATGGAACAGCAATGTGCCTTTGTGGCCAGGAAGGCCAATTGTATCCTGGGGTGCATAAAGAAGAGTGTGGCCAGCAGGTGAAGGCAGGATCTCCCCCCACCTCTACTCTGCACTAGTGAGGCCACATCTGGAGTATTGTGTTCAGTTCTGGTCTCCCCAGTTCAAGAGGGACAGGGAAATACTAGAGAGAGTCCAATGGAGAGCTACAAAGGTGATGAAGGGACTGGATCAACTCTCTTATGAGGAAAGGCTGAGAGACCTGGGACTGTTTAGCCTGGAGAAGACTGAGACGGGATCTTATTAATGTTTACAAATATCTGAAGGGTGGGAGTAGAAGACTCTTTTCAGTGGTGTCCTGTGATAGTATGAGAGGTAAAGGTCACAAACTGGAACACAGAAAGTTCCACCTCAACATCAGGAAAAGCTTCTTCACTGTGAGAGTGACAGAGCCCTGGAACAGGCTGCCCAAAGAGGTTGTGTAGTCTCCTTCTCTAGAGATTTTCAAGACCTGCCTGGACCTGTTCCTGTGTGTTCCAGGGGGGTTGGACTCGATGATCTCCAGAGGTTCCTTTCAATCCCTACTGTTCTATGATTCTTTGATTCTGCTTGAGGTTTTCTACCTTCTATCTCCATTCACATCCCTTTCTCACGTTTGCTTCCTGTAAGTGGTGCAGAAATCAGCCCACCTTTCAAATAGCAGCAGTAATTCACTGGCATCACATGGCAGCTGCAAGCAGGGTCCAGCCAGCTCCAGTCACCCTGGAGATCTTTGGCCAAATGCCAAGATATGCTTCTCCAGCATGGGCACTGCCAGATTTTCACTGTAAGATGCTAAACCTCTGTCACCTTGTTTGAAGAGGGGAGGGGGGAAAGTCCAGCTATCTAGTGGATGCTACAAAGGGATAGTGCTCAACTGAGCTCTAATTGTTCATTTAAACTGATTAAATTACAAAAGCCAAGGAATTTTGGAAGAGTCATTAGGACTCAAGAAAGACCGAGAGAGTTGTGGTTGTTCAGCCTGGAGAAGGCTTCAAGGAGACCTTCTTGCAGCCTTTCCGTACCTAAAGGGGGACTAGAAGAAAGATTTGGACCACCTTTTTATCAGGGCCTGTTGTGACAGGACAAGGGGTGATATTTTTAAACTAAAAGAGGGGAGATTTAGACTAGAGAGAACAAAGACATTTTTGATACTCAGAGTGGTGAGACACCAGCCCAGGTTGCACTGAGAGGTGGTCGATGCCCCATCCCTGGAGCCAGTCCAGGTGATGTTGAACAGGACTCTGAGCAACCTGCTCTAGTTGCAGATGTCCCTGCTTCCTGCAGGGGGGATTGGACTAGGTGACCTTTCAAGGTCCCTTCCAACCCAAACCATTCCACGATTCTAGACTCCTGCCCTCTCTTCTTCCAAGCAGGGGGGGCAGGTAGCTCTGCAAGTGCCAGCCACAGGCTTTCTTGCAGCCTCCTCTGGAGCTGCTGATAGCACCTCACATCAGCAACAGAAAATTCAAGGCCAGTCTAATCTGCTCTGGCAATGCCTTCATCTCTAAGCATCGTTTCCTCCCCTCTTCTAGAAAACAAGCATGTTTAGCATTACACAGTTTCAGCATCTGAGTTGCCTGACGGCTTTAAAAGAGAGTAAACATTCATCCTGCTGACACGGCAATAAAACCGGTGCATCTGGAAGAGAGGAGTCAGCAGCAGATGTGCCCCTGCAAACTGCTCGCCATGATGAATGCTCTTCCCAGATACTGCTAATCCCTTTTTTTCTTGCTCCTAGGCCTCCTTAATTGTGCTCCCTGTGATTAAATAACTCTTTGAAGACATCAGTAGAGGTAATTTCTTCCACGCGGGAATGCCACTTGCCAGGTTTGTAGCCTTTGGCTAAGCACGTACGAAGCTTGTTTTGCAAGGGAGCTGGGGAGAACAGTGTCCAGGGTGCTCTGGTGACCCTAAAGTGCTCTGCCACCTCCAGAAGGTCAGAACCAGCCAGCTGCCCAGGAGGACTAGTGGACTTGGCAGAGATGCACCCAGATGCCCTGTGTGAACCCAGTGGTGACAAATTCCCAGGGAGCTTCTGCTTCCCTGGTGATGCTTCCTCTGCCAGCCGTCCGGGAGGAGCAAAGTGCACGGGTCAGGGGAGGAGAGGGGTGCCGTGGCTGGGGCGGTGTGTCACATCAGGCCGTCCTTCTGCAGCCAGAGGGGAGGTGGCTGCTGGTTTCCAGTCTCTGCAGGCTTCCCACACAAGCCTGTTTTTTTGACAAATGCTGAAGCCTTGATCTGCAGGAGGGACACCAAAGCCCCACGGGGCTTCCAGAATGTCTGAGGGACTTTGCCAATACACAGATCAGGAGGGAACTTATTTTATGAGTGCCTACACCTGAGGAAAAGACCCAATGCAGCCATTTTCTGCAGGACAGGCCTTGACGTGATGGAGAGCTGGCAGTGACGGTGCTCCATCTTCTGCACACCAGGCTGCTGCCACGCTCCTGAATGCTCCCAGGGCAGGATCCCAGCCTCATGCTGGCACAGCCTGTCCTGTCACTGCCCACCCTGGAGCCTGTGTGTGGCTTTCTGAAGGCGGAGGAGGCAGGTCCCCATAGAGGGAGGCAAGCGATTTCCTGAATATTCATGCATCGGCAGGCAAGCTCCAGCAGGCCCTTGTTACAAACTGCTACCCAAACAGCTTACATCCATAAATGAGGGAAATAAATAAACAGATGCTTGTTAATTGACTTAATTACCCACCAGCAAACAGGAGACCAGGAGCACATCAACAAAAAATGTTTTAAAAAGAGAGTCAGAGTAATTTTTTTCCATCTGTAACCACGCCGGGCTCTTCTGTCTACAATAGACTCCCCAAAGACAAGAAATGGATTTTCATTACACAGAGAAGAGAAGGAGAGATCAAAGTCTGAAAATGAGTTTTGTGGCCCAAAATGAGGCCTAAATTTACCCTCTCTTTCCAAAACCCAGGCTCTTTGAAGCCTGGGCTGGGCCAGCACATAACACACCAGGAGTTATTGTAAACAACCCTCCTTGAGCAAGAGAAATCCAGCAGCTGAGGTAATCTTTGTTTTGTGTTGAGGAGCAGGCATGAAGGAGAAGGCAGGAAGGGCTGGGGAACTCTTAACAATTTTTTTAGTAGAATTTTATTAATTTTTTTTTTCCTACAAGGTGCTCGAGCAAAAGAGAAATGGAAAAATTGAAGGCCAGCCCCCTCACTGCCATTTGGCTGTGTCCAACCTGAGAGCATGGGATGGCTCTGATGTGCTCCTGACAGAGCTGGTGCTGGTGCGAACACCCACAGCTGAGCATGGAGCTGGCAGACTGAGATGGATAAGTACTACCTGAACTGGAGGATAGTGGCCATACCCTCCCTTTTGTTCCTGGGTGGATGCAGAGGGTCCAGGAGGAGCCTGGGATCTGCCCTACAGCTCTGGATGGACAGACCTGTCCCCACCCTCTGGCTTTTTGCATGCTTCTTCCTGACAGCTTATAACCTCTCTGTTGGAGTCCATCTGAATGAAACCCAGACCACAATGTGGTCTGTTGACCAGAGCTGCAGAAGCTGTCATCTTGCATGACTTCACTTATAGAATCATAGACTGATTTGGGTTGGAAGGGACCTTGAAAGGTCATCTAGCCCACCCCCCCAGCAGTGAGCAGGGACATCTGCAACTACAGCAGGTTGCTCAGAGCCCTATCCAACCTCACCTGGAATCTTGCCACGGATGGGGCATTGACCACCCCTCTGGGCAACCTGGGCCAGGCTTTCGCCACACTCAGTGTCAGAAATGTCTTCCTTCTCTCTAGTCTAAATCTCCCCACTTTGAGCTTAAAACCATCACCCCTTGTCCTGTCACAACAGGCCTTGCTAAAAAGTCTGTCCCCATATTTCTTACAGGCCCCTTTAAACACTGAAAGGCCCCAAGAAGGTCTCTCTGGAGCCTTCTCTTCTCCAGGCTGAACAACCTCAACTCTCTCAGCCTGGCCTCATAGCAGAGAGATTCCAGCCCTCAGATCATTTCTGTGGCCTCCTCTGGCCCTACTCCAACAGGTCCCTGTCTCTCCTGAGCTGAGGACTCCACAGCTGGACCCAGCACTGCAAGGGGGTCTCACCAGAGCAGAGCAGAGGGGAAGAATCCCCTCCCTTGACCTGCTGCCCACGCTGCTTTGGATGCAGCCTGGGGTGCGATTGGCTTCTGGGCTGTGAGCACATGGTACCGGCTCATGTCCAGCTTTTCAACCCCCAGCACCCCATGTCCTTCTCTGCGGGGCTGCTCTTTGTCCCTTCATCCCCCAGCCTGTGCTGATACTGGTGATTGCTCTGACCCAGTTGAAGGACCTTGCACTTGACCTTGTTAAGCTTCATGAGGTTCACATGAGCCCACTTCTAAAGCTTGTCTATGTCCCTCTGGATGGATCTCATCCCTCAGGCATGTCAATGACATCACTTGGCTTGGTGTCATCTGTTAATTTGCTGCACTTGATCCCACTATGTCATTGATAAAGATTGATGAAAAGTACTGGTCCCAGTATGGATCCCTGAGAGATACCACTTATCATTGGATCATGACAACACCAAAACCAACCCCAACACTGCAAGAATGGACGTGCAAAGCTGCAAAGTCTGCAACAAGTGGCATTTTAAACTCTTTTTTTTTTTCACTTTCTAGAAGTGATTCCCCCTGTTCAGGTACTGCCAGCTCAGCAACACACGAGTAAATCCCTGCTGCCAACTGCCTTGTGCACGCACCACGAGCCCTGCCAGCCAAGACAGGTACCTGCCCTTCTCCAACCTCCTTTCTCAGCGCGTTCTCTCTGTTCCTGGTCTGGCAGGGAGGAAAAACCAGTGTGGGTTCCCTCGGGACTGCTTGTAATCAGCCTCCAGTGCCGTTACCTGCCTATTGCGGCAGCCCCAACGTTTAATGAGTGCCCCAGGGCAGGCAGGTTATGAAAGAAGCTCCATTAGCGTGCCCCTCGTTGCCTCCCTGACGTCAATGTGACGGAGTGTAATCAGGGAAGAACGCAGAGCAGGGTTCGGCAGTGCTGGGGGAGCACGGGCTTTTGGGTGCAACCGGAAAAAAAAAGAAGGAATGAAGGGGTGGAGCAAGTGGCAATAAGAGATGAAGGGAGATTGTGTTATCAGCCAGAGCTGGCAGCTGGAGGGAATTTCCTCTCCTGTGTGCAGACTCTGCAGGCGTGGGCGATGTTCTCCCATGGTTTAGGTCCCACAGATCCAGCACTCGCCATGGGCACCAGGGTAGCTGCAGAAGAGAGGGGACAGTGGGCAGGTGCCACACCAGATCTCAGGCTCTCTGTGCTCAAATCTGATGACCTGTGGATTTTAAATCATGCAGGGACCATGTTACACCACGATGCCCAGGTACTTTAATTTTGCACCTAGATCTTGAACAGGCTTTAACAATATTTTCTGGAGAATGACTTCAGTAAAAATCCAGAGCATCTGAAGCTGCTCATAGGGCCACATCTCTCCTGCAGTCTCAGGGCAAGAAACTAGATCTGCACGATCTCTCTGATAGCTGCCGAGCAACATGTAGACGAGAGGTCATCCCATGTCCCATGTACATGTTGTGCTGCAGAAGACTGCATGTTCATCCCAGCCTCTGTGCTAGTTGCTGAGCCATCTACATCAGTGTTTCTGTGTTTGTCTGAAAGAAAGGAGCAAGCAAGAGCACTTCTGTTCCTCTCCTTGCAGGGTAGACCCATGCAGACTGAAAAAGCAGTAGGCTCTTCCAAAATGCACATGAATCCAAGTCTTACTTCTGAATCTTCTAAGTCCTACTTCTGTACTTTTTAACACAGCTTCCTGAGCTTTGGTTTGGTTTTTTTTTTTTCCTTGGAGGTCACAGCAATTGCTGCAGGCAGGCAACACTGAGTACATGGGCTAGAAGCGCTTTCATGGTCTTGATGTACCTGGCTTGATGGCTGGGCATTGCAAGTGCTCATCAGGATGACTGTGGATGCAAACCCGGTGAGCACCAGTTGGTGGAGATAGAGAGGATGGGAGCCAGTATGGGGAGTGGCAGTGTAAGGCATCTGGGATGCTCTTGCTGTTATCTTTGGGAATATCAGGCCTATGTGTCTGGAGCGAGTCAGACACAGTGATGGCATCTGGCAATTTTGCTCCATCTATCCCTCAGTCTCCCACTGAACCTGGTGTTGTGGGACCCAAGCAATGATCCCTCTAAAGGTGAAGACACGTTGCAGCCCCAGTGCTGGCACTGCTCTGCAGCATCAAGAGGAGGATGCGATTTCAAACGCAAAAGCTGTGCGCCTTTGAGCCTTGAACCCATGCAAGATAATCAGCAGCTCCATAATCTGTCCATGCCCTGCCAGGTACAAGGCCACTCTGCCATCTGGCACCTCTCCTGGTTTAAGTACCTGGGAAATAGATAAGAGGCTCAGCTATGGAGGCAGGACCATTGCACATCCCTTCCTTTTGGAAGCACTTCAGGAACCCATAAAAGAATGGTGGGGAGAGGAGTGGAGCACAATGAAGTGGTCATGGTAGGACCAGTCTGTCCTACCCTGGGGGAAGGGAGAGCATTTGAGGCTCTCCAAAGGAGCAGGGCACCAGGCAGGTTCCCTGGCAGCCTGTGGGCAGCCCTGCCAGCCTTGCACGACCAGTTTCCAAGCCCAGCATGTCTTTCAGCAAGACGTGCAGTTTCACCACCTGCTCATTTGGGCCTCTGGCTGCCACATTACCTATTTGTCGGTGCGCTTGTTTGGCTTTCTGAAATGTGCTTGTCCGGTCCCTCTGGCATCCAACATGCTGCTGCCTGCCTTGTGCACTCTGCAGATTTGGGTTCCTCCTTGGAAAGCATTCACGTTGCCAGCTATTTTTGGAACAGAGGCAGCTATTGTCTTGTGGTGTCCCCCCTCTGGGTTCAGCACCCAGCTCCCCAGGGTCCCCCTCCCCCAGTTCCCTCTCCCTTCCCATGGCAAGACTTTTGCATGCCCCACAGCATCACCAGTACATAGCACTGCTAGAGCCCCATGAAGCAGGGCAGAGCCCTTGCTACCATTGTGGTTGCCCTGAGCCTGTGTCTGCCCCATGAGTTGTCAAGAGGGTCCAGGAGTTGAGTGGAGCAGGGTGTGTGAGGTTACCGCCTCCAGTGGTAAGCTCCTGCAGTCCAATGTGATCCTGTCATGACATCCTGCCAAGAAGACAGCAAGCCAACCAACAGCACAGGATGTATGTCAGAGGATCAGGTCCCCCACCTCTCCAGGCTGAAGCCAGGTATGGACCTGATAGGCAAAGTCTCCAAACAGGATGGATGGGAGATGTATTTTGGGGTGAGCATTAGGGCACACAGAGAGAGACTGTCAGACAGGCTGGTGCTCTTGACAAGGGTGTGTTGGAAGCTTTGCTGCAGTTCTTGGGCTGCCCTTCTCCTGTGCCTTCAAAGCTGGACTAAGTTTTGCAGCCATGGTATCCAGAGCATGAGGGCTGAGCTGCTCTTCCTCTAGCTCAGGACCTCTGAGACACCTTTAATCAAAAGTTACACCTCTTTCATTTCCTTGGTGATGTTGGGTTCCCTTTGTTGCCAATTTATTTGTTCCTCTTCCAGAAAGCTAGTCATCAATTTTCAACTGTGTTGGTTTCCAGAAGATAGAAGTGGGGGATGGGAAGGGGAGATGGGACAGAGCTATTTCAGTCTAAGGCCATCTGCGTTGATAATTTTCCATTCAGCCATCATGGTTACTGGTGCAGGATTTGATGGCTGGCCTGGCTGAGCAAATACCTTGCAGGCTTTGCAAGCACTTCAGTCTCCACATACTCACGAAACTCTGCTTGCAACACGTCAGGTCAGCATGCCTTTCACCAGGGCTACCAAATGTGGTATGCTCCACAGCAAGGGGAACAAACAGTGCCAGCAGCTCCTTCCCACCGCACATTCCTCTCCCTGCAGTCAGCTCCACATCTCAGGAACAGTGATTTCAGCACTGATGGCCCCTCAGCATGTTAGAAAAGTTTCATGCAATCTGTTTACTTTTGGACATATGCTGTGTTCATGCTGCCTGGAGTCTTGCTGCCTCTAATAACTTTGGGTGTAATTTTCTTCAGTTTGGTGCCTGGGGTGCTGATTGACACCTATGGAAATAGTCCTCCAAGGGGGTTCAAAATGCCTTTGTTCCTCTGGTGTAACTCCTTTACTGCTGCTAGAAAAAGTGGCTCATGTTGCCCATGGGGCACAGTTACTCCCTGGGAAATCAGAGGAGTGAGATGGGAGGACATCTCACCCCATCTACATGTCTTTCAAACCCCTCCAGGGATGGGAACTCCACCGCTGCCCTGGATATCCTGGGCCAGGCCTTGACAACCCTTCCAGGGAAGAAAATTTTTCATCATGTCCAATCTAAACTTACCCTGGCACAACTTGAGGTCATTTCCATTTAATGCTCAGCACCTCTTCTTGCAGAAAGAGCACAGCACCCTGGGTCTGTTTTCCAGTTTTCCTCACTTTCTGATCACTGTTCCAGAATCATGCTGTATGTGCTCAGCTCACCAGCTTTGCTGAAACACAGTTTTCACCAAAAGAGATAATTAAAAACCAAAACCAAACAAAAAATGCTAGGAAAATCAGGAGTTTCTCCAGCATGAGTGAAGCCCCATCACCGTTTCTGATCTCAGGTGAGGAGTGTGGGCTGTGATACACTCTGTGAGCCAGGTAAAGCTGCCTCCCACAGAACTGCCTTTTCAATGTACATATTAGAGTATATTTGCAATGTAAATTAATAAGTGCCATCTGCTTACCTCCAATGTTATGAGAATGTTGTCTTCTGAGTGGCTACAAACAAGACAACATCGAAGAGGTAGCACCTGCTGGTACATATTACTGCAATTTATTTTCAAACATTAGAAGATTATTTTGGATGGGAGAAATAGGTATAATCTCCTCTTGCTGTGTATTAAGTGCTAATGAGAGGCACGTGTCTGGATTGCCAGACGATGTCTTCACAGAATAAGCAGCAAGGATGGAGTAAACCATATCCCAGGGCAGAGGGCCCTTGAGAACGAGGCTGTACCTCTGCCACTCATCCACGGCTCGGCCCCCAATGAGTGAAGATTTAAGGGGAGCTTTAGCTGGGGAAAAGTTGCTGCTTGTCATATGTAAAGCTTGTTGTAGGAATATATTGATTTCAGGCAAAAGGGCCCTAGAGGTAAAAAAAAAGGAAGGTATGTCAAAACATCCCATTTTAGCCTTTGGGGATGGGATGGTCTGAATTTTCATTTCAAAATCACAGCCTGCTTTTGAAATGGAAATTATTCTAATGCTGAGATGAGATGAAATGAAATCTTTCCGTTTTAGTGAAATAAAATGTTTCGTTTGACCCCAGATACACTTTTCCCTAGTTTTCCCAGAATAGGAATAAAATCTAAAGAAACAGTAGATAAAAACCTGACATCCTTGCAGACAACCAGCTCTTGTTTCTACTCAGATGTTCCTGAGCTGATATCCAGCCTCTCACCATCCCTCTTTGTTTTTCTCGTCCCCTTATTTTTCTCCAGACTGGCAGCACTGCAGGGCAGGGACTCACAGGCCTGGCTCTTAACACCTGACAGCACGTAGGTTGTGAATTCCAGTGTGGCTATACAGGTATTTATGTCTGTAATTGTTATGTTGGTGACTAGCTTTTTTTTTTTTTTCATGCTGCCTGAAGCATCTTGCGGTGAATGGGTAGGAGCGTGGTGCCAGCATGTCCGCTTGGCCAGAGTTGTGTTGTGAAAGGCATGGCAGCTGAACCTCTCACACCAGGGAGTGGGCAATGCCCATTTTCCCTATATTCTGCAGCCTGCATAGAGCTGGGTGTGGGGGATGGGGGTTTCCCCCAACATGGGGCAAGGATACTGGCGGGTGATAGACCTTTTGCCCAAATCTGCAGAGATGGAGGAGCTCCTGATGAGCTTGAACAGGGGAGAGGAGAAGCCAGGTGGGATTTTCCAGAGGAGAGGGCTTTTCTAATGAAGGGGCAAGGTGTGAAAAGGAGAAACTGACTGCAGAAGGGCAGGGGACTTACTGCTGGGCAGGCCTTGGGCTGCCAGAGCAAACAGCATGGGAAATGTTGGAAACATTTGTGATGCTAGCCAAAGGAAGGAAGGAATGAGTACGGGGATGCTCCACAGAGCTGGGGTGCATATCATCTTCTGCAGAGAGGCCAAGGCAGGGATAAGTGTCCTGTTCTCAAGAATAAAAGTCTTCAATAGGACTCTGAATAGGAGGGTTTGGAGTCTGGAGCAGTCTCCAGGTGCATCCTTGAGAAGGACGGGGAATCCTGAGCAAGCAAGACAGCCATGAGCAACCTCAGAAACATTTCTCCTGGGACACATGTTGAGCAAATTTCCTCAAATAGGGGGTGCTGGGGACAGGGGGATGCTGGGGGGACCAGGGGATGATGGGAATGGGGGATGCTGGGTGACAGGGAGATGCGAGGGGCAGGGGTTGCTAGTGGCCAGGGGGGGGATGCTGGGGGCAGGGAGAATCTGGGGGCAGGAGGGGGACTCAGCAGGAGGGTAATGGTGGTGGGGGTGGAGCCATGGGTGGTTG
>WUAM01000395.1:11685982-11696631 GCA_024336885.1 Actenoides hombroni
CCACTACTTAAGCTTGTCCAGGTCCCTCTGTATGGGTCCCATCCCGTAGGCATGTCAACTGCACCACTCAACTTGGTGTCACCTGCAAACTTGCTGCAGGTGCACTCGATCCCACTGTCTATGTCATTGATGAAAATAATAAACAGCACTCATTCCAGTATGAACCCCTGAGGGACACCACTTGTCACCAGTCTCTGTCTGGATATCAAGCCATTGACCACTATCCTCTGGATGTGACCAATTCCTTATCCACTGAACAGTCCACCCGTTAAATGCATATATCTCCAGTTTAGGGAGAAGGATGTTGTGAGGACGGAGTCAAAGGCTTTACAAAAGGTGAGAGACAACAATCGTTGCTCTTCCCTTGTCCACTAATGTAGTCACTCCATCACAGAAAGCCACTCGGTTGGTCTTTGGTGAAGCCACACTGACTGTCTCAAATCACCTCCTTTTCCTCCATGTGCCTTAGTATAGCTTCTAGAAGGATCTGCTCCATCGTCTTCCCAGGCACAGAGGTGAGGCTGACCTATGTGCGCAGTGGTGCAACAACTGGGCAATAACATGGGCTCTTCGGGCAGAATTTCACCAGGATTACTCCTGTGTGTGCCATCCTTGCTCCCCAAGCTCATAGGCTTTGCCACGTGCAGAAACAGGGATGGGAAGGTGCATGCAGCGCTGTTTTGCTGACCTCTGTCTTGGATGACCTGGGGTTTCCAGCTTGCTTAAGGAGTCAGAAGTGCCCGAGGCTCAATTTCAAAAGACATTTCATTTCTAACAAGCAGGTGAATTTGGTGCTTATCTTCCAGGAAGATCTAACTAACCAGTTTAAGCTCCATTGCAGTTCTCACCGGGTGCCTATCTGTATCTTTAGGTAGAGCAATATGGGGGGAAATGTGGCTTTTAATAGCTTGTGAGTCACAGCAAGGCTTGCCTGCTCTGCAGGCAAGCAGCTGTGGCTATTGCTGGGTGGAGATAGACCCGGGAGACTTTTAAATGCTCCCATACCACCAGCCATCAAGCCAGGACCAGCCTGTGTGAACCTGCCCTGGTCCAACGGCATTGGGGAGCAACAGGTAGGAGCATCCCACAATCTGAGTCTAGCAGACCAGCCTCAGGCTATGAAAAAGAGATTGATTTACCAGTGTTGCCTTTGGTTTGCCCTCCTGGCGAATGCATGTTCCCTGGGAAAGCTGCGGGCTGAACTCAACTGAGGTGCAGTGCTGCGGGGATGGAGGGGAACATGAGGCTCACCGGGAGCTGCTGGATCGGCAGCAAAAATGTTCAGCTGACCAACTATGACAAGAATGAGAGGGTTTGAGTTACAGCAGGAAGGATTTTGGTCAGACGTCAGGAAACACTTTCTACTGGTAGGAAAAGTGAAGCACCAGCTACAGAAAATAGCTTCAAGTACATCGCAGACAGATGCTGAAAGGAAAACTGGGACGTGGCTGGTGTGGTGGTGAGGTTAGTCATGGCATGGGGAGATCAATGTGCAGCTGCAGCTGAGCTCATCCCTGCAGACAGGCTCTGAAGCACTTGTGTGTGTATCCTAAAATCAGTGTTTCTTGGCACAAAACTGGAGATGAAGATGTCTCATACTGAGAAGAAACAGAACGTGCCCTGGATGGGAATGGGAATGGAAATGGGGATGGGCATAGGGGTAGGGATGGGGATAGGGGTAGGGATGGGAATGGAGATGGAGATGGAGATGGTGTTGGGGATGGGAATGAGGATCGGGATGGAGATGGCGATAAAAGTGGGGATGGAGATGGAGATGGATGGAGAAGGGGAAAGGAATGGGTCTGGGGCTGGGAACTGGGATGGTGATGGGACACAAAAGTAGGACTGTAAGGCCTAGGGGAACACGGTTCAGTTCTCAGCTCTGCTGCACTTCCCACATGACCAAAGCAAACCCCTCACCCTTGATGCAAAATCCTTTGCACAATTCTGTGCTGACATTCTGAGCACTGCCTTCCCTTGCAGTGTTGTTGTACATCAAATGAGCTATTCAATGGCAGTAACAAACAAGCATTACAGAGATATTTGCTATTATTCCTGATTGTGTGGACTCCAGGGAGACCGATTATCATATTTCCCTGTGATCAAAATGTTAGCAGTTACCATAAAGGCTGCTTCAGAGTTTGAGACAGATACAGAGTCTTTTAGCAGCATTTATTTCTGAAGAACCTTCATCTTTACTCTCTCTCTCTCTCATGACAGATGATTTTTGAGTCATGAGCTGGTTGCAATTGCTTTGCCTCTGTAATTCCATCTTCCCCACACTCTTCCTGGCTTCAGAGCTGCTGGAGGATGGTCACCTGTGTGGAGCCATGCATGAAAATCGGATGCCAGCTGCAGGCAAGGCTAGGAGGAAATGAACATGGAATATTTCAATTTAAAGTGTGTTTATTGTGCATTCTGTCACTGATTTGATGTAAAAAAATCTGCATGCAAATGACAGCAGATTTGCATCTCTCCTTTCATTGACTGCAGATGTTGAAAAAATATATCTTTGAGGGTAACATTTTTATTTAAGCTTTCAAAACATCTTATAGGAGATTTTGGAGGCTGCCCTACCTCTGTGTAATATGCTGACCTTTCCTGAAAAGAGCAGGCTGACACCAGGGCATTTACAGAGAGATGGTCACTGCAGCACTCTATGATCTTTGCCTTTCTGAGATTTCCAGCACCATTTTGGAAAGATGTGGTGCTGACATACTTGGACACTGAACCGTGTCTCTTAGAAAAATGGATTTTTCCATGGAAACACATGGAAGGACTTTTCTGAGTACCATGAGGATGGTGGTTGGTTTTTATAACGCTTGTAACAAGTTGAAGAAAATTCTAAGCAAAGCTCTAAGCAACCAGGAGGCATCCAGAGAGTTTTGGACACATCTTCCTCCACTGACAGTAGCAGGCACCAAGATCAAGGTAGCCTTGGGCAAAAGCGGGCTGAAATTGCTCATCTTCCCCTTGAACGGGGTGGTTGAGCTCATCTTTGAGATGATTGAGTGCATTTTTGGCAGCACGGGCAGTGGGATGAGACCTGCCTGGGGGGATGCCAGCTCTGTAGGGCTCCCCTGCCCAGCACAGGCCTCTGAAGCCCAGTGACTGTGGTCCCTGTGTTTTAAGCAGAGCAGGTATAACCACCCTTCCTTTGTTTTCTGGGCAGCCCCCATTTGTGGAAAGCCTGGTCCTTCTTATCAGAGGACCGGTGCATATTTACATGTGTGCTGTGTACACAAAATGATCTGGTGTGGAGTGCTCTGCTTCGCCTACGCTTAGAAGAGCTTCCAGAGCAAATTTGCATCCCCAGCAGAACTGGTGAACAGGGCATAATGTGGGTCCTTAAAACCATCCAAGCAGTAGCTGGTTTCCTCTCCTAATCTCCTGAGCAATGAGTTGAAAATTTAACTTCTCACTTGATTTATTCTAGTCACTTGTACTTCAAATGCTGTGTGGGAATCAAGGACTTTCTTTTTCCCCTGTCAGGGTATTTTTTTGACCGGGGAAGCTAGAAAAATGACCAAAGGGAAAAAGAAAAAGCAAACAAAACAACCAGCAAACATAAACAGGACCAAGGCAGCTAATGAACCAAGCTTTGCTGAGGTTGCTGAAACTCTAAAAAAAAGAAAAAAGAAAGAAAAAAAAAGAAAAAAAGAAAAAAATTACTGTTCTAAAGCTGTCAGGTTTAAATAAGATGAGATTTTTTCTTTTTTAATATTAGCCCCGCATCTGTCTTCAGCTAAGAGATATAAATAGATTTATACCTTTCTCTCTATGTATATAGTTTTATATATAGGTGTGAGGTCACATTAAGTATATGCACATGTATGTGCCTATAAAATATGCACGCTGGCTAGATAGAGCCATCTATCTATCAACTTATTGGCCTATCTTGTGCTCATTGGAGACAGGGTTTAAAAGGAATTGCCTAAATACATAATACATGCTGGGTTTTTTTTTTCTTTTTAAGAGATGAGTCAAGTCAAATGCTATGATATAAATTTTTAATACCCTTATGACCTGATTTTTTTTTTTTCCTCTTGTGTGAGGAAGTTAACAATATGAAATGTCTTTCTGTTGTCTCTAATCACGGGCTGATTTGATAAGCTGTAATTATTATTCATATTTAAGATCTGCAGCTAGGGAGATGCAGGAGGTGTGGGGACCACTGGAATGTTTAGGTTTATTATTATTTATTACTGCTATGAATAAAAGAACAATGATTTCAGAGATTCTGCCAAGTAGATCAGGCTGCGAATTTAACCCTTTTAAAAATGGTTGCAATCCATTTGCATCTGATGTATGCTGAGAGTATCCCGAATCACATTTTTTGGTTCCTTACTCCCCTGAAGGAGTCAGAAAACTGGAAGAAATGGAAGGAATGATTTTTGTAGGCCTTATCAAAACTCAGTGTGTTTCTTGTTTGACCTTGGGCACTGCGTCCTGTTACAAACACTGGAAGAAGACTGTGCGAGGAGTAGTCATGTCACATCTGGTGTTGTGGTTATAACTGTTTACCAGCTTACCATATACAGCATTCAAAGGCTTGTGGTGAGCAGAGAGAAGAGCTGGGATCCTCATTATTATGGGCATCTAGTGCTTCACAAGAGTCTTGGCAAAAGTGAAGGGACTTGTTAGGTGGGAAACAGCAAACAGCATCTCCACTTCAAGACCAATATGTGCTTGTGTTGATTTTATCACTGGTCTTCATGTCCAAACTCAGAAATCTTTGGCCATCTGGGAACCAATGTCCCAGTGGCGGCTCCAAGGTAGAGTGAACACAGAGGCAGAAAAGCAAGTACAGGTGGAAGGTTTTTTTTAAGCCTCTGAGATGTCTATGCAAAAGAGAGGACATATGTAAAACGGATGCCTAGCAAGGTACTGGGAGTGATGGGGAACGAGTCAGTTGGCTGCAATTTACATAAAAGAGAAAGTAGAGATTCATGGAATTGTTTTAGTTGAAAGAGACCCTTTTGATCATGAAGTCCAACTGTTAACACAACACTGCCAGGTCACCACTAAACCATGCCCCTCAGCACCACATCTACACAGCTTTGAAATCCCTCCAGGGATGGGGACTCCACCACTGCCCTGGGCAGCCTGGGCCAGGCCTTGACAGCCCTTTCAGGGAAGACAGTTTTCCTAATGTCCAACCTAAACCTCTCCTGGTGCAACTTGAGGCTATTTCCTCTTGTCCTGTCACTTGTTCCTTGGGACACCAACCACACCTGACTCCAATCTCCTTTCAGGGAGTTGTTAAGAGTGAGAAGGTCTCCTCTGAGCCTCCTTCAGGCTAGAAGAAGCCCCAGTTCCCTCATCTGCTCCTCACAGGACTTGTGCTCTAGACCCTTCCCCAGCTTTGTTGTCCTTCTCTAGACACGCTCCAGCCCCTCAATGTCCTGCTTGGTGTGAGGGGCCCAAAACTGAACCCAGGATTTGAGTTGCAGCCTCCCCAGTGCCAGTACAGGGGGATGATCCCTGCCCTAGCCCTGCTGGCCACACTAGTGCTGATACAAACCAGGATGCTGGTGGCCTTCTTGGCTACCTGGGCATACACTGGTTCATATTCAGTCATCTGTCAACCAGAACCCCCAGAAAATAGATCCTGTTGTGGTGGCTTTGCTGTTAATACAGAGCAATACTTTCATTTTGTTGGCTCGAGACCCACAGGTCTCTTCAAGGAGGGAGTAGTGGAGGTCAGCTCCTCCTGGATCAGGTCCAATGTACACCACTGCCTCTTCTGTCACTTTCTCCTTCTCTGAGTATTGCCAGCAAGCAGTCCCTTCTCCATCCTGCTCACCTTGGCTCAATACTTTTGATATCCCAGCTCATAAATACAGATCTGGGAGATTGCACTTTAGCCATACACACCTGAAATAGTGCCTGTGGCTCCCAGTCACCATATGAGGCACTACCAGAGCCCTGGAAAAGAAGGTCTAGTAACCAAGTGAGTAGTCTTTAGACACTGCCTACAAGCATGCCAGCCTGTGTACAAATAGATCCATCTGTTGAGAACCCCAGCCTCCACCACATCCCTCAGCAGCTTCACTGAGGGATTTCTGGCACCTCATTTGAAGTCTGGGCACTGGTTTGAACACAGGGATGTGGCAATAAGTTCTCCTAGACAACCTCCACATGCAAAATATGACTGTTTTAGCTTGGATGAAGTAAGAGAAGAACAGTGTCGGCAGACCCCTTTGCTGCTTTCAGATCTGGAACCAGCACGACACTGTCCAAGGAACAAACCAAATGGGGTTGTAGGCTACTGATTCATCTTTCAAGTGATGTAAGTGCTTTGAGCTGCTCCACTTGAAGCCTTTGAGATCTGTGGGTGTATGTGTGCAAATGCATTCCTTATTTTGTTCCTGTTACCCTCCTAGAGTCAGAGCGAGAATTACCTTCAGTCATAACTCCCTCCTGTCTGCAGAAGTATAGACTGTCCTCGAAAGAGAAATGAATACACTGAAGTAACATCCCTTCCAAAAAATGAAAAATGTGGGTGGAGATTCCAGGAAAAGATGCTTTCATAAACCTCGTAGTTGTAGGAGGCTTAGTCATGTGATAGCCAGAAACACCAGAAGGAAGAGCTCTGCAGCCAGAGGCCATGGCTTGAAAAATACATGATTAGAAACCTGAAATGTCACTCAGTGGAAGGAAGAAACTCGGCGTGATGCTTGTGGGGAGAAGCCTGATGCAGCTGCCCATGTCTCACAGTGGGAATCAGCTCCTGAGCACATCCCTTAGCAGGCAACAGTGTCTTTTGCAAAAACACTGGTACCCACTTTCTATCCAAAGTTTTGTCAGTTGGTGGAAATTTTGAATAATAAGGGTCTGGGAGGGCCAGTGAGGCTTTAGAGAGTGATGTTGCAGTGGGGTAAGAAAAGCTGTGGAATTTCAGTGCCATTTTCCTGATTCTCAGCTTGCTGGAGTTGGATCTTTGAAACACACGCAGAGGCAACAAATTAATCTCAGAACATAAAATATACAGATCTCTTCCAAATAACCACATTTTAACTGAAATCAGAGTCCCCCTATGTTGTTGGTTTGTATCTCTCTGTCTTCAACTGTTTTGCACATTGAAGGATAACTTGATTTGGAGATTGTCCACACCAACATGACCTCCAACAAACTGCATGTCCTGGGTCTCTCTTTTCCAGCGAAGGCTACTCCGAACCATGTCTGCTACCACTTGAATCCTTGCATGTTTTCCCTTCCACCTTTTTATGCTGCAGTCTCAACAACTTTTCCTTCCTTTCTTTCACCAGGGCAGAAGTTTGAAGATGTGAGCCACAACATATGCCATTGTCCCTGCCTAGAGATGAACAAAGTATAGTGTTATGCTCCAAATGTGAGTCTTTTTTTCCCCTGATAAATGCTTTCTAGCTGCATAGGCCAACCATCTGTTTCTCTATTCCATCATTTGATTCTTTGTATGTTATTCAAATTAATTATCAATTAAGAACCAGAAAGACTAGATAATCAAATTACAGAATGGTAAGATGGTCAAAGTAACACAGCACCTTATTAAAAGCCTCCAGATATTTAATAAGACAATAAATTCCTTATCTTTTGTTCTAAAGATGAACCTGCAGCCCAATAAATGAAAACAGAGTGACATGTATCTCTTCTTGGTCATTTATTTATGAACATAGGAAATGACATTGACTAACCCCCATTCCATTCCAGATTTCAGATTGCAATCTTCTCCTCTCAGATGTCAAACTAACCCAGATAATAAAACTGCTTGAGTCTCAAGACATTCCCCGGAGAGGTAAGAAAGTTCTTTGCTATTTTTTTTCTGTGCTAAAGTGAATCTGGTTTATAAGGCATGAAATTATCTGTCCCTTAGCTCAGTGGTTATCCTGAAAGAGGACAGGGGTCTGTTTTGGGGGCGAAGGCAGAGCAGCAGCACTGGCTGCTGTGCCCTTGGGCAGCCGTAGGAGAGTGCAGTTGCACTGCCTTTCTACAACCCTCCGATGAGCAGTGCTCAAGAGAGGGAAATTTATGAGGCTTGGCAACAGGGTTGGCACACAGGGCGTGCCAGAGAAGACGAGGATGGAGAAGGGCTGATTGTGCCCTGTGTGATACCTGAGAGATTCTGGCTCTGACCATCTGTACAGTCTGATGTGCCTAAACCTTTCCCGCAGTAATCCCTCTGGCTGCTTGGTCTCCTCTTGTAGACATAACCACATCATGGGGTTGTGAAGATGGTGGCTCATCCTCAGCTGTGAAAGCAGAGATTACCAAAACTTCAGGGCTGAAAGAGGTCATGTTATCTGGTGACGAGCTGCAGGGGATCAAGTCCACCTACCCCACTCCTGGTGACCAGGCTGTCACCTCTAATAATATGGTAACTTTCATTTCAACTGCAATTTTACTGACAGGACTTGAGGGTAGCTTTGTGACCGTGCTGAGAGGACAGATGCCCCATAAGCCCGTTTTGCTCTGCGCAAGCAGTCTTAAGAGGCTGCAGCTTCAGTTAGTTGGGCCCCTCGGGTCTGCATCAGCCAAGGGTAAAGTTGTGTAATTAACACAAATGGTCGTCACCATTTCGTGCAATTCCTGACAACAACCCAGTTACTTCTGTGTTGTCCCCATCCTTTTTTCTGTCTCCTCCAAAGCGTCTTTCATCACCCCCCCCCAACCTGAAATCGTCAGAGCCTCATCGCCATCGCAGCCTGCAAAGCGTCCTCTTCCCATTCTCCTAACGCAATTGCACATAATTAAGCGGTACATTTACATGTCAGACTAAACCCACTGTCCAAGCTGCTCGTTCTGCTTTGTGCAGTGCTGTGCCAGGCGTCCTCCAGAAAGGATGCAAATCACGACACAGAAAACATATTACGAGTGGCATGCAAGATCTGTGCCCACTTTGCCCATTGTGTCAAGAAAACAGAAATGCTTGTCAAAATACCAGCTCGAGTAGGAGCTCGCGGCTTCTGGAGGAATAAAAGAACCATGTTGGCAAGCACAGGACTAGACAGGCAGATGTCCTCCTCTCCACCCACTAGAATTTTATTGGCAATTGAGTTAACAACCTCTTTGCATATGAAAGTAACAGAGAGGCGCTGCTGCTGCGGCCTCGCTGGCAGGAGACTTGGCTGCAAAACCAGTGAGACATTTGACAAGGAAGCAATATGTTAGCAACATCTCTTCATCCGTGTTATCGGGGCCAAATTGCCACGGCACTTGCAGCCATGTGGAGGCATTAGATGCAAAGTGTTAGACGCCCTGCCATTCTTCCTCGTCATTTTCTCCTTTCTCTTCTCCCTTTTTTCAGAGCAGCCTGGTCCTGACACTTCTCTTCAAGTGGCTCTAGAGCCGATCCGGTCTTGTGCTGCTGTATATCCTTAGAAAATAGGCTGCCAGGTGCTGAACACCCACATTTTGAAGTGATGGCTCATGGTAATAAATGGTTCTGGTGTTGTTTGTTTGTTTGTTTGTTTTCTGTAGATGCAATTGCATTTTCAAGTTTTCCTTCAAGAGGTCACATTTCCAAGCTGACAAACGGGAGGAATACAAACTGGCAAATCCTCTCCCCACGCTGGATCCTTAAAACAGAATTTGTACCCCACAGCTGTGGTCCTTATACACTTTAGATGTGCAGACTCCCAACCCATCTACAGTCGAAAAGCAGAGTTCCCTGCAGCAGAGTGACAAGAGCATTGCACCGAAGAGTTATATTTCACAGGTCTCCAGACACTGAGATGTGTCCAAACATGCCACTGGACACATGGGAGAAAGGTGTTCTAGAGAAATCCACAGAGGTCTGAACAGCCAGAGGAGCATAACCAAGTCAGCAGTCTAGGGGTCATTTTGGGCGATCCTGTGTAGCTGCAGTCTCCACAGAAGCTCTGCGCTTGTGTTACCAGGGAGAGAGGGAGGGCTGGGGAATACTATAAGAAACGTGTGCAATCTCCCATCCAGTCATTGAGCTGTCACCAACAAATTGAGCCCAACAGTACAGAAAGGCTTTGTAACAGAATTGTTTTCTCACTAGTTCTTTCCCAATCTCTTTTAAGGCTCCTTGGGTTTAATAAACCACTGCAGACTGCTGGGGTCACATTCTGCTGTCTTTACAGCTTGGAGGTGAACGAGTTGTTCAGCTCCCATTCAGCATCAAGGGATTATGGAAAAATCCTGTATGGGGCAGAAGAATGAAATTGTGGCAGGAAAGCTGAAGGCATTCTTCTATCTCTGTAAAGGTGCTCCTGAATTCAGCTCATGGACAGGACAAACTATGTGTAGCCTATCTGTGGGCAGGCAGGGAGATGTGTTGCATCAACCTATGATGTGGCCCCCCCAGAAGATCTTTCCATACTGATCTGTTTTGGTGATAAACCTTACGAAAGTGTTGTCAAGTCCTGTCCCAGGCTGCCCAGGGCAGTGGTGGGGTCCCCATCCCTGGAGGGCTTTCAAAGCCGTGTAGATGTGGTGCTGAGGGACATGGTTTAGTGGTGACCTTGCAGGGTTAAGTTAACAATCGGACTTGAAGATCTTAAAGGTCTTTTCGAGGAAAAATGATTCTATGATTCTAAACTGGATTCCCTGCACACAGTCTCTGCCTGCAATGGACTTGTTGGTCACCAAGAAAGGAAACTGATCCCACAAAACTATAAAAAGGGTCAAGGCTGGGGGGGGGT
>WUAM01000395.1:11697351-11734447 GCA_024336885.1 Actenoides hombroni
TAATACTTTGAAAATATTCCTATTCTGTTTAGTAAGGAATCCTAGTAAGTGTACATTTTACATAAAATTAAATACAAGAGGATCAACTTATTGTAGTGAAGAGCTGTGTTCCTGCTCACTGCAGTGGGGCGATTCTATGCTTCATGCAATGTTTCTCACAACCCAGCTTGTCTTTCAGCTATTACCATCTCAAGCCTGAGGTCTGACTCTACTAACCTTGTGTTTTATTTTTAACTCACTGGCACGCCACCTCAAGCCAAGCTCTTTGTGTGACTGCAGTGCATAAGGTGAAGATGTACCTTGAGGTTCCTCCAGGCTGTTCTCCTGGCAGGTTTTTCCAGCTTGCTTGATGGCCTCAGGTGAGATAAACACATCTTCCTTGTCTCCCACTCTGCTGCTCTACCCCTCTCTGACTTGTTGAATCATGGCTGCAGCCCTGAGAGACTTCTAGGTCACAATGCCCATTTTGCAAGGATAGAAAGCAAGATTTTCTCATCACTTCAGCTGCCCCAGGTGAGGCTGGGGACAAGCTGACTGGTGGAGGAGTCATGTCTCCAGCATTTTCTCCCTGACATCCCATAGAATTAGTACTGAATTGAGAAAACTTGCTGAAATCCCATCTGGTAATTGCTTTCTGATGCTCCCCCTTCCTCTGGTCAATGGTAATCTCTCCTGAGAAGAGGTATGAACTGGTCATGCCTGTTCCCTGCATCCCCAGGTAGACACGGCAATCTCTGTGTGATGACCAAAGTGTAGGTGTACCTCGTATAGGTGTTTTCTTTTTTTTTTATGTTGCTCTGTTTCCCAAGCTGTGATGGACTTAAATAACAGCTGTTGATTGCATGCTTACTTGTTCATCAACAAAATATACAACCCTTGATGTCTCTTGAAAGGTCACTGCTCTAGTTCAAGGTCAGAATTGTCCTTGGTTCCTCCTTGACTGGGGGAGAGAAGCACTGACAACCCTGCTGGGCTCTGATTTCAGCAGGGAGTCATGGCTACTGCCACAGCAGGTCAAGCCTAGGACTGGAGTCTGGTGAATACTAGAGTGCAGGTGTCAATCCAGCTGCGTTCAAGCAAAGCTTAGGGAAGACTTGTGGCTTTTTTGGAGCGCACCTCCAAACACAGCCTGCCAGCCAGAAATTCCTGGTTTCACCATCTGGATTCTGCCAAGGGACAGGAAACAAAGGTGCAGATGTATCTGCTGCTGTGTTTCTCTTGTGTTGTCATGGACATTTCCATTCTGGGATCCAGGAGTTCAGGACCAGACATGCAAAGCATGGTTCTCCTTTTTCTGCCCTATAAATTGAAGTCATCACATGAAATACTCTGTGATCCCTCAGCAAGTTGCTCACCTTTACTCCACTCTCAAAACCAGGCTGGAAAGGGTCCATCAGAGGTTCTGACACTGCTCTGCATGGTAAGATATTTCTGCCTTGGGTTGGAAAGGAAATAATCATTTACTTTAAACCTCCAGATGAATGTAGAGCACCAGGGCCAGATTTAGCTGCAGTATCTATGGCTTTCCCTGGTCTCTGGCAAGTGTGTATCTGGCTCCTACAACTGTGACCTCTCTTGGGCTATGTTTAAGGAGAGCACTACAGGAGAGGGCACTGAGGAGGTGAAGAACAGCATGTCTTCCTAGACTATAGCAGCTATGTGGGGGGAGTTTGTGCTGGAGCTTAATGAGGCTCCTTATAACATTTGCTTCTCATATTTTCCCCTGCAGATGAGATCCTTAGAGAGGATCGTGTGATGCGCTGCGTTACCTCGGTGGCTTTCCACCAGTGAAACATCTGTTTAGTATCTGGAGAGGCTTCCTCACGGTGCAGGTCTGTAGTTGAAGCTGAAGCATGGTGCTGTTTCGCAGAAATTCAGCTCCTGTTGTATGTCTTTAGGATGAATCCACACAACTGTGTGATAACCCTGAACACATGAATTAAGACCAACAGACACACTGGTGTCTGACCTTACCTGAAGAGACATAAAACACTGGCACCAAGAGCTGTGAAGTTCCCTATGATGTGAAGATGAAGAGGAGGTCCTTCTTTTCACAGGTCCCCCTTGCCCATGCAGGATCTGAGGCAGGACCTGTGGCAGGATACGCTGGTGATCACAGACAATTATAACTCTTTCAACTCACTCAGATATTCATAACGGGATCAATGGGCCTACAATGAGTCTCACCTCCAGAGGACCTGGCCCATAGTGTTGTATCAGCTGTCTCCAAATATTGATTGTTTAAAAGGCTTTTGGAAGACAGACTTTGTCTTCCAAAGTCACTTTGATGGGTTTTAAATAGGCTTCTTCCTTCTGTCCCAGAGGTTTGGAGAGGTTGTTATCCTATCACTCTGCCAAGGTGTTTAAACAATGAACAACCAAACTATAGGAATACCAAATGTCACTTTGCATAAGTTTGCTCTAGAACATGGAGCACCTGTCTCTGGTCTTTCCCATTATTACCTTAGTTCTCTGCCATGCTGGTTTTTCACAGCACAGGGCACATCATGAAACACATAAAACAGAAGAGAGTTTGGAAGTTTGTAGTTGGCTTTCCATGACCCATCAAACCCAGACAAGCAAGGGAACCTCATTTTCTCCTTTCCAACCCTTCATCACAAATCTGCGCACCTCCTGATGACCTGCATTCAGTCAGAGCCTCCCACTAACTCCAGCAGCTGTTAAGAGCACTCAGCAATGCTGTGTTCAATCATAACATCAGAAAAAAAAGCATAAAATAATGAGAGCAAACTGCAAGGTCCTCGCCATTGTCTGAAAAAAAAAAGGCTCCTGTCATGGAAAACCACGCTCTCCATGAGCATTTCTGAATTCCGTTTTCTGCTTGACAATTTATTCCAAGTATCAAAGGTTCAAGTCTCTCCTGATAATTCCTTCTGGTCAGGGAATAAGCATCTGCTCTCTCTGATTGTGGGTCGCTTCTCTCATACAAATCCTGACTGAGACATGCATGTCAAGGTCAGAAATGAGGCTGAGCTTGTATTGTTCACCTAAAAAACACCCACCAAGCAGCAGAAAAAGAGATAACATGTCTTTAAAGTGGACATGGCTAATGTGCCTTTTCTCGAGAGTAATTATGATGTAAAGAAGAGTCAACTATAGCATTCTAATGCATTAATTGCTTCTTAGGTGTTAGGTTTTTATATTTTTGCTGGAAAGGGATGGAGATACTTGGACAGAAAGTGTCCTGTTTGAAAGGAGTAGGGGGGGAAGATTAAAGGTTTAGAAAGTGGAGGATGAATACAGTGCCATTGGAGCATAAAAAACAGAGCATTCCAACTGTAATAAAGCAACCAATTATCAACAGGACCCAAGCAGATCGTTGGTCAAGAACAGCTTTGCACAAACACCAGCTGCCTTCAGAATACTTGAACATGACACGGCTGCAAACTGTTTTGGCCTCTGGGGTTGTAAAAATCTGGGGTCTGCCCATTCACTCACCCGCTGCTTACAAGACCGTAAAAAAAGAAACTTGAAGAATCATCCCCTGCCTTGCAAATTATCCAGTCCTGATGAGTTTGCTAGGTGCAGCCTTTTCTCTCCTGCTTCTGGGCTTTCACCTCTGCAAGCTGTTCCACAGTCATTTCATGAGAAGCATGTCAGTTCCCCCCCACCCCTCCCCCCCACAGAAGCACATGCCAGGCTCTGTGTCAAATCAGTGATAAAGCTCTCGGGGAAACAATTTCCTCCGTGACATTTGTAAAGGGAAATTCTGCCCGGGAGGAAGCACTGTCAGGGTGAGTTCCTGCACGGCCCCAAATGCAATGAGCCGTTTAAATTGCTCGATGCAGTGGGCAGGCCCATCACAGCCATCCTAGACAGAGGGGTAAAGACATTTTTGAAATACTTATCTTTTTTTAAATACACATTCCTTTTTTTTTTTTTCCTCCTTGCACAAAATGATGTCTCTGATGGACTCCAAACAGAGCGTGGGCTGAACTCCATCCTCTTTCATCTGGATCCCAGAGGCGTTCTCACCCCCACTCCCTCCACCTCCACACCTAATGTCCTTGCCAAGCACATTGGGAAGAAGCTCCAATCTGGAGCACAACAGCATACACCCTGGAACTAGCTAGATACTTTGAGAGACTATTGATGAGCTGCCTGAGTGCTTCCCTTTCATTCCTGCCCAAGATCTGAGGCTCCATCTCCCTGCCCTGGACAAGTGGAGATTCAAGAGGCAGAAGAGGAACTCCGCTGGTGTCTCTCACGCTAATGACCCACATGCATCCTGAACCATGAGTGTCTGTGATGGCACTCAAAGAGTTGTGGTCAATGTCTTGATGTCCAAGTGGAGACAAGTGACGAGTGGTGTTCCTCAGGGATCAGTACTGGGACCAGTGTTGTTTAACATCTTGGTGGTATGGACAGTAGGATTGAAGAACTCTCAGCAACTGCAAGGTCCTGCACCTGGGTCAGGGCAATCCCAAGCACAAATACAGGCTGGGCAGAGTATGGATAGAAAGTAGTCCCAAGGAGAAAGACTTAGGGGTGCTGGTTGAAAAAAAGCTCAACATGAGCCAACAAAGTACAAGTGCAGCCCAGAAAGCCTCAAGCACCTCTTGGGCTTCATCCAAACCAGCAGAGCCAGCAAATCAAGGGAAGGGATTTTCCTCCTCTACTCCACTCTCATGAGACAGCACCTGGAATACTGTGTCCAGCTATGGAGCAACCAGCACAAGAAGTACATAGGCCTGTTGGAATGGGTCCAGAGGAGGGCCATGAGGATGATCTGAGGGCTGGAGCCCCTCTGCGATGAGGACAGGCTGAGAGAGTTAGGGTTGTTCAGCCTGGAGAACACCTGAGAAGGTTCTTCTTTCATCCTTCCAATATCTCAAGGGGGCCTATAAGAAAGCTGGGGAGGGACTTTTTACATGGGCTTGTAGTGATAGGACAAGGGATAATGGCTTCAAACTGGAAGAGGAGAGATTTAGATTAGAAATGAGGAAGAAGTTCTTCACTCTGAGGGCAGTGAGACACTGGCACAGGTTGCCCAGAGAAGTTGTGAGTGCTCCATCCCTGGATGTGTTCAAGACCAGGTTGGATGGGGCTTTGAGCCACCTGATCTAGTGGGAGATGGACAGGGGAGTTGGAACTAGATGATCTTTAAGGTCCCTTCCAACCCAAACCAATATATGATTCGATGATTCTATGGCAGAGTGATCAAGCCATTGTCTGCATATCTGAATAAGCCAGCAAAAATAACATCTCCTGTGGGAATAAGTTGC
Source organism: Actenoides hombroni (assembly GCA_024336885.1). NCBI lineage: Eukaryota > Metazoa > Chordata > Aves > Coraciiformes > Alcedinidae > Actenoides > Actenoides hombroni. The sequence goes on from WUAM01000395.1 coordinate 11,702,598, forward strand.
CTCACCCCAAGGGCTGACCACATGTGTTCTGCTGTTACCCCAATGCTTGGTCCAGCTGCAAGCCCAGACATGCTTTGGTTAACATGCTGTGAGCAGGTGTGTCTGCCACCCACGAGGGCCCATTTCTATTAGATCATAATTTGTGATCTTCAACAGTGCGAAACTAAGATCACATGTTGCCTGTACCATCCAGTTTATGATCCAATGATGCAAGAGAGAAAGTACTGTGAAAGGAATTTAAAGCAGATGAAGTCCTGAAGCTGTCCTGAGCCAAATCTACATAGCTCATACCTGGAATGAATGCAGAAGGAAAGTCCTTGTGTTGAGCCATGAGATGTGACAGATCTTATGGCTACCTTCCAGGGATAATTCGCTGGGCATCGGCAGAGCACAGATCTGCTCTTGCAAAGCCATTGACCCTCTCCATGGTATTGTTCACAATTACTGCAAGGCTGCAGTTTGTGCTTGAATCAAGCAACAGTAAACAAGAGAAAGTAAGAATTCTGTTCCTTGGAGAACTTTGTCTGCACTTTGACAGCTGATAATCAAGCTTTGCTATCTCTTAAATAAGTATGCAGTTGGTTGATGCTTTTAGTCATAGAATCATAGAGTGTCTTGTATTGGAAGGGACCTTGAAAGGTCATCTAGTCCAACCCCCTTGCACTAAGCAGGGATATTTTCAACTACAGCAGATTGCTCAGAGCCCCATCCAACCTGACGTGGAATATTGCCAGGGATGGGGTATCACCATCTCTCTGGGCAACCTTGGCCAGGGTCTCAGGGTCAAAAATTTCTTCCTTCGCCCTAGTCTAAATCTCCCCTCTTTTAGTTTAAAACTATCATCCCTTGTCCTATCACAAGCAGCCCTGCTAAAAAGTCTGTCCTTACCTTTCTGGAAGGCCCCTTTAAGTACTGAAAGGCCCCAAGAAGGTCCCCCAGCAGCTTTCTCTTCTCCAGGCTGAACAACCTCAAGTCTCTCAGCCTGGCCTCACAGCAGAGGGGTTCCAGCCCTTGGATCATTTCTGTGGCCTCCTCTGGCCCCTCCCCAACAGGTCCCTGTCTTTCCTGTGCTGAGGACTCCAGGGCTGGACCCAGCACTGCAAGGGGGTCTCACCAGAGTGGAGCAGAGGGGCAGAATCCCCTCCCTCAACCTGCTGCCCACGCTGCTTTGGATGCAGCTCAGGATGTGATTGGCTTCTGGTCTACAAACACACAGTGCCAGCTTGTGCCCAGCTTTTCAGCTCCTGGCACCCCCAAGTCCTTCTCTGTGGGGCTGCTCTCTGTCCCTTCATCCCCCAGCCTGCATCGATAGTGAGGTTTGCCTTGACCCAGATGCAGTCCCAAACTGTCTTAAAGGTGAAACCAGCTATGGTTTGTGAAAGTCATTTTTCCATATGATAAAAGCCAGCCCTAGCCAGTAGGACACTTGCTCCTTTTTCAAACACACTTCTCACAGTAGCCAGCAGTGATTTCTGAGATGGCTGACAGACTGGACAGGCACAGGCTGCACACATCACAGGCTGTGGCAATTTTCAGCAGGTGCCATGTCCTGGATGCTGCTGCTGCTCAGATGCTGCTGAGGTGAGAAAGGAGAAAACTCCTTGCCAGATTGTGTCATTCCGGCTTTGGGGCAGCAGCCAGTTGGAGAGGTGGGTAATAGATTCGTGCCAGTCAAACAGCCAGTATGGATAAAATATTGAATTCACGGTGGGGGGACCTCAGACACAGTTGATGCCACACATTTTTAATCAAAGAAACATGTGTTGTCATGCAGTAGGGTGGTGGACACTGCTGGGGGTGGGATGCTGGTCTGCAGTCACCAACCCACTGCAGCCGTCAGGGTCATCCCAGGAAGCAGGGGGGACCTTGGAGCATTGCCAGGCTGCAGAGCTGCTGCTGCTGCTGCTGCTGCTGCTTGTCCCGGGGGTCATATCTTCTGCCTCTCTAATCTCCCTCTGACCTTTGCTGTTGCAGCCGGGAAAGCTGATCCTATTGATTTTATGTGGATTATGATTTTCTGCAGATTGCCCTGAAACCTGCTAATTGTGCACACAGCTATTTATAGTATCTCAGAGTGGGAGTCAGAAATCCTTGATGGTGTGAGAGGTTCTCTGCGCACACATCTGTGGAGCTGACACTTCTGTGTTTTTTCTGAAGTGATGGTCAGAGACATTTCAAAGTAAACATTTTCTACCCAGTTAGAAAGGTGTCTGATATTTTCCACCTTCCTTCAAAAGACAAGACCTCATTTTCTTCTGTCCTCCTGAAATTTCTTACTGGGAAGAAGCTATCTGTTTGTAGGGGTGCACTGAACAATAATTTGGGGTCAGATTTGCTCCTGGCTGGGGTTCAAGACACCATGTGTTTTGTCTCTTGCCTCATCACAAGCATTTAGAGAAAGGTGTCACATCTGAAAGAGGAGATTTAGCAGCTGCTCCATAACATAGTTCTGTGCCCAGATGTGTGACTGCACTTCACCCTCCCAAGCAGCCTCTGACCTTCCATCCTCCTGCATCTCCGCCCCAGCTTTGGGATATCCATGTCTGCAGCAGGTTCAGGTGGTAAAGCAGCAGAGTTCACTGGAGAGAGCACCTGGCTGCTCACTGCAGTCTTTGCTCATTTGATTATACAGTGATGGTCTCACCATCTCTGTTGGCCCCTTGAAGCTTGGTTGAGGTGGAGGTACTAAGTCAACCAGCTAAAGTTGCGTCTTGTGCTAAAAAAATACATTTGTGCCTCTACATTTGTTGTTCGTATGTCCCATGTGGGTTTTTCATGTCTCCTTGCTTCTCCTTTCTTGAGAGAGGAAGTAAAAATAATTTTAGGTGCATTTAATAATTGAAAGATTGGAAAAAAAAGAATAAATCTGGGTTTTAGTGAAGCTGTTGCTACAGAATCACAGAATTTCAGCATGGTTGATGTTGGAGGGGACCTCTGGAGATCATCTTGTCCAACTGCCCTGCTCCAGCAGGGTCACCCAGAGCAGGTTGCCCAGGGTTGTGTCCAGAAGGGTTTGGAATCTGTCCAGAGAAGGAGGCTCCACAGCCTCTCTGGGCAGGCTAGGCCAGGGCTCTGGCACCCTCACAGCAGTGAAGTTTTACCTCATGTTCAGATGGAACCTCCTGTGTTCCAGTTTCTGACTGTTGCCCCTTGTCCTGTCACTGGGCACCACTGAAAAGAGTCTGGCCCCTTCCTCTTGACGCCCATCCTTTAGATATCAGCATTGATCAGATCCCCTCTTGGTGTTCTCTTCTCTGGGCTTAATAGACCCAAGGCTCTCAGCCTTGTCACAGAAATGTTCCAGTCTCTTATTCAACCTCTTAAGTCTCTGCTGGACTCTCTCCAGTAGTTCCCTGTCTCTCTTGAACTGGGGAGGCCAGAACTGGACACAATACTCCAGAGGTGTCTCTCTAGGGCAGAGAAAGGGGGGAGGAGAACCTCCCTTGATCTGCTGGTCACACACTTCTTAATGCACTCCAGGACACAACTGGCCTTCTTGGCCACAAGGGCACGTGGCTGGTCCATGGTGAATTTGTTATCCACCAGGACTCCGAGGTTTTTCTCTGTGGAGCTGCTTTCTGTCAGGTCAACCCCTCACCTGTACTGGTGCAGGGAGTTACTCCTCCCCAGGTGCAGGACTCTACACTTGTCCTTGTTGAATTTCATTAAGTACCCATCCTACAGGATTCTGCACCTTCCCACTCTGCCTCTGGATGCCTCTGAGCTATTTTTTCCTTTCCTGGCTCCTTTTCTGCCTTTTTTTCCTGGTGAAATTAAAAAGGAGCATCACTTGACTGATTTAGTCTAGCCTTGAACTCTGCAGTGTCAGTAAATATTGTTTCTGCAGCATCAATCCGTCGTTGCTGAGCCCACTCGAGACGTAGCCTGAACTCCAGTCATAGCGCTTTGCAAAATAAGATCCTGCCTCATCACAGTGCAGCCCACTAACTCTTTCCATGAAAAGAGGAATTCTTTTTTTTCCCCATGCATTGTGTTAAGTGTTTGCTTGCAACAGGCTGAAGCAGTCATTCAGAATATTTCAGGAGTGTCTTTCACACTGTTTGAAATACCTGGCAGTGCACAAAGGCCGAAAGTGGGAGTAATTGACTGCAGGATTATTTTATACTGCTTGAAATAAAAGTTAAATGGCTGTGAATGTGACAGGGAGTCAGATCCACGTCGTAAGGTTCATTGAGTCTCTTGGTGTAATTAGTTGCTATTATCCAGGTGCCATAAGGCAGTACTTCAGCAAATCCCACGTTGACTTGGAAATCATAGCCTTGGAAGACAATAGTCGAGGTCTTGGAGACTGGGAGCTTTGGAGTTTTGTAGAGGCATAGTATTTGTCCCCAGGCAAGGACTCTTGGAGATGGATCTTGATGTGGAAAACCTCCTGTGAAAATATCAGAGGAGTTCCCATGAACTTCAAAGGCTGGTGATACAGGTCCTGCCTGTGCCTCTCTGAGGACTGCATGCATTTCATAATCTGAGTCCTTTTGAACAGCATATAGTTACCTGGGATCTTTCTGATTCCTAGCAGATGGCTCCCAGAGCCCTGCTGGTTTGTTGGACCATGCCTGTATCTTGAGAATATTCAGACCTGCTTCTGAAACACCTAGAAACTGCTTTATGGACTTTTTCTTCTCCCAGTCAGATGGTTGTCTCCATCCCTCAGTCATCTCTGAAAACTGTGTTATATCAGCCAAGGCTCATAAAAGATTACAAAATCTTGCTGAAAGCCTGAACTCCTTGTAAAATTGAGAAAGTATGTGGAAAGAAGAGTGGGTGTGGTGAGAAAATTAAGAGAGGAGTGACAGCTAATAGGAGAAAACCCAACACCTTCTCCTCTGTCAAGGTGTACCCTTGACAAGAAAGGGAAGGCATCTATCCATGTGGGTGGATAAAAGGAGAAGTGACACCTGATGACAGTCTGGGAAGGTAAACCACAAACCAATCAGCTAAATACTTTTTCACCCAATATGTCTTTTAGCCTGAGGAACTCTTGCCAGGCAGTATGGCTGAGGCTGAAAGTGATGCCAAAACCCAAAATGGGCTTTGCAGAGTTCATGACAATGGGGAATCCTCATGTTTTGAAGCAAATATGTATTCAACACATGAATTTTTTGACTTCTGCTATAACCTCTGGGGAGGCACAGTTTAGCTAATAGCTGTCTTGGGCACGGCTTCCGTGGACACATCTCTGAAGGAGATGGTGCTGCTCAGAGTGACTTTGAGAGCAAATGCACTCACTTGGGTGGAACACAGCACTGATTTAGATTGACATTGTCTTTGTTTCTCCTAGCTGGGCTGCAGATAGGTGGTCATGGATGTAACCGAATGAGGACACATTGAGAGGTTGCAGGCTGGCTCTTCATGAGCCGGCTTGCATGTGTGCTTTGACTGCTTGACTTCCAAGGCAGCCTGTCCCCTGGCTGGGAGGTTGGGTGTGTGACTGAGTGTGGACTTTTGTGGTGAGTGATGCTACCCTGTGCAAACATGTATGTGCAGAGGCCCCAGCAGAGCCTGAAGATGCTGTAGAGAGGCACACTTGGGTGCTTGGGAGAAGGGGTACTGCTGAACAGGCTTGAGAAGGAAGAAGGTGTAGGCAAAGAAGGGTCTAGTTCTGGAGAGACCAATGCCAGCCAGCCCTCACCCTCACTCTAAGATGCACACTGAAATGCCCAAGACTATCATTTTCTCACAATTCCATGGACTGAGGGAGGACCAAAGGTGTGCTTCAGGAGATCCCTGAACTTGACAGGAAGGGAGAGTTGTAGGGTGATGCCAAGCCACCAATGTTTGATTGCCAACTGAGGGCATCTGCTGATCTGTATTCACTGGTGGAGGGGTCAGGCCAGGAGAGTTCAAGTGGACCTGGGGGAGTAGCATTTCTGTGACCCTGCAGACTGTGTGACCCATAGCCCAGGGGATTGGCAGACTGGGTCACCCCTGGCTAGGGCTAGGGTCACATCACCCTGTCCTCCCATACCTCCCGTTATCTCCTTGCTTCCCACCTGACCTGCCAAGTTAGTCTGCAAAATCTCAGCAGATCAAAAGCCCGACAGGAATAATATCCACCGGCACTAATGCAATTATGACAATTAAAGAATATAATGATGGTAATAATGATGGGCAATATGGAAGCAGGCATGCAAATCATGTGTGGAGATGTTTCCCTTGAAGGACAACTCCTTGAGAACAGTGTCTCCATGAGGCACTCTGCTTTGTCAGGCTGTTAAAAGCACGTTTATCAGGTAGGACCCCTTTTATCTTAAGATCTTTCTCTTCTTTTCAGGATAATATTTTATTATGTGACTTAAGGGGAGGAAAAATGTGTAAATAAGCCAGATGTGACTTCTGTAACTTGGAAGGAGCTATTACTTGACCCTATAGCTTAATAAAAATGCTTTCATTGTTGGGGGGTTTTTAGGTTTGGTTTTTTGTTTTTGTTTTATATAAAGATAGGCACTGACTGGTGCTGCTGATAGAAATGTATAGAGCAGCTTTCAGTTCTCCTCAGAGCTTCAAGCCCTCCTGAAAGCAGGCCATGAATTATTAAGGCAGGAGATTACCTTAACTGGAATGTTTGCAGCTGCTGCATCAAGTGAAGTTGGGGTTCACTCCAAGGGGTGGGCAGGTTTCCCATGGAGGGTCAGAAACCCAAAATGGTGAGGCTTTCCTTTCTTTTCTTGCCTCTGACAGGAATGCAGCAGCTTCCAGAAAATTCTGCTCCAGATAACTCCTCCCTGCCCCAAAGTCTTCAGGTTAGATGTTTTCATTTTTGTGCTTGAAAAATGTCCTCCCAAGGATTCTCCTTGGCCCAGCATGCATGCATGCATGCATGCATCTGTCTGTCTGTCTATCTATCTATCTATCTATCTATCTGTTTATTTACTTATTTTTGCCTGGGCACACATGTATTTTACCTTTTTTTCTTTATTAAGATAGATTAGGGTCCAGGGTGCCTCTGTCTCCATGGTATGGATTCCTCCTGGCCAGAACACTGGGGTGCTTGGGGCAGGAGAGCCCTAAACATTGATTTTCCTTGCTTTCCTTGCATAAGAAATCACCCATTAGAGCAGGGCCATGATCCTTATAGCCTCCCTGATGGATGGCTTCACCAAGAGACACTGGAAGTAAAGGATTTGAAGGGGAGCAGGGAGGATGCAGGAGCAGCAAACCCCTCAGGTCAGAGCCCAAAATCCATCTTGGTACCCTCCCCAAGACAGCAAACCCCTCTGTGGTGGGGTAGGCATCTCTTCAGCCCAGCTGCTGCTGCAATAGGTGTCCATTGGCCTTTGGGGAGGTGGGCTTCAGGCCTTGCTGACCACCTTCTCCTTCCCCAAACCTCTTGCTAGCCCAGGATGGGGGACCTCCACTGCCCATCCTGAGTCCATACAAGCTTTGGGTACTGCAGTAGAAAAAAGACACTGAGTCCAAGCTGGCAGCACCGAGGCTCCTGTGTGCTCCTCTTTAAGCACTCATAGGTCTCCACTTTGAACTCCCCAGATCACCTCCTGAATTCATAACCGAGAGAAACATCCGACTCTGCATTAAGTCAAAGCTGTCCCTTGGGCCTCATAGGTGGTGATAGGACCGTCTCAGCTCCCGAGTTTATATTCTCATAAATCTTGAAGAAGATTATTTTTCCTTTCTTTTTTTTTTTCTTCCTCGCTCTCTCTCCTTGATTTAATCACCAGCCGCAGGCGTCGTACTGACGAACAGCCCAGAGCAGGGCACGGTCTCCTTGCCATGGCCAGAGCCTGAGTCCTCCCTGCTAGCAGAGCCCGAGCAGAGCCATGCTTACAGGATTGCTGAAATCCCTGCTAAGGTTTCCAAGGACTCCCCTTATAATCTGCAGGGATTGTGCCGCTCCCTCAGCAGGAACCGAGGGGATGCTGAGCAAATCTGGGTGCAGAGCTGTGAATGCAGACTTCTTCTCCATGGCCTTCAGAACTGTTTCTTTCCAGAGGACAGTGTTTATTATGTTTGCTACCAAAAAGAGACAGACACAGAGGAATAGAGATGGTGCACCTGGCTTCCCTCCTCTGACCTATGGAAAGGTTGGCTGCTGACATTGCTGTAGTAACATGGGAGCTGGTAAGGATGGTGTTTCCCCAGGTCCAGGCAGGATTCAGGGTCCGTTCCAGTGCCTGTGATGGGAGACTGGCAGCAGGTACAATGTCACCAAAGGGATCCTGATGACACGCCATGCTGTGCAGCTAAATGTAAGGACTGTGCAGGCCAAAGGGCAAGCTGCTTTGTAGGAAAGCCCACTGACCTGCTCAGGGCAGCGGTAAGACAGGAGTTGCTGGAGGTGGACAGTGCTTCCTGCCATCTCCTTACTGCTACATCCCTTCACCCCATGTAGTTTTCATTTTGGTGAGCAAATATTTCAAGCTGATAATTTTAAAGGCATCCTGTGCTCAGTGTCAGCCCACCAAGGGCTGCAAAGCCTGACAGTGCCTGCTCTACCTCCCCTGCAGCAGGCACTGCCCTGGACCTCAGCCTTCCAATGCTTTGCTTCTAGGGATGCAGGCTGGCCCCAGGCTCTTCAGGGGACTCACAACATTTACAGGGCAATGATATATTGAGAAGCACTCTGTTCTGCTTTACTCTCCACCTCACACAGATCAATTTAAAGAGGGATGCGTTTGATTGCAAATCCATTTAGAATTTGTTTTCATGGATTTACGTTCTTCCTTTGCATTAAAGTGCTACAAAACTGCAGCCAGCCACTAAAACCACCCATAAGAAAATATACATTAAACAAAACAAAACAAAAAGCCTAAATCTGTGATTTGGATAAATTAAGTTCTCCAGAGTGAAACACACTATAAGACAATAGAAACTATTAAAAATCACACCAAACCAACAGAACCAACATACCAATATCTGATTCACCAGCACATACTTCTCAGATAAAAATAAACTGTTATTGGAATGAACCCCTGCTTTGATTTATATCTTGTAGCCTAAGTACACACACGGAGGATGTAAAATCTGCTAATATAAATACCACTGGTCTCAGGCTTTTATCAGATGCTTTCTACCAGGAAAGAAAAGGTTGGGGTTTTTTTCCTGCTCAGGTAATTATTGTGTTCCTTTGAGCCAATCTCCCATGTTTCCTCCTTTTTCAAAGCCATAATCCTGGATGTGGGCCCCACACAAAATTACCCCAGTGCTCTTCACCAGGGAATGTCTCTGAGCCACAAGCCCAGCCAGGCTCAGAGAACAGATGATCATTTTGTGGCAAACATGACAGTAAATAAAGGCACAAACCAGCTGCAGGGGCCAGGAGCCAGAAAGTGGGATTAGCCCCCCCTTGCATGGACTGAGCCACTCCAGGGTCATTCTCAGTGTGTGTAGGAAGGTGTTTTTCGAGATGTTTGGGAAGAACCTGCTGTTGTGCAGGAGAGCTCAGTTCTTTCTTCATGGCCATGGCATGACCGTGCTGGTCATCCCAGCATGTACAATATGCTGTATGTGAAGAAGGCTTCTCAGCATCCCAATTTCAACCTGTGGAGTGAGGCTGCAGGGTAGACAATATCCTTGAGCTTGCACCTCATCTTTTCGTAATGCAGTGAAAATGTTGTCAAGATGCTGGCTTTTAGAATGCTCACTTCTTTCTCTCTTGATGCTGGGCAAACAACCTGTGATTAATAATTTAGAATTTTGCCTCTGTGGCTGAAATCTAATTATCCAGGCTGTAGACTAGCCAGTCTTTGGAAAGAGCACATGAAATGAGAGGGTTTTTTTTTTCCAGAGTTACCATTTACCCTTTTTAAGTTGCATTCTCCTTGGAGAGGCAGTTGGGTTGATGGGGCTTTTACCTGCACTTTATGGAGCTTATTCAAACTTCAAGCTTCATGCCGTGTCCACAGGTCAAAACTATTTGTGAAGGCACCTCAGGGAATAATTTGTGTTTGAGCATCCAGCTTGGAGAAGAAATTTAGGATGCAAAAACTGGGAATGTAGAATCATAGAATCACTCAGGTTGGAAAAGACCCTTGGGATCACCAAGTCCAACTGTTAACCCGACTCTACAAAGTTCAGCCCTAAACCATGTCCCTCAAAACCACATCTAAATGACCCTTAAACACATCCAGGGATGGTGACTCAATCACCTCCCTGGGCAGCCTATTCCAGTGTCTGACTACTCTTTCTGTGAGAATTTTTTCCCTAATGTCCAGTCTAAACCTACCCTGTTGCAGCTTGAAGGGGTGATCAGGTGCCATGTGGGAGCGTGTTCTCTGCTGCATGGCAGGAATGGTGTGTGAATCTCAGTCCACTTGTTCCCCATCCTTTTCCAGAACTGGCAGGCTGGAGGCAGTGCTGGCATCAGCATCATGTCTGCCTGGGCATCGCCTGCCTCAGACTCCAGTGCCTGCCAAAGGACTCCTTCTCTGACTGTGTGGTGCCTCACCACTTGTCGGGGATGGTCACAGAAGTGCTGTGGTTGTAGCCCTTCCTAAACTTGTCCTGGCTCTAAGGCTGGCTGGAAATATCAGTGGGAATCCAGCGGGGCTCTGCCTGGCCTTGCCTGCTTCAAGGTTTTCATGACCAGCCCATCTGCCTACTAACCAGGCAGAGCTGCAGATAATGTCTGCCACCTCTGCGAGATGCCAAATGCTGAATAAAGCCTACAGATGACACTCCATCCATATCCAGGGTGGTCTCTGGCTCTGAAGGACAAGCATGAGAGTTCCCTAGAGGATGCACAGACCAGCAATGCTCCTCTCCCTCTAAAAGAAAGCTGGAGATTGGCTTTTTACAAGGGCTTGTAGTGATAGGATGAGGGGTAATGGCTTCAAACTGCAAGAGGGGAGATTTAGATTAGAATGAGGAAGAAGTTCTTCACTCTAAGGGTGGTGAGACACAGGTTGCCCAGGAAACTTGTGGATGCTTCATCACTGGATGTGTTCAAGACCAGGTTGGGTGGGGCCTTGCCCGACCTGGTCTTGTGGGAGATGTCCCTGTCCATGGCAGAGGGGTTGTAACTAGATGAAATTTCACGTCCCTTCCAACCCAAACCGTTCTATGATTCAATGATTCTATCATTTTTGCCACTAGAACCCAGGAAGGAGGGTGTTTGTGATTTGGTGGAGGTACAAATGCAGCCTGGAGCTGCCAATTTTTCTTTATCTGCCCCAGAGTCCATACTGGGGACCTGAATTATCCTCTGGGAAGTCAGAGCATCTCCAGTTTATCTGTGGGAGCTCTCAGCTTCATTCCTAACTAACCCCATGGGCCCATATGGGAGTTTAGCGGTCAAAAAGGGCTTCAGTCTGGTGTAGCACTGGAGACAAAATAAGCACCATTACAGAGATAACTTCTGGGTTGGGTAAGTCAATCTGCTGGGCATTTTACACGAGGCGACAATCAGCATGCCATCGTGTATCTGGGAAATAATGCCCATGCAATGCTCCGGAGACCTCCCCAGTGTAGATCCACGGCAACGCGAAAATGTCTGCACTGACCACTCCGAAAAACACCACTTGTGGTTCATTTAAACAACAAAGGCATGTTGCATTGTTCAGTAATGAAAAAATAACATTTCTGGATGCACAGGCTTGAAAACTACAGTCCAAATGTTTGCCTTCCTCTGTCTGATTTTCCCTTTGAAGGCTGCCAGGCCATTTGGCGTTCTTGTGTCCCCTGCCCAATGAGCTTTCCTGATCCACCAAGAACTTTTCTGGAGGTACAGTTTTCTTTGAAAAAAAAAAAAATCTCCACTTTGTTCTCTTCTATTGAATACACTTTATTATTCTTTCTTTTATTTTTTAAAGGACATGAGCACCTTGGGGTACACAGGCAGGATTGTTTTCTCTTTTGTCCCTTCCCACCTTGCTTACCTTTGCTACTTTTTCCAGATATTTATCCCTTGGACTTCTGACCACAAACTGGCTTTTGCCTGGTGGGCTGTAGCCAGAGGAAGGGCTACATTAGCTCTGGGACTCAGAAAACCACGGGAGCAACTTTTAAGTGCTGGAATTTGGAATACTGTAATTTTGTCTGGCCTCGTGGTGTTGGGAGCAGCAAGGCATGATCAGCCATATCCAGCCCCGCTGGAGGAGGTTCTTCTCGGGGCACGGGGAGTGATGCCTTGTTTGGGTCAGGTTATACTGACCTTACCAGGGCAGGACTTGTGTTCTGTGGCTTCTCTGATTTGCTGCCAGATAGTGCAGCTCAGCGCTGTTTCACGGGCTGAGGATACGCAGATCTTCCTTCGCAAGATTTTAATCACCGGATGATGTGCAGGCGGCTTCTCCCAGGAGTAACGCTGGCGGGTGGCGGCGATGGGTTTTTCTTTTGGTGATTTTTTTGGCAGCTTCCCCTTTTCAGATTTATTTTGGAGGCTTGTGTCTTTCTGTAGAAAGCAGAAGCCTGAAGGAAATTTGAGCTGTAACTCCTGTGCCTGGATTTGCCAGGACAAGGGGGAGGACACACAGGAGTGTAAAATGTTGTGGCTCTGTGCCCAAAATGAAGAGATCGGTGCACAGAAATCCCAGCCTGAATGCAAGCTTCCTGCCACTGTAAAGCTATCAAGAGCCCCTTGACTGTTTTGAATCCTGTCCTGATTAGTAATGATGTTTTTAATTGAAATTTCAAGGTTCATTACTGAATGCAGATTAATTAAATTGCGAGGAGAGATAATGGGAAATGTTCCCTTTGGACCCATAAAGGAACACACGTGTCCTAGCGGGACTCTTGCAGTCCGACCTGCTGCCGATCTCCCCAAAGAGCATCTTCCAGCATGCAAGCCCGATGTGCCTGCAGGGACAGAGAATTCATTCCCACCTCAGGGCTGAGCACAGCTCTGCTGAGCAGGGGGTGCATGCTTGGCACCTCACAAAATCAAGCCAGCATCATCTATAAGTCAGACTTGTCAGGTTTTTCTTGGTCCCCGATCAGGGAGAAGCTCGAAACCTGTGGGTTTTTCTGTGGGAACAAGTAATAGGAAACTGAGGCTGGGACCTTGAGATTTCCTAAGCTTGGGAGATGCTGGTCTGGTGTCAGGGAACTCGGTGACTTGGCTCCCTCACTCGTCTGATGGAAATGTCCCCGGGCTACATCGCCCTGCACTGGTGTCACCCTGCTGTGTGTGGTGGCAGGGCAAGAAAGCAGTGCTCAGCAGCTCCACTCCTGCTCTCACTAAGTCATGTCTGTAACCTCAGTGAGTTTCCAGCTAAAAGTCAGGCAGATTAAGGTTGTTCTGGGGGTTTTTAACCAGCCATTCTGGCAATATGTACTCAGAGGCAAATCTCTCCCAGGTGTGCAGTGGCTTTGCATTCAGAAAATACCACTGGGAAGGAGCTGATCACAAACACCTCCCAAACATCTGCTTTGGAAGAGGTGACCTGCCTGTTTGTCTTGTATGAAGATCTCAAATGTGGATGGGAGGTGCTGCAGCCTGTGGGAAACCAGGACTGTGGTTGCTTGGAGTCTTCAAGTCACCAGGTAGGTTAATCCTGCCCCTGCTTCCATGGAAGAGGTTGTCTTTTGGGGTCCTTTCTGCCTTCTTGGTGTAGACATCTCCCATAGTGCTTCACACTGAGTGACCTTTGGTGGGCCTTTCAGAGCTGAACGTCCCTGGTGTCCTTGTTGTCTCAGACACGAATTCCAGCCAAATGGGGGCAATTCTACCATCCCTTTCCTGCAAACCTTGCCAGAAAGGTCCATTCTCACTCCCTAACAAACTACAAAGGGCTGATGAATTTCTTGCAGAGATATGGTGTCCAATGGTCACCTGTATGCTCCTGAGGACAGTGTGGGACCTGGTGTAAGCCACACTGCGTGGCATAGCAAATCACAACCAGACTCACTACAGTCACGAGAGGACAGCTGCAGAAACTATGAAGAGCAACACGGTCTCCACAAGGTCTTTGTGACCTTCATTTGCGACATATTTTCTGGAGAGGTTTGTGAAAATTAGAAAGCTTTAATTGGGCTCATATGGACCCTGGTAAAAATCTCTTCTGACTGCAGTATGATGAAGCAGATAAAACAGCACTGAAGATATTATTTCCTGGAAGCTTTTCTATTTCTGTCATCTGTTACTTGCAAGCTTTCCCCTCCCTGGAGGATGAGTTCTGCTTTCATACACTAGTGGGTTTTTATTTTGGCAAAAAAAGTGTGGGTTTTGGCAGAAAAAAGAGACAGTACATCAATGAAGAAGGGAAACCAATTTTTTTTCCAAATGCTTCAAAGCTACCAGTTAAGAGTTTCCAAAAAGCTTTGGAGTAGAGACCAAGTGGATGCTAAAAGAGATGGGAATTGGCTCATGTCCTGAGTGACTTCCAATATTGCTTGAAAAAGCAACCGAGTTTTGTTGTTGTATTTGTGTAGACCACTGTGCTGGAGACTCCCCACTGAGGGACAGGGTTATTTTATCCAGATACTGCACATAATACCGAGAAACACGGACATGGATAAAACTCATTAGAGAATAGCCATGCATTTCAAGCCTCCAAATGCAGAGGAGACTGCCAAGACCCTGCTCTACTTGAAAGGCTCTTTCATGCAACCAATGGCCCCAAAAGCATGAGGATAGTTGTTGCAGTTAGCTTGGTGAATCCTGGATTCCTCCTGTCCCCAGAAGCCCCTCTGGATCATGAGGCATGCTGTGGGACTCCAGGGTACCTGGAGCATCCTGCTGGAGAAGTGAGTGGGAGTGGGAGTGTCTCCTACTCCTTCATCCTCAGGCAGCCATGGCTGGAGCTCAGGAGGGAACAAGACTGGACCACAGCAGGTCTTCAGGACTCACCATTTTTTCTGTCAGCATGTTTGCTGGGGAAACAGTTAAGAATATGGGTGTTTCTGTGCATGTGAGCAGCAAGACCTGCAGGCAGCAGGGTGACCTCATCAGGGTCAAAGCAGCTTGGAGGATGGGAGCCAGGCACTGTCACCCCTACTGCAGAAGGTCCCCTGCTCGTGGGCAGCTGTCTCAGGAGCACCCTGGTGCCTGCAGGAGGGAGGGGATGGGACAGGGCTAGCTTAGTCACTCTGCAGGCCTGAGGGGCTCAAGTGAAGCCTCCTTCAATGCTCACATCCCACCATGTCCTCTGTGCTGCTGGGGCCAGCCACAGCTCACCCCTGGATGGGTGGAAAACCCACCCATGCCATCTGGGCATGGGCTCAGGCCATGTGGTGTCATGCATTTAGGATTTAAGACAATTACAAGCTGCTGAGACTTGACATGGAGGTTTTGGCAGAACAGGAGGTGTCCCTACCTGGCCAGCAGTCTGCAGTGAATTATCCAGCCAAAAAGATTGTCATCCTTATTTTTATTTCTTTCTTTTCTTTC
Organism: Actenoides hombroni; assembly: GCA_024336885.1. Taxonomy (NCBI): domain Eukaryota; kingdom Metazoa; phylum Chordata; class Aves; order Coraciiformes; family Alcedinidae; genus Actenoides; species Actenoides hombroni. Next base: position 11,717,905 of record WUAM01000395.1, read on the forward strand.
CAGAAGGCTGATTGAGCCTGGGATACCACAGTGGTGAACTCAGGAATTTTGGACTACATGATGTCCAGAGGTCCCTTCCAATCCCTACCATCCTGTGATTCTGTGGCCAGACAAAGCCCATGCCAGAGATGCTGCTGCACCTCCCACCTGTGAGACCACTGAGGAGACCACTCCAAGCACCACTTTTGTTTTTGTCCTCATCAAAAATCCAAACCCAGGTGCCTTTCTATCTTGTTAAAATATGTCATTGGGGGATAGGAAAACAGTTGTCTTTTTTTTTTTTTTCAGCCTCCACCAAGCATCGTTTCTTATCTTGCAATGTTTCTGTAGCTTGTTAATAAATATGACAATGGAAGGGGAATGAGACAATGCTGGGGTCTGCCAGGCTCGGTGCCCAGGGGGAGACTGCTGCTTGCCCTGTGAAGCCTTGGCAGCAACCCTGATTTCCAGGGGAACACAAGCTGTCCTGTCAACAGCCCATCAAAACAGTGATGCTGGAGAAGCATTAAGGTGTTGTAAGCCTCCTTCTTCCTCCTTCTTCTCATCCAAAGGGAAACAATGATCTACCTGTGGGTGGATAAACCCCTACCAGCTATTGACTGGTGATAAATGACTGCACAGGTATCATTACCTAAATCACTGACCCACTGCCACTGGGGACAAAAAACAAAAATACCTGGAGAGCAGGCACCAAGAGATGTTTTTGCTGCATGCTGTCTGAAAAGTAGATGAGGAGCCCTTGATACCATGGTGGATGCTGTTGCAGGAGCACATCCTGTGCTTGTATTCTGCAAACAGCCTGTCCAGTCCATAACACTTAAGCTGAATGGGATGCTCATAAAGATTAAATGGAGACCGATGTTCCTATTTGCAGTGGGAGAGGTCCTGAATCTCTTTTAGCTGCCTTTTCCAGAACTAATTCTGGGTTAAGCCAGTGCCTCGCCAAATCTGATGCAGTGAGCATTTTTATTCCCAGGTTTTCCTTGTTTCCCCTTAGGCCTCTTAATTGCAGTGAATTAAAAATTAAAAGTGAGGGCAGTGGCCACTGGTGGGTGTGCATTGCAACAACTGGCTGTCACGTAGACGATGGGACCGAGTGCATCGCTCCAGAGATTGTATTTACGCTGAAATAAAGGTGGAGATAAATTTGCGAGATGGTGAAAACCCATCTAGCTCGTTGGTGTATAATTAGCCCCAAACATTTTCAGTGAAGTTACTTCCCCATGAAAGATGCTGTTCAGTCAAAGCAAAGCCTTTCTGTGGGGAGGTGTTACAGGATGAAGTCCTGTTTTAAGGAAGCCGTTGTCAAACCATGCTGTTGCTAACAGAGTGAAATGCCACAGTCTTTCCTTTCAAGGGAACTTGGGGTTTGCTTTCTTTAGAAACCTCAGATATAAATTACTATATATAATTACTAAAATTTTGAGAATTGGCTGAAACAAAAAGGGGAACACTCTTGCTTGTCCAGGCACATTTTATTTTGCTCCTGAATGCAATGAAAATGAAGGTGCAAATGCCAGGACCATGAACAAAATGTAAATCTGGGTTTTGACTTCAACATCTGGAATGAGATGTAGATGTACATAAACAAATGATCTTTAAAAAACACAAAATCAAGCCAAATCCCTCTCGAATCAACCCAGAACTTCTCCAGTCTTTGAGAGGAGGCATTAAGGTTCAAGGGGAGACGCCATCCACTTTCTTTGCTCCTCATGGCTGGAGATCACCAGTGGGAGCAAACTGTGCTCCCCCTGTGCACCCACCTCTGAGTGCATGCAGTGAGATGCAGGGTGAATAAATGGAAATAGCAGAGTGATTACCAATTAAATGCTCTTTAAAATTTAATCTGAACGTTAAACCTAACAGAGATCTGCACTTATGGTATCTGCGTGCTGGGGCTGACTCAAGCACTTATTTCCCAAGCCCCACCAGGGTCTGTCAGGGCTGGGCATGCTCCCTTTTGGCAGTGCCTTTAGAGGTGCCACGGGAGTCCTTGGGTGCAGTGCTCACCTTCTCCAAGCCAAGGTGCTGGGGAGACCCCAGGACTGCCATGCACTCCACAGCTTGGAGCATCCCTGGCTGTATTCCGTGCTCAGCAGCTTGTGTTTCCTTCCCTTGGCATCTCCAGCAGCTGAATGTCCTGGTTCTTTGTTCACCTGGGAACTTTGGGACCTTTTACCCCCCAGCTCTGCCTAGTGTCCTTGTTGTCTTGCTGCCGTTCTTGTTGTCTTACTGCCCTGCACCTGGGCATAAAGGACCCAAGGGAAGGGGTATCATCCCTTGCTTGAAGGGAGCAGGACTAGATGGGGAAAAGGGGTCCCTGAACATCTGCAACAAGAGGAGCTGGGCATGGGAGAATCCTTTTAGGGCTGGTTGCCAAACTGGGGCTACCACAGAATGTTCTTGCCCATCCCCCTGAAAAAGGCCACTACTTCCTTGAGATTAATACCCAAAGTATCATCTCCTGCCTTGCCCTCAGCCCGGGAGACCAGGTACAAATCACAGCGCCATGGCACTGGTGGGGAGAGATCATCTGGGGACAGTGCAGGCAAGCTGCCAGAGCTCTGGCACTGCACTGTCTGCTGAGCTTCCTGAGCAATCACTGGCCATGAGAAAGGCTCTTTGCAATTCAAACTGCTTTGTGATAACCAAAATAGACCAGGATGGCAGTTTGGAGACTTGAGTTCGCAGGGATATAAAAATAAAGGCAGTTTGAAAGCAACAAAGCTTCTTTTCCACGAACATTTGAGGCAGTGAAGTCTCGTCCCACAAACATTTGCAAGTCCTGTGAGCTGGAAGGGGTCACAGCCACAGCTCAGGCTGGGAGTTGACATTTTTCACCAGTTTCCACTGGTGAGGTAACATGTTTTTAAGTCGCATCGTTCGCAGTGTTGTTCTTCTGCCATTAGATGTCTCTGTGTGCTACATGGAGCTCGGACAGGAGGTCACTCCTGGTAAATAAAGATCACCAAGCCGGAGCTGGAGCAATGCTGGAGCCTGGTTTTTTTTTTTTTGTCTTTGTAGCTTTTGTCTGGCTGTGACTCCACAAGGATGAAGCTGGTGCACTGATGAGTTTTGGTGATCATTCTGTATCCATGCAGTTCTAACGCTCAGAAGGTTATCTCCAGGGGTGTCAGATGGAGCAGGCAGCAAAAGGTTGGGGTCCATGGGGATGTTTGAGTTACAAACTGCAGAATGTGGCTGCTCAGTGATAGATTGATGCAGTTCAGAACGTCACACGACACATCTGCACGTCCAGTACCTCCTCATGTCATCCTACCGACAGCCAGAAAATGGGGAGATGCAAGTAAACGTTATTCGTAAGCAATCTCCATTTTTCCAAGTGCACCATTTGCAATATGGTTTGGTGAGCTGCTTTGGCAAAGTTCTGCTTTTGCTGGAAGGGTCTCACCCCTCGGTGTTTGCACTGTGTGTGGGGCCTCTGAACAACAGATGAAGCCCATACCTCTTCAACCTTTTTGCCCAAACAAGCTGTGCTGCATCCATCACAGATACCGCCTCAGCCCTCGCAGCGAGTACGGTGCGTATTATGAGCTGCACGTCCTGCCAATGCTCAGAGAAAGGGCCGTGCTCTAACAGCTCTCCAGGGGACTTTGGAAACAGCACACGCCTGTCTGGAGCTGTGCATGATTTTTTCCACATTTGTAATTGCAGCCTTTTTTTTTCCCCTTTCGGTGGTTATTAAAGTTGTTCGTTTCCTCAAAAATTACATCTGTTTAGATGTTAATTGAGTTAATTGTTACCATTCAGCAGCTGGAGCAGCAATTTAGCACCTGCTAATAAAGATGCTTGGTTTGAAGTTGTGTGAAAATGACCATATTATAGGATTGCTGTTGTACCGTGGTGCCAAAAGTGAGAGTGGTGAAATTAAAGTGCAGTAATGGATGGAGAGATGGGCTGGAGGGTGGTTTCTTTGAGCACAGTGTCAACTTTTGGAATCAGAGATCAGTAACCAAGCTGCACAATTCTGATACAGAGCCATCGAAGACAGGGGAAAAAAAACCCACAACAAAACAACAGAGAAAATATGGGTGGCAAACAGATAATAACAATATCAACAATAAATACTTACTCTATTTTAAAAGAATACAGCTTCTCTGTGACAGGCTAATTGGGTAAAATCAAAGTAGGGAAGAAATATGAAAAAGAAGGACTGACGGCGCATATGTAGAGATCTTTTACTAAGTGTTTTCACACCCAATTATGTGAAGATCTTTCTATAAAGAAAATGCAGGAGGTTCACAGGGAATGAAGAGGATGGTGCTTGAGTGGAGAGTAGCTCTGGGATGAGCTTAATGATGATGACGGTAAGCAGGGTGGCTGTTTCACTTTGCATCTGCTATGCCAGGCTGCAGAGGGAAACCTGACCTGAAAGGAAGGATGAAGTGTGAAAGCCTGTGAGACCCCCATGCTCAAGGACCATGCTCCCTGTTATGCCAGCCTGTGTGTGCTAGTGGTGGTGTGCAAGGAGAAGGGTGGCTCAGCATGTTAGAAACTGCAAGTGAGGCTGTTTGGTCCATCAAGCCTTACCTGTGATACCCCAGGGAATGGTGGACAATCACCCCAGGCAACACAGCATTCTGTGCTGAGATGCTCTGTCCCTGTTGGAGCAGGGCCAGAGGAAGTCACAAAAAAATATTTTGAGGGCAGGAACCCCTCTGCTGTGATGCCAGGCTGAGAGAGTTGGGGTGTTCAGCCTGGAGAAGAGAAGGCTCTGGGGAGACCTTATTTCAGCTTTTCAGAACTTTCTTCTGGGGGGCCTATCAGAAAGATGGGGACAATCTTTTTAGCAGAGCCTGTTGCGACAGGACAAGGGGTGATGGTTTTAAACTAAAAAAGGGTGGATTTAGACTAGGCAGAAGGAAGAAATTTTACACCGAGGTTGGTGAGACCTTGGCCCAGGTTGCTCGGAGACGTGGTCAGTGCCCCATCCCTGGCAACATTCCAGGTGAGGTTGGACAGGGCTCTGAGCAACCTGCTCTAGTTGCAGTTGTCCCTGCTCAGTGCAAGGGGGTTGGACCACGTGACCTTGAAAGGTCCCTTCCCACTCAAACCATTCTATGATTCTATAATTCTGTGACTGGAAACTCTCAGTGTGGAGACTATTCTCCTGGCCCAGCTGCTGCCCTTCACTGTCTGAAGCATGGAGCTTATTTCCCAACATTTCAGAAATTTTTAGCTTTGCTGTTGCATCCTCTCTTTGCTAGCATCTCATGGATCATGTACTTTGTTACTGTGCTCCTTGGGAGTCCTTGCAGAGCCACATACTGAAGCCACCTCTGCCTATCTTGCATCGGGACTGGGGTATTGACCTATATGTAATTAGAATTGACCAACACAGCTACTTTTGAGGGCACACATGCTGGTATTAAGTCCAGTGTTTCCTTTGGCTGGGATGAGGTCTCTGGCAAGGATGTGAGATCTTACATGTTCATAATGTCACTTTAATTTTTCATAGCTCTTACTTATTCCACAGACAGGATTACCTCCATGGGAGGTCAGCAAGGAGAAGCAGACATGCCCAGGAATGCACCTAAGTCCTGTCCGGCTGCATCACCATGACATCAGCCAAGTCAATAAAGGTGTTTGGAGAGAGGTGGTGCTTTGGGGAGAAAACCCAAACATTGCAAGAGCATTTCCCAGCTCAGCAGCCCAGCAGCATGCTGGGATGCTTCTCTTTTCTTTTCACTATAAAACTGTGCCACACCATGAGACACGCAAGGTCCTGCCACCTGCGACACCACCAGCAAAACACTGGAGGTTTTGGGTGGGGGGAGACCCCTTCAAAGCCCTATTTAAAACAAGGACCAGCAGAAAAAGCTGATTCCTCCAGAGGAAAGGGTATTTCAGAGCAGTGGGTGAGTCAGAGCCAGCCTTCCTCCCACACAGCTTCATTATTTTGTCTCCTAGACGCACACACGTGCTTGCAGGGCTGCATCGTCGCCCCAGCACATGGAGACAAGGGCACGCGGGGACACAGTGTGTTTTGGGGAGCCACATATCATGGCCCTGGAGTTGCAAAATGACCATCCCTAGCACCACAGTACACAGCAATTTCTGTACATGGGGACACCAGCCCGTGGAACTCTGGGTAGCATCCTCCTGTTCTGGGGAGCAGAGTGCTCCATGATGTCCTGCACCCTCATCCCAACATGTTGCTGCTTGCTCCATCATGTATGGTGGCCTGGGAGCCACCCACAGCTGCTAGAGCACCTTTCCATCCCTCCATGATGAGACTTCTGGTGATGGCAGAGATAGATTTAGAAGTGGGCAGGGAATGCCCTCTCATCCCAACCTGTTACTGCCTGGAAGGGGTTAATGAGGTGCCTCATTACCTACTCAGGCTGTAATCAAGTGCTCAATTAAAAACTGCTGAAGAAGGGCCTTAAAAAGAAAGGTTGGCTGCAGCAGGTAGTCTGAGAGTTTTTCCCAGAGATGGCTGGAGACCACCAAATGTCATAGGAGAGCTGTGGTGTCAGCAGGAGCTGTTAATTCTGCTGGAGGTACACGTGCAAGAGGTAAAGAGTCCTGATGTGGTTTGTAGGCTGATAGGAGGGGAAATAGGTCCCTGGGAAAGATGGAATCAGCTAGGGAAGAAGGTGGAAACAGGCTGATAGGTGGTCTTGCTGGAAAATTGGGGTGTGTGTGGAGGGAGGGGGCAGATTAGTGTGTGCTCTTTGGGAAGCAGATCCTTGCTAAGGAGAGGAGAAATGCAAGTTAAGCCTTTGGACACCTTCACACAGCCTTAGGAGCCAGATGCACTTCTTTGGCATCAAAGAGGTGACTCTACAGTGTGGTGCAACCAGGGACTTGGCATGAAGTGTACTAGGAGGATAGCGGTCTGGAGCTGGTGCTTGGGTGATATTCTGGGACAGAGGGAACCCAGAGCTGAGCTGGAGGTAAGGGTGGGAGAAGCTGTGCATGTGATCTCCCCCAAGCCAGGGCAGGCTAGTGTGGGCATGATATGGGATGGGGGCAGAGGAGAGAACGAAGTCACAGAGTGAGCAGAAGCCCAATCTTCTGTTGCTTCTCCCTATTTCACCATCTTCTGGTAGCTGCTGGTCTCTCCTGGGTAGCCCTTCAGCTGCCTTTGATGGTCACTGGTGGTTTGGGCTCTCAGAGGTACCGTATTGTTTGCTGTGATCTGGAATAAGGGACTTCTTGCCTTCTTCCAGATGAACTCATAACATTAACCCCACAGCTGCAGCAGTGAAAAGATCTTCTGGATGCTCATAGCTTTGCTTCCAGGAGGTGGACAGTGCTGGCTTGTGATGCCCATGTCTTTTCACTTGGCAGAAGGTGCAGAGCTCTGTCTCCAGGGTGGGAGAGTGATTACTCCTCCAGTGCTCAGCATTGCTGCTCTATTTCTGTGTGACAGGGTGTTAGGACTTAGCATGCAAAAGTTAAAATGGAATTTAATACTCTCAGGTCCCTTGCATTCCAAAACCTGGTGTGAAATCCCTGCTTATGTTTAGATAATTGGCATGTTTGAATAAAGGATTATGAGTCGGCAAAGGAGGTAGTGCTTTCTGTGTTTCCTGCAGGGAAGCACAGAAGGGAGTCCTTGGGAAATTCAGCTCACTGAAGAGTGGAAAGGGCAACCCAGGGATGCTTCCAGCAAGATCCAAATGTGAGAGAGCCAGGAGACAGCTGCTTGGAGAGGCAGGGGAAGCAATAACTAGTGAGAAATAACATCTAATTATTTCTCAGTTCTACCAGTCTGGGAAACTAAGGTCTCTGATGTTTTGTTCTGATGTCTGATGGGAAGGCACTATTGTCTGGTTGTGGTTGATTATTCTTCATCAGGTGAAGCACCTTCCCGAGTAACAAGGATCAGAGTATCCCTGGTAAAGTGTTGGTGGGATTGATGTGGCAAATGGAAGGTTGTGCCTGAGCTGAAATAGCTGGTGGGGATCCTGGGGCTGTGGACCCCACCAAAAGGGTCCTTTTTGCCCTGTGTGTGCAGGATTCACTCCCTGGGTGGCCGTATCAGTAGGTATGACCCTGTCTTGGGTTGGGTGTGAGTGGAGGGCAGGGAGGGAGTGTGTGGAGGAGGAAGGCTTATGAACTTCCCTTGCTTTTGATGGAGATTGAGCTGGCTGCTGCTGAGACAAAATTCCTTGATTCTCCCTTTTGGCACCTGGAAGCAGTTGCCAAATTCAGCAGGGCTTTTCTCCCCACCACCAGCCTCCTCCATCTGTCAGCCCACTCCTACCCTTCCTCTACAGCTACAATGGGGAGAAATAGGTGATAGGTGCTGTCATGCAAGGCTTTTGCTCTGTAACTGGGTGCCTTTCTGGTGCCACTTCTGCTTTCACTTGTTTACTAAATGGTAATTTGAGGCACACCAGGTAAACACCTCAATTATGGGCTGTAATGAATGACTGCAGTCACACATGGTAGAGCCAGGAGGAGCTGCCACATGGCCTGCACCACAGGTAGGAAGAGCGGAGCATTCACTTGCAGTGAAATGGTATTTACTCTGTAATTACTTCAGTGTTACATGGTAATTGCTATGCAATTAACTGGTCAACAGGTACTGTCTAAACAAAGAGGGCTGAAGTGACATCTCTGTCCTGAGGCTTAAAATATTACAGTGTGGTAAACAGGGGGAGGGGAGTGGAAATCGTAAATTATTGATGGAAATGTGATGGATGTAACAACTCACTGACTTCTCTGAGCTGAAGCTGGCAAGGAGTAGGAAGGAAGCATCTAACTTGTCAATGCCACCCTGGAGAACAAGGGACCGGTGTTTACTGCAAAAATAAAGATTATAAACTCTGTGGCAGGGCTGCATGCCAGACTGATGTGCCTCTTCCTTGTCCACACTGTCCCATTTCCCCACTGACAGTGTGTGAGCCTGGGGATGCCCTCTCTTGGCTGCAGGGCATCCAGCATGCATGGGGAAGGGGTACCTCCTGCTGAGCCCCCATGTGCCATCAGCCCTAGATACTTGGTCCTGTTCCTGCTGGCAGCTCAGCAACCAGTTGGTCCCCGCACTGCCCATCCTGCTCCTTAGAGGCTGTGGAGGGAATGTTTAAAAACCAGCAGCGACTACTTCTCCGTGCTGTTGTGTGGCTGCTGTCGTGTTCCCTGCGCTGTGCCTTGTCCTCGCCTGACTCCTGTTACAACTAATTAGCACCTTGACATTTACACAGTGAGCGAGGCAGCCTTGATGTTTGCGAAAGAACAGAAGGCACATCTGTCTGCATGAGCCATCTGAAGAGGAGGAACATGGCTCTGTGGTGTTTATAGCAGGCAGTTGGGGGAGGAATTAATTTACAAAAATTTTTGAATGAAAACAATTCCAATAACTTAAGTGCCCTCTCCCTCCCACGTCAGCTGTTTACAAACTGTTGAGTTGAATCTGTCCCACATGTCCTTTGAACCCGCCAGTAACGGAGGAAAAAAAATTGAAATGCATCATGAAAAACTAATTTTGAAAAAAATAAAAATAAAAATCCTGCCCACAGAGTTCAAACAACTTGCTTTAGCTTGTACCAATTTTCATGTACTTAGACAAATGTCACCAGACTTAATTGACTCCATTTTGCTCTTCATCCTCATTAAAGAGGAATGTAGTTGTTCTTCACTGTCTCCTCACCCTTTACACCCACCCTGTGACAGCGCTTTGTGTAAGGTGGTGATTAATTTTGTGTGGCAGCAGACCTGTGGAGCTTGAGGGCATCCGATTGTTGTGATGGAGCTGAGGGTGAATGGAGCTGGGGTGCCATCTCTGTCCAAGCCCAGTCAGAGCCTTGCTATACTTACCCCGTCCTTTCTCCATAGGGAGGTTACGGCTTGTGGTGTGGACCATGAGGGCTTTCAAGGGTCTTAAGATATGCTTAGACAGCTTTAGCTGGGGTGTGGAGGGAGGGGCAGAGCCCCCAGTCCTACTGTATCATCATCTTAGCTTAGGTCTGGCACTGATCCCTTGGGTGTTAATGCATCACAGATGAGTGAAACACTGCTCTTGTGTGACTATGGGAATGGCATTACTTGGGGTGTAATAAAATGCATGGAGGAGCACAGCATTGGCTGGCAGGTGACTGTTGTGCAGGGCCAGTGGTGCTGCAGGTGGGTCCGGCTCACCCGTATCTGAAACTCAGGCTGCTGTGGAACAGCAATTTTCTTAGGCTTGCCTTGAATTCCTGGTGACTTGTTCCTGCTTTGAAATTGGTGTGGAAGCTAATTGAAGGGAGAGGCTTGCAAATAAAAATGCTTCTTGTTTCATTTTTGGATATTTTTTTTCTTAAGGAGGTGTCTGGCTCGTTAGCATTTTGTAAGCATCTCCTGCGTGATGCCCCTTGAAGCTTTCCAGAATCAAAGCTAAACTCTGCCTTCTTGTATTTGGTGACCTGCTGTAGCCAAGCCAGATGGTGAAGTATGGGGGGAATTAATTGACTTTCCCACCCCTCTTCTCCAGGAGGCTAAAGGGAAGGCAAACCACCATCCCTGGCCAAAAATGTGAGACAAAGTTGGTAGGATACCACTTCTGTAGAAAACTGATGTCTGTGGCTTGGATTTCCTGGTTGCAGGTGATGAGTACAACCCATTTGTGCATGGCAGGGATGTGAAAGTGTCCTTGGCTGGCCAAAGTCATTCACCCTGTTGAATCTGGGTTGCAGAGCATCTCCTAATGGCTGCAGGAGGCTTGTGGGTCTGGGTGGCTTCAAGTGTTTTCCCAGTCTGTTTCTAGGGAAAGAAGGTTTGAGGCTTGCCTTGCTCCACTCTCAATTCATGCAACCCACAGGCCAAACAGAAATGGTACAAAAAACAAGCCTAGGATGCTGCCCTTGGATCCAACTGCTTGTCTGCTTGCAATAGGTATCACAACAGTGAAGCTGGTAGTTGGTCACTGACTTTACTGCATTGGGATGTAGTCCCAAATCAAGAGGGTTAAAACAACTTCTGCAGAGCCCTGAAGCATCTCAGAAAGATCCTTCATCAAAACATGGGTCCTCACAGTAAATCCAGTTATGTGTTGCTCGTGTTTCCTTGGTTTTAATTTTGGATACCAGCACAACATGGTGACCTACTTTAGTGATGCATGCTATGAGTTTTGGAGCTGTCTGGTACCTTTAACATTCTAGTTTAGGATGCTGTACAACTTTGAAAAGTCTTTGAGGATTTTTGCATGAGTTTAAGGTGGAACCTACAAAGTTCTTAGGACACTGTGGGACAGATTTGGTGGCTACCTACCCTGTCTTCTGGGATTTATGCTGTAAAAGCCTGCTTGGAGGTGAGAATACCCTACTCTGCTGTTTGTGCAGTGAGATCTTGAGTCTTCATTGAGATGGAAAACAGCGCACTTTTGTTTCGCTATCCACATGCTGGAAAAGGTTCTCATGGCAATGTTATGTCAAGACCAGCCCCACCTGCAGAAGAAGTCTCTGTCTGAAATCAGGGTCTGGATGACAAAGCCTACTCTTGCATCAGTGAGACTGCAGTCCAGCACTGCTCCTCCACCTCCATCCTTGCTCAGAAGCAGTTCATCACAATGCCACTGCAGAAATGCAGCAGAGCTGAAGCATCTCCTCCCAGATGTGATGAGAAGGCAGGAGGGTTTTGAGCACACTCCTCCTTTGCAGGTGTCAGCAAGCTGTCACCACGGCCCCTGATCCTGTAGTAAATCCTGGTGGTTTTACTCCACCAGCAGCAGGTTTCAGGAGGGTCATGCAGATCGACCTGCTATGTATTGGTGAAAACACCATGAGGGTCTTCTCCCTGAAGGGCTCTGCAATGTCTCTCCTCATCACCCCATCAGATGCCATGTACAGGGACATATGCAGAAGGCTGGGCTGATGTGGGATTGCTCAGAGCAGTGCTTTATACTGAGCTGCTGTGCCCGCTTTCCCACCCGTTGTTAAACATCTGTTTAAATACACCAGTTAACACATCTGCTGACAGTGCTTTGATTAAGGGTAAAACTTTATTTGATGGTGAAAGGTAATCTGAAATGCACAAAAGGAGGTATGAGGAGGGGAGAAACACATGTGGCATACTAAGAAGCTGAGTTTTGAAGGCTCTGGGATGGCTCCTTTCTACTTCCCATCTTGTCGGCTGCTCCTAGGCAGCAGTGCCCATAGCAACACCGCCTGGTGCAAGTAAGGCTGCAGTGATCCCATGGGCATCCCTACCTTGAGAGGGACCTGAACTAAGGTGCCATCTGCTGTGGCTTTCCCCCCAAATCCATCTGAGCAGTGCTGATGCTAAGCATCCCATCAAGAGGAGGTGATGGATCTTTCATCCATCAGGGATGCTGAATGGGAGCTACACCTCTCTCAGCTGTGAATGCAGCAGATCTACAAACCTTCCCCTTTTTTATTACCAACTTTCCCCATGTAACCACGTTCCTGTGGGTTGGGGTTGAATGAAGAGAAGCTCCTGTTTTAATTTTTGCTGTCAGGAGTAACTGGTAAGTGTAGGAGGAGGAATATTAATCATACCCAGCAGGCATTCTTCAAACTTAGAAACAGCATAAGGAAGGAGCCCAAATGGTTTAAACATTGCAGGGACCATTTGTATGGGAGTCTCATGCTTGAAAACGTGCAGGATACTCTTTATTTTTTATTTATTTTAAAGGAGAAGTTGTTGCTCCCCAACCTCCTTTCTGCAGCAGGGACCAGAGTCTGCAGACCTGATATGCCAGTCAGGTCTGTGATCCCTGAGGAGGGATAGGTGTTCAGGGGACATCATCCATCCTGTTGAAAGCTCTGTCACCTCAACTGGCTGTTTCTTTTCTGAATTCATTCTCTAGATGAATACAAAGGAGGAGGCAGTGTCATGTTTTGGTTATTCCAAATTTTTGCACTGATGGTGTAGCAGGCGCCATGCTGCCATGGGAAAATCAAACTTTTCACCTCTTTGGGGTGATGTGAGGGACCATTGAAGGGTCAGAAGGGATCTGAATCACACCATAGGCTTGTGAGCTCATGCTGTGCAGAGAGGGTTGCTTTAATCCCTCTTTTGGGCTTTGAGAGGCACCCCTGTCATGAAGGGATGATGAGGTCATCCCCTTGCTGCACAGATGTGCAGCATTGCTCACAGCTTCCCCATGACTGAGGACATCAGTTCCCACTAAGCCTGGGTGAACTGCAGCATCCTTATGCAACTCTTTCCCATCCCTTCTTTACTTCCCTCTACCCCTCTTTTTTTTTTTTTTTTTTAATACAAGAAGCACAGGTAAGGGCCCCTGGTGGGTTTTTACTTTCCTGGAGGCTGCCTGTGTGCCTGTGTTTCCTAACAGAGCTGGAATCCTTTGCATCCTCCATCTGAAGAGTGTGGAGCTGGCTGACCATCTCCACTGGCCATGGCTCTCTGCGTTGACCTGGAGCTGGCAGCCACTGAGAACAAAACATCCTTATCCCAGGGGGAGCCAGGGTACAGGGGGTCTTCCCTGGGGCGTGGCATGAGGCACTGGGCTCTTCTTCCACCTCCTCTGTGCTGTTTTGTTAATAGACCACAGAAGCCTTTTTCAGATCGGCAGGAGGCTACGAGGAACATCACTGCACTGCTGTGCAAAATTGCTATTCTTTCGTGTCTCACCACTGCTGAAATTGGTTAAGAGCATCTGACCGGGAACCAAATTTCCTCCCCATCTCCTTAAGCATAACAGAAAAGACTGCCTGCCAGATTTTACTGTGCCTCAAATATGGGGGTTGGGGGGGGGGGGAAGATATGAGCGATTCATGGAGCTGAAATCCTGCAATGAATTTTCTCAAACAAAACACAGTGGTCTTGGTGCTGAGCCAGCTTGTCTCACCAGGCTCCCCAGAAGGGCAGACCTCAGATAGGATGCTGGAGAGCTGGGCTTTCCAAGCAAGTGGGTTTCTGCTTTTCGTCAGGGGGATCTCTGAAACAGATGCGTGAGTGAAGGGTTTGGGGTTTTGAGACAAAACATCATTCTCCCAGTTTAATCAGCTTCCTAGCAAAGCTCCCAGCCCCTTCTGGTGAGGCATCCCAAACACGACCTTTGCGGGAGGCTGTGGCATTCCTTGCTCGCAGAAGTTGGAGGCCTGATTCCACATGTGCAAAATTAGTTTATTCTTCTGCATCAGCTCATATTCTTTTTCAGCAACCCAGGTTTGTCTGGGTAGGGGAACACATCCGCCGAGGATGTCAAACAGCAGAAGAAGGGAAAGAAAAAGCCCTTTTGAAACTGTGGCCAGGTATGGCCTGGCATCAACAGCCATGAGAATTGTTCTACTTGAAGTCTGCAAAACTCCCCAAGCCTGCTGTTTTGCTCTGAACCTACTTCTAGGACACTGTGGACCCCCTGCCCTGCAAGTTCCATCCCTCCTGACAGCAGCGCTCAGTGTAACAGCACAAAGAGCAGCAAGCTGTAATTTGCCAACAAGGCTGTGTCCCTCAATGAAAGCTTCCTACGTGTCTATTGGAAGATTATCCTATCAAATCCTATGCTGCTCTGAAAGGTACGCATTTAAAACATGACTAACACTGATAGATGCTATTATTCTGTTTTATTCTTCAGCTTGTGAGTAATGTCTCATTATAAATGGGGACGCATTCAGAAAAACATCATCTGCCTGCTGGAGCGTGGGCTCCTCAGCATGGGCAGCTCCCGGCAGAGGAACTGGCATGTGGTGGCACGTGGCTGTGTGTGGATCGGCAGCATCCTGGCCAGTGCTGTCCTGTGAGAGCTGGCCTTGAGCTCTGCTTGCTGCCTGAGCTGGGCTATAGCTGTTTTGGGGTAGGTTTGATGGCCCTCAGCATGCTGCAGGGATGGCAGTGGTAGAAAATCATAGAATCATAAAATGGTTTGGGTTGCAAGGGACCTTGAAAGGTCATCGAGTCCAACCCTGGTACAGTGAGCAGGGACATCTGCAACTACAGCAGGCTTCTCAGAGCCCCATTCAGCCTCACATGGAATGTTTCCAGGGATGGAGTATCAACCACCTCTCTGAGCAACCGGGGCCAGGGTCTCATCAACCTTGATGTAAAAAATTTCTTCCTTCTCTCTAGTCTGAATTTCCTCTCTTAGTTTAAACCCATCACCCTTTGTACCGTCACAAGAGGCCCTGTGAAAAGTATTGTTCCTGTCTTTCTGATAGGCCCCCTTTCAGTACTGAAAGGCTGCAAGACAGTCTCCCTGGAGCCTTCTCTTCTCTGGGTGGAGCAAACCCAACTCTCACAGCAGAGGGGTTTCAGACCTTGGATCATTTCTGTGGCCTTCTCTGGACCCACTCCCAAGGGTCCATGGGGGTACTGGCAAGGCTTGTGCAGGTCATCGCTGGCAGACTCTTGCTATGAATGTATTTTATGTCCTTCATGAAGTTCATGCAACCCTGCTGAATGTTCTGTCTTCTCAAAGCAACTGAGCTTCCTATAGCTCAATATCACAAAACTCTGAGCTATGGGAAGGTTCATTATAACAGCGGATGGACAGGCTTCTGCCTGCTTTCCTGACTTCCCAGCCAGGGACATATGTCTGTCTAGGCTCTCCTGATATTTCCTGCAAAGGAATCATTTTGTGTATATAGAACAAAATGATTTTTAGCGGAGAGGTTCCTCTCTGCTATTGGAGATGTCTGCTGCCATCCACCCCCTGTCATCCTTCTCCTGTGGTGCTAAGCACTTGCATTTTGGGGGTCTTCATCACAAGGTGAATGGCTGATCTCTCTGTTGCATTTTTTTATGGGAAGGTCTCAGGTTTTGCAAGCCCCCAGACAGTGGGGCTTCCCTGGAAGCTAGTACATCCACCACATCCGTGGACTGTTGTGGATCTGCTGGGGCTGCTTTGAACCACTGAGCGAACAAAATGCCTCCTTTCTAATAAAAGCCTAGTTATGCGTCTGCCTGATCAGCATGCCTGGGCTATTGTGTCAGCTCTCCAGGGGATAAAAATATCAGAGAGCAAGCTTGCAGCAGGCTGTAGGCATGTGGTGGAAAGTCTGCCTTTGGAGGTGCCTGTGGGAGCTGGAGGCAGGACCCACTGGAGGTGGCTGTCAGGGCTGGGGAGTTTGGTTTACAGAAGCTGGGGACATGAGGGCAGCTGGAAGCATGATTGGCCATCTCTTGGTTCAGGCTCTCTCCAGGTGTCCGTCTTAAGCCTTCAAACTTTCCTCCTAAAAAGAGCTCCCAAAATGAACAGGTGCCCGTGGAAATTGTCAGTGCTGACCAAGTGGCTTGTGTACTTTTTTTACATGCTGTCTTGCCCAGCTTTCTGGAT
Organism: Actenoides hombroni; assembly: GCA_024336885.1. NCBI lineage: Eukaryota > Metazoa > Chordata > Aves > Coraciiformes > Alcedinidae > Actenoides > Actenoides hombroni. The sequence continues at coordinate 11,734,118 of WUAM01000395.1, forward strand.
TTCAGTGACTGTGTGTCACCTTGTCTGGAGAGCAGGGGCACTGACCTTACCCAGGACTGGCGCAACCCACCCACTTTGTCCTGTGCTGCTGCTCAACATCTCCAGTCCAGGGTCCTTACCATCCACCATCCATCCTTGACACCTTCTCTCTTTTGCCTCATGCAAAAGAAAATGAGGTGTTTTTTATCTTCCAGGCATTGCTTTTCTCCCTCACCTCCTGCTGGGGAAGTTTTGGGTGGTTTTTTTCTCCCCTCCCCCCCCCCCCCTCCCTTTTTTTTTTTTTTTTTTTTTTTTTTTTTTTTTTCTTTTTTTTGTTTTTTTTTCTTATTT